>OX328097.1:39578816-40778816 GCA_946811185.2 Hippopus hippopus
AGAGCACGGCTTAAATGATTTGCATACGACTAAACATATGTGACCCAAAAATTGAAATTTGTTTCTGGAAGGGTAGAAGTTAATGTGGCAAAAGGAGAAAATGCTGGTTACCAACATTTTCTCTTTTTCCCACAATATTTTCAAAAGGATCTCTCCCTACGAGTCGTTAAAACTCGGGATTGTAACTTGAATAGCAGTACCGAATCCTGGCTAACATTTTTACTTTCTCAGCTAGAGGTACTTGGTAGTTTGCCTTTCGCGGAACATTTTTGAAATATTATATAAAAAAGAAAATACAAAATACTGTCTCTTTTTGTCAGCCATAGCAATCTGTTTGATTAAAAGTCGGCGTGACATTTAATTTACTTAATTCATTACTCGGTAGGATGACATGCATAAAACTGTAACCCTAAACCCCTACCAAATGACAAAATTGTAGAGTGGTCCAAATTCAAAACATTAGCAGACGAAAATTTAAACGCGGTTCAAAATGATGGAATTTATTTTTGATGGGGTAGAAAACATAGTGGGGAAAGGAGAAAATGCTGGTTACCAGCATTTTCTCCTTTTCCCGCTATGTTTTTTTTAAAACCCGTCTTTGTTAAGGTCGTTAAAACTCGGGATTGTGTGGTAAAGAGTTAAACAGCAAAATTGATTGAAATGGACTATCTGATATATATGTACTACATGCATATGAAAAAAATATTTTAACTATGCACTGGGACAAGTATCCTAAAATTCCATTTCCCACTGGTTTGATAGTTGAATGATCCGTGTGCAGTGAACGGTCTTGACATTTTACCGGTAGGATCGAGTGAAAAGATTTAAGGATTCAATTTTAACGAATAAAGTTAACCTAAAGTACCTTGAGTTATTCCTTCCTGCTCTCTTGCATCATAATCCTCATTTTCTTTGCAAATTATAGATCATCTGAGTAGTAAAGTCATTTTAAGTTTAGCCGGCAAGTTTGACGAGGTCGTGTTTTGCGATTGCAGAAATTTTCTGTGAAACACTTTTCGTAATAGCAATTACCATTCGCCTTTATCCTACTAAAAAACAAATATGGAATTTTCAATTCGTTAGTAAAAACCCAAATATTGCTAATTAAAAGTTATGTTTTGGGGAATAATACCTCCTTATCAGACAGTGTAGATCAAGATCAGACTGTACGTTCTGTGCAGTCTGATCTTGATCTACACTGGCCGCAAAAGGTGAGTGAGTCGCGCTTATGAGCCTAAGGGTTAAGATATTTTTATGCAGATTGCGATTTATTTCTGAAGGGAAATAAAAATATGTGTTTCTTTAAAGGCTTAATAACATAACGTATGACAGGATTCTAATTATTACATGTATATTTGTTGACTACTTATGATCTTCGATAATCAATTAAACGTCGCTCTCACGTGACAATATTAGTTGTACGTTCAGGTGGCAGGAGACTTGGAAAATTGTTTACGGCTGTGGCGAATCATGTCGCATCGAGCCTGCCTTCGGCTCGGTGCGACATGATTCGCCACAGCCGTGAACAAGTTTCCAAGTCCCCTGCCACCTGATCGTACAACGAATATATTATACTGCAAAGTTTTATCATTATTATCATTAATGTATTAAGTGAAATTTCCGTTTTATGGTCTCACGATTTGAGTACGCTGACGAAATAGAATTTCCCTTCAAAGTGCCCCAATTCAATGAAAACTGACGTCACTGACAAATGACGTCACTTAAACCTTGGTAAAACGTGCAGTTTGGTGCATAAACTTGATGATGTCACTGCGATAGACAGTGACCGTATTTTTGTTTTACTTAAACATGGATTTAAACAACTTCAAGGTAAGTATGCATTTTAATGATTTGCTGGCAAACGTAAACGACTATTAGTTGCCTCAAACTACCATAAGGTTGTCCTTTTGACGTTACAATGTATGAGTTTTGACACTTCACGATTTGCTTACCTGACGAAGGGATTGTTCATTTTAAACTAGTGTATTTGTTTTAGAATGATAGTAAACGATAACATATTTAACTACATTCACTTATTTTCAAAAATAATCCATTCTTTCCGCTTTAATGACAACTATCAACGGAAACTAGGAATAATATGGTGCAGGTTACTCAGTATGTGTGTCTTGTGGGCGGCTCGTATCGATCGACGCCGCCATTTAGGAAGTTGTGCTGACAGTGTAGGACTTCATGTACACGGGGTTCCCGAAAGAGAAACTGCTTCTACGTTGAATGAAATTGTTTTTTTTTTTCAGTATAATAAACGTTTTCTGCGCATGTCATATTCTTCGAAGATTCGAACTGTCTGCGATGACGCATCACCCATCCCCGTATACTTGGGAAAAGTAGAGCTTATACCGAAGCTATTACCTAAGCCTGTAGCCCTGGGCTGTTTTAATAATAAATGGCAGGTGCATACGTTACATGCTAGCTAGTCATAGCTGAATGAATCGCACCAGGTAGCGTTTTATTGAGTAAACGTTTATTTCATTTTGAAATTCAAAGTAACGGTTGTCGTTTTGAAAAGTAGTCCGGTTCTGTACCCAGAATGCCCATATTAGATAGATGTGTATTTGTAGAATGCCATCTAGCGGGAGATAATGGTATAATAAAGTATCGTGTACGGATACCAGTGGCTTCTTGCAAATCCTGATGCAACCAAATCAAACTGGTGTTGGCAACTTTCCTTCGCACGACGGCGTAACTGCTACCTTCTACATGATATGTGGGTTTCGATAACTTAAATCTGTTATTGATTAGAAAAGTAAATTTATATCCAGGGAAATGCGACCTCTGAAGTCTTTTGCCAATGCAGTAAACTGAGATCAGCCTAAATGGCGATGGAAAAGCGACGCCATAGGCCAATAACTACGCATTATTTCAAAAACATGGCAAACCGACATTTCCCATAACCCTTAGGCTGCTTAGCGCGACTTAATAACCTTTTGCGGACAGTGTAAATCAAGATCAGCGCGACTTAATAACCTTTTGCAGACAGTGTACATCAAGATCAGACTGACAGAACGTGCAGTCTTATCTTGGATCCACACTGTCCGATAAGGTGGTATCTTTCCCCCAGAAGTACCTTTGAAATAGAAAAAGTTGGGTTTTTACTATCGGCTTGAAAGTTTCATTTCTTTTATTAAGCAGGATAAGGTTAAATATCAAGTATCGAAATAGAATGTTGTTGCAAAGCTGAGAAAAAGGTTAGATCTATATTTTTTTCCATCATACTTTTTATCTCAGAATTGCAATCACGTCAGATAGGTGAGTCGGTCTCTTTTATTGACATTTCTGCACGTGTACCATGTTTGAATATTATGAATTACTATACAGTACCGCGGCTACAGGTGCGCTTTAAATATTGCGATTTTTCTAAGTTGAGAAGGGGGATTAACTGTGTCAAAATGTGTTTAGTTACCTACCTTTCTGGTATAGATTTTGGTTCCTCTTTTGAAAGTAAACTACTAGCCGAAGTTTGAAGTAAATGTTTTCAGCAGTAATTGAGATGGTATAAATGTTTTTATTTGATGCTTATCAGTAGTTTATCGAGAAAAAACGGTGGAATATTGTTTATTCTAACATGACACGTGAATTCGGCTCTATAAACACAGTGCAACGAAAGCGTGGTAAAATCTACGTTATTCTATGTAGAGTGACGTCATTCTATATAGAGTGACGTCATTCTGTATAAAGTAAGTAAGTAAGTTATTCAATGGAATATAATCTTCATCCGTGTTTTTACTCTAAGTATGAACTTGTTTTCCTTTGATTAAGAGTTGGTCATGTTAGAATCGAAATAATCTTCTTTCTATCGTGGTTTATCGTTCTATAAACCACGTTGTGAGTTATGAGGCGCAATGAATAAACCACTCGGGCTATCGCCCTCATGGATTATTTATTGTGCCTCATAACTCACAACTGTGGTTTATTGAACGATAAACCACGATAGAAAGATTATATTTTAAATATTTTATGGTTGCGACCAGTGAAAAATACCGATTTTATTTTCCAACTCTTCAATTGAAGGCCGAAATAGTAGCTCCCGCGCTCTAGTTAACTAGGTAAACAGCGCGTGCTATTCAACCAGATGGAAATATGACGTAATTTACCCTACATTTCTCTCGCTTTACGTCATATTGTAATGCATTGTTATGCGGAGGGGGTATGTCACGGGAAATTACGAAAACAACTGTACTGGATTTTGATGCAAGCTTCACCCCACCCCCCCCCCCCCCAAAAAAAAAGGGGGGGGGTTAGAAGCATGAAATAAATAGAATATTTTTTTCGGTGAATAACCGAAATTTATTTCATCGAGTGTATATCATCGGTAATTTTTTCACTCGCGGCTGTGCCACTCGTAAAATATTACCGATGATATTCACTCGATAAAATAAATTTCGATCCTTCACAAAAAAGAGCCAACTATCCTCTATTTCTTAATACGAAGGCAACACAGACGACCACAGGGTTATGACAATTCCTCGATGTTTCTACGAAAACAGCCAAGCCAAAATTATGTGACAAAAGTTTATTTTTGAGATCGAATTTCATCAAACTCGATCAAAAAAAGAAATTGCCAAACCTCGCTCAAGTCTGGCTTGAATTAAGATTTGAGTCATGCACTAGCGAAAGGGGGCTTATTGCATCTCCGTAATGTATTGCACCACGCTAATTATCACATAATTAGGGATCTGTAAAATCGATTTTGTATAACAACCGACTGAATCATGGGATAAACTGTTCCTTTGACATGCAGAAAACTGGCAAATAGAAAAAAAAGTATCGACGCAGCTTGGCCGGGATCGATACTTTTTGCAGACGCATTACACCCCATTTTCATAGAGCATGACTAAAGCCACAAACTGCCAGATCCACAGTTTCATCTGCATGAAGAAATGACGATGTTACGTGATTATACCGTTTTGACTTGTAGTTTTTTGTTGTACCATCTGAAACTATCTACATGTAAATTTGACTGGTTTTGTCTTTTGCGTTCCATTTCTAAATTTCTGAGACAGCATTCATAATTGGCTGGAATGTGAAGATGGAATCTCAGTAAATCAGATTGGAAGACTAAAATATGCACTTTGGCAAACAGTATATTATTAGTAGAATATCAAAAAATCATTTGATGTTAATCTATCTGTCTAACTCTTTATTGCACATCTTTTGATTCATCCTATTATTATATAAATATAAAGTACAGTTTTTTTTACCAGGAAACAGTGCCATGGCTGTTCTGATAACTTGTCTATTTTTTTCCAAGCCATCGTTTCATTCCAAACAACATCTCAATATTAATGTATTCAAATGCTCGACAGGTCGAGTTTTCTGTCTATAAAAGAGTATCCTGCCAAGGGAAGCTTCAGTCGTGACCAGTGCTCCCAGCGAGATTCCATCTAAGAATTTCAATATTACAGGTCAAATGCCTTAACACTTGAAGTCCCATGTTTAACGACCTTTACGCAAATGGGTTGTGAAACATTGTGGGAAAGAAGAAAACGCTGATGTCCATTTCTTCCTTTCCCTATAGTTTCTACATTTTTTCGATACTTTTATTTTCTGAGCCAATTTTCCAATCTGGGGGTGTAAAATCCTATCTTATAGGCTGACATTCTTAGGTAAAGAGTCAGCCTATGACCCACACCGCAGTGAAAGCGTCTGAGAATACGGACTCAGATGCTCATTTACAATCAGACGTATTCTACATGGACGATTCAACATGCACTCGTTCTTACAGCTATAAATGCATGACTTGCCCCTGCTGAAACTTTATTTCTATTCTGGTCATGCATCAAGAGCCTATAAAAATGCAAATCTTGCTGAAAGATGTGGGAAGATTATTACTTCGATAAAGCACAAAAGGATAAAACAAACCACACGAAATTAACCCTTTACCACACAGTAAAATTTAAGACCAGTCCATATTGAAGGAAAATTTTCAGACCACAATTCAAATATTTTTTTTCAAATTATCGTATTTGTTTATGAATAGGTAGAAAACATTGTGGGAAAAGGAGAAAATGCTGGATACCAGCATTTTCTCCTTTTCCCACAATCTTTTCAAAAGCTTTCTTTTTTTTCAGGGCCGTCAAAACTGGGGATTGTATGGTAAAAGGTTAATTAAATGATTTTTTTGTTTGACTCCAGACTGTTTAATTTATTCGAGCAATTCGAAACTGTTACTGGAAAAAAAAAACACTAATCATTCGGATACCAAGAAGCATATAACTCTTTACTAGACAACAAAGTTTTTGGGCTTGTACACATAGAAACCATTTGCAGACGACAAATTAATGCGGAGCAAATGATGGAGTTTTCGAAAGGCACAAAATATTGAGGGAAAAGGAAAAAAATCTGGCTACCAGCGTTTCTAATACAACAATGTTTAAAAAAAATCTCTGCTAGGGTAAGAAACACACTGGATTTTTTGAGAAACGAGGTCAGCTGTGTTGTTTACAGTATAGTTGCTGCAAACGACGTCTGAAAACATCCTCGTTAACTACCGGTTGTCAGCATGAATAAAAGCTTTACGCACGCATATATGCGAAACATTGTGGTAATAAGGGATAAAAAGCTCAATTTTCAACAACGATTTAAAACCGGAAATGATGCACGACGAAATATTTTTTTTGTAGGTGACAGTGCAGTATGTTAGCCTGTGGCCTTAACTGAAAATTCTCCCTGATTTCATATCAGTTCGTTTGATATCAGAAAGTAATCAATATATCCATTGCAGTTTCTTTAAATGAAAAATATTTAAGATTTATATCTGCACCGATATTATATCTATATACACTCGTTGATTACTTTATTTACTAGAACTGAACAAAATTTGCCTATGGACCATTATTTTTTTCAGAGAGCTGATAAGCAGGGGCATCATTCTGCATGGTGCATGACAAGACATGGGTCGAAATGTAAAGGAACATAGCTACTATATTTAAGTTACAGGAGGTTTCTCTTCCAGGGAATTATATAATTAAGGCATCAACAAAGTACGCCAAGCACGCGATGCCGTGCTTACATAATAATTGGTTTTCTGAAACTATTACGTCACATTTGATGAATGGAGCAGGTGAAAATCTGAAATCTTATGCAAATTAATCTCATTATTAACATTTTTTGACACCTTTTTTTCTCTAGTTTAACCAACACAAAATTGTTTCTTGCTTTTTTTGTTTTATTTCTGACAGTTTCTTCGTTTCGGCTGCTTCATACATTTTTCTGTTGATTTTCTTTTTCTCCTCGTACTTAATTAACCAATCTTGCCTTTTTACGACTCATAACTGGTTCCAGATGATCGATCTTGGTCTTAAACAGGTCATAAGCGACCTGAATAACCAGCTTATACTAGGAAGTAGTACAACAGTTCTGCTATATTCTATAGAAAATCTGTATCTCAGTAATCTGTCATTTATTTTCATGCAGGTCTAAACTCTTAACTAGACGACAGAATTTTAGACTTGTAAAAATTAAAGCAGGTGAAAATCTGAAATCTTATGCAAATTAATATCATTATTAACAGCTTTTGCCACCTTCTTTTCTCCAGTATAACCAACACAAAATTACTGTTTTTTTTTTTGTTTTATTTCCGTCAGCTTCTTCGTTTCAGCTTTTTCATAGTAACGTGTTATTTTTCTTCGCGGATTTTCTTTTTCTCGTGGCATCTGATTAACCAGTCTTGCTTTCGCGGGAATCATAACTGGCTCCAAATGATCGGTCTTGGTCTTTAACAGGTCTTTAGCAACCTGAATAACCAACCTGTACTCAGAGAAGTAGATCAGGAGTTCTGCTATGTTTTTATGGAAATCTGTAAGTGTCTAAATAATCTGTTGTAGATTTTCAAACAGGTTTCAACTCTATACTAGACGACAGAATGTTAGACTAGTGCAAGGTGAAAGCACTTGCTGGCCACATGTGAGCTGTGGATTAAATCGTAGGATTTGTCTTTGATAGGGTAGAAAACATTTTGGAAAAGGAGAAAATGTCGGTTACCAGCATTTTCTCTTTTTCCAACGATGTTTTGCAGTAACTTCGTACCTTCGGGGTCGTTAAAATTCGGGATTGTTTGGTTAAGTGTTAAGTGAGTCCCAATAACAAGTCTTTGATTTTGATATGTCACAGGCAGCTTCGGGTGATCAATCTTTTCTACATAGTATTATGATATCTTGGTGGAAATGTAAGTCGCTAATAGCAACGTTATGGTTCATACCTTTCACAGAGATATACAGATCTCAAGTTGAGAATATTGAAATGAAAAGGTAGATCTATACCAGCAGAACCGGGTGTATAAACAGAAAAAGAATGTAATTTCTAATAAAGTTATAACCAAGTATCATTTTGTTCTCGTTTGTCATATAGAGATTTAACAATATAATTCCTAAATGCAACTACCCGGCCAACACGTTATCAAGATACTACGCAACGTTTACTTCACAGCTGAAGATTTATCTATCATTTTTAATGTTTCTTAAAACATATCGTAAGCATTGTCGAATATTTAAAATCAAATAAAAAGGTGTAAACTATATTGGAGGAATTCAAAACACAAATAAGGTTTATATAAAAAAAAAGGGGGGGGGGGGAAAGCATACAAACAAACAAAATACAACAAAAAACGTTCACTTTACAACTGTGTCATGTAAATCGCTTATACTCGTGTATGTTGGAAGTGTAGCCTTTTATCAGTCATTCACTGATTTTCTGCAACTCACATGTAAAAATTTGCTAAGAGAATGATTCTTGCATACTGCCTTTCATACGGTGGCACAAAAGTGACATGGAAGATATATTTTATACTACGTGCGCACGCAGTAGCTAATACGTGCGCACGTAATAAGTAATACGTGCGCACGCAGTAGTATTACGTGCGCACGTATTAGCTACTGCGTGCGCACGTAGTATAAAATATATCTTCCATGTCACTTTTGTGCCACCGTACTTTCACGACTGAAAATATATTGTTTTTAATGTCTGGCCAATTGTAATTCATTATTTCTCGTGTATGATTATTTTGTATATACGTACATGTCTGCATGCATTTGCCAAACATTGCTTTGCTGTTGATATGCAAATAAGATGTTTGTTTATTTGTTTGTTGATATCACCTTTTGCATACATCATGTTATCAATCGTTTGCTCCTTTTCCAAAATTTCCTTTATAAGCAATATTTCTTTTCGTTGAAAATATTTATTAGTCTAGTGTGTAGTAGAGTACCCAGGGAGAGCGTTATGATAATAGACCTCGTAAAGAAAGCATAAACCAGGGTTGAATAGGTTTTCAATGTAGCTTGTTTCAATTTAGCCTGTCTAGCCAAAATATTTATTAGAAATCAGTATATCTTTTTATCTCTTTGTCAGACGGCAAAATTTAAGCCTCGTCCAAAGCCAAAGCATTTTCAGACGACAAATGAAATGTTGCTTAATCGTGGTTGTCTTAGAAAGGCTAGAGAGCATTGAAGGATTAGGAGAAATACTAGTAATCAGGATTTTCTCCTTTTCTAGCGATGTTTTCCAAAGCAGTCTTTCCTTCAGGCTCGTTAAAACACGGGACTGTTTGGTAAGACTCCTTTTTAAAGGAAACCAGTATTTCACATAATTCATAAGTCCGTTATAATAAGAGTGGTTCTAAAGTCAAGACATTGAATCTGTTATCAGGAAAACCATGTCCGATTCCGACTGGCGGTAAAGGTCACGTAGAAGTGTCCTTAGACAAGACACTACAGAGCCTCAGCTTGGTATTTATGAATCCTAGAGAAAGGTGTATAAAAGTTAGTTGTCGGCGTAGTATGCCTTTAATTACTATCGAAAGCCGCGTAAAGCCTCACGCAAACAAATAACTAAAATTCTATTTTCAACGCTGTTTAAAGCCGTTCTCAACACTTCTTCAGTTATATGGCGGCAGCCCGTGAAACTGTCCATGCTTCTCTGGGACTTCTTTTACCAGTATTTCGCACAACAAGCTTACCAGATCACTGGCTGCTTTCCCATATATCCATCGTTGAAACAATGACCAAAGGTGAGAGAGGAGTGAATCCTTTCGCAATGACTATCATCAATCCTCGGAAAGGAATTAGTCGAGCTGGGGATTCGAACCAGCGATCCCCTGACTTCAAGTCCTGTACTTTACCTACTGAGCTTAAGTAAACAAAGAAAGTGTTGTCCTTTGACCATTTGTTTGTAAATTTCATTCGGCAGATAAAACCTACACACTGAATGGACACTGATAAAAATCCGACACTTCAATCTAATTCAGCATCCACTATGAATCAAAAGAGAATTGAGGTTGATCATTGCACGCTAAATCAACATAAAACCCGTCACCAACCTGAAGATGAACCCGGGGAATGTAATTGAAGCTTGTAATACATACTGACAAATACACAAAGTTGGTCTAATTAAGGTGTCTTCGTTTCAATTAATTCCTTTGAAAATCGAATTGAGTTCGCCATGTTCTATTTGAGGACCAAATGGAACTTGTGTCTGTACAAATGGACTGACAATACAAGCCAACAATATCGGCCTAAAATGCCACATGCTGTTTTCATTTGGGGACGTGGCATTGGTAGAATGGTGACTTGTTTCCAAAACGGGGTGATCATTGTTTATACTGTATAAAGACAAACAAAACGTTTTATAATTAAACTTAAATGTACATGCATGTGCAAAGATTTCGAAAAGCTACTAGTAAATGAGGACGATAAACTGCTTTGTTTCGTCCATTATCTGCTTAAGACTTTACTAAACGACAGTAAACATAGACTGGTCCAAATTGAAAGCATTTGCAGACGACAATTAAAATGTGACTTTCAATGGTGGGATATGTCTATAATAAGGTTAGAAACACTGTGGGAAAAGGAGAAAATGCTGGTCACCAGCATTTTCTCCTTTTCCCACAATATTTTCAGAGGGCTTCTTCTTCAGGGTCGTTAAAACTCGGGATGGTGTGGTAAAGAGTTAACTATGTGACATACAAACAAGGATCTTTCGGTATCATTGGCACTCCCAAATCGATTAAATTAAATTTTTTATCCAAATATTGCAATCCTAAAGTTCTCTTTGCCGGAAAAATTACATCCAAGGTCAACCTGCACAAGCTGTGAAGTCTGATCTTGAGTTAGTCTGTCCGAAACAACACTTCAAGCTCGCGCTTATTGGCCCAATGTAGGCCGTTTCAAAAAGAAGCGCTAGCGAATTCTTCAACTCATAACCTTCAGTCCTGCAACAAATTTGTATCAGACCAGTAATTTGACAAATTTGTACCTGAATACATGTAAACTATTATGGCTAACGAGTTTATGAATGCATGTAAAACATTATATCTAACAATTTTATACATGAATGTATGTAAAACATGTAAACCATTGTGGTTAAAGAGGAAATTACTAATTACTGTTCCAAAAATCAGTGCAGAGGTAGGTTCAGGTACCTCATGTGGGCCAATATTAATGTCTACTATGCAGTTTCAAAAAGAAAGAAAAGAAAAAAAAAAAAACGTTTAACTCGTTACTACAAGACAGAATTCTAGACTTGTCCCAAATGGAAGTATGTACAGAAGGGATATCGTAAAGTGTGGCTCAAACAAGTTTTTTTGTCTTTGATAGGGTAAAAAACATTGTGAGAAGAGAAGAAAATGCTGGAAAACAGCATTTTCTCCTATTCACACAAAGTTTTCAAAAGCTGTATTCGTTAAAACGAGGGATCGTTCATTGAAGGGTAAGCCAATAATTCCAATGAACCGACTGTTTCATGCCCGAATAATGCATACAAGTACTTTCACTTAATACTCTATCATAACATATTAGGAAGATAACTACAATCATGGAACGAAATATGATATAGAAGTTTTTAGCGTGATCGATCTCGTGCGTGAACATATCATTGCTCACGGAAAGACTTTTCCAAGGCTTTTATGGCGACATCGCTTCAATTGACTGACAAGTAGAAAGGAACAAGGAACGGACATTGTGACTCGTGCTGTTTTCCAATTAGCAATGATCGCCCTGGTAATGGACTTCAAGAAAATGTCAGAGTGAAAGTTTCTAGCTAATTAGCACGGAGTCAAATCAGACAACATGTAGGAAATTACAGGAAACCGGCCTCCCCCGAAAAGCATTCTGGGTATTTGGGATTTCAAACACCAAGGTAATTTTCCTCTTGTAGCATTTGTACATTCTCGTTGTCTTTTGAAACTTAGGGAGACAGCAAATTTGTCAGTCCAAAGTCCACCCCCTTTCTCTCTTTCTCTCTCTCGCTCATTAACACAGTATTTGTAACCAGCTGTTTGAGGTACAACTGGTAAAACTTTTAAGCCGTTACACCGTGGCTGCAAAAGTATTTCCACGATGATATTTAATGGCATGATATGCGCAATTTCAAAGCCACAGAGCTTTCTTAACGCATAGTTTTCCCCTTATTCTACGTTTTACGACGCGGTGCTATTTTGGAACCGAAAAAGGTTGCTCACATAAGACCAAAATAATATCATTCGTCTTATCTTGCTGTTGTTTATGCTGCTGTGTTTTTTTTATTTGACCTGGATAATGTTCATTATAGATTTACTAAATCTCACACAGAAACAGTTGTTTGCTCTTATAGTTTGACTCTATATCAAACATCCCGTTTTTAAGGACCTTGTGCATAAAAGCTTTTGTAAACATGTTGAAAAAGAAGAAAATGCTGGTAACCAGCAGTTTGTCTTTTTCCCCACAATGTTTTCTACTCTATAAAATACAAATACCATCATTTGAGCTCATTTACGTCGTCTACCAGAGCTTCAAAAACTAGACCATTCTGAAATTTTGTGGTCTATTAACGACGTACTAGTATATCAAATTTTTACCATATGTGCGAAAAATACATGTGTGCACTTTTGATTCACTATCTACCACAACAACACATGCACAGTAGGATGCGCGCGAATATTTGTGATATACGTCGTTAAAGGGTTAACAAAACGGAAGTAAAAGATCACGTGAAAATCGCATAATCATATTCTAAAGTCAAACGCTTACTTTCATTGCTAACTGAGACAGTACCACGAAATCTGTCAGTCCTTGCGTTTTAAAACTCAAGTACAATCAATTAAATAAAAGAGAGGGGTGTTAATCATATGGAGGAAATTGTCGATCCATATTGGAAGTGGAAAGCATGACGGACACTCTGTCAACCTCTCGGAAATTAAGCGGCCATAATTCACATTCGGATACTTCCGGTTCCGGTCTGGCAGTCATAAGACACTAATAAGAAATCTGACTCACCGGTCAGACGACCTCATAGAATCAAAAACAAATTAAGAATGTAATTTTAACCTTATAGCGTTGACTTTCAGAAGCGTATATCAAGATCATATTTCATATTCTGTGCAGTCTGATTTTGGATTCACACTGTCCAAAATTTTGTTAATTATTCCGAAACGCATTGAAATTGCAATATCCGAGCGTTGTCTCGAAACAAAAAATCTACTATACGTTATTTAGATCTCTAACATTGCAATGCTCTTATAAACTCTTCACCAGGCGACAAAATCTTGACTCGTCTAAATTGAAAGCATTGCAGACCACAAATCAAATGTGGTTCAAATGACCAGATTTATATCTGAAAGAGTCGAAACATTGTGGGAAAAAGAGAAAATGCTGTTACATTTGTCCTGTTCGCACAATCTTTTCATGAGCTGTATTTGTCAGAGTCGCTAAAACATGGGGTTGACTGGCAAAGGTTTCATGTCCTCACAACTTCACAAAAAATATCATGTGGGGCAATATGCAGTTTGTCTGTCTCAATCTGTTAGATGGAAATTCAAATCTTTGCAAAACTTCAATAATTCAAAACGAGACATAGATCTATAATGTTTAACTTAAATAAAGCTTGTGAATATAGCGTTTTCTGTACTTATATCAGTCATATCTCTTATCATAGGAACCTGTAACCAATCATTCGATGCTATAGAATATCACAGTTTGGGAGCAAAAGTACTGTTATGAGAACAGTTGTTAAAAATAAGAATATCTGTAAAGAAAATAAAGACAGACAGCTCAAGAAGCACTGAAATACAAATATCTTTAATTTTAACGTAAATAGGCCTGCAGCGTGCAACAGAATAAACTTGTCAACATTCTTAACCGATTCCAAATTACTGCCTCTTCATTCCAGTATATCGATAAAAAGAAATTGGTCAAAAGCTGGCGTGGTCAGCTACGCCGAAAAAAAAAAAAACTTTTTTATAACTAAAATTATCTTTCATACATATATGCATCAGACACGGTCTTATAGGTCTATTAACGGCAAAAAAAACCATGTGTTAAATTCCTTTATATTTAAATCATAACAATTAAAAGTATGGAATATATTGTGAGGATGACATAGAGAACTTTTGGTTTTTTTTTCGGTGAAAGATCGACATCTATTTCATCGAGTGGTCATCGTCGGTTTAAATTTCACGAGCGGCTGCGCCACTCGTGAAAATATTGCCGTTGATATTCAGTCGATGAAATAAATGTTAATCTTTCACCGAAAAAAAAAAGAAACCAAATATTCTATCTATTTCATGCTTCTAACCCCCCCCCCCCCATTTTTTTTTTTTTGGGGGGGGGGGGCGGATAGGGGAGGAGTGACCTACATCAAAATCCAGTACAGTTGTTTTCGGTAATTCCCGTGGTGTACCCCCTCCGCATAAGTACGCATTACAATATTACGTAAAGCGCG
Source organism: Hippopus hippopus (assembly GCA_946811185.2). Classification (NCBI taxonomy): domain Eukaryota; kingdom Metazoa; phylum Mollusca; class Bivalvia; order Cardiida; family Cardiidae; genus Hippopus; species Hippopus hippopus. The sequence continues at coordinate 39,593,526 of OX328097.1, forward strand.
AGAAATTACGTCATATTTCCATCTGGTTGAATGGCACGCGCTGTTTACCTAGATAATTTGTGCGCAGGAGCTATTGTTTTCGCCTTCAATTGGAGAGTTAGAAAATAAAATCGGTACTTTTCACTGGTCGTAACCATGAAATTTTGAATAATATTCCGATAAACTACTGAAAAGCATGACATAAAACTTGTCATTGTGTGGTCGGTCCAAGTGTTAATAGCTGGCAGAAAAATGAATTTTAAAAAGCAAAAAGTAAACAAAAGATAGAGTGACCGGGCAGGTTTTAACCTAGCTTTGAAATTAGTTTCTCTGCCCAGCGACAAACACTTGGACCGACCGTACAATTACAGATTGTCATCTTCACAATAATTTTTATACTTTTAAAGAGTATAATTTAAATTGAAATGCATTTTTTTTTTTTTTTTTTTTGAAATGCATTTTACGACCCGCTTTGTTTCCTTTTGGCAGCTATTGTTACTTAAGTAAGACTTACGACCCCATTATTCTAAGGCATCGTATTGCCTTTCCTATGTCTCACATTGTAAGTTGTGCACAGTGTACTCACAGTTGTCCAAGCTTGTTCAAAATGGTACCATTTCTAATGTCGTTCTGCGAGCTCTCTTTCCACCTATCAAAAAGAAAAGGAAAATCAACTGTCTTCATTTGATTCTGTAAAGAGCATGTTCACTTTCAAAGTGCCAAATATATTTTATAAACATTTCAAGCCTGCCAACTCAAATTCGTTGTACCATATAAAAACTCACCTTATCGGAGAAAGTACGTTTAACATGAGACTGCATATTCTGTGCAGTCTGATCTCAAATCTACATTGTCTGCGAAAGGTCCGAAAATTCACGCCTAGTAGTCTAAGGGTTCATACTTCTGGTCTCCGATGTCCTTTGCAAACAAAGTACACTAAAATTAGCCTGCATGCTTAGGCAGTCTGATCGAAGTCTATTCTCTTCGCTGCTCAAATATCCGATTTCTCTTTCTTTTTTTCGCTTCAAATCTATTTCTAAATCCTTAACAGTTATTGGTATTTTATTGCGTTAAAGCCAAAAGTTCTTTACACTTACGCTTATGCCTGGCCCTTTAGCGATCTCGCAATACACCAAATTTTCTAAAATCAGCTCAACGCTAAAGCAAGCACTGAGAAACTTAAATTTTGATAACATAATATTCCGTATACACTGATATAACTCTATTTAGTGCTGTTCTGTATCTGCTCTATCTAAAGTCCAAATGGTTTAACTCTTCACAGATGAGACATCATTTCGGTGAAACTATGCAAAACAAAGCACTGTTTTTGATCACATGGCACGCCGTATCAGAAAGGGCTGGGCTTGACCCGAGGTCGTCATGATGTATGTCATTAATAATTGTCAAAAAACTTTCATATGTCACACATTTAATGTCAGACTCGTTTTTTAACATCTTTTTTTTCGTTTGTCATCATCATTATGTTGCGCTGTTTGAATTAGGGTTAACTCATCAACCCAAAAAGTAGTTCTATATCTTGAAAAATACAACTTTCACCCACAGGCTTTCGTTTTGTGACGAACTACGCCATTCATATAATGTAATGTAGTCTTATAATAATTGGCCTTCAACACGCGAAAAGGGGCATTCGGACATTTGCGTAAGGTGTCGTTTCGGATTAGCCTGCGCAGTCCGCGCAGGCTAATCCGAAACGACACATTCCGTTTCTATTTAATTTTCTGTTTGCGCATGTCTACTGTAGCACAAAATCTAATGTAGTCGTAAAGTGCCGTCTCGGATTAGCCTGCGCGGACTGCGCAGGCTGATCCGAGACGACACTTTACGCAAATGTCCGAATGCCCCTTTTCGCGTGTTGGAGCCCATTATTATGCATGACGATGTTCGTCACAAAACCAATGCCTGTGCTTTCACATCACCATTAAAAGAATATGTATAACACCAATAACATTTCAATGAATAAGCACATTGTTAAACTCTGCGGTACAAGCAGAGTTTCCTCGTAACTCTGCAAATTTATTTCAGTAGCAATTGTATTGATGGCTGAAAGGTTTTTGCTATTTCGCTGCTAATGGCGACTTGAATTGCTTGTACCACAGGCCTTTGAAGCTCTATTGGTCTGTCACGGAACACTAAAATTGTCCTTGGTCGATCATCGAATACTTATAGCACATTGGTGCATCGCCTGTATATCACGGAATATATATTCAAATTTTCATTAACACTGTTTCTATAAATAGCACATTGGCGACTCCCTCTATATCGTATATAGTAAGACAAGGTGTGCAACGAAATCGAAAAAAATTTGACCCCCGTCCCCTTTCAGAGATAATATTTAACGGAAAATGGAAAAATAAACCTAGTTACCGGTGCAGATGGGTTTACAAATGATTTTTCTTCTGTACCCTGACCCTCGAAAGTTCCAAACGGCTCTTGCCATCAAGCAATAGCTCTCATCTCAAAAAAATTAAAAAACTTCCACATTTTCCATGCGCTGACAGAGGGAACCCCCAATGTGCTATTTATATTAACAGTGTCCGATAATGAAACGGACGGCGTAGATCAATATCAGACTGCACAGAACGTGCAGTCTGATCTTGGATCTACACTGTCCGCTACCTGATACTATACTATGACCAAAAATCCTCTTTATCTGTAGAAAAATCTGCATTTACTGGGAAGATAAATGTCCACACGTAGGCACTAATTACCCTTGTCAAGAGGGTGACAAGATGTTTAAAGTGATAAAGTAACTTTAACTTTATGGGTATTGGATGCTCTTTATCCGTATTGTGCAAAATTTCTTTTGTTTACTAGTTACAGACAATATATCATTATGTTCATGGGATGTTCACAGACCGTAGACCATGATCAGACTGCACCCGTATGAGCATTCTGATCTTGTTCTGCACTCTCTGCAAATTTCATGAATTATTGACTAAGGCAGAGTGTTAAAGTACAAAAAAGGTCGAAGAGAGATCGTACTCAAGATCAAATTTGAATGTCCGAGCTAGATTGGGTTAATTTTCCGAAAAAAAATTACTACATTTTATGACACTGTTATATATGACATCTTTTCATTTATACCAGTAAACGCTCTATTAAGATCTACGACCCCTAACTCATCGGTAAATATTGTGTAAGATCGACATTTTCGTAAAGGCTATTCGGCCATTCTCGGCAGCTTCCGTCTTTTAATATGAGAGTTAGGGGCTATAGACTCACTAACTCATAGGTAAATATCGTGTAACATCGACGTTTTCGTAAAGGCTATTCGGCCAATCTCGGCAGCTTCAGTCTTTTAATATGAAAGTTAGTGGCCGTAGACCTTAAGACCAACTCTAACAACTAAAACATATGTCGCGGTCAAGTCTACGGTCAGGCATATAGTTGATCATAGTTCATTTAGAACGTAGTTTGCCGTAATGTCGCTGTAGTATTGCTACGATCAGCCAGGTTGAAGTAGGTGCAAAGTACATTTGAGACCAACTCTAAGGACTGAAAAACAAGTCGCGGTCACATCTACGGTCAGGCATGTAGTTGATCGTAGTTCACTTTGAGCGTAGTTTGCCGTAGTGTCGCTACGATCACCCAAGGTTGAAGTAGATGCAAAGTATGTGCAAAATGTGAAGCCGCAGTCATGAGAGTAACAAGTGGTTTATCCTATTGAGGGATGACCGTAATTGGCCGTAGTTTGTTGTCGTTTAAAACGTATCAGGCGTGGTAAGACGTCGTATTCCCTGATTTAACTTGGGAATGATTATTTTTTACAATATGGTCGAATTTCTTTACGGTCCGCCAGGGTGAAAGGGCCTATTGTTTACCTTGGAAAACCTGGTATTACCTGGCAATTAGCATTTTCTCCTTTTCTTACAGTGACAGGCTGAACTATACTAATACATTGTCAGAGCATGATAATATCACTGCTTTAAATGGTATGAATTAAATTTGCCTGCAATTTAGTATAAAGATATTTATTTTAGATCGATTGAGAAACAAGTTCTTACAACTTGCACTTATCTCTTTCGATTCTGCTTCCTGGAAACTACACCAGTACTTGCGCCGAGTATGTGGACCAATGAACGGTCCCAAAGTTGACATCCGCTCCCGGGTATCGAACTCAGAACCTTATGGTTACGAGGCCGACGCTCTACCTCACAACCACGGACACCACTATCTGCAATTTGACCCCCGTATTGTCTCCTTTTGGCTGCTAGTGGACCTTTAACTTTTTACCAAATGTCAAAATTGTGGACAGGACCAAACTGAAAGCATTTGCAGACCACAAATCAACTGTTGCGAAAATGATGGTATTTGTCATAGATAGGATAGAAAACATTGTGGGAAAAGGAGAAAATGCTGGTTACCAGCATTTTCTCCTTTTCCAACTGTTTGCAAAAGCCTTCTTATTCAGGGTCGTTAAAAGTCGGGACTGTGGTAAAGGGTTAAGGACATAAGAAATCATGTAGGCCTACTTCAATTCAAGACAAGTATTGAGGTTTTGGGAAAAATGTAGACTATCAAAATACGCTAATACACACTAAAACTCAGCAGTTATCTTTTATATTCAAATTACTGCAATTTACTTGTGACTGAATAATAGCATGTCCACATAACCTGAACAAACTGCGGATGTAGATTCGGCCCACAGGGAGAAACGACCTGTCACATGGTGGCAGGGAAAATTAATTGGGGTAGAATTATCAAGAGAGTTGCCTACTCCTGATATAATTTACCGAGCTGTCAGAACAAACAGAATAGTTAAATACTTCGATCCTCGTACATCAATGTGTTTGTTTGAATACCAGAGAATTTTAACACTGTCAGGCTTTGGGAACCGTTAGAATGATGGTTAAACCGGAAATGGCTCACAAATGAAATTGACATGAATATACCATACGATACAAGTGTTAGGGTTTTTTTTACCCTTTTACCAAACTATAGTGTCAACTCACAAATCTGAGGTATGATGCTTTTGATAACATCGTGAATACACCTGAAAAGAGCCAAATATATTGTCTTCTGCTAAAGATTTATATTCCATTTTTTCAGTGACAAAAGTTTTTACCTGTCATGAGCATCAGCAACACGGGTAGCTTTACATGTTATCTGGGTTCCCAGATATCTGGGTTAGTCTTAAATTGGCTTTGCCTTTATACATGGTTGCTCTTTTTCATATATTGGATATATAAAAACCGACATAGTTTTGGCATTTGAAATAAAATCCTTTTTGAACTACTCTAAGAAAAAGGATACAAAGCGAACCTTTGGCTTGTTTGATTAGATTTTCAAGAAAAAAGCCATAGAATGTCAGATTCTTCTCAAAACAGAACTAAATCTCAAGACTTATGCGTAAACATAAACTAACATGTGCGTGTTTGTTGAAATTTAGATAACTGAAATCCATTCACTTCCTTAAAGGGTGTTTATGTTCCGGGTAAAACATAGTGTACCCCTCTTTCAATATCACTATTACGAGCCATAAACGAAGAAAATTCGTATAATTACGTCTTTTCTGGATTTCAAAAGTTTCATTGGTGCTAGGCTAGGTTCTGCAACATCGTCCGAGGACGTGACCAGCGACGCTAGCCAGGATCGAATCAGACAACAATTTCTCATTAAGACACCAGTGAAGTAACTACAGGGCTGTGCAAGAATTCCAAGTATTGATATTTTCCAGGCAAAATAAACAATTACGCAATATCAATCGTATAATTATGTGATGTATAAAATTTTATTGTTATATAACTAAGCTACTTCGTTGTTTATTGGGGAGCACTTGTTTCCGACAGTAACACTTCATTAATAAACAGTCGAGCCGGCACCGGTTAAAATAATTTAACCCATTGCTTCATGAAACAAATTTTTAGCAGGCAACTTTCAAAAGTTTCCCAGAAAATGTTACTTTATAATTGATATGATTTAAAGGAAGATAAAGAGAACCTCATATGAGTTGACATTTGATGATACTAGAAAAAAAATGTTATGCGAGCCTTTTGCGCGCTCAATAGGTGTGATTGTGTGATATATCAAGGATTTTTAGTCAATATAATATTATAATTTTTTGTTTTGTTTTGTTTTTGATAGGTTTAAACTACGCTAAAATTGCCTGAACAGTATGTAAAGTCAGTATGTGGTAAATCAGAACACGGATTTTCATTTATCGATTTTCAGTGATAATCATTGAACGGCTTTCACAGTAACCATAACCAGACGATGGATTTTTAGACTTGTCCAGATTGAAAGCATTTGCAGACGACAAAGTAAATGTGGCTCAAATGGTAGAATTTGTCTTTTAAAGCCTTATAAAAAGCATTGTCAGAAAGGGAGAGAAGCCTGGTTACAAATTTCATCCTTTCTTCACCATGAGTCTAAAAGGCTAAATATCAAACAGAAATCGTGCAAAAGCAATTTCGGATGTATAATAATAATAACAATAAAATATGTGAGAATCCGTTGCATCACGTTATGTAATGGTTAAGAGCTAAAAAAAAAAAAAAAAAATTCTTCGAGAAAATAAAAGCTACAGCGCAAGGCGCCTCCGCTTTTATTTTCTCAAAGAAACGTTATCCGCTATTAAGTTTGTCCCACTCTTTATGCAAAGACATGCCCATGCTACTGTGTGACCATATTGACACGCCCACAGCACATGCGACCCTTTTTTTCATGTTCCCTTACACAAATTGTAGTCATTACTGTCGGAAAAGCTACATTTTATCATTATGAACGATTATTTCTAATAGCAACACACTACATAAAAAAAACCCCGGAGTTCTTTCCATGTAAAATGTTAAATCAAACAGAAAACACTGTCTTTTCAAAACGCATTTGAAAATCGAATAATTCAAAGCAAAACTAGTGTAAGCAACTAAGAAAGTCTTTTTTCTACAGAAGCGTTTTCGGGCTACTATTTCCTTCTCTTGTTTTCAACATAGTTTTGGGGGAAAAATGAGTACTTATCGCAAAAGTTTAATTAAAGGTCTATATAATTGCAGAGAGAGAGAGAGAGAGAGAGAGAGAGGGAGTAGCCGTAGCAGCAATTGCCTTTTTGTCTTTTCATCATTATTTTGCATATTGTTAAAAATTAAAAATGTAACATGTTAATCCAACTCATCGTCGGAAAGGGAGCGGTTGACGCTAAAAATAATGTGTTCGAAATTACATGTAGACTGTAAAGTGATGGTTTTTAAGGTAACATGGTAAAATGCATATAAATAAGATAAAAGGATAATCTCCCACTGAATCTATTTGCTAGGGTGTGAAAAAGCGCCACATGGTATCAATCACAAGTAGCAACCCTTGTATATTACTGTCATAAATGGGCCCTTCCAATAAGACCTCAGAATATGCATATTCACCATTTTTACCTTTTTTAATTTTTTATTTCTTCTTTTCATTCGATGCTAATCGCAAGTGGGCAAAAGCCACCTTATACGTCTGCGCCGAAAAATAGTGGCCCAAGTAGAATTCCGTAGTTTTTGCATGTTTAGTTTTATGCACGAGACAAGAACAAGTTCATGAGCATTCCGCCGAGCACGATATCTTTATGACAATTCGGGAGAAGTTGATCAATTCATACATGCGGAACGGCTCTTTTCATTTTAGACAACGAAGTTTTATGTAATGGTTAGAGCACAAAAAAGAGAAGTCTTCCAGAAAATAAAAGCGAAGGCGCCTTGCGCCATAGCTTTTATTTTCTCGAAGAATTCTCTTTTTTGAGCTCTAACCAACTTAGTGATCGACTAACTTTTTATATAAACCGATTTTATAATAACTTTATCCGCTATAAAGTTTGTCCCACTTTTTATGGCAAGACATGCCCATGCTACCACGTGACCACATTGACACGCCAACAGCACATGCGACCCTTTTTTTCATGTTCCTTTCCACAAATTGTCGTCATTACTGTATGAAAAGCTACATTTTATCATTATGAATAGTTACTTCTAATAGTTACAGTCCTTTTTAAAACCCGAGTTCTTTCGATGTAAAATGTTAAACAAAAAACACTGTCTTTTAAACGCATTTCAAAATCGAAGAATTATACAAAAATTTGACAATGCGAAACTAGTGTAAGCAACTAAGAAAGTCTTTTTTCTACAGAAGCCTTTTCGGGCTACAATAAAAACCTAGTCGACAATACTTTTCGCAAAAGTTGAATTAAATGTCTGTAAATGCATTGAAAATTCATGAGATGCCGATAAATTTTCTTACATGTGTAAGAAGAGCGGAGAATTACGTTACCTATGCTCGTTGGTTCCTGATATTTAACACAAGCTTTAACTGACGGACATATTTTCTCAACTGTTGACTTTGGCAAATGAAAATATTGTGATGTTGAGGAAGACCTAACTACATATTGTGCAACGGTTGGGTGGACAGACAAACGCGTGGAAATAACCGCAAGATTCTTATCGATATCCTATTGCGTTATAGTGGAATAGTGTAGGACATTTCCCCAAGTTGTAAAAGAAAAATATGAGGCTGCCAGATATCGAATTTCTTTTCCTATTAATTCATTTTTGAAAACATAAGAAACAAGAAAGATCTTGTAATGGGATGGATGGCGGAAAAGGTACTGGAATATGAATATTAAAACTCACTTAGGGGGGGGGGGGGGGGAGGGGAAGAAGAAAGCAACCGGACCAGCAATTGCCTTTTTGTCTATGATCGTTATTTTGCATATTGTTAGAAACCAAAAATGTAAGATGTTAATCCACCTCATCGTCGGAAAGGGAGCAGCTGACGCTCAAAATAATGTGTTTGAAATTAAGTGTAGACTATAAAGTGATGGTTTATAAAGTAACACATGGGCATAATACCGGAAAACGCCCCGCCATAAATCGCGAAAACCCATGAAAAATCAAAATTATGTGCCAAAAAAATTGCATTTGTTTTACGGATTCACTTCGTATATATCAAATACAATATTTGTCAACGGAATGAAGTTGAAAATTTCATTAATTTCTTCTTTTAACTCAAAAAACAATGCCACATGTATGCATTGACTGTATAGCGGCGGGGTGTTTGCCGGTATTATGCCAACACATGAAAAAAAAAAGTAAAATGCCAATGAGTACGACAAAAGGGTTATCCCAATCGAATCTATTTGCTAAGGTATGAACAAGCGCCACAAGGTATCAATCAAAAGTAGCAAACCGTTTACATTACTGTCATAAATAGGCCCTGCCAATAAGACCTCAGAATAAGCATATCCACCCTTTTCACCTTTTTTTGCCGATACTAATCGCAAAAAAAGGGCAAAAGACAGCTTATACATCTGCACCGAAAAATAGTGGTTTAAGTAGCATGAGAATTCCGTAGTTTTTGCATTTTACATGCTGAGTTTTATGCACGAGACAGGAACAAATTCATGGGCATTCTGCCGAGCACGATATCTTTATGACAATTTGGAAGAAGTTGGTGCAATTCATACATGCGGAACGGCTCTTTTTATTTTAGACAAACGAAGTTTTATTGGGTTTTAGATGAAGAAAATCTCGCCAAATACTGGTTTCTGATTGGACGAAAAACTAGGTCGATCACTAAGTTGTTTTTTTTTTTTTAACCCAGCATACGAAAAAAATTTTCTTGATCTATCTACCTTATCCAAACTTTTTGATGAAGAGGGCTTTCCGTGTCTTGTCCCGGAAGCATAGCGGCAAAAAGAGAAACTTTGCGTTTTGAGCAATTTATCATTTTGTCGCCAATGTTTTCACATAAATATATTCAACATCAATCTTTGTTGCTAATCCATATAAATTAAAAAAAAAAAAAAAAACCACCGTCCTCAGCTCAAAGTTTGAATCAAGAGAAAATGAAAATTTGATAAGCATTGTAATTTTTTCAAAATGTGTGCACATGTTTAAAGTAACAATAAAGGCCAAAGTAAACAAAGCGGGTGTTTAAATGCATTTAGATTTATATCATTTCATTTAAAAGTAGTGAAACTATTGTGAAGATGACAATCTGTCATTGTACGGTTGGTCCAAGTGTTAGTCGCTGACAGAGAAACTAATTTCAAAACTGGGTTAAAAACTGCCAGGTTGCTGTCTTTTGTTTACTTTTTGCCTGATTTTAGAATTTTTCTTTCTGCCAGCGACTAACACAAAGCTCGACCACACAATAAAAGACTGTCATCTTCACAATATTTTCTATACTTTTAAATGGTATGATTTAGATTAAAATGTATTATGACATTATGATATTATGGACTCTACTGGGCCTTTAAAATATGAAGTACATGCGACTTTTACAGACGTGGAATCCGTGGTAGTACCAATTTCATAAGCATTGTACTTTCTCAAAACGTGTGCATATGCATACATTACATTAATATATGAGCCTTGCTCTGGCAAAAGGCGGTTTAATGCATCTCTGTGACGCATTATATTAAGCAGCCACAACATAATTATGGACCCCCCGAAATCCATTCCATTTAAAAAAACGACTAAATCATGAGGTACATAGGCCTTTTCACGGAGCATGACTTAAATGAATTACATGGTTCTTTTACACTGCATGGAATCCGTGGGAATTACATGCTGCTTTTACACTGCATGGAATCCGTGGAACTTGAAAATTTCATCTTTTTTTTATTTCAAGCAAAAATAGTCAAGTTGCTTGAAAGAAACGCTTTAGGCATGCATGTTGAGAAAGCAGTGTACACATGACTGTATGCAGCCCAAAATTAATAAACACGTAAGCTTTTTAATAAACCCCCCCCCCCCCATTCCATTGGGCAGCGATTCCATTGCACTAATGGCGACCACGGCGCTTCTCCAAAATTTTCCGAATCGCTGGCTGCAGAAGCGCCCGCATGTGCAAAATTGTGGGACTTAAGCGTTTCCAGTACGCTTATAGTAACGATCTCGTCGCGCTGGTCACGATCCTGTCGAGCAGTTGCTGTGCTTCTACGCCGTTTGCGGTTTCTCCAACAAGACTCTTCTACTACCTTTCCACTACGGCACAGGATTTCAGGCTACCTTTAGTCAACGCTTACTAACGACCTTAGCGCACGAGCTACGCTTCTGTTGTGCTTTTGGAACGTTTCTATATAAAATCGGCGGTTTAACTGCTTTCGCAGCAGTTGACCATCGGCCTTCGAAGAAAATGGATCAAATAGTGTCAGTACTGTGCTCCAGCTGGAGATTATGAACAATAGATTGATAGGATCTGGTGTTGAGAGGAGAGTGAAACGGAGAAAGAGGGCAAAAAGGTTCTTTGTACGTCCATAGTTTTCTGCAGAGAGAAAGCTCCAATTTGGTCATCATGACCATCTTACGAGAGAACTCGGGATGGAAGACAGCGCTTTATTTTTCAAGTATATGACAATGGAGCCTCATTTGTTTGATGAGATCTTGCATAGAGTTCTCCTAGAATCCAGAGGAGTGACACCAACTTCAGAAAAGAACTTGAACCAGGCCTGAAGTTGGAGAAATATCTCAACGCTTTTGTTACGATGCGCTGCACTTGTGCTACGTTACTCGCGCTGCGGCTACGATACAGCAGCGTTCATGAATTTCTTGCTTCACTTTTACTATGCTTTTGTGGCGCTTCGAGTCCACGGCGATTCTCCTACGTAAATTTTGAGCAAGGTCAAAACAAGCTCCGTGAAGTGGCGAGCATGAAGCTTCCGATACGCTTCTACTACGCTCCAGGCGTTTCTACTGCGCTGTTGCCGTTCTTGCTACGATTCACGGTGTTTACACCCAAATTTCGAAGTTAACTCTACACAAACGATAAGATTTTAGGCGCATCCAAGTTAAAATGATTTGCAGGACAACAGAAATTGAATGTGTGGCAAGTACTGCTATCTTTCTTCATACCAATAAAGAAGAAAACATGTGGGAGAAACACATGCCAGTAACCAATATCGTTTAGCCGAATATCTTAAGAAATTTAGAATTTTCATAAAAATGAGGGGTAAAATGCAGTTTTGAATAGTCTTTAAGCAAGTCCCCTGATTGGAGGAAGAAACTATTAGTATTCTAAATTGAAATTTGTCTTTGGATTTGTGCGAAAAAGGAAAAATGGAAGCTAGGTACCAGAAATATTCCAAAAATATTTTTGAAAGCTTCTTTCCTCTGGGTCGTTCAAACTTGGTAATGTTTGGCAAAGGATTGACCCGAGTTTTAACAACCCTGAGGAGGAAGCCTCTTGAAAACATTGTTGGAAAAGGAGAAAATGCTGGTAAGCAGCATTTTCTCCTTTCCCCACAAAGTTTTTCATCCATTCACAGACAAATCTCACCATCCGATTATTGTTTAATTTGTCGTATGTAAATGCTTGAAATTGCTTGTCAGGAACTCGTTCTTCTGTAACAATGTATCCATATTTATTTCATGCTTTCCGGTAGGTTATCGAGAAATATCGGTGAAATATTTTTCGATATTTCATGGTTACGACCAGTGAAAATACCGATTTTTATATTCTAACTCTTCAATTGAAGGCGGAAACAGTGCACTAGTTACCTAGGTAAAATGTGCGTGCCTTACAACCAGATGGAAGTATGACGTAATTTATCTTACATTTCTCGCGCTTGACGTAATATTGTAATACGTTACTATGCGGAGGGGGTACGCCACGGGGAATAACCGAAAAGAACTGTACTGGATTTTGATTAAGCCCCCCTTCAGAAAGGGTTAAAAGCATGAAATAAATAGAATATTTGCTTTTTTTGGGGGGGGGGGGTGAAAGATCGAAATTCATTTCATCTCGTGAACATCATCGGTAATATTTTCACGAGTGGCCGCTCCACTCGTGAAAATATTACCGATGATGTTCACGAGATGAAATAAATTTCGATCTTTCACCGTAAAAAACAAATATCCTTTATATCTATTCATTAAAACCTTAATCTATGTCGGATAGTATTTGAGCAATGCTCTGCAAAATGGGGTTTAATGTATCTCCATGATCCATAACAGAATTACGGATCCATAAAATCCATTAGACCGTAATTATGTGATGATCTGCTCGGTATAATGCAACAAAGAGATCTACTAAACCCCCTCTTACCAGATGATGGCTCCTATATAATCTAAATGGTATGCATTTCTTTCTAAATTCTCTGAATGTTTTAGCAACTTCGTATTAAACGGTATTCGTCCTCGATTGTATGTATCCTGTTTCATTTTTGACAAGTATAGTACACAAAACTAATTACTCGTAGCGTGGAATTGGTTAAAGGGTAACTTCAGCCCAAATTTTTTTATTTCAAAATCGGATAAGGCTATACTAGAGTATGCTAATTAAAAAAAAAACTTAGTGTTCTGTGTTACTTACTTCATGAGAAATAGAGGTTTAAACTTTGAATTTTCACCTGTCTGAAAGTCGATAACTGAAAAAATCGTGACTTCCGGTAGTCTGTCGTTACGTCACAAGAGAAGACATGGTCGCCATATATGAACAAGCGTAGAAAACTTGGAAAATTGCATGAAATTTGTAACGATATAAATCGCTTTATCATGTTTCAATTACTTATGTACTGCAGAATTTTAACCTCTACCTCCCTTACATCTTACTACAATGACAGGAAAATAATTTTGAATGAATTAGCCCAATGAAGGTAGTACTTATAAATAGAAAAGTTATTCTTCTAGTGGGGAACAGGGCTATCTTGAAATTAATTTCTTGAAGTTATTTCAATTATACCACTGCCTAATTAACGATTATAAATAAATATAAAAAAGAAATAATGACCCAAGATGGTTGAAACATGCCAAAAGTCTTCTGTTAATTGGTAGAAGAAACGTTTCAATGTGTAAGGAAAATCATTTGAGTTCAGTTCTAAGGCTGTTTTTACCAAATATAGGACACCGTCGATCATTGAACGGTCGACACACCCTGTCAATGTCAGCATTTTAAATGTCTCCTTCAGCTTCGGAAGAATTAATAGCCTTGGTCTACCTTAGAAATCGTATCCTCTCTTTTACATTCACATGTTGACACAAACAACATTAAATCAAGCACACATCCTAAATTTGCCGTTAAAGTCCATTTCTTTTCGCTTGATCTTCATTTATTTTCCTCTGTGTTATTTTTACAATTTCAAATTTGTTTCTTTCATCAATAACAACGTTTAAAGATTGTCTGAATTGCCTCCTCCTTTCTTGCCCCCCATATCATGCAGTAAACGTTTTTGATCGTCTGCAAAATACAGGGTCTGTCCATTTCCTAAATATTGAGACATGTTAGGCGTAAAATTTGAAAGGAAATACTAACGTGGACAAAATTACTTAACTTTTTTTTCCGTATCTCTCGCTGTAATCATGTACGAGATAACAGATGCTGACCATAAAATGCAGCGCAAATTAAAAAATTAATAACTCCGTACCAACTTTCACAAAAATTTAGTGCGCCAACTTTTTTTTTGAGAAAAGAATTGTGTGTTACACCAATGTGAAGGGGCAGAGGTTTAATACGGCGCCTCTTTGTTGTTGGTATCGCACCGTCGTGGTCTCACATTCTCTTTTACCCGGTTGCAGATGGAGGTTAACAAGCACGTATCATAAACATGTCATTTACAAAGTTACTCTTTTGTTTTCACGACCATATTAAGTCGAATGTCATAACTTTTGTGATTTCCTCTTCCTCATTCATACGATCTTAAAAAAACCTATAATCTGCTTGTCGAATTTCTATACTAACTAACCCGCCTTCATCTCTCTCTCTCTCTCTCACAATAATATGAAAGAGGTGTTTCATCGTGAATTTACCATTGATTTCTTGCCCCATTTAAATTTCTGAGTGATATTTTATACTGACCCTAAAGCTGCTGACCGCGACTCAATGACTTTTTGCGAACATAGTATATTAAGACCGTACTGCACAGAATGTGCAGTCTGATCTTGGATCTACAGTGTCCGATACGGAGATATTTATCTCTAAAAACTAGCAATATTTGAGTTTTTACAATCGGCATAAATGTTTAATTAACCTGTTGAGGATTAATGCTAGGTTTAACATTAAGCCACGTGATTCAGTTCAGAGAGACAGACAGAATGACGAATAAATAGTTATCTCCTAGCTCAAAATAGTGCTTAAACTCGACACCCGGCATACGATAGGGATTTTTGTAACAACAACAAAAAAATTAATCGTCTCCTGACATGAGGGAGGATACGGCTGTCTGAAAAAAGTCAGTATCGGAGCAAATTAACAGTACAGCGAAGCCGAAATAAATGTGTGGGTCACACTTCCTACGTCACATTCGGTTTTGCGAAGATTTCACAAAATCGCACAGGTGTGCAAACCAGATTTATGCTTATAACTCTCTTTTTACGAAAGACATTGAAATAAGGTTTTCAATTTTAAGATCGTTTTCTTTTAAGGATTCTTATATCCAAAAATGGCTTTGCGCTGAAGTTGCCCTTTAACCGTTTAAAGTGGCCTATATATTCGATTGCGATTAGATCTGTCTGCGTTCAAGCAAGAAAAGGAAAGTAGTTGTATGTAAGCATTTTCTTAAGCAGAATTCTACAACTGAGTACAATGTCTTGGTTATATTTACTTGCCTTGTTTGGAATTTCTGTTGCGATAACTGAAAAGAAAAATGTGTTATTACTTCTTGCGGACGATTTAAGACCCGAGCTAAACTGTTACGAGGGAAATTATTACCCATCGCCGATCCATCCTGCCATGCACACACCAAACATAGATGAACTAGCCCGACGCAGTCTTTTATTAAAAAGGGCCTACGTTCAACAAGCCACGTGCAATCCAAGCCGAGCGTCTCTGCTGACTGGTCGCAGACCCGACACTACGCGCGTTTATGGATTAAAAGGTCATTTTCGAGAGAGTGGGGGAAATTTTACAACAATTCCACAGTATTTCAAGATGAACGGCTACATCACTGCTGGTATTGGAAAAATATTTCATCTGAAAGACCCGCTATCTTGGTCGATTCCTGATTCCTACGCGAAGAAAACTTGGGCAGGTAACGAAAAGAGTTGGAGAGCAATACCCGATGAACTTCTCAAGGGCAGACCCTTGGCTGATGAGCAAGTAATGCAAATAACCAATAAAACATTACGATTTTTTACCACGGGTGGCAAGTTCGAAGGCAAGCCATTTTTTATTGCAGCTGGGTTTTATAAACCTCATTTGCCTTTTGTTTTTCCCGAATCGTTCCTATCTCACTATCCGGAAGATCATGTTAAACTTCCAAATAACCCATACGCTCCCAATGGAATGCCAGAAGCTGCCTGGAGCAAATTTATGGAACTCATATCATATCGAGATATCAGGAGACTGAACGTTTCTGGTGGCATAAATAGCACTTTACCTGACAGCGATGTTCTTGCATTGAGACGTGCTTACTATAGTTCCGTGAGCTGGATTGACCACCTTATTGGTAAGATCATAAAAGAACTGGATGACCTTGGATTCAGAAACAATACCATCATATCATTCATGGGAGATCATGGCTTCCAACTCGGTGAACACGCTCACTGGTGCAAACACACCAATTTCGAACTGTCTACCCATGCTCCAATGATGGTTCACATACCCGGGAAGACTGACGAAGGTATTAATACAGAGGAACTCACAGATTCGTCGACCTGTTTCCAACTCTAGTGGAAGCTGCTGGGCTCAAATCAGTTGACATTTGTCCCGAAGACTCCGAAAACGTTCTGTCTTGTGTAGAAGGACAAAGTCTCATGCCTTTGATAGAAATGACACCGGGATTTCAATGGAAAAAGGCTGCTTTCTCTCAATATCCCAGATACAGAAATAAAACTAGAATCATGGGCTACACTGTTCGGACAGACAGGTATCGCTACACTGAGTGGCCAGAGCTCCCTTTCGGTCATAACCCTAAGCCTAAATGGAACAAAACGTTTGGCGTGGAGCTGTATGATCACCAAACTGATCCGGAGGAAAACATAAACAAAGCCGATGATCCTACTTACCAGGCCGAGGTCGCGAGACTGAGACAAACTCTTCGAGAAGGTTGGAGAGCTGCAATTCCAAACGGTAGCCTTTAAAAATGCTGGAAACATGATTCATGTTCTGTGAAAAAGGGGGTTTAATGCGTCTGCAAAAAGTATCGATCCAAGTCAGCCAGCGCAGTTCGCGTAGGCTGATCTGGATCGCAACTTTTTGCCATTGGTAAATTTTCTGCGTGTTAAACGACCATTTTATCTTATCATTTAGCCGGTTTTTAGACAAAACGGGTTCAAATTAAGACTACTTCCTTAGAGTAATGCAGTACAAAGATGCGTTTAACCTCCCTTTTCCCAGAGCAGTCATAAACATTTACACTGTACTGTGGTCCTAGGCGACCTTTCTTCCAAGATCTTTCTCTATAAACATTTAAATTCCTATCATAGGTTAAGTTTCAGTTGGTTGTTAATTTGCGGACATACGAATGATAAAATTTAAAGTAGATATTTATTATTATCAATGATTAGCCCCTTACTACACAACCTGAGTTTTAACGACCCTGACGGAGACGTCAACATTGTTGCAAAAGGAAAAAATGTTGGTTACCAGCATTTTCTCCTATTTCAACATTTTTTTTCAAAGCTTTCTCCTTTAAATCGCACAATTTGAGCCAAATCTAAACTGTCGTCTTCAAAAGCTTTCAATTTGGATGAGTCTAAAATTTTGCTGTCCAGCACAGAGTAAATCCGTCATCTCCTGTGAAACTTTTTTTTTTTCTTGCATTACACCAAGACTTTTAAAAATATTGTAGCAAAAGGAGAGCTGTTGCCTTGATATGACTGAAATAACGTTGCAAGCGGTGTAAAACATAAACCTGTCGATCAGCTAATTTTACAATGATGTCAGTCGTCGCATATTTTGCAAAGACCCACACGACTGCTGTGCAGTCTGATCTTGATCTATGCTGTCTGAAAAAGCCACGAAATCCGGCATTTGAAGTGAAAAAGCTAACCTTTTAAGTAACAACACCTTGTTCCAACGATCGTAGAGGAGCTTTTTAAAACACTGTGAAAAAGGGCACAAATGCCTGCAGTGTTTCCCTGACTCCAGTTTCTTTGAATTTTGGGCCCCAAAACTTCCTGTTCCCTAAAATTTAAATGCTTTCCTTTTATTTGAGTCATGCTCTGTAAAAAGGGGGCTTAATGCATCTGCAAAAAGTATCCACCCAGGTCAGCCTGCGTAGTTCGCGCAGGATGATATGGGTCGAATCTTTTCGCTATTGATCAATTTCCTGTAAGTCCAAGGACCACTCTTATCTCATGGTTCCATTGGTTGTTAGACAAAATGAATTTCATGGATTCATAATTATGTGATGCCTTGCATGGTATAATGTATCATGGAGATGCATTAAGGTTCATGTAAAGTGTTTGACTGTTGCCCTATACACATCTTCTGTTCAAAGTAAAACAAGTGTCTGTTCCAACAGTGCTCTTACATACTTTTAGTTCATGATAATAAAATGTTATGGATACAATGTATGTGACTCAAAGAGTAACATAGCCAACTAAAAAACCACATTAATCGTTGAAAATGTGCACTTTACTTTGACACCGGCAACTTTCTTCGGGAAGATAATATCCCCCATTAAATGGTTACAAAATAAAGCACATTGTCTTGTTGAGGTATTGCTACCTTCAAACATTTCCCTAATTCCGAAGTTAGGGCAGTATTCATGAATAAAGTCACCAAACTTTCTTTCATAGAGGCCGCCATTTGCAAAACTGGTCGACTCATTTTCCACGCTAAAATTGACAGATATTGACAATGACTTTTAAAGTAAATGTATGACTAATACAAAACCTGATATAGAATTAGTGTATCAGAAGTGAATGTTACATCGATCGCAGATTTTGTTCTTCAAACGAGCCGATTGAAAACGATTTCTATCTTTTCCGGTTTCTTTTTCCTCCATCTTGGCAGTTGTGGAATTGATCCGCATATACGAATTTTTATTTCAAAACGGTTTTTCTTTAAATGCATATTCATTTTTGTATAGAACAGATCATACTCATTCATTTGACAAGTACTTAAGAAAAAACGATTGTACAATTTGATAAAACGACTGATGATATTCGGAACTATATTTAGCGAAAATAAGTCCAGCAGGGAACCAGTTCCCCGGAAAAATACATGTGGAACGATGCATTTGGAAAGATCTGCTCTGCAAATACAAATTGTAAGATTGCTACTGCGCTATAAGAGAAATATTTGTCTGTTGAAGGGTTAAATATGACTGGTAAGCTTCGATCGTCCACAAAAACTGAAACAAACCGTCCTTAGTACGAACGTGTCCCTGTCGGAAGTCAGTGTTGTTTACGTTTTGAGAATTATATTGAAATGATTTTTTTTAAATAAATGTTGTGGTGCATACATAAATTAAGATAAGTATTTATTTAACTGTATTAGCGTATCTTAAATAAGTATTGAATAAAAACCGAATAATATTTTCATTTGGGAACAGTATAGTGTCCCAGCGGGGCAATATTTTACGTCGGTATGGTGACGTGTTTTGATAACTGTACATTGGTTCCTGAAATCTAAGATACAACAATTAGCCTGTTACAAACCTACCAACATGGCTAAGGACCACTAGAAATCCAAAAGATTTGGAATGCCTGAAGGGAGCTACGTAAGGTTGAATAATTTCAGGAAACTCAAAGTTCTACATTATTCCTGTGTTTCGATTTCTCTCATAAAAATAAAACTTCAGAAGAGGGCATCATTGTGACAATCTACGGTAAATGTAATAAAGGAAAATTTATGTCCCCCATTGTCCCCAGTTGTTTTAAGGGAAATGCGAAATCAGTACAGATGTATTGTAGCTGTGGGTTTGCTAAAGTTATGCCTGAAAAAAGGGTAAATATGAAGGGATATCGAATAAACAACATTCATTGTTTGGAAAATGAAATGAATGTCTATATTGACAATTGCATTTCAACTTATAAATGTACAGAAGTGGCACAGACGGGACACAATTGCATCAATATTGCATATGAAAAAAGTACACAATGATTAGCGCCAGTATTGGAACTGAAAGTTGTAGGTTGTTGGGAAAGGGGTTTGTAATGGACATGGAAATTTCAATAATGAGTTGAGGGTATTATAATTAGTTATATATGCTGAAATTATCAATGAAAGTTAATTACTGCATGAAATTACTATGTCCACTAAGTCTTGTGTGTTTGGTCTTGTAAATACACCATACTTTTTACTGGAAAAAAGTAGTTCTAACATGGATGACATTTCAATACGGGTAAAATGTCAAACTTATTGACTGAAATATGTGCCATTTTAAAGTATGTAAATGATTTTTAGTACTGGCAGTACCTGGTATATGCCTTAGTCTATGTTTTCTCCAAAAATTAACCAATTTCGTCTTGTCAGTCATTCTCTAGGTTTTGGACATAGCCAACTTTTTCCACAATGTTTAAGTTACATCATGCAAGTGGGTAAAATTATGCTAAACAGCTTCTACTCATCCAGAGCTAAAATTTGATGTATGGTTTTCCAGAATAAATTTCAATAATAACAATTATTGATGTATGAAATATAGGCAAAGAAACACTTTACATGAACCTTAAGCCCCCTTTTGCCAGAGTATGGCTCATTTATTTGAGCGGTGGTCAAATGAACTCATTACGAGAACGCCCATGAAAAACCCCGTGCCAGTAACCAGCATTTTCTCCTTTTTCCACCATGTTTCTACCATTTCAAGGATAAATTTTGTCATTGAGTCATATATAATTTGTCGTCTGAAAATGCTTTCAGCTTGGACAAGTCCAAAATTTTAACGTATGATAAAGGTTAAATCATAGCCTGGTCACCAACAACCCTGATGTATTTGTCAAAAAAAAAAATGAGATCGGCTTTAGGGGTCGTATTTCTCCAACAGTTCTCCAATATTACACTGGTTAATCCAACAATTCTCCAATTATTATACTTAATTCAAAGACTAGTAATCTGACAGCTGAGACAAAATGTTTCAGCCGGTCAGACGCGTAGACTGTAGATTTAAAATAAAGAATGAACTAAGATTGCTTGGTGATACGATAGAAATACTGTTTGAATCACAGAAATGAATCAGTTTCTGCCCTACCCTCTCCGAGTTAATCATTACGCTGCTAAGTCCGACTCTAGCACTTTCGCCGACAGTAAGATCATGATCGGAATGCTTAAAATGTGCTGTCTGATCTTGAATCTTCTGTCCAATAGCTATTCATTGACGTAGCAATTCGTCTATCTAATATACAGAATTGAAAGTTTACTGATCCGTGTAAGGGTTTTCAATGGCGAAGGCCACCATATATGCCGCCGACCTTGAAAACCTAATTGCAATTTCTAAGCTGCACAATTCGCTCATTCTTTCTCCGTGTTTTTCTTTGTCTCCCTCTGTCTCTGAGTTTGTCTCTTTAAACCGCCCCCTCTCTCTCTCCTTCCCTCTCTCTCTCTCTCTCTCTCTCTCTCTCTCTCTCTCTCCTTTCCTTCTTTCTGTCTGTCGGTCTCTCATTTCCCTCTTTCCTCTGTCTGTCTGTGTCTCTCTCTCCTTTCCTTGTCTTTCTTCTTGTCTGTCTGTCTGTCTGTTTGTCTGTCTGTCTCTCTCTCTCTGCATTTTCTTTTTCCCTAACAATGCTTTCAAAAGGCCTCCCTCGGGTTTGTAAGAGTTCAGCTAAAGAGCTAAGGTTAACAACAGCTTTTTTAGAAGTTGTCATGGGTACTTTTCGGATCTGCCTTTTGCAGACAATGTCGATCAAGATCAGACTGCACAGAATGTGCCGTCTGATCTTGAATCTGCACTGTCTGCTCTTTTTTGAAATCCAAGTATTCTGGAAAAAAATGAAAAAAGCAATGTTTGTTTTTTTTTTCCCCGACTGTAAGAGACTAACTTATCCATTTATGACCAAATATAAAAGTTGAAATGCGGTAGTGTTACTGTCTTAAAATATCTACTTCGTGTAAGAAGCAGGGAACCCACATTGATTGATTGTATGGTGTTAAAACGCCGTTTTCAAGATTATTTCATTTATATCGTAACGGCCAGTGCACCTATCCATGCTTTTTTTTAGATTTTTTACGGGTACTTAGCACAATATTCTTCCCAAGCCACTGGCTGCTTTCCCACATACCCATCTTCGAAACAATGATCAACAGGAAACACATACATGTAAGTAGGGTGTAGTCGCGTTATCACAAAAGTAATGTTGAAAGTGGTGTAGAACATCAATCGATCTATCGATCGAACAATCAACCAATCGATCAATCAGTGCTCAGCGAGCTGATGCAAATTTCGGTCATTGTTAAATGAAGTGCAGACGACAAGAAAATAAGGCGTGATAAACTGAGTTCTACGACTGTACATTCTTCAGCACTAAAACCAATGTTGTTTACACTTGTTTGTACTAGCAATATAGGTTCTAGTAAGGAACTAAGATTGATAATGCTTCTGAACCCCCAACCCTCGCTTTGTCTGTATAAATATGCTTGTAATCATTCAATTATCGGTATATAAGAATAGTGAACTTAAAAAAAAGAAACGGCTCAGAAATCCAGATTTCATGCGCATGTCATTTTCTTAGTAAGCCCCGTTTCCGATGCAGCGTTTCTGTTCTAATTATACGCTAATGAAAATCCCCAGGGTCCACAGGTACAATACAAACACACGCGATAATAGAGGTTGCGCAATGGTGCCCATGAAAAACCTTTACCACACAATTCCGAGTTTTAACGACCCTCGTGCAGAGCTTTTGAAAACATTGTGGAAAAAGGAGAAAATGCTCGTAACCAGCATTTTCTCCTTTTACCACAATCTTGTTTATACTTTAAGATGTTATTCTAATCACTTGAGCCACATTTGATATGTCATCTGCAAATGCTTTCAATTTATACAAATGTAAAATTTCTTGTCTAATAGACGTTAAGTAGTCACGAATGGGTTCCCTTAAAATTGCTAAATAATTCAGAGAGAAAAAAAAAAAACAGCCAATAATTATAGGACCTCAGATTTTGTGAAGTCGGAATTCTTTTCGCCAAAAAGAAAATTCACGCACACAGTATACATCTATCGGACGTTGTAGATCACAACATGGTCCAAGTGTAAGTCGCTGGCAGAAAAGGAAGTTTACAACTAGGATTAAAAGTTGCCAAGTCGCTCTACCCTTGGTTTACTTTTTACCTGGTTTTAAGTTTTTTCCCGCGTAACACTTGGTAAGACCGTACAATATCCGATTGTCATCTTCAGATTAATTTTCATACTTTAAAATAGTATGATTTTTATTTGAATGCATTTTAATATACATGTACGCATCGTTTACTCTTGGCCGCTACTGGGCCTTTAAGTCCGTTTGTCCAAAAATGCAAAAATACTTAGTCGTTTAGTAAAGGGTTAGTTAACAGCCTGTTTAGGCGATATTATTTGATAAAGGCGAGGTACAGGCACAATAGCAGCCAAAATAACAATGAAGTGCCAAAAGTAAATAAAGCGGATGTTAAAATGCATTTAAATTTAATTGATACCATTTAAAAATATGGAAAATATTGTGACGATGACAATCTGTTATTGTGTGGTCGGTTCAAGTGTTAGCTGCTGGCAGAAAAGTCAATTTTAAAATCAGGCAAAACAAAAAATAGAGTGACCTTGCACCTTTTAATCTAGTTTTGAAATCAATTTGTCTGCCAGCGACTAACACGTGGACCGACCGTGCAATAACAGGTGGTCATCACAATAATTTCCATAGTTTAAAATGGCATGATCTTTGTTATTCTGAAATATATGCTACATGGTCTCTACAAAAAACGGTATAAAAATGGCGTCATGACCAATTGACAGTTTTGCTATTTTGTGGCGCCCACTCTATGAAATGATAGATAAATTTTCCAGTTTTTACTGTGATATTATGCTCATAACAAAACTTATGAAATACTGTAAGTCGCGGAGAAATACATCACATAACAATTTTCATTAAGCTAATAGAATCGTGCTTTACAATTTGGTTATTACTGATACAATTTGTTAATTTCCCTTTTTCATTTAGTTACAATAACTGTCATAAATTACGATTTCTGACAAGTGTCAAGAAAAAATTCAGTGACAGTTTCATCTTCTCACACAGATGGGATATAAAATCATTAGCTATCCCATGAGTCGCTATACGTTTGTTGTCATGAGAGATAAAGTTTTTCCATTCTTTTGTCACTGTGCCAGACTCTGTCTGTCTGTCTGTCTGTCTCTGTCTGTCTGTCTGTCTGTCTCTCTCTCTCTCTACAACTGCCTATGGAAAGGGAAGAGTCAGGCTTCGCCAACAATACTTATTACAAGATGGCAAAACCTTGGCTTTAACACCGGTCCTCCGAGTATGGTGACATATTTCTGCCACGTAATTTTGGAAAACTATCACGATAAATCAAAGTTTTCTAGAAATTTTGTGAAAAGTTTTCTAAAAGCAATATATCACGATAAACTTTGTCATCTAGAGAATTTTACATTGATCAGTAAATATTTTAATGCAAAATTTCTTATTCTTGCACGAAGCTGACATTCGAGATAAAATTGTCGTGTTAGTTCTACCCGTTTCTCGATATCTATGATTAGAAAATTCACCATTTGGATGAACCTGGTGGTTTTTGACTTTACAAGATGGCAGTAAGTTAAAATTCGATTTATTTACAACTGTAGCTTAATTGCTAAATTTTAACACATGAAATGAAATGAAGTCTTTTAAACAAAAAGATGACTCGAAATGCCTCTTACGAACAACTTTTAAACCGTTCAGAGAAACGGAGAATTCATATAGTTGGAGACGAAAATGTTTCGAAACCGTATCTAATTATAGATACAGTGAATGTCAGTTGTGGGTACGAACGTAAAAAAATCGTGAAAATAGTGAGAATTATCGCGATATTTTTATCATGAAACTTTATTACCTATATAATATTTCCATGAAAGTTTGTTGTGACGCGATAGTTCTCTTAACTATCGCAATAGTTATTTCGTATCTCGTGGCAGAAATATGTCACCATATCCAAGTGTTAACTATTCACCAAAGAGAATGATTTTTCAAATAACCTGCTTCCACTAGCATCTCGATAGAATAGAGGGTGTTACGGTATATCTAGTATGAAGAGATGAGTTCTTTCAGTAAAGCAGGAAAAATCGATTCTAGCTGGAAAAAGGGATTTTTGTTGCGTATTATAAATCATCCGTATATCAAAGCCATTTTGTAATTAGCCAACAAAATTGATGAGGTTGGATGTTTTACAATTATAGACGTTCTCCACGAAACATTGCTCGCTAGTAATTACCATAAAGATATCTTTATATTGATCGTGATTTATTTCTGGAGGAAATAACACGGAGCTGTTTTAACAGAGTAACTAACATGAAATATGACAGGATATCATGTTTGTTTCCAAGCGCTTTTCAATCCTTTACCAAACATTATCTTATGTTTTCACAATATTGAGGAAGTATTTTGGAAACATTGTTCGGAAAGGAGAAATGTTGGTTAACAGCATTTTCACCTTTTCAAACAATGTTTTTTACTATTCCTAAAATAATTCCCTTCGTGTGAGCCACGTTTAAGCTAGCGTTTTCAAAAACTTTTAACATGGCCAAGTCTAAAACTTGTTCAAACTTTAACGAAATAAACCCATAGACAATATCTCTGACTCCCATTCCGTCAAGATCTGCCTTTTCAGATTACCAGTACTAGGATTAAATTGTATAATGTATATCATCTCGCATAAGAATTGCAGTACCCGCCTATTTTATATGTTTCGTAGAAGATAATTACCTGTAATTTTACTAAGTTTAATCCTATATATTTTTACATCGATTGCGACACAAGTTCCACAACTTATATCACTTTTGATGATTGCTTCCAGGAAATCCTAACCAGTAATCGCGCTTTAGTGTTGGTAATCCCAAATGTTAAGCCGTTCAAAATAGGATTCGAACCTGAAACCTCTCGTGTAAGAAGCCACGGTCTATCTCTTTACCACTGTCTCCCACTGGTTCTATAGATGTTTCATAACTTTGAAAGGCAAATGATATGGTCGTTAGAACCAAGATAGCCTCGTTCTCAAATGGACCGACCCTATTAGATAAAAAAAAATTGCTGAGCTTCAGCGAATTATATTCTAAGCCATGGAAAAATATTGAGCTTATAATAATGGCCTGCAACACGTGAAAAGGGACATTCGGACATTTGCGTAAAGTGTCGTCTCGGATCAGCCTGCGCAGTCCGCGCAGGCTAATCCGAGACGGCACTTTCCGTTTTTATGTAATTTTCTGTTTTGCGCAAGTCTACTGTAGCACAAAATCTAATGTAGTCGTAAAGTGCCGTCTCGGATTAGCCTGCGCGAATTGCGCAGGCTGATCCGAGACGACACTTTACGCAAATGTCCGAATGCCCCTTTTTGCGTGTTGCAGGCCAATGAGCCATACTCCTTTGGCAAAAGGGGGATTGATGCATCTTCGTGAGGCATGATACCTAGCTATTTATCGGTCGATCATGGATCCATATGTCCATTTTGTAAAACAACCCACTGAATCATGAAATAAACTGGTCTTTTGACATGCAGAAAATAGACAAGTCGCAAAACAGTTTCGGCCCAGGTCAGCCTGCGCGGACTGCGCAGGCTGACCTAGTCGATACTTTTTGCAGATGCATTAAGCCCCCTTCTCACAGAGCATGGCTAATATATAATGCGCGAAAAGAGGTAAGGTTTCCCCCGGGTTGTTTTTGGAAGAAATACTGCTTGACTACAATGTGGACAGAATACTCAATTGTACACATGCATGGATTGTTCACAGACTCCCTTGCTTAAAATTTTCGACAATTATGATTACACGAAAAAATTCCCTGCAATTTAAGTAATCAATTTATCTATATGTATCAACCACATACCAAACAATCAGGTAAAAGGGCTTTTTAAACCAACGTGGAAAAAGATGGAAATGCTTTATACTAGAATATATTCCTTTTTCATACGATGGTTTACCGTTTTAAAGCCAATTCCATTATTTGAGGCATACTAGTAACAGTTTTTTGTCTGTAAATACTTTCAAAAAGGTCGAATTCGGAATTTGTCGTCTAGTAAACAGTTAACCATTTCACAACCGATAAATTTTAAACTCTACCAAATTCAAACCTCTGCAGACAACAAATTTGAAATAGGTATAAAATAAGCTTGTCTGATAAGATAGAAAACATTGTGGAAAAAGGAGAAATTGCTGGTTACCAGCAATTTTTCCTTTTCCCACAATGTTTTCAAAAGCTTTTTTACCTCAAGGTCGCTAAAACTCGGGAGTGTTTAGTAGAGGGTCAACAAAAAGTTCAACGATGTTATTTGCTTACATTTTTTCATGAGAACCGTAAACTTGGCACCGGTCCATACGCGATAAATAACACACACCTGGTGCAAGGTGCTCTAATTATACCAAATCATGTACGATCAGACATTTAAATAGATTTAGATGAATGAAATCTGCCTCGTGTAATTGAACCAATATGAAGTTATCAGCTATAATGTTTTGCGATTGGAAACGTTTGGAGTAGGCAGTCTCTCTCTCTCTCTCTCTCAGATTCATCACAATGTACGGGGCTCTTACTCACCAACTTGTCTGAATTGCACCCTGAGCTTAAATCTAAATTTTGATAATAACACAATTATTTGTTGGCTATATCAAAGGGATAAACCAGGAATCGCGTTATTTTGGAATTCAGAAAATTCTCGAGAAATAGACTAATAATTAATTTTGAATGGTGAGTAAATACGGCCCCTGGTTCTCCTGTATTCCCGTAATCGTTGTACCTCTTCTATTGCCAAGCCATAGTAGCACATTCGGTAGCGTCCAGGAACTGAGACAAGGAGGTCGCTGGTTCGAATCCCTAGCTCGGCCAATTTCTTTCCAAGGAACGATGATGGTCATTGCGACAGGATACAGTCCTCTCACAGGGCTGATCATTATTTCGACGATGGTTATGTGGAAAAGCAGCTAGTGACTTGGTATAGATACTGTGCATATTGTGCGAAGTACTAGTAAAAGAAACTCAAGAAATGCATGGATAGGTGCTGTTGCCGCCGCGATATAACTGAAATAATGTTGAGAACGGCGTTAAACACAACGCAAACAAACAAATATCTTCCTTTAATCTTGATGGAATTTGATTCATACTACTGTGAAGAAGAAAAGTGATAGTAGATACTTTACAGCTTTTGGCTCCAGTGTACAAACGTAATGAAAGCTATATTTTTTAATCCTTTACCGCATAATCCCGAGTAAAATAGACCTTCAGGATGCAGGCCTAAAAAGAATTGTGGGAAAAGGAGAAAATACTGGTTAGCAATGTTTCAACTCTATCAGAGAACTCTAACTTCTACCAATTTCGAATTTTGTCGTCTGCAGGTGTTTTGATTTAGGAAGAGTCCAATCTACCCTTACAAAAACAAATCCCATCGCTTGACTATATTTAAATAGTCGTCTCTAATGCTTTGGATTTGGACAAGCCTAAAATATCGTCTTTGGAAAAGATTTAAAAGTCAACAGTAGCATATGAGATATGATATGGTACCAAGGAAAACCATGACTAGGTGAGCCGTCGCTCCTATGTTATAAAACACGATTGAAAGCGGTGTAAAACAATTTTATCTTAACATAATGTAAAGCATACAAACAAAGTTTATTCCTTAACAATTTCAATGCTAAATATATAAAATCGCCGTCTTTCGTCGGCAGAAAATGCAATCCTCTAATACTTAAAAGAAAATATCCTTTAGGCTTGACTATACAAGCGGATGGTATAGATCCAAGATCAAGATCCGTATTTACCTACCATTCTTAAGAACATTCTTAGTCTTATTCTCCAGAATTTTCTAAATTTGAATGTAACACAACTTCTGATTGGCTAAACCATTTGGTTTAGCCAATCAGAAATTGTGTTACTTTCAAATTTAGAAAATCTCGGATATAAATACGAAGAATGTTCTTATAAGAATGGTTGGTGAAAACAGCCCCAAACTGAAAGTTCTGTGCGGTTAAATCTTGATCTATGCCGTCCGCAAAAGCCCCTTTAAACCCCTATAGGGCTGACAGGATTAATGCGCACATGACAGGCAAGCAAAAACAAAGCTAACAAGCCGGAGACGGTGGCACTGTTGTTGCGTCGCATGCTATATTATAGCAGTCGAGAATCTTTGTAACAAATTAGGTTGTCAAAGTGAAGGTTTTTCTTCCGAGTCTTGCTGTTTGCTTTTCATTACCGACTTGTAACATTATCAAAATATGATTTACACCAAAGCTCCAGTCTTTTTGCTTTGAATAATTTCAGCGTTGTCAGTCGGCACGATGAGTTTTTGAACCCATAACTTTTCAAGCTATTTCTAGACCTGCTAAAACAGGGAAACTAATGGCATAAATTCAAAAGACGAGAAAAAAACGCTCTTTCACAATAACTACACTGGCTGGAGAAGTGTGGTGGAAAAAGAGTCACTGGGTAGGAACAAATTAATGGCGTAAAAGTAACTAAGAGACGATGCAGACAACTGTAGATCAGATATTAACCCAAACATCTAAAATTGCCCTTCGCTTTAAGTCTTTAAGCGTCAGAAATTACTATTGAGAAAGTATGGAAAGAGGAAAGAAATTTTGGTACTTTGAAAAACAACATTAGAAAAGAAGCCATTGCTAGTCACAAACAAACGCTCTTCTCCAGTTTCCCACATTGTATCCAAAGAGATCTTCGACAACGTCAGGGGAAAAGCATATACATCTGTTTAATAACGGCTTTAAGAATATACAAGCGTATGTATTTCAAGGTAAACAATGTAATTAAGCGAATTAGCTTCGTAGTAATGAGAGTTAATTTGACGCAATACCGTGTTATTAAGCTTCGTTAGACATCGCTATGATCACTGCACGCACCAATCTTCAAGTTATGAATGTCAGCTAATGATGAAAACGAGGCAGTCTCCCCGGACTTTATAACAACCACTTATTAGTTAGTCTTTTGTCTGCTATATTGTTACCGTGTTCGACCGGAAGTACAGGATGAATCGCCATCAAAAAATTGTTTACTAACCCTCAGGCTGCTAAGCGCGACTCATTGACCTTATTCGGACAGTGTGGAGCAAGATCAGACTGCACAGAACGTGCAGTCTGATCTTGGATGTACACTGGCCGATAAGGAGATACTTTTCTCAAAAAAAAAAACAAAAGAATTGAAATAACATCATTCGGGTTTTTTACTATCAGCTTGAAACTTCCATTTAATTTATTTAGCAGGTTAAGGGTTAAAAGATTACGACGATGAAAAGTAGTTTAACTCTTTCCTCACTATAGAGGACACAAGAAGCTTTTCTTGACAGTGTAGCTCAAGATCAGACTGCACATGACGTGCAGCCTCTTTTCTGATTTTCAGTGTCAACGACTCTAATCAAAATTATGACGAAACTATCTCTTTATCATATCATACAGTGAAACTGTGTTTGTAGCCGTTTAAAAGGTATAATTTATTTAGTTGGTCGTGAAAGAGTGAATATGCTCTTTTATAACATATTCAACGATCGAATCTTATAGAAAGGCTAGAGAAAGTCGACAAATTGTAGGTAAACTGATACGTTTAATACCTTATGTTTGATGACTGAAAAAAAAACAAACTTTAACTTACACTTTTGGTACTTTGATAATTCCTTGGTAGAGTCAATTAACTATACATAGGACAGGTTTTGACACGGTTCTTAACACCGTATCCACATTTTTCGGCAATAGTTTGCATATTCAGTTTATTCAGAACTGTTTTAAATCGATAACTAACCAGGCACATCACGAAGATTCCAGAGGACAACCTTCAACATCATGCAATCATGTCGTTGTTTAATGTTCTTTGGAGTAAATGAGAACCTCAACCTAAAACCTAAAACTGCTATTTCTGTCCTCCGCCCGTGCCTTGGACCCGTATTCACCAACCATTCTAAATAGCATTCTTAGTCTTATTCTAAAGACATTTCTAAATGGTTTAGCCATTCAAAGATAGCGTTACTTTTTGAATATAAAATAAAACCCAAGAACGAAATATAGACTGGCTGGTGAATACAGACCCTGCTATTTACCTAGTAGAGAACTATAGTAGGTGGAAAATCAGTAAGCCATTCTGATAGATGCCGTATTGCTTGTATAATAAAGAATTCGCTATTGCTGCAAGAGGATTCTTTACAATGACATTTATTTAGTTAATAAATTCCACGACGTATGGTATTATCCAATCGCAATCTCCAAGACTTCAAAGCAAAAGGTGGCAGTATCGTTATTTATAGACCTCGGCTCTGTTCCCATGACATTACATTTCAATTAATACCCACACTGCAAAACCATTTATACACTCGTATCTTAAGTCACAATGTACCGTATCGTTGGAATTCTAGAATTCCATTCCTCTAAAACATGTAATCTATTCTACTTTTTGTGAATATTTGTGCGTGTGATGAATATTTGTCACGATATAACTGTCTAGACGGAGACATATCGAAAGGTCTCATAGGAGATATACAGTTCACTAAATAGTTCTGTTTACGAACCTCAAAATCTAACCATGCTGGTCGTTTCAGTGTAAAACGACGTTTTCGTTCTTTACAATACGTTGAGCCTGGTCGATCAGTCGGTAACGTGCCGATTCTCCTGCTTAGCCAAACTTCTTCTTGGGGATTGATGATAGCCACTACCAAAGGATTTATTCCTCTCTAAATGCCGGTCGTTGTTTCGACGGTGTTTATGTGGAAAATCAGCCAGTGGTCTTAACAGAATATTGTTCGAAGTACTGCGAAAAAAAAAAAAAAAAACTCTAGAAGAGCATGGATAGGTCCACTGGTCTTCACGATATGACTGAAATAATGTTTAAAATGGCGTTAAGCATCATACCAACAAACAAACTTGACAATACGACACACCGTGTATCCCTCCTATGTCGGAGATGTTATACACGTGCGTATATAAATATTTGAAAAAAAAAATGGATTGGGAAAAAGTAAACACGCACATTTTGAGAAAAGGAGCAAATACACTTGTATTAAGCAAATTATTCCTATGCCCACAATACTTTTCACGGAATTAAAACAAAAGAGAGAACCCGACCGTTCTTCCAGACGCCTATCTTGTTCAAGTTTCAGAAGTTTCGGGTAGGACTAAAACATAAGGTATACTAATTTGGTAAACTAAAATGCAAACGATCTGGTTACATTAATGTCACACCCCTGCTGCAGTCGCCGGTAATTCATCTACATCCATAGTCTATCTGCTAATCAGCCTAGAAGGATTCGAGTCTATCCATGTCAGCCAAGACTGTTTCGCACGGGATCCAGGAACTGCGAGTCCGAATCTTGACTCGCCAAAGTTTCTTTAAGAGACTAGAGGAGTGTTGATAGTCATTGTGTCAAACTTAAGCCGCGATGAGTACCGACGACACGGGTCATGGTGAGTTAGATAAAGATAATTGCTTTCACAATTAATTTCTTCCTTCCATGTAGCCATGTTTAACTCTTTACCAAACAACAAAATTCTAGATTTGCCCTGATTGAAAACACTTGCAAGCAACAAATGTCTCAAACGAGTACATTGTCTTCAAAAGGGTAGAAAACATTGTTGGAAAAGGAGAAAGTGTTGATTATCAACATTTCTCCTTTTCCAACGATGTTTTCAATATGTTTTTGTTTCCTCAGGGACGTTACAACCCAGTCGTTTGCTAATGGATAAACAAACCAGAAAATAAAAGAGACAAAGCTGTATTTGCAATAGCTTTTATTTCTCTTCCTTTCGATATGATTAATTATAGCTTTTAGAATATGTCTGTAAATTCACTTATTGTTGCAAACTCCAATGGTTTAACCAATTCTATCATAAATTCACAAGAATTTGCAAAAGCTTTATGTCAGCTATTTTGAGAAAGTCTGTACGTGAACTATTTTATTTATTTCAATAACAAAATAGTTTGTTTTTTTTTCAAAACTGAATGTTGTACATTTTCAAGACAACAAATACTCAGATATGGATCAGACTGCACAGAACTTCTTCGTGTTATAAGCAATAAACCGAAGGTGAGAATTTAACCTTGTCGGCGCCAAATACATACACTCTACTTTTTTCGACATCTGTATATACAACTACTAATACTCAGAAATACTTTTGCCTTACAGACTGGAATAAACGAGAGAGTGGTAAAGATGCAATATAAGAGTGCATGGTCTGTACAGTCTGATCTTGATTTATGCTACACGTAAAAGCCACTGCTTTCACCAATTTTTTATTTGTCGATAAATAGATGAAGCACCATTCCTTTATTCAGATATCACCTTTGCGGCGCCAAATGCGTTTTCCTTGTTTTCATGAACGGCATAGATCAAGATCAAACTGCATCACCACTTCTGATCTTAGATCTGCACTGTCTGACTTTCTTTTTTCGAGTCGAAGATATTGTGACGAAAAAAAAAAAATTGGAATGCCTTGTTTCTTTTTTCACTGACTGAATACATTCATTTCACTTATTTTGCCCTGAAAGGGGTTAAAGTCTCCCTAGAAAAGAAGCAATCCCCATAATCTGTTAAAACAAAAGACTATCGAAAACTGGCAATATTTTTTTTATTCGCAACGATCTTTTCTCATCCATCCTCACTTGCAATTTCCTTTTATGTAATTGTCGGTTTTATGTTATTTACGTTCTCTATTGGTTTTATACTACGTTTACGATTTTTTTTTACCCGTGCTTAGAATTTCCAGGTATCTAAACTTTGGATAAAACGTTGTAGAATAGCATTTTACAACTATACAATCATTCTGTTGATATATATCGACGAATTCCATGAAAAACTGCAGTTAGAATATACAAATGAATATCATAAGCTTGTAAGATCTAATTGTTAACGACAACCATCGGTCTTCTACATTGACTTGCTATACTCCTGAACCAAACAGACCGCAGACGATTTTGAAATCATCCTTTTAAAGCAAGGGATAAAACAAATAAAAAAGGTTAAGTAGATTGAATTCGACTGAAAACATTGTGCCAGTAGTAGAAATTGCTCGTTACGAGCAATTTCTCCTTTTGTCACAATGTTTTCAGATGTTGCCTGCGGCCAGTCAGACGAATAAGTCTTCTGAAGGAGGTAATGTGTTTTAGTTATGATGTATTATGTCTGTATTGGTCTGAAGGCTCACTCTTTTGCAGGTTTCCGTTCACGGCCGATTTGACGCCATAACAATCATAGTTTGGCACGATAACATAGCTTTTTACTTGAAAAAAAATAAGCCTGTACCACACAAATCCGTCTTTGACGAAAAAGCTTTTTGAAGACATGGTAAAGAAAATGTGAAAATTCTGGTTTCCAGCATTTAATCCGTTTCTCAAGATTCTATCTAACTTTCGCAGACCAGTCTCATCATACATGTCAAACTTGTTTTGCCGTCTGCAATTACGTTGAATTTAGGAAAGTCTGAAATTTTATCGCATGGTACAGAGTTCAGAGTCTTAACTCTTACATTACCAACTCATCGAAATTAACATTTTCAGTAAGCGACAGCGACTAAGGTTTTTGTTACTAGAAAGCTGTTTCGTCAGATTATTTTGATATTATATTGATATTATACTCGGCAGCATAGACCTAAATTGTCCGTAAAATCCTACTTACATTGTGGTTTGGCAATGGAAGTATTTTCTTGATTACAAAGGTTTTCCAAAGATTTGAACAGGACAGCAAAAGGAAAGAGCATACATACAGTGACTGAAACAACCAAATCTAACTTAATCTAAATGGTTTTTCCTAGGCAGTATTTCATACAGTTGTTGAGTCAGTGCCATTTCCTCTTAGCAACTTATTTCGTAGTTCTAGTCTGGTTTGGATAAATTATCTCTTGAAATAATTCTTCATATTTCATTTTCTTCATCGCATCATATCATGTTCAAAAAGGGCAGCCTATACTTAAAAGCCTTTTATTGAAAAAAAAAAAGGTCTGGAATGAGGTGAAGTAAAAGGAGCAATCTAAAAGAATTAACTCTTTTAGAAAAAAAGTGTTCCGACATTGGTCAGATAAGTATGTTCCTATAATAATGAGTCCTTAGAAGTTTATGGCAACAAATTGGCGACTATTTTTCATATTCAAGCTTTTTGCCTCTTTCTCTATTTCATCACTGATCTTTATGTAAAGACACCCAAAACCCATTAGTTAAAGGCCTAGTGGCACAAAATCCGTAGTTTTTAAGACCGAATATCAGAGAGCTTAAATTGATCAGAGGTTTTTATGAAATGATGGGCTAAAAATATTCACCGTTATTCTTAAGATTGGAAATGATCAGTAGAAGCAGCGAACATTTAGGAACCTCATATCAAAGTTATTTTGGCTAGACCAGCGTCTTAGTCGTCCTAAAATTAGTCATGAGGCTACGCAGACATGCTAAAAATAAAGTTTTAATCGAACAAAAACATACTTAGCAATCAAACAGTTCGATGCTTCAGTGCTTTGAAAATTGTGATTGAGAAAATAGGAATGATTAACATGAAAACGGGTTTTATTCATTCTTAAACGTGTGGGAAAAGTAGAAATTGCTACTAATGGGCAATTTCTCCTTTTGCCACCTGTCTGCTGGAGGTTATGTGTTAAGCGACACTGCACCCCGTCCAGCTCTTAGAAACACTTTTTTTTTTATTGTACGAAGTTATTCTGTTAGACAGAAAATTGTTGGATTCAATGGTGTTTCATATCTCGATGACAAATCACTTAAACACGTACACATACATCATAAAGCATAAATCCTGGCTTTACCAGTGCTAGATCAGGACTCTTTCAAAGGGCACTTACTGGAAAAACTTCCGAATGAGGAGAAAACCCGGGTCCTCCAGGTTAGAAACTCTATACCTTCACCAAAGTACTATAGAGGGCCCATCCTTACATTCAAAATGACGAGATTATACAACGAAGAAATTGACAAGAGCTGGAACATTCCATAGCACTTCAATGAAGCAACATGTAAAATAGTTTGTTATGGATCTGAGGGAAGCGTATCACATGTGTTTGTAAATAAACCTCTCAAACCGCACGCGAGTTCAAAGTTAGTTTGAAACATTACCACCTGCAAAAAAGACTTACATGTTACATCAGAGTACTTTTCAACACATAATGGCAAAGGAAGAAATGCATCTGAACCATCAACATTCCTTCTATCGCAATAGTTCCCCGCACTTTAATTCATATGAGCTTATCTTTATAATGCACATTTTCCCAGGATGTTTTAAAAATTAAAAAAGTTAGTCACTTCAATGAATTATGAGTAAAAGACGTTATGTCATAATCGCTAGCTCCCTTTTCCTGTAAAGACACACGCGAGATCAAAGCTGGGAACGTTATACCACCTTCACTCTTTACCAAACTACAAAATTTTAGACTCGTCCAAATTAAAAGCATTCGCGGACGACAACTGAAAGGTGGCTCAAATGACAGAATTCGTCTTTAAAAGGGTAGAAAACAATGTGAGAAAAGGAGAAAATGCTGGTTACCAGCATTTTCTCCTTTTCCCACAATGTTTTCAAAAGCCTTTTTATATATTTTATGCCTCTTGACATGGACTTGTGGATTTTGCCTTTATTCACTGTGTAGAAGAACTTACTTTGTCATACTTGCAACGGGTTTCATTTTCCATATTATATATTCGAAATGTGTATGCATATGCCTACTAATGAATAAATGAGGATATTTATTATGTGTAATGCATATTTCTAGACAATAGGAAAAACCAACACTTTTTAATTCCAATGCTGTTGGGCTAGGTTGCATGTATCATACAGTAAAATTGACAAGGCAGTTTTAAAGATCAACTGGCAAGTTCTGTGCTGTCTGATCTTGATAGACATAAACACGAATTTCACACGGTGTTTTGCTCGTCACAAACCATCTTTCAATTGCTCTCTCTAAAACCCATGTTGTGCCCTATATATATATACTTGGAATAATTACAGGGATTAAGTGGTTTTGTTTATTTTAATTTTAATGATAAAAAATTCAATTAAAAAGTCTTTTTTTGTCTGGAAAATAATGTAAAAATAGATATAATTTCTTGGAACAGCGTGAAGTGTCTAAGCGTATATGTTCGAGTGATTTTAAGCAAATCTTCAATTAACAGAATGTTTCCTCGTGCTTTTATATACCTGTTACATCATCTATAAACGCAATAAGCAGCTGTTGCATTTTCAGATGAAAGTTTGAATCCTAGTTCAATTCATACATGGGTAAAAAAAAATGTATAATAGGAAATCGATATACCAAAATATGTAGCAGCTAGTATGAGAAACCGTCAAACAATGAAAAAAAAAATGAAATGGGAATTTCCCGCCCTTTGTATAAGCGGAAATAGGGTAAAGATAGCGCTCACTCTATCACATGACCCGTTATTCCTGTAATACCAAAACGCTATCAAGCAAGTGTGCAAACTCTTCACTAACGAGACATTGTGGTTTGATATATGACCCTATAAATGGTATTGCAGAAAGGAAATTAATTGAAAAGAAATGCCAAGGGAATAACTCAAAAGTCAATAAATTGTTTCAGTGTCACCTTAGCTTGTGAACTGTGGTAAATGACTGTTGCTCTGTTCTTATAGTAATGAACGCTGGAATGTTATCGAATTATTTGAGTCGTGTAAAATTACTCTTCATAAATTCTTCTAAGTATAGAGAAAAAGAAACGGATGTGAGATAGAGCGTAAATAAAGCATTTATTTACACAAATCCTTTTTTCCTGCAACATTAAACTTACAAACGTTGTATTTTGTAATTAGTATTTCAGTTGTATGCATGATGCAGAGAAACATGACAAGGACTATACTGTTAAGTGACCTCCATAAACAATGACATTTGCAAGTGAAATTATGTCACGTTGTCTATATTGTTACAGGCAACTTGTCTTTTTCCTCCAACGTTTTCCATGTAGTTGAAAATAAATGTACTTTCATAATCTATTGTGCAATTAGTAATAATGTTAAATTTGCACGAAATTAGCATGTCCAGTAAAAAGTTAAACTACAGAAATTAATGAGTTTTAGGCTGATTTGTTCGGCTGTTTGAATGGTAGTCCTCTCTGCATTCATCAGTATTTCAGTCCTATTACAACAAAACTTTTTGTCATGTATGTATATCCTAAGTTTCAGAAATGCTGCTATAGAGCTCTGCAGTTCCTTCCCCAACGACTCTCGCTCGTAACAATGGCCGCAAGAAAATAGAATTGTCTTATAACCAATCCACCGCTAACACGAGGCCATGCAGAACCCCTTAAATATTTCTAATGCGGTTGATGCTGGGTCAAAATATTCTTAACTCTTTGCCACACAATCCCTAGTTTTAACGATGCTTAGGAAGTAGCCTTTTTAAAAACCTTGTGGGAAAAGGAGAAAATGCTGGTAACCAGCATTTTCTCCTTTTCCCACATGGTTTTCTACACTTATATCACAAACAATTACCATTATTTCAGGTACATTTATTTTGTTGGCTGCAAAATGCTTTCAATTTGAACAAGTCTAAAATTTTACCGTGTGGTAAAGAGTTAAGTCTTTACCAAACGACACAATTTTAGACTTTTCCAAATTGAAAGCATTTGCAGACGACAAAATAAACGTGACTCAGAAATTGAAACTTAACTTTGAAAGAGTAGAAAACATTGTGGGAAAAGGAGAAAATGCTGGTTACCAGCATTTTCTCCTTTTCCCACAGTGTTTTCAGAAGGCATCTTCCTTGGGGTCGTTAAAACCAGGGATTGTTTGGTAAAGGGTTAAGCAAAGAGATTAGAAACCATCAAGGACCTGCCCATCTTGTCATAAAGAAGCTGGGAAGATAATTGGAAAATTGCAAAATAAGCAAAGCCCCAGTATGGCCAATTACTTTGATAAGCACCATGTAAACTAGGTTGTTATAGCTATAACGGGAACACGTTATGTTTGTTTATAAATATATTTTATCCCCGATTGGAGCTCCCTTTCTTTCCAAATGATGAAAACTGCTCGGAACGCGCCTCATACTATCGTATAGTTGTTATACTAATTATTAGGCTATTATTCTAATAATTTGTTGTTTAGTTTCACGGAAGGAATGTTTACTGATTTGTGTTTTTATTGGCCTTCTATAGGCAACAAACAGGAATCTTGTAATTACTAAATTCTATCTCGATGTGGGAAAATGGCTGCCGTTGTTTTATTTTCATTTTCAATAATGGAACAAGAGGGTTAATGAACCTTGTGTTTATTCCGATGTGGAAAGGGAAAAAATTGGTATGAACGCCTTCTCCGAAACTTTTCAGGTTTAGAAATGCTACTAACAACCACTATCTTCGTTGTTTTAGTTAAAGATGAATGTAGAACTACTTAAGTCGTCCAGTGTTCACTAGTCGTCTGCGCAGGCTGATACGGGTTGATACTGTTTGCATGTACATTAAGCCCCCTTTTCACAGTGCATCGCCGAAATACTTTAACAGAGGAGATTGGCCATAAAGTGGAACGAAACGTTGTGACTGTTTTTTTACGGTGTTTCATTTTAGGACTTACATACGAGATTTCAAACAGTGTATGTGTGGTCGAAGTAAATACGGCTGCTGGAATCTTGCCTGAATCATAATTAACAGCCATATAACTATACATATGAACGGTGCTTTATGAAAAAGGGCTTTAACTATTTACCAGACGACAATTTTTTAGAACTGTCAAAATTGGAAGCAATTGCAGGCGAATAATTGTATGTGTGCCAATTGATTTGAGTTTTCTTCGAACGGGTAGAAAACCATGGGGGAAAAGGAGAAAATACTAGTCTCCATCATCTTCTAATAATCCCACAAGGTTTTCAAAAGCCTTCATCTTCAGCGTCGTAATAACATGGAAATGTTTGGTAAAGGGTCATTGCACCTTTGTGATACATTAGACCAAGGAAGTCGTCGCATGATATGGGTCTATTTTGTCGAAAATTGTCAGATTCATGCCGTAGAATGTCTCTTTACATGCTAAATGGCTTGGAACCATTTTGGAAGACACATATTGCAAACCAGAAAATAAGCCGATCCTTTCATGATCTCGGTCTGATTCACGTAAGCTTCAAAGACTGTATCGGTGTGAGATTGGAAACAAGCTCGGACAAACTCTTTCTCTGGACTGGCGATTGCGGTCATTGCGATAGGATCCATTCCTGTACCACCACTAAATATTGCCTCACGCATGTTTATGCGGGAAAGTACGCTCGTAGTCGGTGGCTTTGAAGAAGTGTCATGGAAGTTCTCTTACAGAGCGCTGCAGGAACAAATGTGTACGTGATCTAGCCGCCATGATATTACTGAAATGATGCTGAAAAAGGTTTTTAACACCGAAAGAACAAACAACTAAACAAACCAAAGACAGTAACATCATTAGAAGTGGCAATGGTCATTAATGAAATCATCATTCTGATGTTTTTGTCATTGGTAAATCAGTAATTAGGCTTTAATGTGTAAAATTGCTTTACATGTTTGAGTTCCTTTGGTGCTATTAAAATGAGGATTTTGGTGTCATGTGTTGGGTATTTACAATGTACATAGCAAGTGTATTTCTGTCTTGTGTCCCATTCTGCCGTCTTCACGGAGAGTAAGTTTACCAGATCGACACGGATCGGACTTAAAACCCAGATCAGATCTTATAAACACATTTTATGGAGAGGGTAAAAAAATACATGATTGTTTTCAACCTTTCTTATTGATAGATATATTCAAAGAAGGCAGGGACGCAACCAGGTATTACGCACTCGAATTAAAAATTGTATATAACAGAATTATAGACATGTCCATATTGAAAGCATCTGCAGAGGACTAAGTCTAAATGTAGCTCATATAATGACAGTTTCTCTCGAAAGGATAGTAAACGCTGTCGGAAAAGAGACAATGCTGGTTACCAGCATTTTCTTCCTTTCCTACGGTGTTTTCAAAGGTACCCTTCCCCAAGATTGTTAGAAAAACAAACTTGTTCGGTAAAGAATTATTATACATGTAAGTGAATGGCATTATTCTCGAAAGTGTCATAACATCTCATGTTCCCCTTTTTTACATTACGTACCTAAGTATTGTGCATTGTAGGCGCTACGGGGTAGGGGACGGGGCGTGTACATGCTCAAAGCTACAAAAAATGAAATCGAGTCATTTTCAGTTAAGGCCAAGATTTCTTTGGGAAAAGGATCCCTTCTTCCTTTTTTTCTCTCAAAGGCGAATCTTCTTTGGGTCAGGTATTTTGCAAAAGGAAAATTCCTCATATCATTAGCCATTACGATTTCTAACATTTTTGTTGGACATAAGTAAAATAATGAACTGAAAATTCAGAAAAAGGTGAAAGTGTATTAGAAAACACTAAAATTAAGTGCGATCCGATCCGATATTTAAGTCCGATCTGCGTAGATCTGGTTCGATCCGGTTCGATTCTGTGAATTTACCCACCCCTCTATTCATATAGAAATTTAAAGAAATGGGGGGGGATTAATAGATGCTCTGAGGTTTGGGCTTTGAATCTGTATTCTGGAAAACCTGGTTCACCTGGGAGTGAACTTGTGCAAGGTATTTTTGTCCAAAACCCGAAACCGGTGAAACTCAGACAACACAAATAAGTGAGCTTTCACCGCAAGATGATTAAGATACAAATCACAAACACCAAAATATGGTAAAGCAAAGAGTTATACAAACACTATCACTTTAACATTATTCTCAACATGGATTCCTGTTTCAAGTCTACTGCCATGATGTAGAAATATAGAGATATTTTGGAATTCTTTGACATTCCAGTTTGCGATTTTTACAGAGCAAGCCGGGGTCTATCCACTAGGTCTCTTATGATCCTAAACAACAGTCATTCTTGATTCAGTTCACAATGTAAGATCCAAAACTAATCGTCTGATTGGCTAAGACGCTCTGTCTCGGCAAATCAGAGTGGAGTGCATGAATAGAAATTTAGAACTTCAAACAATGTCTTTTTTTTTTAGACAAATGAGGGCCCTGCTGTAACCAGAAGTACAAAGAACTTTTGAACAATATAACCGAATCAAGGACCATTGTCCTTTAATTCTTTACCAAACGACAAAATTTTACTCCAGTCCAAATTGAAAGCGTTTGCAGACGACAAATAAAATGTGGCTCATATGATGGGATTTGCCCTTTTAAAGGTAAGAAAACATTGTGGGGAAAAGGAGAAAATGCTGGTTACCAGCATTATCTATTAGCTTTTTTTCCCAAAATGTTTTCAAAGGCCTTCTTTCCCAGGATCGTTCAAATTGGGGTTTATTTAGCAAAGGGTTTAAACGTGAACATACTTTAAAGATGACTGAACTCAAATTCAGGAAAACATGTTCGAGTGTTCTATAAAAAATTCCAAGACAGCATTCGGAATTTCAGCAAATTTTAACGGAGAGAGGATATACTCTAGGTCAATCACACAGACTCTGTGGGGAAGAAAATTCGAAAACCGACAAGAAAATTGCTTCTTTTAGGAAATTATTATCCCGAAATGTTCTGAAGATGGTAATTATTTCGGGCTTTAATAACGTATAACATGGAACATGTTACAGTTAACTTTTTACCCATCCGGCTGAATTGAATTAATCAACTGTAGGATTCATTTCCACGAAGCAATAGATGTGTTTCTGCGGGTAGTTTAGACGAAGATCAGCCTCTACATAGGTTCAATCTGATCTTAGTTAAACACTCTGCTTTTCCCTTAATGGTTTTAGTTGTATAATCCCTATATGATGCCATTAAAACAAAGCGAAATCTTTACTTCGTCATAGTAAATAAACACAATTTCTTCAGGTTTAACCTGTTACCACAAAAACCCCCCTGTTTAAACAACATTAAGGTGGAATACTTTGAAAACACTGTGGGGGAAAAAGAGAAAATGCTGATAAGTTTACAAGCATTTTGTATTTTTCTCATAATGTTTTATATCCTGCCAAAGACAAATGACAACGCTCGAACACACTTTACACGTCATTTGCAAACACTTTTCAGTCTGGTTAACTCTAAAATTTTGCCGTCTGGTGAAGAGTTATGATTATATGAAGAAATTAATCTAAATGAGGCATGCACTATGAAAAGGAGCTTAATGCATCTACAAAAAGTATCGACCCAGGTCAGCCTTCGCAGTCTGCGCAGGCTGACCTGAACCGAAACCTTTTGCTCTTTGTAACTTTTCTGCATTTAAAAGGACCACTCTAACTCTTGATTCAGTCGGTTGTTAGCCAAATTGATTTTATGGATCCTTGATTATGTAATGACTTACATGGATCATGGAAATTCAATAAGCCGCCTTTTACAAGATCATGACTCTAATAATTAATTGATAATCGAAGAATGAAGACAAATATCAGCTTGCACGTTCGTGCAGACTGGTACCAGACTCCTTTGTACCAGGTTGACTCAGTGCTTCCTGACTAAGTCTTGTAGCAGTCTATTTTGAAAACGACCCTTAAAACGTGTATCAACCCTCACTGACCTTTTGCGGAAAGTATAGATCAAGATCAGACTGCACAGAACGTGCAGTCTGATCTTTGATCTACACTGTCCGAAAAGGACATAATTTTCCCAAGAAGAATTATCTTTGAAATAGCAAAATTTGGGTTTTTACTATAGGCTTTAAATTTTCATTTTAGGAGTAACAGGGAGAAGTTTTCATGCGAACAGTAGTCAAGTGTGTTTATAAATTTTTAAGAAAATAAAACTGACGCTACGAAATTTTTAAAACAATCGTTAATCCGGACAAATTCCTCTCCTAGTCATTTTCCTCTGTGAAGTACATAGCATTTGCTCAATCATTTTTAAGACAGACAAAATCCACGCCACCATGTGAATTATACAGGAATACAATAATATTACAAGTTGAAAAAAATGTCAATCTCAAACTATTTGTAGTCCGCAGAACGAAGCTCCGAGTGAGCTACTTTTCTTTTACATGTAAACTGTCAGTACAAAACGAAAAACAGGACAGGCTTTTGCAGACAGCATAGATCAAGATCAGACTGCACAGAACGTGCAGTCTGATCTTTGATCTATACCGTCCGCTTATTTGGTCAAGCTTTTCACCCTTTAACGCACAATTACCATTTTTAACAATCTTCAGGAAGAAGCCTTTT
Organism: Hippopus hippopus; assembly: GCA_946811185.2. NCBI lineage: Eukaryota > Metazoa > Mollusca > Bivalvia > Cardiida > Cardiidae > Hippopus > Hippopus hippopus. The sequence continues at coordinate 39,637,620 of OX328097.1, forward strand.
GAAAATATTATTGGAAAATGATGAAATGCTTGTAAACAGCATTTTCTCCTTTTCCCACAGTGTTTTCTGCCCTATCAAAGACAAGTCTCATCATTTGAGCCACAGTGAAATTGTCGTCTGCAAATGTTTTCAATTTGGGCAAGTTTACATTTTCGTTGATTGGTAGTGATTTAAGAGAAAAACAGAACTGAGTCTACTTTATTATCTTAATTTATGCACGTTCTGTGCAGTCTGGTCTTTCTACTTTTCCCATTACGTTTTTTCTCCCCTTCACAGCAAATAGCCTGACTTGAGCCACTTTCAATTTATCATCTGCAAATGCTTTCAATAAAGATAAGTCTAAAAAATTGTCATGAGGTTAAGGGTTTAACGGAAGGAAGAGGTTGGGTTTCAAAAGTATGTTGCAATCCTTGAGGTACAACCACTTTTAGATGAAAGATGATTGTTCGTTTTGCCGCAATATTATCTTAAAGCTGCCAATTTTGCGGGGAGGGGGGGGTTAATAAGTCGAATATGAGCAACGGTGACAAAACTGATGAATTTGAATAATTCGAATTAAGTGCGCTTCTCTCTTGATCGTTCTGAAAAACAAATCGAAATAGAAATAAAATCCTACAAGTACATGTCACAACTATAGCTTCTTTTGCAAACAGTGTGGATCTAGATCAGACGGCAAAAAACGTCCAGTCCGGTCTTGGATCGATAGTATACTCTACTCTGAGAAATTCTTTGCTAATAGTAGCTTTGAAATTGCAATTGTTTTTGTACTTTTGCACACAGAAAATGTTCATTTCGTTAATTTGGTGCTCGAAGGGCTAAAGCCGCCTATTTTTCCAATGAATGTATCCGCATTGTTAACATATAGATTGATCGATCCCAGTAAATGAACGGTGTTTATGTGATTTGTTTGCGTGCTCGGTTAATTTCCGGTTTACCGTCTTGTAGATCAGGAAGTAGTGAGATTGATGGGATTAGTTTCTTGACATGGACTTGTTGTAGATTTCGCCTTTCTCTACCATAGTATCGTCGATAATTGTTTTGATCTGGAATACCAGTCTGTTATTTGATTTTCTTTTCCAATCTTTTAACTTGGATCACGATGACTGTGTTTATTGAATTCGAGTGAGTTTCTATGCCCGATGAATCGATTAAGGGGGTAGGAGATACTGCTTTTAGTCTGTCTGTATGTCCGTTTTTCCTTCTGTATGTCAGTATGTTTGTTTGTCTGCGTAACTCGGGTACCTATAAACATCATCAATGTTTCATATCCGATTTTTACCAGTAAATTTAGAACGCGTCATTACAACTAAGGTCAAAATTCGATATTGTCTGGTAGCGTTAGGACACTTTGATTTCCTGGTTTCCGTTACACATTTCAATGTTTGACGACAGATTTTAAGCAAATTTAACTATCATTTCATCCGTTAAGTTTGAAAACGTTAAACAATTTGGAAGAGTTAGGATACTTTGAAATCGGGGTAATTTGATTTTTTCTTGTTTTACTCTTTATCTTATTCTGGTTATAGAAAGTAGCAAAACTCTTGATTGTCTAAAATGTTTGGTTTGAATGTTGCTAACTACGGACCATGAACGACATTATCTCATCCAGTATCAAATTTATCAAAATAATACGGCCTGCAACACGCAAAAAGAGGCATTCGGACATTTGCGTAAAGTGTCGTCTCGGATCAGCCTGCGCAGTCAGCGCAGGCTAATCCGAAACGACACTTTCCGTTTTTATGTAATTTTTTGTTGTTGCGCAAGTGTACTGTAGCACAAAATCTAATGTAGTCGTAAAGTGCCGTCTCGGATTAGCCTGCGCGGACTGCGCAGGCTGATCCGATACGACACTACGCAAATGTCCGAATGCCCCTTTTTGCGTATTGCAGGCCATATTATGAGCAGCGCTCTTGCAAAAAAGGGTTTGATGCATCTCTCTATTGTCTAACAACCGAATTTTCACAGAACATAGCCCGTATTCTTTTTCCACAATCGGACAGTAATTTCGCTTCAAGCTGTAGGTAATGGAGCAAAGTGATAAATGTGCATACGAAGAAACTTAAAGAGAAAAACAAAACCTGTCTAACTGATTTATAATGTCATCTGGGAAACTTATGTGAAATTGAGTTATTTGGCTACACCCTTTCAAACAAAGTTTGTCGGGAATGAGCTGAAGTCACGAATGAAACTGGTCTGCCTGTCGGGCATGCAGCTTTTCAAGCTACTTCGACAGGTGTGTTTCAAAAATGTGTAAAATTAAGGTCTACAGCCCCTAACTCATCGGTAAACATCGACGTTCTCGTAAAGTCTATTCGGCCAATCTCGGCCGCCTCCGCTAACCCATCGGTAAATATCTTGTAAAATCGACGTTTTCGTAAAGGCTATTCGGCCAATCTCAGCAGCTTCAGTCTTTTAATATGAGAGTTAGGGGCCGTAGAACTTAACTTATGGAGAAGTTTATTCAGTGCCAACTCATAAGCACGACATCTTTCCACGACTGAAAGTACAATCCACTGAAACTCAAAAAGATTCTTTTATCACATAATCCTCCTTTTCTTCAATGTAGTACAGCCATTATGAATTTTCTTATCTTACACATGTTTGAGATAAGCAAATAGTACCCTGTTTGGTCAAAGCTCTGTAATATTACTCCTAATTTCTATGACACTGCTGACCAAGATTTCTCTGTGAAAGTAACTGTCAAAATTGATGACCGTGACAAAGCTGCGAATTTAAAATCTTAAGAATTCAATACAAAATTATTATATGCAATTTTCTTTTGGACTATTTTTCGTCCGTGGAGTAGCCACCTGTCAAAGGACCGGGAATGCTTCATGTAAATTTTAATACACGTGTACATGTAGGCCTATGTTTTAGCAAATCATGAACTATATCTCCCGATTCAGTTATGTGATTTAAAGAATCTAGCATACTCTAGCTTTTGAGGTACAATTTTACTGAACTCGTCAACAGAAAATGTTCTCCAAAGGTTCACTTAAAACTAGTAACATTTTTTGTAGACTCGTTTAATATAGTTTTATCTCGAACGCCAACTCGTATCAGATCCGATAAAACTCATGGGCTTGACTAAACACGTGGACGATATAGATCCAAGGTCTTTGGAGACTGATCTTAATCTTTACCTCCGGCGAAAGTTCCTGTTTTAGCCTTTGACGCAGAAAGGGTTAATAGACAAGCTATAAAAACCGTCCAACCGCAGTTCATTTACCACCAAATAAATTGTCAAAGAAAAAAATACTGTTCAGTCATAGAGTATAACAGAGAGCCAATAAAACTTTTTTTTTCCAAAAATCGAGAATGGGTATTTTCATTGTAATGATTTGGTTTAATTAAACCAGGACATATCGGAGAAAATCCCTTTCAACATATTCCCAACTTACAAAAATTTGACAACATCTGTTGAAAAAAGGAAAGAATATTTTCTCTTCTTTTACTGAGTGAAATATACTTCTTTCTATATTTTCACAGAGGCCACAAATCAAGAAGTGTCGTCCGAAAGTTTCCTATGAGGTAGATGATTTTGGACAAAGCAACCATACAATGAAATATACTCCAGCAAATGAAGTGACTCCCACGGCTGGCCAACTAAAATCACTAATGGTATTTCGAACGACACGTCAAACGTAGGGCAAGTGTGATGGTGCTATACACTGAGCAGGTTAAATAGCCAGGCGTAACTAAGGATTGGTCCTTAACGTATCTTGCACTATCCCCCGTAACATAACTAACAGCCGTCTAGATGTGTCCCATACATTGGCAACCGGTGGCGACGATAAATGATCGAAAGTCAATAAATCAGCTTATGGCATACCATCCATTTACCATTTCAGGTGTCTTTACTGACAGTGTAGACCAAGTATTCATGTGAAATATCTCTTTCGGGCGCTTCTAGTAAATACTCTAAAAGTACATTTCATTTTAGACAGGCTAGCATTAGAATTCAAAGACGAGTACATTTTTGATATGAGTAAAGATTAAAAATGTTACCCCTTTGCTGATAAATCTAACTGAACACGTAAAATACATGGGCGAAAACTTAATGCATAAACAGTGTAAGGGCGCACATAGAATATTTCGATCGATGACCAACAAGTGAATATCATCCATGTTTAACAAATTGAAATCGTTGAAATATGGAGGAGGGAGGGCGAGGAACGGGTGGGAAAACGTCAAAATCATCATTGGACGAACAAAGGAAAGGTGAAATATCTAGATGTTTGGAGAAGCGCAGCGTTTCCGCCACCCCCCTTTCCACACACACACGCACACACATATAAGTACACAAACACCAGATCCCTGGATGTTTGTTGATGCAAAACATTAATGAGTAACTCAAACGCGTAAAATTGCTTTGTCCAGCAATTATCTCCAACAGAAGACTTGCAGCTGACGACCTTGGAATCACTGCAACATAAGTAGAAATTGCTTGTGACGAGTAATTGTTCCTAAGCGCAACGTTCTCACCTGTACGCTCCCTGAGTCGTTGAAGAAGGCATTAAATCGATGAGACATTTAAACCTCTCGTTAACACTGTCATCGGGGAAAGCGCTTGTGTGTCCGACCTTTTGGTTGTGCGAAATATATCGGGCGATAAGAAATAAACGAAGTAAATATGAATATGCATATGAATAATTAATTTGAATCTTTATAGAACGTTGCATTAACTAATTAAAAAAGCCTATAGATCTGACATTAACTGTACTATTGCCGAGGGCATTCGGGGGACGACCTAATGTAGAAATTTAGCAATAACCTTATTTTATGCCTATTTGACCCAACCAGCAGCTGTCATTTTTGTATGTAGACTATGATTGCTTGGCTTCCTATACAATTTAAGTAGCAAAACAAATAGGCTTTTTCTTCCTGACTTTTTACTTTATTTCTCTCTGTTCTTTTACAAGAAATCAAGAGGAAGAATTAATAACACATCGTGTCAACAAGGCAACTTGAGTGAAATATTATACTAGTATTCTATATTTATAATCAGACCTTGTTGAACCATTGTGATTTGACTACAATTATCAAAATAAAGATAAATGTAAGCTGCCTAGATGTATTACAGTTGTGATATTGGGACGAGAGGGAGAAATCACTCGTTAAGAGCAAATGACCCCTCCTATCCCATATTTCACATATCAGCAGCAAATGTTCACTTCAGATGTAAAATGTCCTTGAGGACCTCTCATCACATCCTATGACCACATTGGAAAATCTTATGCGTGATGGAAGTACAATGAAAAAAAAAGAGGATATAATTATGTATAGTGAACTTTAGATATCAATTACAAATATAGACCTTATTTGTTATACTCAAGTATCATTTTCAACCCATGTCGTAGTTTTCATTGTTTTACCAGTTGATCAGACAAATTTCTTGTTTTCCTCGCACACGATTTATAGTGTTTATTGCAGTCATAACGGGATCTTTTATAACATGGTTTTCCAAAGAAGAAGATCTATTACATCTTTTTGCAGGAATTATTGTGCAACGAACGTGTCAACATCAACATGCAGAAACAATCAAAAAGACAATAGGATGACACATGTAATAAATAGCCTGTACCACTATTGTACTTCCGGTTCCGATTTCAATTTGTCGTACGTATGAAAAATATGCTTGTTTGTATAGAGTTTGATTCGGAAAGTCATCAATAGAAAATTGGACATGAAATATGGGGTTGATTATGAGAGCTCTTTGATTGGGGAAAAAAGAAAATCGACAGCTCTGTAGTTATGATTATGTCAGATCATTGTTATATCTATATTTGTATTTGATTTTTATTCTAAACGCAATGGAGCCCGTAAAGCGAAACAGTATTAAGAGAACTGACTGGGAAACGTCAGAACGACATGGACGATTAGCCTGGTCGCAGTGACTTTACAAAAACACTTGTTTCTAACAGCGTGTTTTATCTAATACATATATTTTTTTCTTGAATTATTCGATTGGCATTTTTACTGGTAGTAAGGCTAGCTCATTTTCTCTCATGAAATAAACTACAAACTCGGACAAAAGAGCAGAACAAGAGATCCCTCGTAAAAAAAAAACAAAGAAAAAAATTGCAATACACATATCATGATTCATTTTTGCAATTCAGCTGTTGGATCCAACCATTGCGTGGGAACGTACACTTACATTTTCGAACAAGATTGGACAACCGTATTAAGCAATGATAAACAAAACCCCAAATTATTCCCAGCACGTATGAATTCAATTTCTTTTACGAAAATTACAATGGAAATTCAATCCAATACCGCGAATGGATGGAATCACACGAAATGGAAAGCTGGTTTTTACGCAAGATAATATACCACTTGTGATATTATATATCCTTTTCCACTTGTAGCAGATCCTTAGTTTTATAAGCCAGGGCCCATATTGACAAACAAATCTAAAGCCATTTGTTTATAAGTAATTTCATTTGTTTGTTCGCGTAATTTAGTTTTTGGAAATACAGGTGACAATTTGAATTCTATGCATAGTGTGTATTGCCTTTGTGACTCTTCTGTGGCTCTTTGTATTCGTCAAAAAATAAATGTGCCATGGCTTTTCTACAAGTCTTAACTCCTTACCTAACAATTCAGAGTTTTAGCGACCCTAAGAGGAAATTAATCTTTTGGAATATAATTTGGGAAAACAAGAAAATGCTGGTAACCGTTATGCTCGCTATCTTTTCAAACTCCAAGTACAATCGGTACTTTTACAATATAAGCTTTCCGAGGGAGAGAAATAAATTCGTGGTCTAGGTGATAATTATTTCTGTCTACAGACACAGATTCTCTTTCGACAAGCTCCTAACACATTCTCCTTCATATATTCCCGAGCTAATACCTCTGAAGTGGCAGATATTTGTGAACAGTGTGGCAGTCGGAGACAATAATCAGCAGTACCCAATATGTCACGATGTTTTCTTAATTGTAAATACGTCCTCGTTTTATTTGTGAACTAAAACTTTATTTCTTCAAAAGCCGTTCAGTTTGAGTAATCTGAAAAATTGCATATCGAATCACGTGTGAAACAAACTATTGCAAGTTATATTATTGCACGAGACACAAATAGTTCTTCGTGGGAAGCTTACTTCTTCAATAGGTTTTGTCTAGATACCCCCTTCAGCCTATTTGAAAAATAAAACCATTTTCTAGCAAGATGGAGATATTAACATCACGACCTACACTCCTATGTACACTGACTTCGGTTTCGATAGGGAAGAACATCATAAATCATGACGTAAGCTTGCTATACTGCACACAAAAAATAACCTACAACTCTGTCAGCGGAACCAGATTAAATTCCAGGAAGAACCTCTTTCTCGGTTACAGATTGTTTTGTTCCCAGATAAACAGAATTTATTGCACAAAGCATCTGTTATCATTCATCACACAAAAGACTACTCCTGTAAAACAAATAGTAGACGCTTCTTATATATTTGGAATGTGTGTTATTTTATTTGATATGTGTGTGGTTTGTGTCTTTTTCATTCTGTAAACGTATGTCTTCTCTTTCTAACAGATCGATAGGAGAAATTTATTACCTCGAACACATGTCATGCATATCGCTTTTATATGCACACAATGCAGCAACATTTCTTGCTCATAAAACAAACCTTGTGTGATTTTTTAATCATTAATGACAACTACCAGGTAAAAAGTACGAATACCCCGAAAATGTAGCTCAAACCTTGACAATATTTTTAAAGAAACACTACCATGACTTTTTGGACATTTTCCAGCATTTCCTCCTTACACTACAATGTTTTCTACCTTTTCAAAGACAAATCCCATCATTTGAGTTGCATTTAAGTTGTCGTCTGCTTTAATTTGGACTGATCTAGAATGTTGTCGTCTACAAAGCGGTAAATGGGCCACGCCGTTTTAACACATTTTCTCCTGCAGACGCTTTTCTTCGTCGTGGAGCCGAGCACATGTCTAAAATCAAAGCGCTAACGCACTGAAGGCAGCGGATTTCCTGTCTGGCTCCCAATACATGCTACTAATTGGTGTGTTCTATGACTTTTTTCCTCGTAAACTATATAAATCAAAACGGAAAGTTCTCCAGAGAACTCCTACCCTAGAGAACTCCTACCCTTCAGATTAGGGTACGAGTTCACCAGGGTTCGAGTTCTCCAGCAACGCGGTGCATTATTGTATAAATGTGCCAGATGGTGGAGAGGTGTTAAACCCGGCACGGTTCTTGTTTTATTCAAGCTGAAAATCTTTTGTTACCTTAAATTAAAAAGACAACTGACACATGATGATTTAATTTTTTTCAGAGAACATACAGTATCAAGTTGAACTGCTTTGTTTGAATATCACTGGCAGAACTATTTTGTTAGTGTATGAAATTGGTTTTGTTTACACGCGTATCCAGGCAAAACGTGCCGGAAGCAAAAATCTGACCTAGGTAAAGATAGTAGGCTTCAAAAATCAGTATATACATGCACACGTGATGTGGGGACTATGACAGCGGGCTAAACCCGCTGCCAAAAATGGGATCATGAAATAAAAGGTAATAATGAAAAATTTCTCCTTCTGCCACAATCATTTCAAGACCTAATGTGTTAAAGCTGAACGTACGATGACAACCCTTTAAAATTTGAGGGCTTTTTTTTTTTTAATCAAAGTCGTCTGCTGCAAATTAATTATTTAAAGCCAACTTTTGAGGAGGCGGAATGAATTTGATTTCCAACGGATAGCCTGCGAAATTTGAATTTCAACTTTGAAGCGCTGTATCATAAAAAACATGAGCCATGCTCTGTGAAAAGGGGGGGGAGGGGGTTCAATACATCTGGAAAAAAAAATTATCGACACAGATCAGCCTGTGCAGTCCGTGCACGCTGATCTGGGTCGAATCTTTTTGCTGGTGGTCAATTTTCTGCATGTGTAAGGACCAGTCAGCCTCATGATTAAATCGGTTTTTAAACTAAATAGATTTTAAGGATCCATAAATATGTCATGACTTGTATGGTAAAATACATCACGGGTATGCATTAAACCCCTTTTCTCAGAGCGCCGCTCATATATAGACTGCAACACGCAAAAAGGGGCATTCGGACATTTGCGTAAAGTGTCGTCTCGGATCAGCCTGCACAATCCGCGCAGGCTAATCCGAGAAGGCACCGTACGACTATATTAGATTTTGTCCTACATTAGACTTGCCTAAAACAGAAGATTACAAAAGAACGGAAAGTGTCGTTTCGGATTCGCAGTCCGCGCAGGCTAATCCGAAACGACACTTTACGTAAATGTCCGAATTCTCCTTTTCGCGTATTGCAGGCCAATTATTATAGACTGTAGGCTAATCCAAAACGACACTTTACGCAAATGTCCGAATTCCCCTTTTCGCGTATTCCAGGCCAATTATTATAGACTGCATGCGGTGCAACAAAACAGTTTCCATTACATTCGAAGAATATACGAGTAAGTTATGGTAACTCTTTCAGCGCAAAATACTAAGTTCGACTTCTGTCGACGTATGAAAATACAATCCACAGAAACACAGACAGGTTTTTCTCTTACGGGCTTGACAGAACAAGCGGACGGTATAGACTCAAGATCAGACTGCACGTTCTGTGCAGTCTGATCTTGATCTATGCCGTCCGCAAAAGCTCCTGTTGTTGCCTACGACGGCGAAAAAGTTAAATTTTTCTATTATCAGTATCAGCGTTGTCTGCACCCGACATTTACGAGACAGGCATGCTGATAATCAAAGAATAAAAGATTAAAATTGCCGGATTTTATCTGCAAACAAAAATTATGACAAGAAAATCATCTACAGCGGTCTGGTGCCATAGTATCTTCTGCTATGCACTTTTGATTGTTAGAATTGTGCATTATTTCACTTTCCATAGTGATACAGCCGTTATTACGACCACATCACATCTGCTCATGCAGGGGGTTAGCTAGCCCAAAATAAAGTGTACGAAATATACTCAGTTCCATAAATAAGTGTGCACTTAATTTTCTCTTATTTCTCGTCGCATGTTTTACTGAAGACCAACAAATTTGGTATCATACTTTAGTTCCGAGTCTGTAGAAAATGCCAGGCTAATCAGATTTTGACTAACAGAAAGTTTAAGTTAGGTTTTTGCAGTTTAAATGAAGGTGGTACTAAAACCAAAGTTGTAAAAGTACTCAAAGACTAAGGTAACATTAAAGTTAGGTTTTTCTTAAAGTTCTTGTAATTTTTCAATCAATATCTTGTAAGGCCACCTATGCTGTCGATACAGGCAATTATTCGACGTCGCATAGACCTTACATAACGTAAAATCATTGCATCAGGAATGTTATTCCATTCCTGAACGAGAGCGGTGGCCAAAACCCTGTCATGCCTTAACTAGGTTTCACCAGCGATAGGTTTGGTCTTTGCAGTGCCTTGTCCAAGGATTGAGTTTCTCCAGTTTCCAGACTACTAACGGGAAACGTTCGTAACTAAACACCACTCGTCAAGAAATGCTACATACCACTTGTAAAGAAGGGTGGTGATATTGATCTATACGAGCGTAGGATAGTCGCCTTGAAGCTGCTGGATTGTGTAAGAATAGAAATAATCATGAATTCTTTTCCGAATGACAAAATTTTAGGCCTATCGAAATTGAATGGGTTTGCAGACGACAAAGTACAGGTGATTCAAATAATGAAACTTGTTTTTGATAGCGTTGAAAGCATTGTGAGGACAGGAAATAATGCTGGTTACCAGTCTCCTTTTCCCACAATGCTTTCAAATGCTTTCTTTATCAGCGTCGTAAAACCTCAGGATTGTGTGGTTAACGGCTAAGCATATGTGTATTTTTTCCAAGAAAATAGATGAATTTGTGAGGTATCTTCTCAGAAAGCCTGGCATAGACAACTGAAGTCTTTGTACAATCTTAAAATGTCCAGTCGGTTTATTTGGCATTCAAATAAGCATTCAAATAAACTCCATTTGGTGTCTGGAAAAAAGTAAAGAAAATGTACAGTCGTCTCTGACAGAAAATGCGAAATACAAGGCAAAACCTAAGTCCCAAACAGTATTAGCCCCTGTGGTGCTAAGCACGACTCAAGGACCATTTGCGGACAGTGTAGATCAAGATCAGACTGCACAGAACGTGCAGTCTGATGTTTGGTTTACTGTGTCCGGTAAGGACCCAAAAATACATGTGAAATAGCAAATTTGAGATTTTGCTATCGGCTTGAGAGTGTTATTTCATCTATTTAGCAGATTAAGGGTAAAACTTAAGTCCGATCCAGAATGTCGAGAACTGGCGGGGGGGGGGGGGGTTGAAGAAGAGATATTAGGCTTAAGTCAGCTCGGTGCATCGTTGCAAGTTATATTTCATATCTGTTCATATCTTAATTGTCTAACCTTACTATACCCATTGTAGCTTCAGCATCCCCCCCCCTATCTTTTCTCTCGCGAATTTTAGATTTTTAATCAGGTTTATATACTTTGTTATCTGCAAATGCTTCTAATTTGGGTAAGTCTGAAATTTTGTCGCCCGGTAGGGAGTTCAAATCAGTCAAAAAAATGCCATTTTCGTTCGTTTCTTTATTCAGTAAATCGAATGTTTATGCTCTTACCTCTGATAAATGATACATATCCTTAAAATCCAAACGTTTGTCACAAATGAAATAAACGTTAATCCACTCTCAAATAATTCCCACACTTTACCATGTGACAACCAGGGACAACGATTGCCCCAAGTCCAAATATAAAACCAAATTGTCATAAAACGGCTAGATCATAAAATACGAGAAAATGACCAATAAAACGGTTTTGCAGGATAACAACCCTTCCCTCATATCTTCACGAAACAGATCTTCACACAGATTTGAATTTAGAAAGAGGCAATAAATCTCTTAATATTTCTGCGATAATGATGCGTATCAATTTCTGTGACGAAAAAGGTAACGTGTAAATGCATTTTATTACGTAAATTGAAAGTTTGAGATATTGGAAAGAGGCGAAGCTATTTTGACTGTCTGTGTTGCAAGGTTGATCTATGACATTCACCAGCAGGTCAGTGAAAATAAACGGCGGAAGTATTTATATCATGCAACACGTGGGAAATCAAGAAATTCAGTGGTAAACTGGGACAAATACTGGGGCCTCGTCTGCAATGTGGAAAAAATAGTATTAGACAACTGTGTTCTCTTTCTGTAGATGATACGAAATGTGTACATGATTCGCAGATGGAAAAGTAGATGTGACTCAAAAACTAAAAATTCTCTTCGGAAGTGCAGAAAATATTGTGCGATAAGCACAAAAGGCTGGTTACCAGCATTTTCTCCTTTTCCCACAATGTTTTCAAATACCTCCCCTTTCAGGATAGTTAAAACTCGGGATCGTATGTTAAAGGGTTAAACTAGTAATTGGCTGGGGCTCTATACTGCATTATCCAACATACTGCATTATACCTACTGCTCTGCCAGTGGGTATCGTACCCAGAACCTCTGGGTTTTATATCCACGGCTTTAAACTTAACTAATCAGTCACGCAGACCCCTCTAAGTTTTGTTGTTTGGTCGATATACTGATTAAACCCTTGACTGTGTTAAATATTCTTTGCTGTGAACAACTTGATTCGTCAATGTATGTGAGGATGAAATTGTTCGACTAAAAAGATTGAATCTATTCATCAAATACAGCTCTTATTGCATTGTATTGAAGTGCAATGTTTTTTTTTGTGTTGTTTTGTATTGTATTTTTTTTTTACGATTCAAGGCGATAACTTAAAATGCTTAAACTGCATGCGCTTTCGAATAGCGTGGATGTGAACTATTCAATGTAAGGGAAAAAAAATGTAGACACAAAAATAAAATTAAAGACGTAAGTATTAGAAAGACGCATTGTCGGTTGTCTTCGTAAGCCTATTTTTACTTCAACTTTGTGATTCAGTAGGTCAAGAAAGTACCGTATACAGTTATATTGTACATAAAAATGGGTGACCCCTATCTTTCACGTGATAGCTTATTAGTCTCTGAAACGAATTCGCAGCAAACAAGATTTAAAATCGTAACAAATATGGATAATCAACACTAATTGAGAATTGCTATTTAGACTACAAAATGAAACACTTTGACAGCTAGCAATTTCTCCTTTGTCACAATGTCGTCAAAACCTGTCCACTGCAATGCGTAAAAAAAAAGGCGTATGTGGGTGGCAATCTATTAACCTGACAATCTAACTACGTAGACAAAAATATGTTGTCTATATATTGGCAGTATGATGCAAATGTCTGTAACACAAAAAAAAGACATATCGGTAGTCTGCGTAAAAGCTTTTAATGTAATTTGTTCAATCCGTGCCTCTCACTGGCCATGTCTCACCGGAAATGATATCGACCTCTGACAGGAAATGATGAAATATACAAGGTGACGCAATTAAAAGCAACGATCTTTCTTGAGTAAATATCTCTTGTTGTCCTCTGCAATCAATTTTTATGGTATTGCTACATTTTATACCCCTGTCATTGACAATTTAAAGTAACAATAAAGGCCAAATGTAAACAAAGCGGGTGTTTAAATGCATTTGAATTTATATCATACCATTTAAAAATATGGAAATTATTGTGAAGTTGACAATCTGTCATTGTACAGTCGGTCCAAGTGTTAGTCGCTGACAGAGGAATTAATTTCAAAACTATGTTAAAACTTGGCAAGTGGCTGTGTTTTTTGTTTACTTTTTGCCTGATTTTAAAATTAGTTTTTCTGTCCAGCGACTAACATATGGCGCGACCACACGATAACAGTGTCATCTCCACAATATTTTCCATACTTTTAAATGGTATGATTTGAATTTAAATGTATTATGACACCTGCTTTGATATTTTGACCTTTACTGGGCCTTTAACATATTTTTCTTTCTGAAGACAGTGTAGATTTAGACCTCACTGCACAGAATCTAGGGAGTGTACTGTACCGTTCGACTAAATAACGTTAGATTTTATGGATCCATAATTACATGATGACTTGCTTGGTATAATGCATCACGGAGATGCATTAAACCCTCTTTTCCCAAGGCATGGTTCATGCAACTGTTGGTAAATATTAAACATGGTTTTTTACTCGATGTATGAACAAGCGAAAGAAAAAAATATGAGAAGCTTAAACAACGCCCTTCGACATTTTTTTTTCCCCGTGTTATAAGCAAACTGTTAATTTTCTTTGATGTTAGCTTCTTATAGCACTTGAGTTCCACACTAGCCAGAACTACTGGCCATGTAGTTTTCATACTGTACAGAAATTACGGGTTCGATGCTCGATCGATTCAGAGAAATAGCCTGTGGCTATTTCACCGACGATTTTAGATCACTTCTGATTCTGAACTCCAGGACTATCGATAGCAGCGGCCTATCAGCTCGGTAGTCTTGAAACTTAAAATTAGATGACTAAATTAAGAATGCTAAGTGAATACTATTAGATGACTAAGTTGGGAATGGTGTGTGAATGCGATTAGATGATTAGAGTAAGAATGGTAAATGAATATGGACGAGGAAATCTTAAAGGAAGTTCTTCCTTCCTCTGAGCCAGTGAAGATTTCGATAGCAAATTTTGAAAGATACGCGCTGCATATTTCTGGAAGAAACTTTTATTTTACCAAATTACCAACTGTGCGACTTTAAGTATCGAAAAAAAATCTTAAATGAGCTATGCCCTGGCAAAAGCAGGCTTAATGCCTCTCCATGATGCTTGGCACCAAGCAAGTCATCACATAACAATTGATACATAAAATCGTTTTTGTCTAACAAATGACAGTCGTGTGGTACACTAGTCACTTGGCATGCAGAAAATTCACCAAAAGCAAAAAAGTCGGTCCAGTTCACCCTGCGTATAAACTCCTTTTGGCATGCAGAAAATTGAGCAATAGCAAAAAATTTCGGCCAAGGTCAACCTGCGCGGACTGCGCAGGTTGACCAGGGCTGATACTTTTTGAAGATATATTAAGCCCCATTTTCACGACCATTGCTCAAATTTTTCAGAATATTTGGATCACCCATCATTAGTACAAAGAATATCAAGAGTCCATAATGATCTGATAGTAATGGTTCAGGGCATTGTGCTATATCGATATGCAGAACACTGAATTGATTCTACGACAGAAAAGATAAGACAATCGCGCCATCTTAGAGCCAGCTCCATTAAGTTTAAAGAAACTCCGTTCAGGGAGAAAGAATATACATAAAATTGCAATTTCTATTCAAACTAAGTCTACCATTTCGCCTTTAGTGCGTATTTCAGGAAAACAAATCTATAAAAGCAATTAGGCATTTGTAGGAGCTGTTCTGCGTGAAATAGGTGTCATGCAAACGCTTGATGAATCGATTATAACCACAGTACGTATTGTGGATATCCAAGCGTTTCAGCTCATACTTTACAATCATTTAAATACAAAAAGCTATGATCGTACTGCACAGAACTCTTCTTTGCCAACGTTGTACTCTTGATATGGTTCAGAATGCCTCCAGCTTATTCGTGATTTGTCCGGAACAGCATATCCGAGGTATTCCCAGACACAATAAAAACACCTTTTTTGTACTACATAAAACCTCTACATACTAAACTGGAAATTGTCATCGGACAGTAAAAACGAAAGATTGTGATTTCAAAATTCTTTTCGTTGAAAATAATAACCCTATATCGGACATTTCCTATGCAGTCTAATCTCAATCTAAACTGTCAGCAACAGCACATGCAGTCGCGCGTAACATTCTAAGGTAATGAGCAAAAGTTTTATCTTATACCTGTTCTGTCCGGTTTGCTCATGATTCGCCACAGCCGTGAACAAGTTTCCAAGTCTCCTGCCACCTGACCGTACAACGAATTTATTATAGGGCTACTGCAAAGTTTTACCATTCCAACGTGTGTTAAGGATAGGGCACCCTAATGCGGATTCCTGTAACATTGCCTTCCATCGCCGAAAAACGTACGGATTCGGCTAAGACTCGGGTAATCCGTAATCGATCGGCCGATAGATGCTGGTTCCCCGCATCGATTACGGATTACCCGAGTCTTAGCCGAATCCGTACGATGAAAGGCGATGTTACACGAATCCCATTAGGGTGCCCTATCCTTAAGCCAAATTTCTCTGTATTGTGGTCTCAAAAATTGAGTACGCTGACGAAATAGAATTTCCCTTCAGAGTGCTCCAACTCAATGAAAACTGACGTCACTGTGAACTGACGTCACTGAAACCTTGGTAAAAGGTGCAGTTTAGTGCATGAACTTGATGATGTCATTGCGATAGAAATTCGATTTATTTAAACATGGATTTAAAAAACTTAAGGTAAGTCGTAACTATGCATTTTAATGAATTGTTGGCAAAAGTAAACGACAGCTTTTATGACCACCATCAAGGGACACTAGTAATAATAACGTGCAGGCTACTTAGTATGTTTGTCTTGTGGGTGGCTCGTATAGATCGACGCCGCCATTTTTGATGTTGTGTTGAAAGATTACGGAGCTCCCGAAAGGGAAACTGCTTTTACGTGGATTTTGCCAGTGTACAGGAATATATGTTCGGAGCATATTATCGAATCAGATCGTGAGAAATTTCTTTGCAGTATAATTTGCTGTTCCCATTTCGTCAAACGTTATACAAGAAACGCCATATCATGATAAAACGACATTATGTAATCGAAAACTTTAAACTCAAAAAGAATTTGGGACATTCTTGTCAGTTAAATTGGAATTGCATGTTAAAGTATTCAG
Organism: Hippopus hippopus; assembly: GCA_946811185.2. NCBI lineage: Eukaryota > Metazoa > Mollusca > Bivalvia > Cardiida > Cardiidae > Hippopus > Hippopus hippopus. The sequence continues at coordinate 39,654,326 of OX328097.1, forward strand.
TTTGATTGGGTTGATCGTCCTAACAAGACGAAATTACTGGGCATGTTGGTCTGTGCGCAAAGCAATCAAAGAAGGCCTTCTAATACCTCAATGTCACGCATATGAAGTAGTTTCAATTGTAATGCTTGCATATGATCATTGCCATAATTGTGTTATCGGTATTCTCTCATTATAGATGAATTTATTTGATTTTGCTGCTTTATCGAAAATTACTACTGGAAAAAAAGAGGTGTCCTATTTCATATTATAATATACTAAGATTAATTTCAACCAGATCAATATGGCGGTCCTCAATACTTAACCTGAGTAAAAATAAATTAAAACACATTTTTGTATACTTAAACTAAATACACATATCAAAAATTGTACGAGCCTTGTAATTTAGTTCTATCAAGATAATGACCATGACCAAAAGATGGGCTGTAGAATCGAGTTTTTGTGTGCGTGTGTGTGGGGGGGGGGGGGGTTGTTTCAATTATTTAAGCCAGTGATCCAGCATTTGACTGCATGTAACTTTTTGAAAACCTTGACACAATTATATTTTGGCAAAAATATTCAAATGGTACCCCAAGAAAAAGGCCTCTATACAGCACACATTGTTTTTTTTTTATGAAGCAATGTAACCGACTTCTCAGCTTGACGGAGCTTTATTAGAGCAACAGCCCACATAACGGAGCGTGTACAGGTTAAGATTCTCAGGAAGCAAGCAAGCCAGGGTGACTTAAATAAGCTGTACAACTTGTTCCACAATCGATGTAAAGTAAATAGATTTATATTTATTTATTTAAACAAACATTATGACAGAGTTTCATCAAATTTTGGCGCAGAAAGTCTATCTGATAAAATAATATACAAATAATAATTCCCTTTGCAGAAGAGTCCCCGTTCTAGCCGCGTCTTCGGAAGAGTCGATCTAGTATTTTAAACTCATTTACTTTCCAACATTTTCATTCTAATCTCTAAAAGCTATCAGTTCTGCATAACTCGAACATAATCCTTACGGAGACAAAGAAACTAAAAGCAATATCATGAAACATGCTTAAACATTAATCGTATAAAAATGGTCTAGAAATCAAGACGCGATCTGTATAATCCCTTTTCAGATTTACTATACAAGTCATTACTCAAAATTGCTATCAGTTCATTTTACTAAGTACGGAAGATATTTGTCGGCAAAACGAAAAGCCCATTCACGAAGGTCTCTAATGGGCATTTATTGAACAAAGGATTAGAAATGATTGCATTTTCAAAGTTTTGTGACGGTTCAAACATTTGGACCGTGCTCTGTGAAAAGAAGACTTAATGCATCTGCAAAGGGTATCGACCAAGGCCAGCCTCTGCAGTCCTCGCAGGCTGACATGGGTCGAAAGTTTTAGCTATCGGTCAATTTTTTGCATGTTAAAGGACCATTCTCCCTCAGGATTCAGCCGGATGTTAGGCAGAATGGATTATTTGGATCCATAATTATGTGATGACTTGCTTGGTATAATATTTTTATGTAATCGACAGCTTTTGTCGAAAATTCATCAGCATTTTTCTACAAAATGCGGCCGTTCTTTGGTGGTTCGATCGATTTATATATTTACATTTAATTTCACAACAGAAAAAGAATTCTGGGTCCGTATTCACCAACCAACCTTAAGAACATTCATAGTCTTATTCTCCAGCATTTGAAAGTAACACAACTTCTGATTGGCTATTTATTTTAGCCAATCAGAAGTTGCGTTACTCTCAAATTTAAAGCATCTCAGATATGGAGACAAATAATGTTCTTCAGATGAATGCGGACCCTGCCCTAAACGAGATCCAAGTTTTCTACCCGTGCATTACGAGCACTATATTACCCCGACTCAGCTATGGGGTTTTGGCGATCTTGAGTATGCCAAGATAAAACTGTGAACCACCCAAAAGACTTAAACATGATCATGCTGATTGTCACTCGGTTACCCTATATTCCGTTACTCTCGGTAGGTTAGTTGATTATAGGTCAGACAACCAATCCGACCCACAAAATTATTGTAGGGATACTGATGAAACTCTTGTAAACTTCTCGTACTCCTGAATTGAAATAATCAACAGAACCGTTTGAGATTGAATCAGTGGTTTCCTTAAGCTTACACAATCATGTGTGTATCTCGAGAGCAGACCAAAATCAGACCGCACAGATATGCAGTCGTTTTTGGTGCACTGTCCGAACAATCACGGCGAAACTCGCTAATTATGGGTTATGATTTACTAGACGCACTTGCTTTGTACAACAGTTGCCATGTAAACACCTCTGGTTAATTTTTTTTTTTTTTTCAATTTCAAGCGAGTCAAAAGACAACTGTCTTCAATGTATCAATGACGCAAGACGGACGAGACGCCACAGGCAATCATAACTGTCATGTGAAAATTGGAAAACAAATGGAAAACAATCTAATGAAAAAAATATTGGACAAAAACTATCAGATAATGTATCTTCTAACAAATTGCCATCGATAACGATTCCTCTTCTTATTTTAATTGCAGTCATACATCATAACTGACAGGGAACATTGGAATCCCATACGTTCTAAATATTTGCTTTAATCAAACAATCAACGCCTTAAACCCTTCTTAACTAAACTTTCGTTTGATTTTGTTGTCTTAGTAACTGATCTGACGACTCTGAATTTGAAAATTCTAAACTATTTCCTGGAGAATTTGGTCAAAACAATTTCATTTCTTACATGTTATCGTATTATTTTCCAAGTAACTGTGTCATTCCAGTTGTATTTTTCCAGAATTCGTCCGAAGAGGAACGTCAACAGTCGTCGAGGATTTTTTTCCCGCTGCTGTAGAATCGCCTATGCTAGAAATTTACAACGGTTTTTAAAAAAATAGTGGGACAAAATACTAACCCCGAATAGTTTTTGAGATCATTAACCTTTGTAATAATGAAAAGAAAAACCTAAAAGTTCCAATGTTTGTCTACAAAAGTGAACAATATTCTTCAAACAAGTTGATTTCTGTTGTTTGAAATTTGACAAAAGAGCCATATATCCGACGTCGTGTCATATGGAATTACAAATGACATTATTATACCGAAAAGAAATTTCTCGCAGTCTGATTGGATAATATGCCCCGTACATTACAGTCGTATAAACTGTCAAAATCCACGTAAAAGCACTTTCCCTTTTGGGAGCCCCGTATACATGACCACACTTCCAACACAACATCCAAAATGGCGGCGTCGACCGATACGAGCCGCCCACAAGACAAACATACTGAATTGCCTGCACCATATAATTACTGGTTTCCCTTGATAATTGTCATTGGAACGGAAGGAATGGATTATTTTTGAAAATGAATGAACATGGAACCTTACATGTATTATCATTTGTTGTCATTCTAAAACAAATATACGGGGTTAAAACGAACCATCCCTTCGTCAGGTAAGCAAACTGTGAAGTGCCGAAACTCATACATTGTAGCGTTAAAAGGATAACCTAATGGTCGTTTATGGCACCTAATAGTCGTATACTGTTGCCAACAAATCATTAAAATGCATAGTTACTTACTTTGAAGTTTTTTAAATCCATGTTTGAATAAAAATACGTTGAATGTGTATCGCAGTGACATCATCAAGTTTATGCACTAAACTACACGTTTTACCAAGGTTTCAGTGACGTCAGTCCACAGTTACGTCAGCTTTCATTGAGTTGGGGCACTCTGAAGGGAAATTCTATTTCGTCAGCGTACTCAATTCTTGAGACCATAATACAGGGAAATTTCGCTTATAACACGCTGGAATGGTAAAACTTTGGGGTATAATAAATTCGTTGTACAGTCAGGTGGCAGAGGACTTGGAAACTTGTTCACGGCTGTGGCGAATCATGTGGCAACATAATTCGCCACAGCCGTGAACAAGTTTCCTAGTCCCCAGCCACCTGACCGTACAACTAATAAAATATGGGGCGATGAAGTCAGTTTTGAATAGCAAATTGAAACATTATTAGGTGTACTGTTAGGTGGCAGTGGACTTGGAAACTTCTTCACGGCTGTGGTGAATCATGTCGCCCCGAGCCGAAGGCGAGGTGGCGACATTATTCGCCACAGCCGTGAACAAGTTTCCAAGTCCCCTGGCTCGGGGCGACATGATTCACCACAGCCGTGAACAAGTTTCCAAGTCCCCCGCCACCTGACCGTACAACGAATTTATTACACTGCAAAGTTTTACCATTCCACCGTGTGTTAATCGAAATTTCCCTGTTTTATGGTCTTAAAAATTGAGTACGCTGACGAAATAGAATTTCCCTCCTGAGTGCCCCAATTCAATGAAAACTGACGTCACTGGGAGCTGACGTCACTGAAACCTTGGTAAAACGTGCAGTTTGGTACATAATCTTGATGATTTCACTGCGATAGACATTCGTCGTATAATTATTTAAACATGGATTTAAACAACTTCAAGGTAAGTAACTCTGCATTTTAATGATTTGTTGGCAAAAGTAAACGACCATTAGTTGCCTCAAACGACCATTAGGTTATCCCTTTAACGTTATGCACAATGTATGAATTTCGACACTTCACAGTTTGCTACCCGACGAAAGGATTGCTCGTGTTAACCCGCAGTGTATTTGTTTTAGAATGACATTTGAAAACGATAATACATGTAAAGTTCTATATTCATTTATTTTCACAAATAATCCATTCTTTCCGTTTTAATGACAACCATCAAGGGAAAACAGTAATAATATGCTGCAGGCTGCTCAGTATGTTTGTCTTGTGGGCGGCTCGTATCGACCGATGGACGCCGCCAATTTGTTGTGTTGAAAGTGTAGTCATGTATACGGGGCTTCCGAAAGGGAAACGGCTTTTACGTGGGTTTTGCCAGTGTACATGATATATATTTCGGGGTATATTATCCAATCAGATCACGAGAAATTTCTTTGCAGTATAATAATAAATGCTTACATGTGTGATGCTTGAATTTGCATAAACATGTATTAAATCTTATCCAGCCATTAGCGATAACAGACTTATTTTACGGAAAGTGTAATGCAAGTTTGCACATACGTGTGGTCTGATCATGCTCTACACTCTCAGTTGTTCTCCTAGTACTTTCAGTCATACAGAACTTAGTGATGACAATGAATTTAACGAATTTGTTTGTGACAGTCAAGAGTTTAAATTCGTTAGGATAAAAGCTACAATCGACGCACAACTTACGTATATCAATCCCTGATACCTTGCTCGGAGTTTTCTTATTAAGTATTTTGTATGGGTTCTTGGATGGCTTGTCCTTTTTAAACTTTTGTGGAGGTTATGATAAAGTTTCAGCAATTGTTTTTTTTCCTCAGCTTGGACTTGAAAAAGGAACTAAAAATCATCTTCAACATCATGATATTTCGAGCAGTGGTCTGGCAAAAAGGGGCTTAATGCATCTCCTTGATGCATTATATCAACAGAGTCATCACATAATTATGCATGCGTAAAATCCATTTTGTCTTACAACCGACTGAATCGTGAGATAGAATGGTCATTGGACATGCAGAAAATTTTACATGCAGCAAAAAGATTCAAGTTATGTCAGTCTGCGCGGACGGCGCAGGCTGACACTGGTCGATACTTTTTGCTAATGCATTAAACCTCCTGTTCACAGAGCATGGCTCATTTGTATCGAGATAAAGCTTAAAAAAAACTCGAATGGTATTTCTTCACTTGATGTCTAACTCTTTCAAGATTTAGAAAAAGGTTAGAGACTCCTAACTTCGATAAGATACGACGTAAAAAAAAAATCACTCCCATTGACATTGTTTGAAGTGCATCCAATAAAGACAATATAATTATGTTTGTACAAACATGTCTATCCAGAATCTGGGGTTTTTGTTAAATACCGTCCGAAAAGGCAGCATATAAAACGTTGTTTACAGCACTTTAAGACATCTTAAACATTAGATCCATCATGACATCTAGAACATTTACTGAATAGAGTCCTGATAGTGTTCTTTGATATATGCAAATGTTCTATCTATAAACATTAAAGGTGATTTCCCATCCCATTATTTCATAGATAACTCAACCATTTTTCATGCATATCAGTTACGTAATCGATAAAACATGACTTCTCTCTTTCACAGTGAAAAGACTTTTTCGTTCAGATAATATACGGCAACATAATGCTGAAATGAGGTAGAGTCGAGAAATGAAAATCCTGAACCGAATCCTGAACCGAATTTACGGAACATTTCAGATTGCGTTCTCATGCTTATTACAGAAAGTAACGCAATTTCTGATCGGCTAAACTATTTTGTTTAGCCAATCAAAATTTAGAAAATTCTTACTATGAATGCTATTTAGAAAGGTTCGTGACTACGGGCCCCTGAAAAATATAAGACCATCAGACAAAGCAGGGAAGAAAGAGGCAAAGGGCTGTCTGTCGTTTTTGCCTCAGAAGACGTATATTGAAGTTAAAAAGATATGGCTGCCGAAATCTAAGTGTATTCCAGACTTAAGTGATATTGCTTTGTATCCAGACTGAATGTCCTTTTTTTGTACTTTAAATGGTTCTAGAATAAATGCCTAGTGATATTTGTCGTAATAAAACTTGAAGTATCAATGCTTTTTGTCCCGAACAGAAATCTAAATACCAACAACTTTCAATGATTTGAACAGAATGGAATGAAGTGGATATATTAAAGGCCCAATAGAGGCAAAAAAGACAATGCAGGTGTTGAAATGCATTTAAACTTAAATCATACGATTATGGTTAATACTGTGGAGATGACACTCTGTTATTGTGTGGTCGGTCCAAGTGTTAGTCGCTGACGGAAATATAAACGTTAAAATCAAGCAAAAAGTAAACAAAAGAGAGAGTGACCTGGCAACCTTTAACCAAGTTTTGAAATCTATTTCTCTGCCAGCATCTTACACTTTGACCGAACATACAATGACAGATTGTCATCTTTACAATAATTTCCATACTTAAAACTGATATGATTTAAATCTAAATGCAGTTTAACACATTTGTTAACTTTTGGCAGCTATTGTTACTTTAGATCTTAAGTCATTAAAAAGACTAAATATATATTCCAATTCAAAGACCGTTTTTCCCAAAATATTTGAATTGTACATCTTACATCAACATCGTATTCTTTACAGTCTGCTCGTGATCTGGGCTACTATTGACTTTTTCCCAGACGATAAAAAGTAAGACTCCTCCAAACTGAAAGACGACAAAAAACTATGGCTCAACTATGGTGTAAGTTATTTTGAGGGGAAAGAAAAACCTACTTGGAAAAGGAGAAAAGACTGGTTAACACCATTGTTTTCCTTTTAGTTTAAACATATTTATTTTACATCGATTGAGAAACAAGTTTATACAACTTATACAAATCTCTCTCGATTCTGCTTCCTAGGAACTACACTAGTACTCGCGCCGAATGTGTGGGCCTATGAAAAATCCCAAAGTTGACATCCACTCCCGGGTATCGAACTCAGGACCTTTTGGTTACGAGGCCGACGCTCTACCTCACGACCACGGACACCTTTCCTTTTCCCACGATGTTGTCAAAAGCCTACGTGTTCAGGGCCGTCAAAGCACGGGATTGTGCGGTAACGGCCTGAGCTGTCCAAAATAAAAACTGAACAGCCTTTGGCGTTTCAAAAGTTTACGGTTAATTTAAGCTGCAGAGACGATATAAAACAAAACTGAACAGAATAGTCGAGAAAATTCAATCCTTATTCGGCAAAAAAGAAACCTCGCATCATGAAGTGTATTATCAGTTTAAAGCTGGATTACTTCAAATGTTAAACAAGCGGAAACAAACAATAAACTTTAAGTTTAAATTGCTTTCTAAACAGCTGAAAATATTTCCTATATGTGTTCAGACCTATTTAATGAAAAACGATCGACATTAAGCCCTGGAGTTCCTTTCCAACCTCATTAATCAGTCTTGTTTTTGACCCTTAGAACGTTAGGGACAACTCCACTTGCGACAGTGCAGATAAAAGGTCAGATTGTGTGGGACGCGCAGTCTTATCTTGAATATAAAAAAATCATGTAATATGTAAGATATCTTAGAGAAAACAGCTTTGATCTTTCATTATTTCGGTTATTTCAACGAACTAGACTTGCCGATTACATTTAACATGTAGACGAAGGGTTAATCACTCTTGTCTCTGTTGAGGAAATTATTCTTAGAGTCTACTTACAGATAAGACCTCGTTATTAAATGTAATTTTGATATGTTATCAGTGCGTTGAGTACCGGGATCAAAATGAAATATAGAAATAATCCCGGTTCCATGCAGCGTAAATAGCACTTGTCTTTGTGGCGTTTAACTTCTGCGTAACCCTTTGTACCAGACGAAAAAATCTTAGACCTTACCATATTGATAAAAGCATTTGCAGACGACAAATTAAGTGTGACTCAAAAACAGAAACTTGTCTTCGGAAAGGCAGAAAACATTGTTCGGAAAGGAGAAAATGCTGGTAATCAGCATTTTCTCCTTTCCCAACAATGTTTTCAAAAGCCCCCCCCCCTCTTCAGAATCGTTAAAAGTTTGAATTAATTGGTAAAGGGTTAATGCTATATTTGGAAGGCTTTTAGAGCCTTGCGAGAAGAATATTTAAAATGCATGCAGTAATAATCTTGTTTTTACGTTTGCGTAAATGTTCCAGCATTTTTCATCGGACTTTATCGTTTTCAACAAAAGTTGTTGTACATTTTTATTCATTAAGATATTTTAATGTTTTAGTTATTTAATCACGTGACAAACAAATCGAAAAGGCAATGTGAACTATTCCAGTATAGACGGAGACCTGTTACTGCTACAAGCAACTTTTTTAACCAAACGCGGTGTGGTTTCGACGGCAAGAAGACGATTTTGTTAACAAAACTTAAGAATATATCTGTAGAACAAGAGCATAATTCGTGATCATTAAAATAATGTTGAGAGTACATCTGGCAGACCGGTCGCCTGCCCAATGTTACCCCTTCAGAGGCGGTCATAGACAGAGGTGATTAATGTGTAATTGATGTGAAATATACTGTAAATAGAATCAGCGGCAGGAGGTAGCCTTGTCGTTTCCCTTTTCTCTTTCATTAACAAACGTCGCTTGAATGGGCAAAACATGAATAGATACATCAGGACAGGTCCAACCCCGAAAACTTTGCTACGACCGAAAAATTGTACAGTTTCTTTAACTTTTTCGAAAAGCTTTTTTTTTTCACATGTCATGAATCCCAATGTTTCGAAAATATCATATAATTTCATTTATCTTTCTTTTTGTCACTTTTTTTTTTACAGCAGAATACTGGCATACAAGACCTTGAGTAGAGCTGTGAGAAGGATGCAATATTTCTGATATCAAAACTTATAATATGATAGAAAGACTAGTGTAAGAGAAATGATCAGTGGTTGCTCTGTTCATTGCGGCTTTCTCCAAACAAAGGAAGATTTGAGCCGAAAGAAAAGAAATAGATAAAAGATAAAATGAAATAAAAGGACGTAAGGGAAACGACCAGCAGTTACTTTTTCTTCCTCTTCTTTCTCGATCTTTTTTTAATAAAACAAAATTATAATTATGGTTTTTCTGCTGACTCTGAGTGAAAAAGCTTGCACTTCAGCAAAACGTCAAGTTAATCAATTAAAGTTGTCAGCAGGCCAACGAGCAGGTACACCGAATGCTTTTGTTTATGAGCTTAATTCCGCACAGACCGCCCGCGTTCGCCAGACTTCAAAAGAAAAAAAGGGCGGCTGCATGTGTCCATCATTTGCCACGTTCGGTCATTGTAATTAGCTTAATAAAGATTCCCTTAATTTGACTTTGCCTCTCTAAGCATTTAACCATGTTTAACATCGAACAAAATGTTTTTTCTTCTCGGCTATGACCACTTATTTGACGCAGTATCAGTCGATTTATACGATTGTATGGTTGCTATTTTTGTTGTTGTGATGGTTGTTTTGTTGTTTGCAAGATTTGTTGTAGAAAAGGATTCTTTTGTGCATACATATATAGAATATCTTTTTGATTAGAATTATTGATGAATCTTCAAAATAAAAGTATGGGAAAAGGCATCAGTGCGTTATTGAAATAATTAGTGGGCATAGGGCGCGTGTAGACGTACAAATGTTTTTTTTTGTATATCATCATTATGGGCATGGTAGTTTCGTATCTGTGTTACAATTCAGAGAACGTGGTAAAGAAGGTAGTTGGCAAGAGGTAGTGGGTTGTGATGGATTCCAGACCCTGATCATTGTTAACTCTGTCAACGCTTTTCTCATTAGGCTGTCTGTGCTGTGTTGTTATCGATAAGTCTGCCTCGTTGTTGGATGGAACTACAAGCGCATTTCCTTTTTTACCGGATGCATAAAATCATCATGTTACGTCATTCTGTATATCGGAACTACAAAGAGAATAAATTTCATATAAGTAAGAGAATTTCACAAAGTGAGTTGTAATTTTAGGAAAAAGTCAGGTTCAAATAGTTGTCATGTTCACCCATCACGATACAAAGGACGTTAAAACTAACTGCTCAGTCTGTAAAGGCCACGGATATTGCAGTTTCTAGATTTTTGTTTGACAAAATACTGGACAATAAAGGGTGCCTTTGAACCCTTAGGCCCTTAAGCAACTGAGTGTGTTCCGGCGGACAATGTAGATCAAGGTTAGATTGTACAGAACGTCCAGTCAGATCTTAGATCTGCTCTGTCGGATATGATAAAGCCTCTTTATCTGGCGAAAAGAACTCTCTAGTCGTTATGTTTTTGGTTTAACAGTAAGCTGCAATTTCGGATTTAACTTAGTTGGCTGTTTAAAGGTCAAAGTGCTTATTGTTGAAAAGACTGGAAGTCTGAGCACATGTAAAACCTTATGAAAAGCAGGTATGACTTCTCTCGATGAAGGCACTGAACTAACCCGACAGAACTGGTACAACCCAGGAAAGGGGTTGAACACTTGGCAGTCGGCTTTCGCCGAGATCTTACTTAAATGCTGTAGAAAGGGGGCGTAAAGTACAATTAAAAATATAAAGAAAAGTGTATAGAATACCCAAAGTAGTTCTATAGATAGCATGTAGTTGAGTTTTAAGGATATTTAGGTATTACGATGTTTTTCTTGGGTCCTCTGAATATCGGTATGAGCGGAGTTTACTGTAGATGAGTTCATAGACCGATCATGTTATGTTGGAACAATTATTTATAAACCTTCAATAAGATTTTCCCGTAGGAAAGAGGAAGTTAACGCCGATGGAATGTACGCACAGAGACGCGCACGCTGATTGATAAAAACCTGACAGGAACCCAATCAGAACTTTGGGTTTCATCACCATCCTTTTATTCTCCATAATACTATTATCTGTTTACCGCAAGACAAACTATTAGACTTACCGAAATTGAAAGTATTGGCAGATTACGTAATCCCCTTTATGAAAAAAAAAATCTAAACAATTTGGAGACCTTGAGGAAGGGGGAAGGCTTTTGAAAAAAAAAAAAACCATGTGGGAAAATGAGAAAAATGCCGGTAACAATAATTTTTACTCACTTCCCACAGTGTTTCCACTATTTCAAATACATAAGACATCATTTGAGCTGCGTTTGATTTGACGTCCTTTGCTGCCTTTACTTTGAATGAGTCCAGGGTCTGTATTCGCCAACCGTTCTTAAGAACATTCTTGGTCTTATTCTCAACGAACTTTCCACATTTGAAAGTAACACAACTTCTGATTGGCTAAACCAAACGGTTTAGCCAATCAGAAGTCGTGTTACTTCTAAATCCAGATTTAGACAAAGAATATTCTTGAGAATGGTCGGTGATTACGGACCCAGAATTTCGTCGTTGGGTACAAGTTTAACACTTAACCTGCTAAATAAATAGAATGGAACTTTCAAGCCGGTTGTATAAATCCAAATTTTCCTATTTCAAAGCTATTTACGGGGAAAAATATCGCCTTATCCGACAGTGTAGTTCAAAGATCAGACTGCACGTTCTGTGCAGTCTGGTCAAAATCTACACTGTCCGCATAGGTCCTTGAGTCGCGCTTAGCAGCCTAAGGGTTAAAACATACTCGTACTTGCTAAATATGAATAAAAACGTGAACTTAATCATGGTTTAACCCTTAACTAGACAATTAAATGTTGGACTCATCAGCATTGAAAGCATTTGCAGACAACAAATTAAATGTGGCTCAAATTATGCGGTTTGTCTATGAAAGGGAAGAAAACATTGATGGCAAAGGAGAAAATGCTAATTACAACTTTTTTAAAATCCTTTTCAGTCAGAGTTGTTAAAACTCGGGATTGTCATTTGTGTTGTAAAGGGTTGACTCTTTCAGTGCCGTAGACGGCATGAAGAAACACGAGCAACTGCGGACACCATAAGTCAAGATCACACTCCTGTAAGGCGCTGAAATGTATGGAATTACTCGTAACGAGTTCGTAGAACCTCTGTTATTATACCCCCGCAAAACGTATGTTTTCGAGGGTATACTGGAATCAGCATGTCTGTCCGTGTGTCCGTCTGTGTGTCCGTCTGTGTACAAATAATTGCCTGTTTCTGTCAAAGCGCTGGCGGCGGTATTAAGTCACATTCAGTGACAGCTCTAGTTTATCTTGTATTGGTTTTAGACATACGATTACCATTAATACCAAGAAACTTATAGTTTAGTTTAAACATATTTCATTGTCATAATTTGCATGGAATACACATACATTTTATAATTACAAACAAGAAAGGCAGCAAATGGGTTGAGTCACAAGCTCTAAAACTTAATTACTGCTCTCCCCCATTATTCATTGTAATAAACATTCTTCTGGATAGGCAAAAAAATAACTTTTGCAAATTACCCAAATAAAAATCAAGAAATAGGTTTTTAACAAGATAGACGGCGTAAAGGAGAATATGAATATTGAAACTCTTTTGCGGTTCGATATGAAGAGAAATGATAAATGTATGAAAAGTGACCTGGTCAGCAATTGCTTCTTTTTCCCCATTATTTTGCATATTGTTGAGAAACGAAATTTTCAGTTAAACATTTTTCAAGAGTATACCCTCACAATGATGTCAATAAGCACCCAGGGTATCGATTAGCGGTAGCAACAGTTGTATACTTGTACTATGATTGTGACTGTAAATAGGTCTGCAGGGGCCCGCAGAATGAACAGGTCTACATCTTTGACCAATCGCAAATTACTATTTATTCACTGGAGTATATCAATACCACGGTGTAAGTCAAAAGCCGACGCATTCAGCTTCAACGAAAAACAGGAAATTTCTTTTTTTTTTAAAAGACAGCCAGCGTAAATTTGCCCGCAAATAGACAGGGGCCCTTAAAATAAAAGCGTCTACATTTTTTACCAATCACAAATTTCTATTTATTCATTTGTTATCAGTACCAAAAAAGTAGGTCAAAAGCCAGTACATTTAGCTACGCCGAAAGAAAAAGAAACCGAAGAAATTTATCAAAGGTGAGTTTTTTGTGATTATCAGCAAAAACATCCTCAGGATAAGGGTTTGATATTTGTCTTGTCTGCGCAAATTGACAGGTGCCTTTCAAGAGATATTGACCGAAAAGTGCAAAGCGCGGTTCGTTTTACAGAGTCGATAATTTGATCGATTTCAGATGCACTTTTCTACATGTCGAGGTGCCTGTTTCTGACATACTGCCACACTTACAGAGTTAACTCTTTACCAGACGATGAACTTGTAGACTTGTTCAAATTAAAAGCATATGCAGACAATATAACATATATGGCTGAAATCAGTTGGGCTGTCCTGAAAGTTTAAAAAATGTTGTGGGAAAAGGAGAAAATGCTGGTTACCAGCATTTTCTTCTTTTCCCACAATATTTTCAAAAGGTTTCAAGCTCAGGGTCTTTAAAGCAACGGAATGTTTGGTAAAGGATTAGGCATGTCAGCATCTTATCAACTTTGATACACGTGTGTGAGTGAAGAAACTTCATCTGAGTGAATGTTACTGATTCGTCATGGCTTTGACCGTTAGTATACAGGTTATTTTTATACCAACCCTTTTACCATTACAAATAACAGAAAAGCAAATCACTGGAAGGAAAGGAAAATTTTGTTTAAAAGATGGAAAGCATTGCAGAGAAAAGAGTTTTTGCTCGTTGAAGGGTTTTTCCGAAAGCTGTCAAGTGATGGGACCTTATACCTCTTTACCAAACGACAAAATTTAGGCTTGTGCTTTTTGAAAGCATCTGCAGATGACAAATTAAATGAGGCGTGAATGGTGGAATAGCAGGATATTTTTTTTTTAAAGAAGAGAGAAAAACATTCTGACAAAAAAATAGAAAATGCTGGTTCTTTGTCCCACAATGTTTTTAAAAGCCATTTTGTGCCTTTCAAAATCGTGAAAACTCGGACTTGTTTGGAAAAAGTCATATTGATTTTGTACAGTAATAAAGGTGACCTACCCCACGTTTATGTCACGCAACGTTATCAAAATGAGCTGGGGCACATTTCACTAAACTGCATACGCACGAAATTTGCGTACGCAGTTTTTGTAAGCATGCATTAAGTCTGAAAACAAGTTTCACTGAACTACATAACTTTACGATTTGATTGGATAACATTACGCCACTTCATATGTTTGGTTAAAGTAGGGATCCTACGTGTGGTTGTTCAATCCCTGAAAAATTGGCGTAAATCTACGCAGTTTGTTGAAATGGACCCCTGGAATTTACAACCGTTGTTCAGCTTCATAAATCATCATTTATTATAACCTGTATACTTCATCACCATTGTTCTCAGACTCATATTTACCAAGCTCTGTTTTTACCAGGTTCTCTACAATGATCTGTGCACACATTAAGGATAGGGCATCCTAATGGGATTTATGTAACATCGCCTTTCATCGCCAAACTATCGTACGGATTCGGCTAAGACTCGGGTAATCCGTAATGATGCGGGGAACCAGCGTCTATCGGCCGATCGATTATGGAGTACCCGAGTCTAAGCCGAATCCGTACATTTTTCGGCGATGAAAGTCCATGTTTTACGGGGTAAAGGTTAAGGAAACATTTAACGCTTGACAGTCACTCTGTGAAATATTAAATTTCTGCCCAATTGCAAACTTTTGTCATGGCTTGACATGAACAATTTTGGCTCCTATCCCTCTCCCCAAAACACACAGATACAATCTACAAGTATGCCCAGTCCAAACCTAGAAGGGCTAACCACACCGTACATCACAGTTATAAACATAAATCGGTCTACAATCTGTGGATATATTAAATGTGTGGGTTTGTAGCAGACATTGTTCAGTTCTCGAAACTCTACGATCATGGGCAAATTCTCTTTTGCGTTTACTTAATCTTAAACATTCTAAAAGGATTTTTCCTATCTAAGATTTCAACCGCTATACTTTTTGCCCAATGCTTCTAATTTTGACTGCGGACAATTCCAATGTCATACCAATCACCGGATTGGACTGTTTTGTGCTACCTTAACTCATTCCATAAATGTATGCACGATAGATGGAGGTGTCATACATAAGGCAGTATGATTGCTGTTTGATATAAAACAAGAACTGGAATTCTATTCAGCTATGTTTATAATAACAAAACGCTAATTGTTATTTATTATTGCTACGGGATATGGAGTATATCAGAGAGCCTTTCCTGGTGGTTTACATCAGTTATATGTCTCAAGAATAGCACTGCATTTTTAGATCGGCTGTTTTTGGAGAAAACGTCGAGGTATTGTTGTAGCCCTGGCGTCGCCGTCAGTGTTGTCTGCGTGGTCGCTGTCGATCAAAAACTTCGACATTTTATCTCGCTATTATTACTGAAGACATTTACTTTAAGACAAGTTGTTAACTAATAAAAGGGAAATCTATACAACATGGCGACATAGGTAACTATCAAGCATTTTCGACATAAAATTTTCACTGAAAATCAAGAAACCGCGGCAAAGCAGTGGCATCCGCATGCGGTGCTCTCGTTTATGTAATGCAACATTATAAAAATGAAAATTACTCTGATGAAACCAATCTCTCTCTCTCTCTCTCTCTCTCTCTTTCTTTCTGCGAATCTTTTTTGACTTTGATTCTCTCTCGGATGCAAGTCGTAGTAATAAGGGAGATGGGAAAATTTAGGAAATGTTTGAAAGCTTATAAACTTTTTTGATGATGATTAGCCCTTTTTTTTTGTCCTTAAAGTGAATCTTTGAAAAACAAAGATAAAAATGTGGAAAACTTAACCTGCCGGTATAACTCGAGTGTTCAGTTTTGTTAGTTTTCTATTCCAACATGTTATGTCGAAATTATGCAAGTTATGATAACCTGGCGATTAATCTTGACAAAACTTCTTCCTATGTACGAATTATTGTATTTGTGAATTGGTACAAAGCAAATGTGCGGATTCTGTTGATATTTCCATGCACACATATAAAGTCGTATTGAAAAAAAAATCCATTTCCAGGACTTTTTAGACACAAACTCCTACAAAGTATCGGACAATGTAGATTTAATTTCAGAATGAATATTCTGTACAGTTTGATCTTGGTCTACCGAGTGCGTAAGGGTACATGGTATTAGAATTTGTATGCTAACTATTAAAAATGTATGTAACTGAAGACAAAAGAGTGCACTGATTATAATTCTACGCCTCTCTTTTTCAACCAGATACAAACCCCTGTAGCTTAGTTGTAATCCGAAGGGTATGTAATCTAGGGTTTGTGGTTTCTTATCCACTCTCGATCAGCATTCTATCCAATGATTGAAGAATTTAATTGCTAATTTATGACTGAAAGGGTAGAAAACATCTTCGATAGAGGAAAAAATTCTGATTGACAGTAGTTTCTATTTTTTCCCACAATGTTTACAAGGTTTTTTTTTTTTTTGTTCATTGTCGTTCAAAAACTGGATTGTGTGGTAAATGGTTAGATAGAAAATCAGCCAGTAGCTTCGAAGGAGTTGGGAAAGAAACTTCAGAAACAAATTTGGTCGACACAATATTATTGAAATCATGTTGAAAACAGTACAGAAAAACAAACACACAAAAAAAAAACACCTAACCTAAGTTTTCTTTCGTTTGAAATGTTTTACTAGAATTAGTTTAAAAAAAAAAGCAATTTATTTTTATTTCCGCTGCAGTGGTGCATTTATAAATATTTGTCTAGTCTGTAAACAATTCTCAGTGTTTTTATTGCAGACAATTTCTTTTCCATAGATATAAAACGAAAAACTGGCGTAAGCAGAAGTCGGATGCATTCAAGCCATGCTCCATTAAAAGGTACTTTACGAGCTAATGCATCTGCAAACCGTGTAAACTCAAATCTACCTGCATAGTTTAACCTAGGTCGATTTTTGGTAAAAAGTAAACTTTCTGCCAATCAAAGGACCATAATTAAGCCGATTTTTAGAGAATTTGAATTGAACCTCTCTGTATAACCAAATTGAAACTTTCAAGTCAATAGTAAAAAAAAAAACAAATATTGCTTTTTCGAAATTATTTTGGGGCAAAATATCTCCTTATCGGACAGTGTAGATCCAAAATCAGACTGAACGTTCTGTGCAGTCTGATCTTTACCTACACTGTCCGCAAAGGGTCCTTGAGTCGCGCTTAGCAGCCTAAGGGTTAACCCATCTTATGGAACAACTTGCTTTATATTACAAAGACGCTTTAAATCCCCTTTTAACACAACGCCACCGAATTTCAAATTTTCAGGTTTATAAAGCGGATGTACGCAAATTGTGTGCTGACATTTTTATATAGCCTTGCAACAGTCCATCTTTTGGTTACATTGTTGTAAAACGAGAAATGCTCCTGCCGAGCAATTCTTTTCCACTCTGAACAATCTTTACGATAGGATTATGTACCTTGCAGGCAGGCCTTGCGAGGGCGGGTTTATAAAGACTGATTTGTGAAAACATATCGTTGCCAAGGTATCATGCTTGAAAACAAATAAATGCATGTAGAAAATTAGAGATATTGCCTGTGAAGTGGTCTACAAGACGAGAGTTCGTCGTCTGCAAGTTGCAATGTCAAAAACTGATAGTTTCCACTTACATTATTTTAATGCATCATCTTGAGGATCATTGTGATGTCTGTTGAGGATTATTGTAATGTTTTTCCGCACTTCATCGTAGCCTATGCTATATAGTTTTTCACTAAAAGGTATTTGAAGGACCACAATGGAAATAAGGTATTCTTTCCATTTTAGCGGATTTGCCAAATCCGCTCATACCCCATTTCACTGGGTGGCAATTCCACTTCGCTAATGGCGATCATGGCGCTTTTCAAAAATCTTCCGAATCGCCGCAGAAGCGCCGACATGTGCAAAATTTTGTATCTAATGTGTTTCCAGTACGAATAAAATGGATCGAATTGTTGCAGTAGCTGTGTCCCAGCTTGCGAACAATGGATTGATAAAGCTGTGTGTTGAGGGACAAGCCAAACTTAGAAGAGGTCCAAAAGGTTCTGGATCCGTGTATGGTTGTTTGCACAGGGAAAGCTCCGATTTGATCACTATGACCAACTTATGAGAGAGCTCAGAATGGAAGACAGCAGCAGCTGCTGCTGTTGTTGTCCCTCTACAGTTTGTTGAAGCCAAACGCAAAATGATACACGAGAATGGGGTCTTCAAAACAACAAAATCGGAGAAATATTAATTGGTGAATCGTCCCACTGAATGAGTGAATGGTTAGAACGGAACGAGTATAGATATGAAGACCACGTGTGTTTAGGTTGTGTTTAGGAACCGTAAACAGAGGCGGTTAGGATAGAATAAACTTTACATTATTTCAATCATAATGAATAATTTATCTAATCTTTCACCTAGAATATTTATAAACTCAATCTTTGAGAATCTTCAAGACCTATATAGTGTTGGCCAGGCTCTAGCTTTGCTTTTTTTACGGTCTTCAACCAGTTTAATGCAATGCGTGTCACTGCCCTCTGCAATATGTATCCTTGCATGAGAAAAAGTGGGTCTTTAACGTCACTCATGAAATAAATGAAGCCATACACAGCAACTTTAATTCTTAAGGTGCTAAGCACGACTCAGGACGCTATTGCCGACAGTATAGATCAATATCAGAGGGTACAGAACTTACTGTCTTGTCTTGGATCCACACTTTCCGATACAGTAGGACTTTCCCCAGACAAGAAAAGTCTGAAATTGCAATATTTATGGTTCTGGAGATTCTCATTAATATCCAGGGACGAGAAGCAAAGAGCAAAGTCTTGGCCTTATCTGTCCGTCTGTCCGTCCCTCTGTCAAAGTCTCTCATTCATTCATTCATTCAAAATCACAGAAAAAAAAGTGCAATCATGTACAAAGAAGTGAAGTAAACACCGGTACAGTAAACAATCTCATAAACACCATGTGGGAGACAAGTTGCTGTTGTTTCATTTTAAACCCTGTTAAAGGTCAAAGAAAGATAGGCATCACATATTTCCTGTATCAGCTGACATAATTCGTGGGCTACATTTACGAATTCAATCCTCAACCCTTACCAAACAATCCCCGAGTTTTAACGACCATGATAAAAAAGGCTTTTGGAAAACAAATGTTTTTTTATCCTCTCAACGGCAACGCCCATTATTTGAGCTGTCTAAAACTTCTCGTCTACAAATCCTTCAACTTGGACAAGTCTAAAATTTTGTCAGTTGGTACGACGCGATAAAATCGGTTAACTCTTTACCAGACGACAAAATACTTGTCTAATTTGGGAGCATTGGCACACGACAAAATAAATGTGAATGAATTGATGAAATTTATCTGTAAAAGGATCGAAAACATTGTGAGAAAAGGCTGCTTACTACTATTTTCTTTCAATCTCACAATGTTTTCAATAAACGCAGCATTAGCGGCACCCACCCTTTAAACATGTTTAAAAATACTACTGACCTATAGTCTTTATCTTCAATAACGACGAAACGCCTCAGAATTCGTTGAAATTGTGATCCACGTTCTTATTTCGAACAGCTGCAGCCATCTTCTGTCATGTGACATTGTTTGGAACGAGAAATTTCATCGGTTGATATGTACTAACAGTCGTGAATTCAACCAATGAAATAACGTACAGCTGCTCACACCTTTTTGTCACGTGACAGTACGGTGACACTGTTTGGAACGAGAAATTTCATTGGTTTATATGCGCGAACGTCAGTGTCGAATGTACGAACCCGTGTCAATGGCGAAGATTTTTGAGCGAGTTTACACGTTCGAGCGAATGTATCAGCCAGACTGCATTAGCCACTGACAAACAGTTGTGTTTTTCTGGTAGAAAAATGTTTTAGCTCTCAGCTGTAGAAAAAAATAGGAGAATAACTGATGGGGTAGAAAAGATACGTTGTTTTTTGTAACCGGGGGCGAGTAACGGACTGCATACAGTTAAATCCCTTGTTTATAGTATATAGTCTATGGGTGCCAGGAATCAAACTACGGACCCCTATGGTTAAAACTCGCGATTATTTGAAAAAGGGTTACTTCATGACTACCACTAGACTTATTCCCGTCCCTCAGAAGACCATTTTTGACACATTGTGGCAAAATGAAATTTTCATAATGAACAACTTCTCCCTTGGCCTAAATGCGTTCTGTTGTGCTCTTGCTTTCAGTCTTATTTCTTGTATAAGATCTAAATAATTGCCATTTCGAGGTTTGCTGTTTTCTAGAACGTCTCAGCAAAGAGGACAGTGCAGGCTGCACGTTTGATCCGAATCTACACTGGCCCCAATTTAAAAAGGGCATCAAACCAGATTTCGACCCAAGATTTTCCGGGGAGGTGGGGTAGAAAGTTGATATCCTAAAAGCAACGTGACTTTTCCCTTTAGATGCGCTAAAAAAAAAACAAAAACAAAAACAAATATGCTGGAAAAAAATGCCCCCGGCCGGATTCGGACTCACGACCTACAAAGTATGAGTAGGCCACTCTACCACTGCACTATCTAGCCTACTTATATTTCTCCGTGTTTAAAATATGCTATACTCTGTGAAAAGTATCGACTCAGGTCAGCCTGCGCATTCCGCGCATGCTGACCTTATCTGAACATTTTCGCTACTGTCAGTTTTCTGCATGTCAAAGGACCAGTGTACCTCATGATTCAGCCGATTATTATACAAAATGGTTTATTATGGATCTATAATTAAATGGTGACTTGCTAGGTATAATGTAACAGGGAGATGCATTGATCCCTTTTTTGCTAGATCATGGATCAAATGTTTTTTTTTTTATTTTTTGTTATGCAACAACTGTTTGACTGTTCCTGATTGTATAGTATTTTTTTTACAGTAAAAATATAAAAAATCGCCGTAATTCTTTGTGTTTTCTACATGTACAAAACACAAGGATTTACGGCGATTTTTATATTTTTGCGGAGTGCGCAGGCTGACCTGAGTCGATACTTTTCGAGCCCACAGCGATCCCGTTACATAAACTTTAAGCAAGGTCAAAACAAGCGCCGTAAAGTTGCGATCATGAAGCTTTCGATACGCTTCTACTACGATCAAAGCGGTTCTGCTGCGCTGTTGCCGTTCCTGCTACGCTTCGCGGCGTTTTTACTAAAACTTGAAAGCGTAACGGAATCTCCGTTCAGCGGAATGGAGGTTTCGAGTGGCGATCATGAAGCTTCCGATACGCTTCTACTACAATCAAGCGTTTCTATTGCGCTGTTGCCGTTTCTCCTACGATTCACAGCGTTTTGAAGCGTAGCGGAATCACCGCTCAGTGGAATAGGGGTATAAGAGAGTGCTAGCAGGTTAATTCCAAAGACAATAATAGACCTACGTCCAAATCAATAATGAGGTCAGCCATTGTACAGTCAATTTACCTTGCTTTTTATACATTTTATGAGTCCCCGGTTCGAATTATCACATAGCGTGATATAAGCTCGTTGAACAAATTATTTGTGTGTAAGGCCTTCGGCAGCTGAATACATCAAATTGATATTTCAATCTACTGGTACAAGTAAGTCCAAAACATTGTGTTTGGCGCAGAATATCTCACAAACCATCAGGCAGTGTAGATTCAAGATCAGGCCGCACGTTCTGTGCATTCTCATCTTGATCTGCACCGTTCTCAAAAATGATAGTACAACATTTTCATAAGTTCTAAAACTCAATCTGACAGTGTATCATAAATCTAAACCATCCACACCTCGAGCTGGAATTTATAGATGTACAAAGAAAAGTATCTCGATTCAGGTTTCATCTTGTACCATTAATTGGTGACAACACTGTCCTTGGGAAAGGCATTGCAGAATCCCACCCTGGTTATGGTGAAACTCGGGAAAGATATGAAAAAGTGAGATGTCGCCTTGATATAACACAAGTACCATCAAAGCGGGATGGATCGCTGTCAGAACAAACAAACAGTTCGCATTTGCAAACCATTTTGATGATTTAACTCTTCACCCCACAATAAAACTTCAACTTGGTCCAAGGTGAAAGCATTTGAAATACCATGAATGCGAAGTTGAACCCTATTGAAATAAATATTTTCCTTGAATTGCACTCGCCAACTATTCTGAAGATCATGTCAGCTCTTCACCAGACAACCAAACTTTAGACTGGTCCAAATTGAATGGGGATTTGTCTGTGAAAGGTTAGAAAGGATACTCAGCATTTTCAAAAGCATTGTTTGTCATGGGTCGTTAAACTTGGGTTTGTGTAGTTAAGGGTTAAGGATTCACAAATAAAAAGCAAGCCACAGACCACATGCAGAGACCGGCATTTTTTTTTGCTGTCGAGACCAGTCCAAGTTCAACAGATCAATATAACATTCATAGTGAGTATTTGTTTTCTTTATCACATTTATCCAATAAACAAACGGATTTGTTCTTTCTGCCCTGGTGAACTGTGCGTTATTTATTTATTGCAGAAGAATCACAGCGTGTCTACGAAACTATTTTATTACTTTCTGTTCGCGATCAAATGACTAGGGGTCTACAATCAGACTTTAGAGGACGTACTGCTACAAGAGTACGCTTTCATCCTAATCTCTCTACCAATCGACAAAAATTTCGACTCAGCCAATTTGATAGCATTTGCAGAAGACAAATTAAATGTATCTCAAATGATTATTTCTGTCTTTGATGGGGCAGAAAACAATGGGGAAAAAGGAGAAAATGCTGGTTACCAGCATTTTCTCCTTTTCCCACAATGTTTTCAAAGGCCTTCTCTTTCAGGGTCGTTAATTTTCGGGATGGTCTGGTAAAGGTTTAAATCTTGAACTGGCAAAATGTTCGTTTCTTTGAACGGAGACTGAAGCCCCAAGAAACAGTATTTCAGTCATATCACAGCGACAAATGTCATCCATGTCTTCCCTGGATTTTCATTAGGCTTGGGTTGTACAGTACCTTGCCTAAGAACAATTCTATCTGGAACAGAACCAGCATTTCATTCTTACACCACAAAAGATCAATAGTTACAGTAAGAAGGAAAGAAACACATTGCAACGCCAAAACTGTTCTGGGCAAGATTATACAACAAAAAGTAAATTTAAAAAAAAGTCTAGTGCAATCTGATCTGAATCCAAATGTTTACAAAAGCTGGCAATTTGCTCTTAGTCTTTAAACACTTTAGCGTCTAATAAGTAAAACTGATAGAAATTATTCCTCTGTAAGTATGAGTACAGATACACGTGTTTCGACATTGAAGCTATTTTGGTTGAAATATGGCACAAAATTTCGTTCAGCGAAGCTCCAAGATCAGACAACATGTTATGTGAAGTCTGATCTTTATGTGCATGGTTTCCAACCAAACCTGCCCTTGCCAGCCAAAAATTATCAATAATGTATGTCAGGTCAAAAATTGAATCAATACAGAACGGAACATTTTGTTGGTAGAACTTTAACTACAAAGCAGTTAATCACTACACAATACAAACCTACCGATCATTACATTCTCTCCTGACCTTATATCTCCCGGTGCGATAGGAAAAAACAATATTAAGATGATTTTGTTATTTACTTTGCAATAACTTTTTATAATTAATACAGCTGGTAGCTAAGCCTCCCGTTGGCAATAGAGTCAATCGCCGATCTTTTATCATTGTAGCGCCGAACCAGGATTTTATTGCATGTGCGGGCACTGTAGATCAAGATCAAACTGCACAGAACGTGCAGTCTGATCTTTGATCTACACTGTCCGCTTCTTTGCCTAATGTTCTGACATTATTTTGGACCGAGAAGGTCCATTCCATTTATCTGGCACTGTGACCAAGGGTTAATGGTGCTGTAAAAACGTTAAGGACTTTCTCAATCAATATCTCCGTTTGTTCCTATGATAAGAGAAATTATTTCATTGATTGTTCTTTATCATCGCCGAAGTTAGGATCGAAAGTGATGACTTTTATAGGTAGTTTGAAGTTCAAAGGGACTCCCTGAATTTTGAAGTATCTTTAAAAAATGCATTAGCTTTTGTATTGAAATCGTGCATAGTTAATAATATTACCTTTACCAAGTCTGGGTGAAATTTTAAGAGTTTTTGATAACTTAGTTTGACTTTTTGCCATTCAACGCAATGTTAAAATGCATGAACAAACCAGCAAGAAAACGGTGCGATGGGAGGAGGGCTGTGTTTCGAGTAAAGGGTTTACCTGTTTATGAAAATGATTCTCTTGCAAGGACAGTTATTGTAGCTGTCTATTGTTTGAACAGCAAAAACTCCAACTTTTGAGGCTTTTTTTTTAATTCGGGTTTTATTTCAAAATTTCAATATCGGATACTTGCACACACTTATTTACACATCGTTTTCTTTTTCACGCCTGTTTTCCGGAAAGCCAGTCAAACGTTGGCTCACATCATGTTTTATAGCATACAACAATAAGATGAAGAACGGTAAATTGTATGAACTGATTAAGTTCAATAAACCACCCAAAGCATTGTGTAGATGAGTTTTTACGGTAAAAGGAACACAGTGTCTTTAAGATAACCACTGTATAAATGTAACCTACATACAATTGACTAATTTTGGGTGAACTGAAAAACATTCAAAACAGACCTTTCAGTCTTAGTGTCTGGTGGTTATAACACATATCTCAACAGAAATGGTATAAAAAAATGAAGCCATACAGAAAATAAAACTGAGACCAAATATTGGAAAACAGACAACGCACAAGAGAACATTTGACAAACCACTTTAGATTTTGAAGATTTGTATGAAAGTGACGAAGGCGATATGTAAGGTGAGGTACAAATCTATATCATTAGTACACATACACGCAAAAATAATAATTTTGGGTCTCATATTCACGTACTTGTCCAGTTAGGTTTGCTGTTCTGGTCACTGTGCGAAACCGTCGGATAAAGTCAAGTTTTTGAACAACAGTTTTACACCACTGGAATGGGCAATATGCTCTTTCTAGTGGAAGAAAAATTCTAATTTTTGCATGGAGAGTTGGTAAGACCTCGAAAACTTTCATAAAAATCAATAAAGTATTTTTCAAGATATCTCAAATTTTAGGGGGTCCCTATGAACTTCAAACTATCTACACATGTAGTCAGTAACCTAAATGAACTGTTTCACAGACGACAACATGTTACACTTGTCCAAATAAAATCATTTGCAAAAGACAAATAAACTGCTGCTCAAACTTTCACAGGGTAAAAAACATTTTGAGAAAAGTAGAAAATACTGGTAGCCAGTCGTTTTCAAAAGCCATACTTCTTATGGCCGTTAAAACTCGGGATTGTTTCGTAAAGGTTTAACATCACCTCCTGAAAGAATATTTCAGCAGAGGCCTTTGAAAATATAATTGAAAAGTATTTATACCAAAATGAGTTAGGTATGATAAACAATATTGTGACCAAAGCAGAAGTTGCTGTTAAGAGCAAATTCCCCATTCGAAGATGCTTACGGAAGTGGCCTGCTGCCTCATCGTGTACGGCTTATACCTTATGCGTTTACTCTTTACCAAACAACAGAATTTTAGACTTGTCCAAAATAAAACTATTTGCAGACAACAAAATAAATGTAACTCGGTAATTGGAATTCGTCCTCGGCATGTAAGAGGAGAAAATGCTGGTTAACAGCATTTTCTCCTTTTTTCCTACAACGTTTTCAAAAGGTATCCTTATTAGAGAGGTTAAATTTGGGATTGTTTTGTAAACGGCTAAAAAAGATGAAGTAGGTCGAAGCATTTGAAGTGATTTTCATAAGCACTCAGACCTAATCTATATTTAGCATTCTTATTCTCCTCTTTTCACAAAACATTTATTTTCAGATATCTTTAAAAGACGAGCTTTTGTATCTCAGTCAGTCATGCACAGGCTTAGAAATTTGGGGAGTACAAGTTCGAATCCCTAGTCGAGCAGAGTTATGACAAATTGAAACCAGAAATTGAAAAAAACGACATTACTTTCATTCCCTTCTCTCCTCCCTAAATTGTTTCGACCCAGTTTTATTGGACAGTATATATATAATCACTGGCTTAGAAAGAGATTGTCCATAGAAATACTGCAAAGTCATGAAAATGAACGAAAGATGCAAAGATGTCATTTCAAATAGTGCTAAAACAGCACAGATAACAAAACAAACAAACAAAGAAAAAGAAAGCAGTAGATGTAGAAAGGTGATTTAATGCGACTTGGTGACGTTGGAAAGAAACAAGTTGATATAAATGTACACTATGCTTTTTGGCTTTTCTGTGTCTTTCGTACCATGTGATGTTTATTTCGATATCTGACTTCTATGGCCTGTCTTCCGTAGGCAAACAATGTCAATTCCAAATAGACCGAGTCATCCTAATTGACGACTTCCTGAAACAAACTTGTAGCAGACAACTTTGAGGATATACATGTACTCATAAAAAGCAGGAAAATCAACTTGAAATGAAGTTATATACAAGTGAATACATTGTAACAAAAGGAGAAAATGCACGATGTCAGGATGTTTTTACAAGTGGACAGGTAAGTGCAAAGCGCTGAGAGTTCATTCGCAAGATGTTTCACGCTAGGAGCAGACCACATTAATCTGCCCCTGTTTATTATTCTCCTGCACTAGTGTTGGAATCGTATTGGAGACGACAATGCACCATATCCGTGATCTTGATGATTATCTCTCTAAGTTTGTCCTCAAGATCTCCAGTCAAAAGTTCAAAACATGCACATAGCGGGCATAATGTGAGTGCCCTTGTTTGTGGGAACTTTTGTTGTACGTTTGCTCTAAGCTACAAAAAGTTACTGAAATGGGACCAGGCACACTCTTCGTCCATTTCAGATCTGGTTTTTTTATGGTTTTACCGGGGCCCGATTGAATATTGTAACAAAAGTTAATAAAACTTTGAAAAGTAGTCCTTTGTTCAGTTTCCGATTTTTTTTTCTGTAGCAGAGCTGGTGGCATCGGAGTGACCTTGGACAAGGCACCGCAGAGTCCAGGCCTGGTCTAATGAAACCTAGGCAACACGTGAATGAGCAAGATGTCGTCGTGATATTACTAAAAGTTTGAACAAAACGGTGTAAAACACCATTTAAACAAACAAAATCTTCGGGGTTTTTTCGCATGATGCAGATCTATGATAATGTGTAAAACTAACATAAACATAATTCTGTGGGTGTGTGGAGGGATGAACACAGATTATGCTTAAATGTCAAGTAAAACAGGCAATTAAATTAATGTCAGCCCTTTATCCTGTTTTTACCTAATTGACTAACAGGATCTAACGTAGATAATAACGTAATGAGCGATTTCTTTTTATCGGCAACTTGGCTTTTCCTCACAACATCACCCTCCGGTGAATAACACTTTGCTAAGGGTATAAGTCATTGCAGCCTTGGATGGCTAATGGTTCTGAATCTACTTTCGAGTGTATGCGCTTATTATTCATAACACACAAGTTGTCCTTAATCGAAATTGGTTGCTGTGAGGGAACACGGACTTGTTGAAAAATCGATCAAGAAGCCGTTTTCTAGTATAATAGATTGCGTTCCTCGTCCTTCACGGCCAAAACTTAGATAAATACTAAAAATGAAATATATAACCAGAGAGTTTTGTGAACTCTGTCACCGGTTTGTTGAAAACCTAGATTAAAACTAGGCAGCATGGATCTGGTAGTAGCATAACGGTTAATTTTGACCTGAGCGGATAAGTAAACGAATTAATTTCTTTTTGTTTTTTTTATCTTCTCACTCTTCCAAATTGATATCAATCGGATCATTGCCAAAG
This sequence comes from Hippopus hippopus, assembly GCA_946811185.2. Lineage (NCBI taxonomy): Eukaryota > Metazoa > Mollusca > Bivalvia > Cardiida > Cardiidae > Hippopus > Hippopus hippopus. Next base: position 39,682,423 of record OX328097.1, read on the forward strand.
GACCAGAAAGCCCACACAGTACTTTCAAAGGTATAAGAAGAATTCAGGGAAGGTAAGACTTTCTAACTCTTTACCAGACACTAAAATTTTAGACTGGTCCGGATTGAAAGCATTTGTATATTACAATTTGAATTTGGCTGAAATAACGGAATTTCTGCTTGAAATGGTAGGAAACGCTGTGGCAAACTGAAACAATGCCACCTACAATCTCTTTCTTCTTGTCCCACAGTATTTCCTAAAAAATCCCTCCCATGGGCAATTAATAAACGCGATCGTTTGGTAAAGAGTTTAAAAGCGATAGCTTATGTTTGAGGCAATTACGTGGGATATAATTACATCTGAATCTTTATGGCAGAATGTTTTAATCATTTTCGTACGGAATTTAACAATTAACATATGGAAAGGGCTTATGAGTATTATATCGCTATCAATTATTAGAAAACAACTAATGCCCGTACTCATACTAAATTGCATTCTCAGTCCTATTCTAGTATTAGAAAGTGAAACGTTCTCTCATTGGCTAAACTAATTGGTTTAGGCAATCAGAAATTTCGTTGCTTTTAGAAAACAGAAAATTTTTCAGAATTAGACTAAGACTGGTTTTTTTTTAATGGTTGGTGAATACGAGCCCGGTTGTTTTCCGTCTCTAGCATACAGTTGTTTTTGACTTTTTACTTGTTGCAGACGAGTTTTTTGCGTCTTGCAGTAGACTCTTATCCTGCTAAATAAGTTAAATGAAACTTTCAAGCCGATAGAAAAAATCCAAATGTTGCTATTTCAAACTTACATTTTGGAGAAAAATATCTCCTTATAGGACAGTATAGATCCAAAATCAGACTGCACGTTCTGTGCAGTCTGGTCTTGATCTATACAATCCACTAAAGGTCATCGAGTCGCGCTTAGCAGCTTAAGGGTTAGAAACATAATGGAAAAGAGAGAAACTTGATAAAGAAGAGCACTTTCTCTCTTTTGCCACGCGGGCTGTGCAGGATGACCTGTGTAGTTACTTTTTGCAGATGCAGATGCATAGACCAGCCCGCATAGCTCAATAGGTAGAGCGTAGGACTCGTGAACGTGATGTTTCGAGTCACCTGAGGGTGTGGGTTCGATCCCCACGGCTGGCCATCTAAAATTACTGATAGTCTTTCGGATGAGACGTTAAACCGAGGTCCCGTGTGACGGTGCTATACACCGAGCACGTAAAAGAACCAGGCGTAACTTAAGATGGGTTTCGTCCTGTATCTGCACTATCCCCCGTAACAATACTAACAGCCTTCAGGGGGCGTCGCCTATATGGGCAACCGGTGGCGACGATAAATAAACGCAAATTCAATCAATCAATGCAGATGCATTAAACCCCTTGTCACAGAGCATGGCTCATATGTAATTTTACTTATTTTACATTGATGTTTGCAATGTCTTCTGCTGCTATGTAATTAACTAAATATTTCGCACGTGTCGCGGACGACTTAATGGAGACTTGATCATACTTTTTTTCCTTTCACAATCCCCTGAAACATTTCATTGATGCATTTTTTGCCAGGATCACTTACCAGTATATTCTGTCTCTTTCTTGCAGACCCTCTGAACATGAACAGATATTTTGCATTGTAAAATGTCTTTCATGGTTCAGTGGTTAAGGTCTACGGCCCCAAACTCTCATATTAAAAGACGGAAGCTGCCGAGATTGGCCGAATAGCCTTTACGAAAACGTCGATGTTACACGATATTTACCGATGAGTTAGTGAGTCTACGGCCCCTAACTCTTATATTAAAAGACGGAAGCTGCCGAGATTGGCCGAATAGCCTTTACGAAAACGTCGATGTTATTTGATATTTACCGATGAGTTAGGGGTCGTAATCCTTAAATGGTTGGCTTTGTAATCCGGAAATCTTTCCTCTGGGTAAGCAGGTAAAGGGCTTTTATAGATATACTTCAATCAATTTTCCGACCTGGCTGCCACCTTTTCCGTTGCTTTTCATTTTCATGAGTTAAAAAATGTAAATATGCATGATCTTGTATAAAAATTGTACCAGCTCCTGTGCAAGATTGGGGCCTTCGTTGTTTACATTTATTACTGTTATTACGAAACATCTTTAAAACCCTTTTGGTGTCATAAGCGAAAACGTGCTTTTGTGAACGGCATAGATCAAGATCAGACTGCATAAGAGGTGCAGTCTCATATTGGATCTATAGCGTGCCCTTCTTTACTAAAACCTACTAGATTAAAACTCGATGTAGAAACACTAAACCTTGGTTAAGTTAACAATTGAATACATGTACCTGCAGCCATCTTTTTCGTCTTGTTTAAAACCGAACTCTTCTTGCAGTCAGTCTGAAAATAAAAAACAGTTCCATACAATATGGTTATGTTATAAGCTGTCAGAAATAGTACCACTGCAATTACTATTGTTATATTATTATTATTATTATAACGCTGATAGTTAGATGTCTTGATTTTCTTCTTTAAAGTTCACTTTCTTAACGAATTGCTTGGTAACATTTTTTTCTTTTCATTCAAAAGCTGTATATTGCACCATTAGAAGACGATCTAAAGGCAGCCTAACATCTTGACGAACAGGTGAGGTGCATACTGTAGCCTACCTGTCAAAATGAACAGGTGTGAAATATGCTGTGAAATCTACATCATGTCATCCGTCTTTCAGGTCTTGAACTTCACTGTAACATCCTGGCACTTCCCTTTAACCTTCTATTTAAAGCAAATGGAAATATCAAGCCAAAAGTAAAAACGCAAATAACGCGATATCAGACCTTTATTCGCCGGAAAAAAGTATTCCAGAATAGATCAAAGATCAGACTGCGCGTTTGTGCAGGCTGATTTTGAACAACACCGTCAGCGCTAAGCAGCCTAGGGAACAATAATTAAACCTTTATCGCCATGCCTGCTTCGATTAAACTCATTTGGCTGAAGTTTGGGTATTGATAAACATAGGGTTTATTCAGGTAGGCTGCCTTCATGCTTAAAGTTAAAAGTGAAACTAGAATGTATATTGGATAAAAAGATTCAAAGCCTTCAAATCACTCTGATCTTCTTAAAGAACAACCTCATGATCTGCCTGAAGATAATCTGTGAACTCTTTACCAAACAATCCAAGGTTTTAAAGACCTTTAGGAAGAAGGCTTTTGTAAACATTGTTGGAAGAGGAGAAAATTCTACCAACAAGCATTTTCTCCTTTTCCATCAACGTTTTCTTCCGTTTCAAAGACAAAACTCACCATTTGAATCATATTTGATTAAATTATGTCGTCTGCAAATGCTTTGAATTTGGAGAGGTCTAAAATTTTGTCGTTTGGGAAAGAGTTAACAGGATTTAAAATATGTAGCCTTAAACCTCTTTGTTTTACATCGATTGTGATACAAGCTCCACAAACTGATAGAAGTCACTCTCGATTATTGCTTCCTTGAAACTTAGCATGTACTGGGTAGTTCCACAGGTATGCACCGCTCTTCATGAGATTTGCTTCACGCCTTTTATCCGAGAGGCTGATCACTCTATCCCCTTTTAGCCGAAAAGTAGTTCAATAGTTATCTGCAGCAAAAAGAAAGCCGCCGGTAAATGTTAAAGGCCCACAAGTGGCCAAATGTAAACAATTTGGGAGTAAAAATTCAGGCAACTTTAAGTAATACCATAAAAACATATGAAAATTCTAATCCGTCTTAAAACTATGTTACAGTACAGTCTGTCAAAGTTACTGTCACTTGAAGACGAATGCATGGTACAACTAGAATTAAATTTGACAAGTTTAATTCAAGTTTTAATATTTACTGTTCTGCCAGTGTCTATACTTTGATCAATCGTGCTTTAACAGATCAAAGACTTATAGAACATGAACGCCATATTTTTAAATGAGATAAATGAAATTCATTTCACACACAAGAGTTGTTTACACTTAACTACCACTGGGCCTTTAAACCTTTCCCAAAGAAAAAAATGCAAACTCTTCCAAATTGAAAACATCTACAGACGAAAGTAGTACAATTAAGCTTAAGTTTTCTGACAGGGTAAAAAACATTTAAGGAAAAGCTTACTAGCATTTTCTCTTTTTCCGACAATGCTTTCAAAAGCTTTCTCTGTCAGGGTCGTTAAAACTCGGGATAGTTGGGTAAAGGGTTAAAACCAACTTTTTCTAAATCAAACTGACAGGATTCCATTCTAAGTCATGTCGCAGACTGCTTCACGTTACCTTCAATTGTTAATGTTAATTCAAAGTTTGTTATTTAGATCAAGTAGTCTGCAACCAGTCAAGCACCGGCTTCCTAAAATCGCATAAAAAACCACTTCAGGCCCTCTTAACCCTTTCACCACATTTCACGACTATAGTTGCCTTTGTGACCAGTGTAGATCACGATCAGACTGTACACAACGTGCAGTCTGATCTTTTATCCTCACCATCCGCGTTGCTGAGAAATTCTTGACAAAAGCAATCTTGAAAATCGCAATAACTTGGGTCTTTTTTCGAGACTGAAAATGTCTCTCTGTTTTATTCGGCACTTAAAGCATTAAAAGCACTTCTGTATCGACCTCGCATGCCATTACTCTGTACCAGTCGACACAGTTTTAAACTTGTCCATATTTAACCCTTTACCAAAAAATCCCTGATTTTCACGACCCTGGGAAGGAAGACTTTTGAAAACATTGTGGGAAAAGAAGAAAATGCTGGTAACCAGCATTTTCTCCTTTTCCCTCAATATTTTCTACTCTGTCAAAGACAGAAATCATCATTTGAGCAACATTTAAATTGTTGACTTCAAATGCTTTCAATTTGGTCTGGTCCAAAATTTGTCGTTTGGTAGAGGGTTAAAGCATTTGCAGACATTAAACTATTCTATAAAAAATGATCTGATCACATTCAACAAATTAACTCATTACTGCACAAGCCCGTGTTTGACGATCCTAACAAAGAAACCACTTGTAAACATTGTGGGAAAAGAAAGCTTTCCTATCTTTTGCAAAAAATGCCATCATTTGAGTCATCGTTTATTAGTCGCCTGAAAATGCTTAAAATTTGGACGAGTCTAAAATTTTGTCGTCTAAAAGGAGTTAGGCACGATAGAAGGTCTAACATGTACATGTATCTGGCAAAATAAAAACACGTAAGCAGTTCAACCCTTTAAAAAACAATCCCTTGTTTTAACAACCCTATGGAAAACTGCTGTAGAAAACAATGTGGAGGAAGGGAAAAATGCAGGTAACCAGCATTTTCTCCTTTTTCCCTATATTTTTTCCTATTTTTTCAGAGACAATTATCACTTTTTTGCCACATTTTGTTTGTCGTCTGCAGCTGCTTTAAATTTGAACGAGTCTAGACTTAGACTTTGTAGGCGTTTTATCAAATAACAACTTTCAGTATCAATAAACTGAAATTTCATGCCTTTCAAAACCACCTGAGCATTTCTTTGCGAATTTGTTTCTTACATTCCAGGGAAAAGATGGCCTCAAAAGTCAATGTCTTTGGCCTGCCTCGTCATTATTATGTTCTTTACTGTCTTTCTAGTACAACCAAACATGCACCCCTTTGATTAAAGGATAGGCAATCCCGTCTCGTTCCCAACAAAATCAATCATGGTTTAGTGATACGAACTTTGGGCATTTTGTTTAATTCTTTAACAAATGACAAAAACTCAAGACTTGTCCAAACTTGTCCAAATTGATTGCAATTGCAGACGACAACTGAAATTATGTTCAAATGCTGTGATTTCTCCTAGGGTAAAGACATTGTGAGAAGGTTTCAAAAACATCATGGGAAAAGAAGAAAATGCTGGTAGCCAGCATTTTCTTCTTTTCCCATGATGTTTTCAAAAGCTTTGTTCATTAATGTCATTAAAACTCGGGATGGTTTGGTAAAGATTTAACTCGGTTTCGAAAAATTTCAGCAGACGATTTCATCCCTGTGACTACATTCGACAAAAGAAGGAATAATGCTACAATATTCGTCACGAAAAAAAATTAAAAGGCTTTCACTTAAGTACCTCAGAACTATTTCAGATAACATAATAATTTAAGTATGCACTTCCTCCTACTTGTACTATGACTTGATAGGAATTTAATGGGGATATCACTACAATTATTCATTTAGCAGAATCCTGCATCTTAACACAAAATAAGTAAACAGCTGATAATGTGCAAAACACATTTTATTGTGATAAATATACAAATATATGCCTGTCTTGTTCTTAACCAAGTCACATGCAAAAGGGTCGTAAGATAAATAACACAGGAAAAAGAAAATATCAGTTTTTCAGGTCTTACTTTGTTTATTGCCTGCAACCAACATGGTACAGTAATTTACATTAATTTCTTAAGTCTAAGACCTTCCGAAACTTTTGCTGTATTAATCTTTATCCTGCTAGTTTTGATTGGCTGAAAAACCATTTGGGTTACTTTCTAAATCTAAGTCTAGAACGAAAAAAAGACTATTCTTAAGAAGGCTTTGTGAATACGAACCCTGAAAGTGCAGGGCCCATGTTCACCAACCATTCTAAATTGCATTCTTAGTCCTAGTCTATATTTAGAAAGAAACACAGTATCTGATTGGCCAAATTTAACGTAACTTTTAATTTTTGAAAATTCGGGGGCAATATACTGATACTAGTACTGCTGTTATGACTGGTTGGTGAAAACGGGCCCAGATCTAAGACCAGAATTCTTTACGCAAGTTAACCTTAAGGCTGCTAAGCGCAACTCACTGACCTTTTGCGGACAGTGTAGATCAAGATCAGACTGCACAGAACGTGCAGTCTGATCTTGGATCTACACTGTCCGATAAGGACATATGTTTCTCCCCCACCCCCCCCCCCCCCAAAAAAAAAAAAATAGCTTTGAAATAGAAAAGTTTGGGCTTTTACTATCGGCTTAAAAGTTTCATGTTAGTTATTTAGCAGGATAAGTTAACATTATTGGAAAGAGTTAATTTGGAATCAGGGTGTCTGTTTGGTACAGTCTTAACTTAATGTGCATTGTCTGCAGATAGGATCTAATACTATTTTTGAAGAAGGATGGCTACCAGCGTTTTCTTCTTTCCCCACACTGTTTTCAAAAGCAGTCTTCTTCGGGGTCGTAAAGGCACGGGATTGTGAGGTACAGGCTGAAAGCGAAGCAATAAGCTTTTTATCAAATAGCGTTTTGTTCTAAAATGTGTCTTATTTACAGCACAACTGCTGTAAATTCAAAATAACTAAAACCTCAGCGATTGAATAAGTGCAGTAAAAGATTTATATGTAAAATACCTTACAATTCTCAGTCGCCATGTCAGGCTACGTTTTTTCGTGGTTTTCTGGTTATTGCTGCGATACTATGCCACTAAGATGCGCTGACTGTACTCGCCTCATTACAACATTAACGTCATTTACCATCTGAAAATATTTGTTTTCTATCAAAAGAAATACATCAACGCCGATGAAAACACAGAAGCATTTAATCTTTTTGATGAATTTACCATACGTAAATGTCACTAGAATAGACTGGAAAAGATTTGTGAAGGTGAAAAAGAAAAGTATTGGTGAAGGACGGTGTGTCCGTTAAAATAACACCAAGATTAATTAAAACATCTGCGACTTGATTTTTTTTTCTATAACACATGTAATTTTCAGACCAGACGAAAGAAATGTCTTTAAATTTTCATCCGTTTTCACACAAATACATTACCACAATTTAACTTGTTACTTGCATGAGATTTTACGAATAGAAGAGTAATGGGCCTATCTTCGAGTCACATGTCCATCCGTTTATAAAAGAATACCCAACCAAAATGAAGATCTAAGTCTTTCGACTCTAGCGAAGTAAACTGAAACACTGAGGGATGGGGTGGGGGCTGCAGGAAAAAGTTTCAATTGCCAATTTATTATCAACCACTTTCAAAGTCATATCATCTTTTCCCTGAAGTCGGAAAATGTGTAGAATATCTCTGAATTATATAGAGGTCATTGGATTTTTTTTTTTTTTTTTTTAAATCCAAAGTTTGAGGCTTCTCAGGTCTTCCATATAGGCTACATGTATATCAAGGGAGAAATATTTGTTAAGGACTTTTATTGGTTATTTGGTTTATGGAAATAGCATAATTAAATGATATACGAGTGTAGTTAATTGTAATTGGTTTGAAACCAGAGTTTGCCGTCACGCAATCTGTTGGCTCATCTGATCAGAGTCGAGTTCATAGATAGACTGTCCCTTCACAAAAAAAAAAAAACAAGAAAATATTGATGCATAACATCAATGGCGCCGCAAATCAGTTGTTTCTGAAATAGGGCACATTACAGCGGGTTAATTTTTTACGCCAAGGGCATCACTTGAACAAACTTCGTAGAGGTCTACGTGCTGATACTACATGACAAATATTTAAACTTTGGGCCATCTGGGATACGATCTGGTTTTTATCGATCTGGCAATGAAAGTACGGTATTTTACATGTTAAAAAACAAAAAATCAGTCTAAATAGAAAAACAAAGTTGGTACGGGCTCGATCTGGTAATCAAAGTACCGTATTTTTACATGTATGTTAAAAAACACTGAACCAGTCCATATTGTAGTCAATATGGCTGCCTCCACAGGCACTTTTCAAAAGCTAATAAAAATATAGTGCCGCCGCTCATGCGGCATCACAAAAAAAAAACTGTGTAGAACTATGCTAAGGTATACTCGTTGATTCAAAAGGTGCGTTTATACCAAACTCAATAAAAACAAACGAATACATCCAGGCCTCAACAAAAAATCTTTTCTGGTTATAGGCATATGAAAATCGGTGATCTATAACTAAAAACTCAAAAAAGAAAAAATGAAGATAAAAGAGAGGAAAAAGAATTTAGGAAACTTGAAACTAACAAAACCTTGACTAAACCGTAAGGAGTATATTTCCACTGTCTTTTTTGCACCCTCAACTATCCTTCGTCATTTTCATTCATTTAACCATACTCGTCCATTTAATCCAAAACCATACAAATACAAAAAGGACCGATGATTTATTCCGTAAATGTTTCCATACAATTCAAGAAAGTGTTTACTATCCTCCGTGCGTGTTTCTCTAACCGTCTTGTCCTGGTTTTATTTGGTCTAAAACCAACATACTCTGTAACAGAATTAAGCAGTCAACAAAATTTTATACCTTTCCATATTGAAACCATTTGCTGACGAAAATTTAAATGTGGCCCACGTGATTGGATTAGTCTTTGAAATAAGAAAAAGAAATTTGGAAAAAGCGAAAAATGCTGGTTACAAGCATTTGCTCTTTGGCAATAACGCGTTCACAGACATTCTTCCTCAGTGAAAACTCTAGTGAAGGGCTAAAGATCTTACAAAAAAAAATACTAAGGGACTGTTCTACCAAAGCATTACCATGATGCTGCTATCTTAGGACGCTGGAGAGGGAATTCAGAGTATAACTAGATATAAGACAGACAGCCCCTGTGTTATGGTTGGATCCTGTAAATTTCCTATTTGATTGCAAGGAAAATAATCTATACGTAATGTTTGTTTATATTTATTGCTTACCCGTATATTGCACCTATTCGAAATAAGGTAAACGTACTGCACCGCACCATCTGGTATCTTGCTACCATTTCGGTAGCTTTACGTAATTCCCTTTTGTTTTTTGCCGACCATCAGACTTACAAGCCAATGTTCTTTTTTCCACGTTGTTGTCAAAAGCCAACAATGACAGAGGCTGAAAAGGGCATTTTTATGCTGTGATGTTTCAAGAAACTAAGGCTGCACATGTTAAATAACTTTCCAATGTTTTTGGTTTGCATCTGTTTGATGTCCATAAAGTGCTGCAGGATAAAAAAAATTAAAACAGACTGCATGCGATAACTATTGTACACAATCAAGCCAACAAACAATTGTCCTTATTTCTCCCACTGTTTTCAAAAGCTACAGTGGTAGAGGCTAAAAGGCATTCATATATGAACACGATCCCACATACTCGACGGGTTTTATTGATCATGTTACATTCCCATAGGCTATTGCTAAATTATGGCACAAATACTTAGATTACCTACATATGCTAAGTATTACCTTAATGTTATACCTTTTTAAAAAGGTTTTCTAACACTTTTTTTCTCTCTCTCATTCTTTTATTGTCTCTTTGACAAATGCCTTTCTAAATTCAGTAAGACAGCATTTTTGAGGTTTAGCGTGATTATGCAATTCCGAATAGCCTCCTAAACGAACATGTGACAAGCATAGCACAGCTAAAACATGTGATTAAAAGAAAAGGTCAGTCTCATACAAGACAGGAACGTGGGCAATAACAGACACACAATGTATTCAATAAAAAGTGTGAGGCCAGCAAGAGCTTACGTATAAATCAATAGATATTGGGTGGTTCAAGGTTATTACATAGACTACGCTATGTCAGTCCCGTTACCTCCTTTGCTTCCGCAGGCGAAACAAGTAAACCTTTACAAACGCGTAAATCAAGATCAGACCATACAGAACGTGCAGTCTTATCTTCGATCTGCACCATCTACTACTTGGCTCTACAAAATTAGACAAAAGGTGTCTTAACTTTTATCCTGCTAAATAACTAACATGAAATTTTCAATTTGATAGGAAAAACCCAAATACTGGTATTTCAAAGTTATGTTTTTGGAAATAATATCTTCTTATCGGACAGTGTAGATCCAAGATCAGACTGCACGTTCTGTGCAGTCTGATCTTGATCTATGCTGGCCGCAAAAGGTCAGTGAGTCGCACTTAGCAGGCTAAGGGTTAAATAAGAGTAAAGTTAGATTTGAAGAGCTCGAAAACGACAAATTCATAAATTTGGCAGCGAAAATGAGTTCAAATACTACAGACTTTGCTAGAGAGAAAACTGTAAAGTTAAACCGCCGGAAAGAGATAGAATATATTTACAAGTAGTTTAGTTATATAATCACAACAGATCGTGTTTTTTTTAACCCTTAAGCTGCTAAGCGCGACTCACTGACCTTTTGCGTATAGTGTAGATCAAGATCAAACTTCACAGAACGTACAGTCTGATCTTGAATCTACACTGTTCGATAAGGAGATATTTTTCTCCAAAAAGTAAGTTTTAAATAACATTATTCAGGTTTTTACTATTGGTTTGAAAGTTTTATTTAACTTTTTCAGCAGAATAAGGGTTAACCCTTCATAGCCTTTTGAAGCAGTGCCTTATCTTAAGTACCATGCTATTCTCCTGAGGAGCTTCTATCAATGTTTTATGGTCAAGGTGAAAGTATAACTTGGATCTTCCGTCTCTCAAAGGTTAACTTTTATTTAGGAAAGCCGAGATCGATGCCTGTTGAGGCACTGGTCACGTTGAAATGTCGCTAAAAATTTTGAGCCTCGCTCTGGCAAAAGGGGGTTTGATGCATCTCTGTGATGTATTATACCAAGCAAGCTATCACATTCTTATGGATCCATAGTAGCCACAGTTTTTAACGACTGAATTAAATATGAGGTAGACTGGTCCTTGGACATACAGAAGATTGACCCTGGCGAAAAGTTTCGGCCAAGGTCAGCCTGAGCGGATTGCGCAGGGTGACCTCGGTCGATACTTTTGGCAGATGCATTAAGTTCCCTTTGTAACAGAGCATGATTCATGTATATAGACATTTCTTTTCTACCACTTCTGTTTCTTATCTATTGATGGTCTGCAAAGCAAACCGTTGCCTTTTTCATTCAGTAATAAAATATTTTCGAAGTTTGGAAGGATTACGAAAATCTGCATCGACCCATAACAGATAGTGCAAAGCGTAAATATATGTACATGTACAACCTTGGACTGCACCTATTGTTTTTTGATGCAGTCGTGTCCACTTATTAACTCATATTATCTGTAGATTTACGGGACATCTGAAATATTTGAGCCGTGCTCTAGCAAAAGGGGGCTTAATGCATCTCTGTTATACTTGATACCTGCCAAAGTCTTCACATAATTATGGATCCATAGGAGCCACTTTTTTCAATAACCGACTTAATCATAGGGTAGATTGGTCCTTTGACAAACAGAAAATTGACCAGTAGCGAAAAGTTTCGGCCCAGGTCAGCCTGCGCGGACTGCGCAGGCTGACCTGGGTCGATACTTTTCGCAGATGCATTAAGCCCCCTTTTCACAGAGCACGGCTCATTTAGTGAATACAAACCGAGAGGCAGTTTTCTTTTATATAGGACGATAACATTTTATACATTTATTCGGCACCACCATAGGTGGAAACTGAATATCCAGAAGGTCCAGCACCCTGAATTTTTCGAAAGCACATTTCATTCTTCAACTCCTTGACAATTTCACTACGAATAGTAAAGCTTCAAAGATGTAATGTTTTTGTCCTCTTTCTTACAGGAAAGGCTACCTGTAACGAACTCGGTCGGAGTCCAAGGTCAAAGCCATCCCAAAACGTAAAACTAAAGTCATTCTAAAAGATTTTCATGTGTAACATTGCAGTGAAAGGGTCTACAGACTATTGCCAACATGGAAAACGGTATTTGGCTGTATAGAACAGAATGAGATAGAATCGATTTAGTTCAATGTCTGAAAGTGGATTCCCGCTGCAACTAAAGACTATAACAGCCAAAGTTTAGTATCAGACAGCGGACAGTGTAGATTCAAGATCAGACTGCACATTTCATGCAGTATAATCTGGGATCTACGCTGTCCGCAAATGATATTTAGCTTTTATTGGCGATGAAAGAGTTTAAAATTCTATCCCTGCCAAATAAATTCACTAGTTTCATTTTGAAGCCCGGATGGACAACTCTACTACTATTGAAAAGACCTTATGGTCATATTTAAGAAAGAAAATAGTGGTCGGTGTCAAAGACTAATGATCAAATAGCACCTTCTGCAGTCTGATTTTGATCTACGGTAGCCACACCCAGCTTCCACGTCGCCTACGACAGTGAAAGCCTGAAAGGTACTTTGGCCTGTATGAACTTTTCTTGTCTAGTCGTATATAACAGATAGTCCGCAACAGGAGTCGAAAAATTAGATCAGAGAAAAAATATTGGACGCAAACCAAGTCGATTATGGACCGTTATTTCTAACCAGTTTTATTATATTTGTTCCCCAAAGTCGATCTGCAGACAGTAGATTTATGAATGAGAAGTAAATATACAGATAGAGACATCTGACTTTTTTTTTTTTTTGTTACTTCTCAGTTCCAAATATATAAAGTCGACCATTTTCGCCGGCTGAAAGTACGATCCAGTGAAACTCAGAGAGATCTTTATTTTATAGGCTTGACTTAACACGGGGAAGGTATAGGTCAAAGATCAGACTGCGCGTTTTGTTGTGCCTTATCCACAAAATGCTCCTGTTCTCGGCTATTTTACCCATACCACCAGAGAATAGTGAAAACAGTTTTCATATTTCATGAACATTACACGGTTCAATGGGCAATTGGACGACTCTCGGAATGAGATACAGTTACAGGCTCAATATTGTCAAAAAGATAAAAATAAACTGTGAAGTCGCAAGGCCAGCCTTGTCGTCAACTGGTATGCAGCGCCTGACCATAACTGAAAGTCAAGCTTTTTCTTTGGTGTTCAGCTCTTTACAAATCATTCCCTAGTTTTCACGACCCTGTCCTTTTAAAAATGAATTCATTTAATTGAACAACATTCAATCTGTCATCTGCAAATGCTTTGAATTCGGGCTAGTCTAGTATTTTGTTGTCTAGTAGAGAGTTAAGCTGTATTCCTGCGTCCCCGTGCAGCCAGATCTTGAGTCTACCTCGTCCGCTACTGATAGTGACAGAGATAAATGGATTACCAGTGAATATTCTATCTATCACAAACTTGTAAAATCTATGTGTGAAAGCATTACAAAAAAACTTGGGATAACGTACATTATCAACTAAGGTAGGTACATGAATTATTTATATGATTTCAAACGGTTGACAAATAACTTACTTAAAATGGTTCTCTTCATGAATTATTTGTTACTCTCTGTCTGCATCGAAATTTGTACGACGGCCAACAAAGGCCGTGAAATGAAAAAAACCGCCGGTACATGGCACATTGATAGACATACCAATCACTTAGTGTCATATAAAATAATTTATTATTTCGTGCTACACCATTTAATAGTGAGAATAAGTCACTGTTTTCGGATTTTTGCTGTAAGTGCTTTTAAGCTCAAAAACTGGAAATAATCAATCAAACCTACTTAAAGTAATTCATCTTGCCTTGACAGAGTAGACGAAAACTTACATTTCTGCACTTTGGTAGACCAGGGATCGTATTCACTGTACAGTATACACTCAGCAAAACTTCTAACCGGTCACCTCTGTTTTTCCTGTAGATTCGACCAAGTAATATACAGGTAAATAAAAACAAATTGTAACATATATCTGAACGTTAGCCATGGTATTGTTATTGAAAGATTCTCGATATTGCAAACAGAAGGCATCTCCTTTGTAAAAAAAGGGAAAACACGGGGTTTGCGCATACGTTGTGTCTATCAGCCAAACAGGTTAAAAAGAGAAGCCTAAATTATTGAAATTTTGTCAGCAATATGAAAATACATGAAAATTATTTTCTGCACAAAAATATAAACCGAGATAAGGAGCATGAAGTTTTCACAAAAAAAAAAGACTTTTCAATTTTCAGTGTTCTGTGAATGAATGTTAAATAAGTTCCTTTCAAATGAACAAGTCAAAAAATATTTTAAGACTTAGGCTGAGGTATGCTTTCACACTAGTCAGTTATTCTCCAAAAACTCAAACCAAATGAATTGTCTCTTTCTGGACAGCGGGTGCCAGGAAAGGTCAACGGGGAAATCCAGCTTAAAAGTGGCCGTTTAGAAGTTTTGTTGATTGTAGAGCCATTGCTTTATTCCAGATTCAAAGATTAGTTATCTGATTGGCCGAAACAGAACGTTTCAGCCATTCAGGTATGGTTAGTTTTTGGATAAGGGCCCGTCTAAATTGTATTCTGAACTTATTTTAAGTAAACAAAAACACATTTTCTGATCGGATGGACCATTTGGTTTAACCAATTACGTTATTTTTAATTTTAGAAAATTCTTCTTGGGTTTTAGAATGACTGTAGAAGACGGACCGGGATGTATGTCCAGAAATGTCAATATACCTGTGTCACAGTCTGAGTGATATTTAAGGTTTCAAAACCTGCACACGGACATAATCTTTCAGTCTACAAGTGCGTGCACGGACAACGTCATTGTAAACCAATTAAAGTTGCTTGAGATGGGTGCATTAACCTCTTTTGTGAAGTTAATGCGGACTAATACATTTGAACTGCATGTCCCCGGCGCATTAATACATTTGAAATGTATCATGCGGCGAAAGAAAATTATTTGATCCCTGATATAAATTGACGTTTCAGATCAAGTCAGTCGCGTTTAGTACTGATCTTTGAGATAAATAAATTAACCCTTCCGCGTCATAGGCGAAAACAGGAGCTTTTGTGGACAGCATAGACCCCATTATCAGACTGCAGAGATCTTCGCTCTATACCGTCCTCTTGTTTAGTCGATAAAATCATTTTAACCCTTATCCTGCTAAATAACTAACACGAAACTTTCAAGTCGATATTGAAAACCCGAAATTTGCTATTTCAAAGGTACTTTTTGGAGAAAGATATCTTCTTATCGGAAAATGTAGATCAAAGATCAGACTGCACGTTCTGTGCAGTCTGATCTTGATCTACACTGTCCGCAAAAGGTCGCTTAGCAGCCTAAGGGTTAAATCTCAGTCGTTTCTATTTTCAGTGGTCGATAAGAAGTCGAGCTTATATATTTGGCGCTGAAGAAGTTAATACAAAACGAATCTCCTCGTATTGAAAGTAGTCAGACAAAAAACCTCTAAGACAAAATAACGAATATGCAAAGAAATGGAGAAATACAAGGTTTTAGATGCCAAGTGCACAGCGAGTTTATGCGTGATGTAATACATGTGTTACAATGACATAGCTGCTGGGATATCAGTCCAACATTACTCTACATGGCTTCCGAGGTTACATGGCTCTGGTCCTTATCATTTTTTTGAAGCGATGTGTATTGAACAAAATGTGACAGCATGCGATCGAGCTAATGTAAATATGACGCTTTCAAACTCGTACATTATTATTTGTACGGTCAGATGGCAGGGGACTTGGAAACTTGTTCACGGCTGTGTTGAATCATGTCGCCCCGAGCCGAAGGCGAGGTGGCGACATTATTCGCCACAGCCGTGAACAAGTTTCCAAGTCCCCTGCCACCTGACCGTACAACGAATTTATTATACTGCAAAGTTTTACCATTCCAACGTGTGTTAAGCGAAATTTCCCTGTTTTATGGTCTTAAAAATTGAGTACGCTGACCAAATAGAATTTCCCTTCTGAGTGCCCAAATTCAATGAAAACTGACGTCACTGGGAACTGACGTCACTGAAACCTTGGCAGTTTGGTGCATAATCTTGATTTCACTGCGATATATATTCGTCGTATTTTAATTCATACATAGATTTAAACAACTTCATGGTCGCTGTGTAACTATGCATTTTAATGATTTGTTGGCAAAAGTAAATGACCATTAGTTGCCTCTAACGACCATTGGGTTATCCATTTAACGTTATGCACAATGTATGAGTTTCGACACTTCACAATTTGCTTACCTGACGAAGGGATGGCTCATTTTAACCCCACGTGTATTTGTTTTAGAATGACATCAAACGATAAGTTAAGTTCTATATTCATTTATTTTCAAAAATAATCCATTATTTCCGTTTTAATGACAACCATCAAGGGAAACTAGTAACAACATGGTGCAGGCTACTCAGTATGTTTGTGTTGTGGGCGGGTCGTATCGTCCGATCGACGCCGCCAATTCGGATGTTGTGTTGAAAGTGTAGTCATGTATACGGGGCTCCCGAAAGGGAAACTGCTTTTACGTGGGTTTTGCCAGTGTACATGATATATATGTTCAGGGCATATTATCCAATCAGATCACTAGACATTTCTTTGCGGTATAATAAAACTTTTTTTTTTTTTAGCGTTTTTCCTATGTCAGCTCGATGAAATTATCTTGCAATTTTACGGCGGTAACAGAACTAAAACAATTGTAAAGAACTTGTTAATGTTAAGTCAAAAAAGGTTCCGATCACCGGTCTGTCTTCCATCTATACAACAAAAGGAACGAAATAGCTCCCAATCTATCACCAATTAATATAACAATGCTTTATTGTCATATGTTTCTTTGATCCTCTGGTATAGGCTAAAAAATGAGCACAGCATGCGGGTTCCAACGCTCGGCTGCGGCTTCTTCTTCAGTGAAAATTCTAGGTTGAAAAAGGGGGCACAACTTTGTCAAAAATATTTTTATGGTTACCTGCCCTTCTGGTAAGGGTTTTGCCTTTTGATAGTTAACAAGAGGCCCGAGTTTGAGTTACATATCTTCATTAATAACAGGATATGAGAAAATGCCAAAGTTCTTTTCATTTGGACCACCTCGCAGATACAGACGACGCATACGACGACAAGGATATCACAATACCTCGACGTTTATCTCCGAAAACAACCGAGGTGATAAACTTTTAAACTGCACATATATTATCTATCTACCAATCGACAAAATTTTAGACTTGTCCAAATTGAAAGCATTTGTAGACGACAAATTAAGTGTGGCCAAAATGGTGAAAATAGTCTGTGAAAAAGTACAAAACATTGTGGGAAAAGGAGAAAATGCCGGTAACCAGCATTTTCTCCTTTTTCCACAATGTTTTTGCAAAAGCTTTCTTTCTCAGGGTTATTAAAACTTGTGATTGTGTAGTAAAGGGTTAAATGGTCCAATGGCCTGTTGACTATTTGGTTGCTTTGTCTAAGTCAGCAATCAATAGCCTAGAAAACCAGATCAATTATCCGTCAAGACCATCGTTTAACTCCCCTTGCATGAGATAGATAATTGACATATACATTATTTCTGTTCAAAAAAAATACTTAACCTTTGAAATATAGAAATATAGTCGTCTCTTGGTGTCTAATGTGGAGTAATATCTGTCAAACTAGAGCAGATTTCGTGCAAATTATCGATAATGAAAGGCCATTAGTGTCACTTCGTTGCGGAAAAAACAACGAAGCTTTTTGGCTCTGTATCTAAATGAGACATAAGCGGATTTATGGAGTTAAATCTTTTCCCAATTCTGCCATGTATCGAGAAAGGTGAAGAAAACCCTTTGCCCTAAAGTCTTTGGCCTAGATGACGCTAAGGGAGGCTTAAACCTCTGGCTGCTAGACCCGACGTTATGTGCTTTTGCACACAGATCAGACTTAAAAGAACATGCAATTTGATCTTAGATCTATATTAAAGGCCCAGTAAAGGCCAAAATATCAAAGCAGGTGTTATAATACATTTAACTTGAAATCATACTATGTAAAAGTATGAAAAAAATTGTGGAGATGGCAGTCTATTATCGTGTGGTCGGGCCATATAATAGTCGCTGGCAGAAAAAAAGAATTTTTAAATCAGGCAAAAAAGTAAACAAAAGACACAGCTACCTGGCAGGTTTTAACCTAGTTTTGAAATTAATTTCTCTGTCAGCAACTAACACTTGGACCGACCGTACAATGACAGATTGTCATCTTCACAATAATTTCCATACTTTTAAATGGTATGATATAAATTCAAATGCATTTAAACACCCCCTTTGTTTACTTTTGAGCTTTATTGTCACTTTAACGGATACGGTGAGATTTTCCGACTAAAAAGTTTGAATAGGCAGTATCAGAGGTTTTTTTAACCATTGGGTGCTCAGTTTTATTAACTTTATCCAACGGGTTAACTCTTTGGCTGTTAAGCGTGACTCAAGAACTTTTTGCGGACAGTATAGATCAAGATCAGACTACACAGAACGTGCATTCTGATCTTGGATCTACACTGTCCGATCAGGGGATATTTTCTCCAAAACATACCTATGAAATCGCAAAATTTGGGCTCTTACTCTCGGCTTGAAAGTTTCATTTCCCTTATTTCGCAGGATTAGGGTTAAGACACTTTGGCGAACAAACGAATTAATGTCAGACTGCAAGGAGCGTCTGGTCTGACTTTGGTTCTACTTTCTACGATATTTTACGTAGTTGCTGACTTGATACAACTATTTCTCTTTTTTTGATGGTTCAGAGGGTTCAACATTTTATCAATATGTAGTGTTCAAATTTGAAACGTACCAGTTATACAAGAAAAAAGGAGTCTACATCAAATTTAGTAAATTGTGTTACTTTGAAATTAAAAAAATATCCTGAGAATTAGACTAAGAATGCACTTTAGAATGGTTTGTAAATACGGACACAGATTGGTATCGAAGAGCTTAAAAACTTACAGGCTCTCTTTGTGAATGACATTAGCAGTTGGGATTGGTACGGTACAGATAAATTGAAAGATGTCTCTCTGGCTATGTACTTTTAATTTCGCCGCTCATTGCAAAGTCTATAAGGCTACGGCTGTGCACGTTCTTTGTAGTGTATTTATTTCTGCCTTCACCCTGCTTTTCGCAGTGGCTGCAGAACTGTTTTTCAGTCAAGCAGCAATTTAATCTTCTGTAAAATCCAATAAGGAAATAAAAGAAATAATTATATTCGAACGTCGTCTATGCGCCCAAGAAAATAATAAACAGACAAAAGTAGAAGATTTATAACATATCATCACCAAGCTTCTAAATAATTCGTCAACGGAATTCAAAACATAATAAAAAATCTTCTGGGATGGTTGATTTTACTGGAAACTGTCACGCTGTACACAGACTATTATCAATCTATGTGAATTGATGCATCATTTATTGCGTTTCTCATCGCCTGTCTGTCAGA
Organism: Hippopus hippopus; assembly: GCA_946811185.2. Classification (NCBI taxonomy): domain Eukaryota; kingdom Metazoa; phylum Mollusca; class Bivalvia; order Cardiida; family Cardiidae; genus Hippopus; species Hippopus hippopus. The sequence continues at coordinate 39,702,196 of OX328097.1, forward strand.
GCTTTTCTTTTGCATTTCGTAAGGCCCACAAAGGCTGATATGTTACAGGTAGAATTTGGTGGCTGCAAGGAAAAGGCCTGTAAATCGAGAAATGGATTTCTGGTTTCTCAGCACCCTTCTTCCATTTTTTTTTTTGGTCAATCATTATTTCATTATTGTTTAATCCATGCCATTTCGTTTGAGCAGTTGCTTGCCTCAGAAAGTTTTCATATTCAGCAAAAAAAACCTCGTTATCAAACCGGAAACAAGTACGACGCCCTTATGGTTCGCTTTCACAAAGTCAGGATAATAGAGTATTCAAACAAATATTCCAGCCAGGACACTCTGAATAGAAATACACAATTACTTTTGTCATAGCTTTGTATTCTCATAAATAAAGAAATGTTTTTTTTTTTTGTAAATTTGTTTTACGGTAATAATATATACCAAAAATTAACCTGGATTGAAACTTTTTGGTATTGATAAACTTTCTGTGTTTCAAAGGACCATTTTACCCTACATATTTATATTATGCTACGGCCTGCTCGGTATAATGCGTTACGGAGTTGCATAAAACCTCCTTTCATCAGAACGTCGCTCAAATTATATTACTCCTAAATTCCTTTGCACTTGAAGACCGAAATCAGTGCATATCACTGGTGGCAAGAGACGCTTAAGTCCTGGTAATAAAAAATCAGTATGGTCATTTATCAAGTCAAATTACTTTAATTATGGAATGGAATGCAGCCAACGGCATTTTATAAATTACATAAAAATTCCCGATGAGATAATATTCCCAACTGTATGCAGAATTATTGTCTTCCAAAAAAATCGTCAGAGGCAAATGTTGAAAAAGCAATCAATTTGATTTGAAAAATACCTTCATTTAATATAAACAAAGTTATGAAGAAACAACAAATTGCACAGATCACGCAAAAGCGCTATTTACCAAATACGATTGTTTCCCTTTAATCGAAAACTAGCCCATAAGCATATTCAAACAGATGCCTTAACCTCAAGCAAGTCAGAATCTTTTGGCGCTGCATTTATAAAACGGAAAGCGTTAGATTTTTAAACATGAAAGAGAAGAATATTTTTTATATCATCGCTAAATCACTTTATATTTTTCCAACACCTCTCGTATTTGGCAAAACAAAAAGTCAATTCAAAGTACGCAAATATTTTTCACATGGCACATGCAGGTGTTCCCGTACATAGAAATATACACAAAAAATGTCACTGAATACTTTTTTCAAAATCTCTTCACCTCACGACAAAATTTTACACTTGTCTAAAAAAACGCATCATCAAACCACAAATTAGATGTGTCTTGTATGGGATGAGGGAAACAGGTTGGAAACATAGTGGGAGAAGGAAAAAAATGCTAGTTACCAGCATTTTCTCCTTTCTCACAAAGTTTTTAAATGTCTTCTTCATCTGGGTCTTTAAACCTAGGGATGCTTCGATGAAGGGTTAAGGTAGTTCACTGTACATTGAAACCGATCCCAGTTATTTCATCCTGTAATCTAAAAGATTTTGTAACCCTTATCCTGCCGATTCATACTTTTTAACATTGAAATAAGTTATTTCATTGCGAATTAGGTATTTAATGAGGATTAAATGATTGGAACTAATGCTAGAGAAGCAGAGAGCGTAGGTTAAGATCAGAGGGCGCGAATGTACTGTCTGATCTTGATCTACACTCCCATCAAAATACATCAGTGCTCACGTACTACAGGAGAAGGATTGATTAGTTTAGACAGGAACAAACAACGATAAAATGTCATTTTGTTTCTTTGAAGGGGAGAATTAATTGCTTCACAATTGTTTGATGCTTCAATGCGCTGTACTTTTTATAATATGGCCTGCAACACGCGAAAAGGGGCATTCGGACATTTGCGTAAAGCGTCGTCTCGGATCAGCCTGCGCAGTCCGCGCAGGCTGATCCGAGACGGCACTTTACAACTACAGTAGACTTGCGCAAAACAGAAATTCACATAAAAACGGAAAGTGTCGTTTCGGATTAGCCTACGCGGACTGCGCGGGCTGATCCGAAACGACACTTTACGCAAATGTCCGAATGCCCCTTTTCGCGTGTTGCAGGCCATATTATTATTCTATGAACCCCTTTTACCAGACGACAATATTTTCGACTTGTCTAAATTCATAGCATTGGCAGACGACTTGATGAATGCGGCTCATGTAATAGGATTTGTCTTTGAAAGGGTTGAAACACTGTGGAAAAAAGAAAATGCTGGTTTCTAGCATTTTCTCCTTCTCCAATAATGTTTTCAAAACCCTTTTCCTTCAGAGTCGTTAAACCACGGGATTGCCGTTTGTTGAAGGACTAAGCCCATCATCTTCTGCAGACGGGTTTTTTTTGTCGGTGATCAGACGTCTTTTGACCACATTGCAGCAAAAGAGAAAATACTCTTGGTTTGGCTAGTTCTCCTTTACCCATCATGTTTTTTTGGGGGGTATCCTTGTGCATGTATTCACTTTAAAATCCATTATAATTATCCATTGTTTATAAGGATGTTTTGAAAGTCGTCTGCAGCAGATTCTGTTTCAGACGGGAAGGAGTTAGGTCACGTGAGATAATTGCAACCGGAACTAAGCAGCTATTGAAATCAATAATATAAAACAGCAAATAATTTGAATGGACAATAACACCGCGGTACGATAACTAACATAGCTCACGTGACCGTTTATCCGTTTCGTAAAACCATGAAAGCTTTGTTTGTTCTGTTTTAACCGGTTTAAACAGTTCTTAATCCTCAGGCTGCTAAGCGCGACTCAAAGACCTTTTGCGAACAGTGTAGATCAAGATCAGACTGCACAGAACGTGCAGTCTGATCTTGGATCTGCACTGTCCGATAAGGAGATAGCTTTTGCCAAAGAAGTACCTTTGATATAGCAAAATCTTGTTTTATATCATCGGCTTGAAAGTTTCATTTCACTTATTTAGCAGGATAGGGTTAAGTCCTCTTTCGGGATAAGTTTATATCTTTTCTGGTGTTTCACCAGTACTGGACTGGGATTGTACAGTGCCTTGCCCGAAAGTCAGCGGGAATGTAACCAGGATTTCCTTATTACATGCCATTACCTCAAGCATTGAACCACCGAGGATCCCTAGAACGCAAACTGAAAGAACAATAATTGTCTGGTACAATATCAAGCGTACTCACGTGACTGTTGGCCCATCTATACATCCATGGAATCGACGTTAACTTGTGAGAATACGAAGTCTGCTTTCGTCATTAGATCAAGTCAACTCAAAACTATGCTTTTATTGCATGTTTTGAAACAAGTATTCCGTGTAAAAGTTGATAATCTTTATTGGCAAGATCAGTTGATATTTAAGGTCCACAGCCCCTAACTCTCATATTAAAAGACGGAAGCTGCCGAGATTGGCCGAATAGCCTTTACGAAAACGTCGATGTTACACGATATTTACCGATGAGTTAGTGAGTCTACAGCTCCTAACTCTCATATTAAAAGACGGAAGCTGCCGAGATTTGCCGAATAGCCTTTACGAAAACGTTGATGTTACACGATATTTACCGATGAGTTAGGGGTCGTAGACCTTAAAGTAAAATACTGACATAATTACATATCGGCTCTTATGGGAAACGCTACGCATGTTTTTCTTACCAAGCGGTGACCTTGAAGCATAGAATGTCTCTTTCATCTCCGGAACATAGGTAATAGGGAATCAGACAGTGTAAGATTTTTGGAGTCTGATCTTGATCTGTGTTTCAGATTTTGCAAGAGTAGGCCTATTTAAAGTTGCTCGCAGTATGTAAAGAGTTAACTCTTAACCAAGCGTACAATTTTTTATCTGTCTGAATGGAAAGCATTTGCAGACGACAATAAAAAGTGGCTCAAATAATGGTGTTGGTCTTTGAAATAGTAGAAATCATTGTGGGGAAAAAGGAGAAAATGCTGGTTACCAGCATTTTCTTTTTTCTCAACAATGTTTAAATAGACATGCTTTCTTATGGTCCTAAAAACTCGGGATTGAGCGGTGAAATGTCTTGATATCGTTGGAAACTCCACCGTTAATGAGACGAGTGGAGGTAATTGCCAGGTTTCGGGGAAATCAGGAGACCATCACGATTTGACATCGAATTCTTTGCCATTACCTGTATAACCGATGATTTTTGAGTTCAACAGTAGGTTAATTGCCTAACTGAACAGCAGTTGTTCTTGTCTGGGCAAAAAAAAACACATTTCCGTTTAAACTGCAGTAAAATCTGTTCTAGACGCCACCTCAGTAAAGCAAGCAACCTCTATTAAACAAGCATAATTATATTGCATACCCTAGGGAGACAAATGTGTAGAAATATACTTGTACTAAGCAAGAACTTGCCGCAAACACATTTCAAGTGTCCCTAGGTGCTTGCTTACTACAGGTTAAGCTGTATATTAATTTACTGTAGCTTTAAGAATGATGAGTGGCTCGAAAGTCAAACAATACTGTCTATGGTTGGAACTGCATACGAATTTGCGATAGAAATACCATTTTGGAAATATAAAACCTCCGAAATAGAAGTGTTGTTTTACTTGCTGTTGTGACAGTTAAGTAAAGAATCAATTCGACTTACGAATGACCGGATGGTAGTCTCAATAATGAGACGTTTACTGTGCTTCTTTTGGACATTTACTGTGTACCCAACTGTCTCAAGTCAATCCTGACTGTACTGACTTTCTGTTTCGTCGGTATAATCTGTACTGAAGAGAAATGCAATTAATGTTTTTAGTGACACACATGGACAAGGACAAATTATGAAACGTTTCATTACCTAAAGAGTTTTTGAAGATTAAATCTCGAAAAAAAACTTACAAAATTTATCGTGTTTGGCGGCCATTTTGTTCCTATTTTGGGAAACGTAAACATCTCGAGTAGCAGATGAATTAATTTTTTTTTTACTTATTTTTTACGTTTAAATTGAAAATATTTGTACATATTTGAAACGAAGGATTATCGAATATGCAAGCAGCAGGTATGTTCAAAGTCTAGCTGTGAAAATATAAGAGTTGAAACACGTGCACAAATTAGTGCGGAGATTTAAATTATTTTTTTAGCGATCCTCTCTATACCCTAAGGCGACTGTACAAAAAATAAATTAGGGGACATTCATCTGTACTAGACCTGATGTTAGATTCGGCTCGATCCTCCAAACCATGAAGTCCAAAGCCGCAGAGATACATGACGACAGAAAGGCCGAATATTATAAACGATTGCATCAAATAGCAAGCCGCATTCAAAGATTTTTAATTGAGCATAAACAAGTTGTAGACCAGAATTAAATTAGTTTCACTGAAGCTGAGTGTTGTCGTCTGCTCGAGAGATACAAACTTTTACATAACGAATTCTGGCAATTTATCCATGCCTGAAGAAAGTGAATCGATTCTTGAAAAATTCCAACCGTGCTTTGTACCCTTCCAAAAACAAATTTCAGTTTTTGAGTAACAATTATTTGTTGTCTGTAATTGCTTTCAAATTTGACAAGTCTACAATTTTGTCAATTGGTAGAGAGTTAAGTAAATGCATAAAAAAACAAGAGTGCCGTCGTCACAATATACGCCGCCACATGGCTGCTATTTCAAGCAGCTAGCTATAGAGACTAAAGTGTTGGAATTTCTAGCACCTGCCTGGGTAGCTCAATGGATATATTGTGTTACTTGTGATCTAAAAGGTTTACGCACGGACTGATGGATAGACAGACGGACGCACGACGGACGACAGGCCATGACATAAGCCCCGCTAGACTTCGTCCAGTGGAGCTAAAAACTGAAATTATTAAACTAACAAAAATACAAGACAGACGTGGTGAAACCAGTATACTCCCCCTCTACTTCGTAGGTGGGGGGTATAAAGAAACAGCAAACAAAATATTGAACTGACCTGTGACTTGTTGGCGCTTAATGACACGTACAACAGATTACTTCAATCAGGAAGAAAATAGGATACAAATAAATAAAGACCAAGTTTCAAAAGGCATACCGGTGAATATTTGTTAAACTGGAAAATCCATGTTTAATCCATGTTTTATTCACATCTACCCATAATATTAATGACATTCATCAAGTTTCATAAAAATCCATACAGAAACTTTGGAGCAGTTGCATTCACAAGACTGAATATCAGTAAGCTACAGAGACTAAGTTTCAACAGATACAAGTCTTGCAATAATCAATGAAACAGAAAATCCCTGCTTCATGCAGATCTATCCATTATAGTAATGACATTGTCCAAGTTTCATACAAATCGGTTTATAAACTTTGGAGGAGTTGCGTTCACAAGGCTGAAATATGATCAGCTATAGAGACTAAGTTTGAAGGGACATAACTCTTGCAAAAATCAATGAACCAAAAAATCCCTGCTTCATGCACATCTACTTATTATGGTAATGACATAGAGCAAATTTTAAAAAGATACGATCAGAAGCTTAGGAGGAGTTGCGTTCACAAGAAATGGACATACGTACGGATGGACGCAGGGACCGAGAAGATGACGCCAAGATAAATGCGTATAAAAACTGAACACTCATTGGTCATTGGCTTTGATTAACCAATAAAAATATGAAGTTTTATGAAATTATGTCCATTAGTTGGAGATACATTGATGAAAAATTAAATTTAACATGAAGCCCCCTTTTTCCATGACACAGCAATAAATTCCAAAACCCTGACAATATGCGCTAGGTTACATGATCTGTGAAAATTTCATCCAAATCCGTTAAGATATGTCCAGTAATTAAAGAGATATTGGTGAAAAATGAAACATAACATGAAGATCCCTTTTTCCATGACGCAGCTATAAATCGCAAAACTTTGACAATATGCGCTAGGTCACATGATGAGAAACATTCTGTGAAAATTTTATCCAAATCCGTCAAGAAGTGTGGGAGGAGTTGCGTTCACAAGAAATGGACGTACGTACGGACGGACGAAGGGACGGACGGACGGACGGACAGACGGAGAAGATGACGCCAATAAACGTCGCCTTCAGCGGCGTATAAAAAAAGTAAATGCATAACAGAATGTGAAGTGAAACGCATAAATCTTTCTATGCTTTAGCTGTAGGTAATCATTTAAGCCTCTCTCAGACGAAAAAAAAACTCAGACTAGTCCACGTTGAAAGCATTTGTAGACTACAGATTAAATGCAGCTAAAATGATGCGAATAGTCTTCGAAAAGAGAAGAAAAAATATGGGAAATGGAGAAATTCTGGTTAACAGCATTTTTTCCCTTTTGCTATAATGTTTTTCGGAAGCCGCCTTTCTCAGGATTGTTAAAAATGGGGATTTCTTTTTGTATATGGTTAAGGTAGTAGACCCCTAACGCTTCTAGTGCAACATGGAATGAAATTTCTTGATAGTTGATAAATAAGGATTTATACTGATATAATAATTTTGCACATTTTTAACCGACCAGAAATTCCTTTGATGTCTATCTTGAAATTGTTTGTTGATACTTTTGTTAGTTTCTAGAAAAGGGAGGTAATTATTATCTCCCTTTGTAATGAGAATATAGTGGTTTTAGATTTATAAATGATAATTCTAAGAAGGAAGAAAAGGAAAAAGTGGCTCGGCTAAAGTAGTACAATAATACTCATTTTTAATCATAGCAAATTTTGTAGGATATTATTATAGTGAAAATAGCTGTTTTCTATTACGGGTCCACTACCTTAAGTACTTCATTCATATGCATACAGTATAAGTAGTATAGAATTGTGTCTCTTTTAAGTCTGTACCAAACGACAAAATTTTAGACTTATCCAAATTCAAGGCATTTGCAGACAAATATATGAAACTAATTCAATAACTTAAATGATGGGATTTGTCTCTGAACGGGATGAAAACATTGTAAGAAAAGGAGAAAATGCTGGCAACCAAAATGTTTACAAAAGCCTTCGGCCTGAAGGTCGTTAAAACTCGGAATTCAGTGTTACTTTTGGTATGATAATGCACAGCATATGTGCGTCAATAATTGGATTTGTCCTTAGAATGGGTAGAGAAGTTCAGGAAATTGCAGGAAAAGGAGAAAATTCAGGATTTTCTCCTTTTCCCAAAATGTATTCAAAAGTCTTCAACCTCCACTCGTCTCACCTAAAGGTCGTTAAAACTCAGAATTAAGGTACTTTTGGTATGATAATGTCTGTGTGTCAGTTATGGCACTTTTCTTTCACTGGGTATAGAACATTGCGATGGTAACCAGCGTTTTCGTCTTTTCCCCAAACGTTTTCAAAAACCTTCTACATAAAGGTATGTCAATCGGATGAGGTTTGTCTTTGATTGGATGAAAAAGGCTTTGTTACAAAATATCGTTAAAACTCGGCATTGTGTGGTATATCGGTAACTTCTTTTAGTATGATAACGTATATCGCATGCAAGTCAGAGAATTCAGGGGTTCTTTCAATATGGCCTGCAAAACACGAAAAGGGGCATTCGGACATTTGCGTAAAGTGTCGTCTCGGATCAGCCTGCGCAGTCCGCGCAGGCTGATCCGAGACAACACTTTCCGATCGTTGTGATTTTCTGTTTCACGAAAGTCTACTGTAGGACAAAATCTAATGTTGACATAAAGTGCCGTCTCGGATTAGCCTGCGCGGAGTGCGCAGGCTGATCCGAGACGACACTTTACGCATATGTCCGAATGCCCCTTTTCACGTGTTGCAGGCCATATACAGAAGCTCTGTTTTGTATTTCTTCATCTCTTCTTGCAGGTTCCTGCTGTAGATAATGAAAAACTGGAAAGCATTGCTGTTCACCAAAAGGAAGCAGGAGGGATATGGTGGCAGCTACATAAAGAAAAGTTTCGTGACAATTTAGAAACAACAATAACAAGATGTTGGGAATTTCAGATTTTTTATTTACTCCTAGAAGAACAGAAATGCAGAGCTTATCTTGTCCCAAGTGCAACGATTTACTTCACATAATCTAATTAAAATTGACTGGAAACTACTTTGCCCTAGTCCAAAATTATTAAAACTGTAATTTACGTCCCCCAAAATTTAATCGTTTTCCTTCTTTCATTCGCGTGAAGGGGTTCAAACAGCCCCTGTTTGAGAAAGTCAAGGAAAAATCCTGATTTGATTTACAGAAACCAAAAAAAAAATATGTTTACTTACATTTACTATGTTACTCAGTCTTGTAACTGCTTCAAATACGGCCTCAGACATCTTCGTAACAGCTATTAGATTATTAGATTTTATCCACTTTTAGTATGCATAGGTATTGTAATTTAGCCATAATCTGTAAAATTTTATGAGAATGAACATTTTATGCAGCAAATGAAATTTTGTTTGTTCTTCCTTGGCCCTCACAACATGTTCTAAATTCTGTTAAATGAAATATGATTCCAAGAATAGCTCAAGACTCAACAAAATGTTGTTTTTATTGTAGAGAAGCTATAGATCTGTATCTACTGTGGCACAGAAAAATATAAAAGCTTTCGACTATGACAATCCTAACAGTATTAAAACAGATCATGTAGAACAAGTTATTTCATTGAAATGATATCCCCCGCCGAAAAAGACCTCTTTTGATAGAAACATATAAGACGTATTGCGTTTTACATGTACACATGCCTTTTTGTTATTGGTCCATCATGAAATTTTATATTAAGCCCCCTTTTTCCATGACATGGCATTTTGATTAAATAAAAACAAATAATGATTATCTGTGGCTAATGATAAACAATATCAATATGAAGTTTCGTGAAATTCTGACCAGTAATTAAAGAGATCTAGTATATTGGTAGATCTACATAAAGGAAATATACACCAAGCCCCCTTTTTCCATGACAAGGCATGGAATAAAATAAAACCACACAAAAATAGCCATATCGGAGGACTATCAAAAGGAACACATGTATAAAGTTTCATCAGTTTTTTTCAAACTTACCCGCATCAGTATCTTTCGGCTTCAAAATGGCGGCTTGATGTTCCGGCCTACGACAAAATCGCCCACTTAAATTTTCGGCGCATTAGAAATTCGACCCATACAAAATCGGTCTATAGTCTATTTGTACAATTATCATATGACTCTTAAAAATACATTCAAAAGCACATGTTCGTGCTATTTTTGGATGGTGAAGGTAATCTGAATTTTAAATAGTATACCTGAGTTTTGATGCCTTTCAGAAGTTCAGCCGAGAAATTAGGGTTGTAAAATTTGATTTATGCCCTGTTATCTTGGACAGTGATTGACCCCGACAGTTTTAATCAAAGTGTATGTAGATCTTACACTATCAAAAAACATAAGGTATGTACGGCAGAGTGGAATTCTAGTAGACCTACAGTCAATAACGTTTTGCGCATATGGCTGTAAAGTGATTTTTCAAAAATGAAGAGAGTAGCATTGTGTGAGATCAAAGAAAGGAAAAAAAAAAAATCCCATGGTTGAAGAAGTTAGATACATGGTTGCAGAAGTTAGATACAGACCTGCGCATATACACTGAATACATTTAAAAACGCACACCTTGTTTTTAAATTAATATCTCGGACAAAAATGAATACGTGACAACGAAAATTCGCCCGGTCAAACGGTCATATATGGCCTGCAACACGCGAAAAGGGGCGTTCGGACATTTGCGTAAAGTGTCGTCTCGGATCAGCCTGCGCAGACCGCGCAGGCTAATCCGAGACGGCACTTTACGACTACATTAGATTTTGTGCTACACTAGACTTGCTCAAAACAGAAAATTACATGAAAACGGAAAATGTCGTTTCGGATCAGCCTGCGCGGACTGCACAGGCTGATCCTAGACGACACTTTACCCAAATGTCCGAATGCCCATTTTTGTGTGTTGCAGGCCATATGATGGATCAGTGCCCAAAATTTCATAAAAATCAAATGAATAACTCATCTCAAATAAAAAGCCTGAATTTGTGCGGTCAAAAATCGAAATTCACAAAGTTAATAGTGTGACCATCGAGAACAATATTAACTTCGTAAATGTCAATTTTTGACCACAAAAATTCAGGATTTTAATTTGAAATAAACTATTCATTTGATTTTTATGAAATTTTGAGCACTGAGCCATTAAATATGACCATTTGACATGTTGAATTTTCGTGTGCGTTTTTAAATGTACTCAATGTATATATATTTTTTCATTAATGAAGTAGATCTATGACAAAATAGACCAAAGAAGATAAATCATGAACATTTTCTTTTAGGAGTTTCTGTTTTCAAAAAATTTAAACAGGAAGTAGTAGTAAATGATGTGTTCCGAGTACAGCTGAACGAAATTTGATGTCAGAAAAGGTCGCCTACACCAAATGGTGAAGGAAAAATTAGGATTTAAAAAGGCGTCAAAACTTATGAGCGTCAATACACATGAGCGGACGATAACTCTCGATTGAAATACTCAAGTGTAAATAAATCGCTGGCAAGAGAACACCGGCGTTTCATAATGAAAAACCCCTTATAAAATATAATTTACAACACATTTTTCAAACTTTAGCCCGAAACACTGTTTAATATTTGTATGCCGGCGTTCCGAAAAACACGTGCTTTTCAATTCAAAACACATCCGTTTAAGTTTGAGACGACTGTTAAATTAATGAATGTCATGTGTTTTAGTATTGCACTCCTCGAAACGGCAATGTTTCGCTATCGAACACTTTCGAAACGCATCACGTGTTACAATTTTTTACAGTGTACGCATATCTTGATCAACAGATCACTCGAATTTTGCCAAATAATATGGACAGCAGAGGACTACGGGATGTGTTTATGTTGTACATAACACAATACACTTGATTCGTCCTCCTTTCATTCATGAATACATTTGTTGATTATCACTGACCCGATTTCTGATAATTGTTCTGAGAGTGAACGGTTTCTTTTCAAAACATATGAACATACTCGTAATTGCATATATGAAGGAATGTTACACATAAGATAACATTACGGGATTTCATTCCTTTCTTGCTGCATAGCTTCATCCCATATAAAATCAATACCTAACAACTGCGTTGGGAAGAATTATCTTTAGCTCAGTGGTTATGGTGTTGGTCTGTTAAACTGCAATAAAAACGAGGATTTCTTCCACACGGCTTCGAATCCGGCCAGGTGTGGTTTGTATTTCAGCTATGTATTTGTTGCGAACTTTCATGTTCGTAAGAATATATAAAAGGAAAATATGGTTTTAGCAATTTCAAATTTTCTCACGATCTTTTATGACCGCCAATATTCTTAACTTCCGATTCTACCAATTTTGATCTGTCGCCTGCAAGTTCTTTCGATCTGGTTCAGTCTTTACCATATAATCCCGACTTTTGAGGACTTTGAGGAAGAATGCTTTTGAAAACATTGTTGGAAAAGGAGAAATTACATGTTACCAGCATTTTCTACTTTTCCAACAGTGTTTTCCAGCCTATCCATTTAATTTGTCGTCTGCAAATGCTTTCAGTTTGGTCCAGTCTTAATTTCTTTCCCTTTGAAAAGAGATGACTTGTAAGCAAAGAGTCAGTCAATATTTTCCTCGAAAATCTATATCCAATATGCTGCAACGCAAAGTTATATCACTAACCTATTTATGTCAGTTCACTTTAGTTAGGCATATCAAATTCCAGTTGCAATGCCAGATTTACTTTTCTACTTGGAACCCATCATTCAAAAACAAAATACTAAATACATGTACATCTCATTTTCTTTATGCAGTTGAAACACGGGCGACAGGATAGAAAACTATGATAAGGCTTTTTTCCCATTTCGGTAAAAGTGTATTTTTTGTATTGTTGATTTTGTAGATAGATAAATAGAGAGATTTGTTCTATGATAAATGATAAAAGTCCTTATTCGTTTCGCATCCAAAATAGAGACATACATGTATCAACATTTTGAAAAGAATATGTATTTCTGCTCTTTTCTTTTTTCTTTCTTTTTTCTTTTTTTTTTTTATGTAATATTTTTAATAGCTACAGATAATGAACAAAATTTTTAACATTAACATTTTATAAATTGATAAAGTAAAAAATTTTAAAATTTGGATTATTTCATACTTAAGTTGCCTATAAGTATTGACACAGACTATAATTGTAAATTAGCCCCAGGGAGGGATTCTCTGTACCCTTACCTGTACCAATTCCCACTTGTCCCACATTTATATTTTGGTCTAAAAATCCAAATGGGGGATAAATAGGATTAAACTGCCTATAACTACCACTTATGATACAGAAATGTAAATTAGCCTCAGGCAAGGATTATCTGTGCCCCCACCTGTACAAATTCCCATTTGTCCCAAATTTCTATTTTGGTCTAAAAATCAAAATGTAAGACATATGGGATTAAACCGTCTAATGGCATCTTATTTAACTGATCAATGTTTTTTTTTTTTTTTTTTTTTTCATAAACCCTTAACCACACTACCCCAACTTTTATCAACCCTGAGAAAGAAAGCTTTTGAAAACATTATAGGAAAAGGAGAAAATGCTCATAACCAGCATTTTCCCTGTTTTCCACAATGTTTTCTACCCTTCCCAGCACAAATTCGATTTTTTTTTTAGTCACATTTATTTCGTCGTCTGCAAATTCTTTCAATTCGGACAACTTTAAAAGTTTGTCGTTTGGTTAGAGTTAATTAACGTCTGTGCATCCCTGGTTTTTCTAACCTTGGTAACGGGCGAACGATCCTGAATTCTTTATCATCGTTGGTAACTTCTCAATGCTTTGAATACGTATCAACAAAATTCAGGCCATGTGTCTGTTTATATCAACTATTGCATCTGTAAGAGCTTAATGTCTAGAGTAGACATTACGAAAATATGTTACCAGACATTGCGAAAATATGTTACCATTATAGTCCATTTGGTTGGTATAATAATCAACATTTGGCTCAAAATCATCTATCTTGAATATTTTTGGAAAATTTCTTTGTACCTACCTGATTAGTTCACAAAAACCACGAGAGAAAAATACTTTAAAAATTTAAAACTTCATTTTAATGGTTTTGCCCTTTAAGCTCAATGTTTATTTTGACATCTGGAAATGGTGAAGAGAGCAACAAATAGAACAGCGTATTATCCCACGGTCGGTAATCGGAAAGAAAGTATCAGGAAAATAGTATTGGGGAAAAAAAGTATCAATCTTTGCTAGGTAAAAAGGTATCAGGAAAAAAAGAATCAGTTTCTGTCAAAGTTGTGATACTTTATCATTACATATTTTAAATCATATAGTTATGATTTTGATACTTAATGTGATTAATCTATGGCTCTTAAGCACACTAAAATGCTAGTTAGAAACTTTTTTTTCTTTTTCCTTCAATGTTTTCAAATGACCTCTACCATCTTAAGTTGGTAAACAGTTAACTTTGTAAAACTCACAAACTGTGAATATTGTAAGTAAAGTGAAAGTTAAAGATCAATCAGAAATGAAATAAAATGATCATTAAAGACAACATATTATTAATAGTTTGGCAATATCAATGACTTAATCAAAGTGAAAAGTAGACCTCAACTAGGATTATACAAATTTCAAATTACAAAAATTACACAAATAAATAAACACAAATCAAAAGCATTTTAATTACTATTGTTATACCCCAAATCTCTGGCAGGTATCAACAACCAACCAACCATGAGTGTAAACTTGCACATTTCTTCCAAATCTCAGGCCAGAAAAAGTAGAAAGAAAATGTACAAATATCACATTTTTTTAACAAAGTCAATATAACCTATCGATTAAATATGTACGTCAAATACCATATTTACTCAATCTCTTTTTTGCAACAGATACCTTTTTTCCCTGATACTTTTTTCTGATACTTTTTATCCTGATTCTTTTTTCCCTGATACTTTCTTTCCTACAATCCCCACCGTCAATTTGAAAACAGTCATATATTAGGCCAGACATATTAAAAAACTAAGGTTTCTAAATAACTTACCCTTACACAGACACATTTTCAATTATTCGAATACAGCTTTTAAAGAAAAAATTAACACAGAAACTGACCTTAACAGGTATACCTTCTTTGTATTCTTTCGGCAATAATATTACCAGTTCCCTAAATCATCGATAATGATGTACCACATCTTTTTGGCTAGGAAGATTGACAAACTTACTATGGTTTAAAGGGTTAAATTTACAAAGGTACATGTGTATGTTCATACTCAAATAATTCTATTTTTATGTCCTTAAAGGTTCTGAGCATTACAGAACATGAAATTAACTTGTTTGTATTATCATGCTAGATGTGTACATATGGGTATTACTGAATCTATGAAATTACTACAAAAACATATGGTTTTACTATGTTTTGCTATTGTTTATGGCTGTTGTTCATCTGTCCGTCACTCCTCTGTGGCTAAGACAAAAAAAAAAAAAAATCTAAAATATTACTATAGAGTGTAATAGTAAAAAGTGTAAAATTGAAAATGAAAAGTTGTGAAAGATTAGATTTACTGCATGGTTTTTTTTTTTTTTTTGTGTGTAAGTAATTAACATTATAACAAAGAAATATTTAAGAAGTTGTTCCATTTATATGCCTTTGATCAAAACGCTAGTTTTTATATAAAGCAAATGGACTATACCATAAAAATCCATTTCAATCATGATTGTCGGAGAAAATGCTGGATGCGAACATCTTCCCCTTTTCCACTATGTTTTTAAAGTCCTTCATTTCCAGAGCCATACAAACCAGGACTTATCTTGTAAAGCGTTAAAGAAGTGTGTCTATCCAAAATGATAACCCATCACAGCCTTTCATGACATTGTAATACATGGGTAGAATTTGCATGAGGCCTAGATTAAGATCAGATTGCATAGTAGTTGTAGAGTGGTCTTGCACTAAACTGTCCCCATTTTGATCGTAAAAAAAGTTACATGATTAAGGCTCTTAATCTGCATTAGAAATGTATTTCAAACCCTCTGATTTATAAACTCCTTTACTGTCGAAAAAAGGAAGAATTCTCTTTATCCAGAAAACTTCATTTTTTTCCCGAATCTATTGCTTAAGCAACAGAAGATATGGATTAAGATGTGTAGGTTGTCTATACTGTCCACACGATCGGAAAGATAAGGATTAACAATGCTCAAACTTGATGATAATTTCGGTCATTGTTAATCCCGTTTAACCACTCTATGTCAGAGATGCTGGTGAGGATTGTGTCCTCTTCGGATGTAGGAAAATTTGGCCAGATAGATATTGTGGCTAGTTATCATGACCACATTAGACTATCCGTCCACTGTCAAAAAAAAAATATTATTAGAACTATATAATTCTTCTTTGTTTTTTTGGCACAATGTCTAGAAGATTTTGGACAAAAAAGGAGAAGCCTTTGCTGAAAAAGGAGAATTCCCTTGTTACGAGCAATGTCACATTTTCCCAAAGCAATTTCAAACGTTTTCTTTATGCATTTTTTAAAGCCGATTGGTGATTTTAAAATGAGTTTAAATAGGGGCAAAAACGGTGTTTTAGGGTTAGATTCTGGTGTACATGCGGTTGATCTCTATGGTTTGATTAACTGAATGTTGGTTTTTTTTTTTGCTGTTTTCAATATTATTTCTCTCAAGGCGATAACTCTTAAATTCAAAATGTCCTCGGCTTCACAAGTACCAGGCTAGGGCTCTGTGTGTCTTTCACAAGGACACTCCCACAGAAAACCACTGCCTCCAGTGACCAAAATGTACCAAAACACAAAATATTTTTTGTCGGTTAAATCATCCTTTGAAGCCAAATCGCCTTGCACAGGCTATTCTGCATTCTGGCATATTGGATATTGAACATAGCCTGCCATGTTCTCTATCCAAAGTGAAATGAGTTACGATTTTCATCTTAAACTGGAGCTAAAACCTGACTCTTTGCAGGTTTAGATTTCACGTGTTACGGGGGATAATTTAAACTAGTGGTTAAGCTAAACTACAATAAAGAAAACCTTTCGGTTTAACGTTTATTCCGGGTCTTTCTTAACTATGTTTATACAGAAGAAAGAGCACAAAAATTTAAACTCAAGGTTATTATCTAATAGTTGTTGCGAAATAGCGCGGAAACGAAATTTTGGAGGCAGGGACGGACGGATAACTCGGTGACGATGAGCTCCCTCGGAAGTTTTTGAGGAGCATAACGAATACCAAAACATTACATTTCTTGGGTGGGTTTTTTTCCATGTCCTCGAAGAACAGACAATTTACATCCAAATTATGCACTTCTGCATTTCCTCAAAAGAGACTTTGATCTTGATCTTTTATTGTCTGCAAACACACCTTTAGTTGCGCTTATCGTAGACTGGCTTTCAGGCCTTGTACATATATGTATTTTGAGTAATTATTGTGAGCAAAGGGCACAACTTTAGAAACAGGCCCTGTATTTGAGTAATTCAAATAGGTAAGGAGCACAACCATAGTAACAGTCCCTGTATTTGAGTAATTCTAATAAGCAATGAGCACAACCATAGTAACAGGCCCTGTATTTGAGTAATTCTAATAAGCATGGAACAAAACCATGAGTAATTGTTATAAGCAAGGAGTACAATTCTTGGTAACAGGCACCGTATTTGAGTAATTGTTATAAGCAAGGAGCACAACCATACTAACAGGCCCTGTATTTGAGTAATTGTAATAAGCAAGGAGCACAACCCTTGGTAACAGGCCCTGTATTTGAGTAATTGTAATAAGCAAGGAGCACAACCATAGTAATAGGCCATGTATTTGAGTAATTCGATTATGTAAGGAGCACAACCATAGTAATCTTGTTATATTCGCATTATCTAAATACAGGGCCTTATGGAAAGGACGATAAACAACCAATATGCGTTTTGTTGATAAGGTCAACAAGGTTTTACCCATTGAACGCTGAATTGACATGGAATTGTTAAGTTTGGAAAAGCAGCCTAAATATTGCAGTATCAATGATATCTTGACCAGTCAATGATATCTTGAACAGTCTGATCTTTACCTACACTGTCTGCAAAAGCAAAATACGTTGTTCCTAGCTCTCTTTGCGTAAATACCTTAGGCAATATTCATGTTATATTTGTCTTGAAGTTTCAATTTCTTATTTTCTCCGAAAATGAGAAATTCAGCTATTTACTGAGAGGAAAAAAATAAGATTTGCCAATTCGAAAGCATGTGAAGATGGAAAATAGAACAATGCTAATGTGATTTTTTTTTTTTTTTTTTTGAAAAGATGACAAAATACTGTAATTACTGATAGTTTCTCTTTTTCCCACAATGTTTTCAAAACCCCTCAGCCCCAGGGATTGTTTGGTGAAGAGTTAATAGACTGGTATCAGTCTATGCTAAGTTCATCATGAAGACACATGTCAAGTGACCGTGAAATATAGTGGTGCTGTGTCAGTAAGGGGAGGAGGGGTAGGCAGGGTACATTCTGAGGCCGCGTAATCAGATATTCACAATGTCGTCCCAGGCAAATTTGTTTCATGAAATAATGTGAAGATAGCTGTTTAAAAATCTCAAGACCCACTGGTATTAGGGTTATGATCTAGTTTTCAAATATCCCTTGATTAAAAAAAACATGAACAAACAAACGAAAATGTCTCATTACATAACGACGCTGTTCTACATCATTCGATGTAAAACCCGCAAAACAACATACATTAATTAGACCGTGGTGTTGAACCAAATCTGAACCTCCTCGTTGAAAACCATCGTTTTAACTGTACATAACGCGACAGGTTCTACAAAAACCCCTACTATGTTTCATAAGTCTTACTACTATTATCCCCACCTGATTTCGGGGAGAGGGGATATAGTTTTTGCGTTGTCCGTCCGTCCGTCCGTCCGTCTGTTCGTTTATCCGTTCGTCAGTCATTCCGGACAAATTTCTTCTAAAATCCTTGACTAAAATTGATGAAACGTCATACACGTGTTCCTTATAAGAGTTTCCACGGATATCCTTTTTTTTTTAATGCCGTATCTTGGAAAAAGGGGGCCTGATGTATATTTCCATTATTGTTGTCTGCGCAGCATGTCATATTCTTCGAAGATTCGACCTGTCTGCTATGACGCATCACCGATCCCATATACTTGGGAAAAGTAGGGCTTATACTGAAGCTATTACCCAAGCCTGTAGGGGCTGTTTTAAAAAATGGCCGGTGCATAGATTGCATGCTAGCTGATCATAGCTGAATAAATCGCACCAGGTAGCGTTTCATTGAGTAAACGTTTATTTTATTTTGAATTTCAAAGTCACGGTTATCGTTTTGAAAAGTAGTCCGGTTCTGTACCCAGAATGCCCAAATTAGATGTGTATTTGTATAATGCCATATAGCGGGAGATAATGTTTCCATTATGGACCATTATCTCTTTAACTACTGGACAGAATTCTATGAAACTTCATATTTATATTGTTTATCGTAAGCCACAGACAATCGTTATTTTTTTATTTGATTAAATGCCATGTCATGGAAAAAGGGGACTTAATATATAATTTCATTATGGACCAATAACTGTCTGTTCGTCCGTCCGGACAGATATCTTCTAGAATTCATGACGAAAACTGATGATATTTAATACACATATTTCTTATGATAGTCCGCCGATACTTTTTTAATGTCGTGTCATGGTAAATGGGGGCTTGATGTATGTTTCCATTCTTGACCAGTATCTCTTATACTATTGGACAGAATTTTATGACACTTCATATTTATTTTAATGCCAGACAGCTTTGGTTTTTTATCATTTATATGGAATTAGAGCTAGGTATTTGTATGTTTTTATCTAACATACAGAAAATTTGATTTTCATTTTTGTAGAAAGGGTCATTTTATTGCAATTTTGTAATTACCAAAAGGCCGAAAAAATTAAGAGTTCTGCAAGAAAAAAGCTGATTTATCAAAAATACTGCTCCGTAGATTTTGTCCATATTTTCTGTATAGAATACATTAACAGCAGAAGAGTAGGTTTTTCTGTATGTTAGATAAAGATATACAAATATCTAGCTCTTATTCCATATAAACGATATAAACCAAAGCTGTCTGACAATGGTGTTGTCATTGTCAAGCAAAAGTCACAATTCTTAGAATTTAGGGTATACTGGCATTTAACAGTAAATCGAATAGGTCAACATATCATTTTATTCCCCCATTCTATTCAGCATAAAATGTTACATAAAATATGTGAAAACGAAATCTATGGAAGAATTAAAACTATAGAAAACGTCCTTAAAAACCTTAAATTGAAAAAGCTTTTGGTTAAGTTTCTCTGTAGGTGCACGACTCTAGCAACATTTAGGTATAGACAAACATCCAACATGTGGACCGCATATATCCATCCCTTGCGTGGATGTGAAACTTAAACTTTGCGTTAAATAAACAGACCAAAGGATTAAGTGACCGATTTTGAAAACTATAACGGTTTGAGAAAATACCACACTTGTATATGTCATGGACATCTCAAAGGTAACCTCGAAAAATTTTCGTGTACTTTACGAGCATTTTTTTATTGATTCAGTGTAGGTTCATAGGGTATTTTTTCAATCTTTATATACTGTAGAATAGAAATGACCTTAACCTTTCAAGTCCTTTGCGAAGATTGTGCTGCAGTCTGAAATTAATCTAACCAGAACCTAAAAGAAATTTTGCCAAACGACAAAACTTTAGACTCGTCCATATTACAAGTTTTTGAAGATGACAGATCGATTGTGGCTCAACAGACTAGATTTATCTTAAAGAGAAGAAAATATCATGAGAGAAGGAGAAAATGCAGGTCACAAGCATTTTCTCATTTTCAAGAATGCCTTCAAAAAGCAATCTATCCGGGCGTTGTAAATTCAGCAGATTGATATGATCAGATTAAGAACTTCAACGCCATTTATCAATTTGTAATTCCGAGTTCCAAAAACTGAACCCTTTTGAAACGAAGAAACTTTGTCATCATATCTAGAACCGAGTTGCGGACTGTGTGGTTCAAGATCAGACTACACGTTCAATGTATTCTGACGCTGATTTACACCATGCGCAAGAGCCAATATGTCGCCGAGGAAATTATATTACGCGTGACAATAAAACTACTAATTAATTCTTCTCATATGTTGCAGCTGGATGTGGACAGTTTTCTTCCGACTTTTTTATTACTTCTTTATTTTTCGATTCTTTCAATCACCGTTTTGGACTTTCAACGCACAAAGAAAGTGTTTAAATGTACATTTGTGATATTTGCTTGGGAATATATACTTTGTTAAGCATGAAGTAAATTAACCGCAAATACTGAACCTCGGTTGGAGTAAAGATATTCTACATGTTTGAATTACATCTGTATTCTCATAATCGGAAATTACGACTTTCTTTTTTGTTTTGCAGCACATTACTTTTTGAAACAAAAAATGGAGAAACTACTTGTAAGGAGCAATTTACCATATTGCTACAAATTTCTCACAAACGACTTTCAAAACAACCTTCTTTAATATAGATAATGATTATGAAATTAGATTGAGTAGCTGTAATAACATGGTGACCAAAGGAAAATTTGCTCGCTATGTACAGTGCATTTCTCGTTTTGTCACAATGTTATCAGAAGTGATCTACTGCAAGATCGAACAATCGTCCACTAGAGGTTAGAGTAACAACACGAAAATGGTAATATTTGACAAAATTTCATCCAGATTATCACAACTTTAGCAGGAAAATGGTTAATACTTCCTTAAAGATTATGTTTACGTTGTCGATATTTAGTGTCGTGAGTATATATGTATCTTTTGAAAAACTAGAAAGTGTATGGAACAAACGATTACAGCATACGTTTCATGGAGTAAGTAGGGTTCTTTTTTTGTAATTTATCACAAATCTTTGTTTAGCACGAACCCTTTATCACATAATATCGTGTTTTAGCAATCCTGCTAGAAGGTTTTTGTAAACATCATGAATAAAGGAAGAAAATGCTGGTTACCCACAATTCTAACAATAGAACTATTTGTTTCTCTTTTTTTGCAAAAGTTCCATGCATTGAATCAAACAAATTAATATCTATTTATTAGTACGTTTACTCGTGTTACTGAGCTACTAAAATAGCATTTAATTTGACACTATAGCATTGATGAAAATGACCTTTTTAAAATAATTTGAGTAAGTTTTTTTTTTTTCGGAAATAAAACTGGACAACCTCTTTTACTGTTTTGTGGTCGTTTTTCACCTTTGATTAAGATGCAGGGTGATTATTTACAGTATGAATTCGATTGTATGCTTGCTTGACGTTTTATACTATTGCAACAGTAAAAAAATGAAAATGGAACAACGCCTGTATTAAAAGCCAGCCAATGTCTACATTTCTATGACAATAAAAAGCCGAATATAGAAATGACCTCTTTACCAAAGAAATTTTTTTTATGAACACTTCCAAAAAGACTGTAAAGTTAACAGGATTTTTTTTTTTATCCCTAACAGTTTGGCTGCTAAAGCCCTTTTCACAACTGCCTTGCGACCGGTTTAAGACCGCCTGCTATATAGAGGATAATCAACTGGTGGTGTGTGATATTAAAAATCTGTCACTAGAATGGGGTGATGCGGTTGAAAAACGAGTCCGAAGGACTAGTTTTTTAACCGTATCAAACCCCATTCGAGTGACAGATTTTTAATATCACACACCACCAGTTGATTATTCTATTTATTATATTCCTAATTATCCCTTTTTTTTTTTTTGCTAATAGTTATCAAGAACGGTAGGTATTTATACATGTATAGAACTTTTCTTTACAAACACATGATCCATTTTTGGCAGAAGCAGCTGACGCAACAGATGAGGTAACGCTCGAGGGTATGTTACGTCATCTATCTCTCCATTTGAAGGCATGCACTGTTGCGCACCTTTACGATTTAAAACCAACCATATGAAATTAGAAGAAGAAACAGTTAACCCTTTCCCACATGACAAGTTTAAGACTTTCCCAAATTAAAAACGTCTCCAAATGACAATTACTAAATTGGTACAAAAGATCTTAGGTTTTCTGATAGGATAGAAAACATTATGGAAAAAGGAGAAAATGCTGGTTGGTAGTAGTTTCTCTTTTTTCCACAATATTTTCAAAGAGCTGTCTCCCACAAAGCTATCTTCTTTTCTTGAAATGTTTTCAAAAGAACTCTCCCACAAGGTCGTTAAGTTAGGGTTGTTTGGAAAGACTGTAGACCGAAAATCGTTTCACTGTGCTATTGTTTACTAAAGATGTTTGAAGCAGAGATAGAAAGATCAGACTGTGAGAAATATAGGAAAAAAGTAGTTCCGGCAAACATTCTAAAACTATATCATCACTAGTGATGATACCATATCGTCACTAGTGATGTTGTTAACTGTGAAAAACTGAAAAAATAATACACTGAGAAATCCCAGTAATTCACTGATAGGAATATAATAAAGATTTTTAGCAGTGTTGCACCAACACCCAAAAATTGTTTTGCGAGCTGTCGAAGTCGTTCGAGAGTCGCAAGCAGTTCTAACCAATCGCACTAAGGCCGGTACACACAATAAGATTTGTCTTATGAAATTAATCTCAGAGATTTTTGTATCATAATACGCTCCTGTACACACACTAATGCAAATCTTATGATACTCTTCTTACCTGTCGAGTTTTTCTGCCAGGGTTATGTTAATGTGTAGATCTAGTGTCAAAATGGTGCTTACAGAGCAAGATAACGTGATCATTGCATTATGCATGATAATTATTGCTATTACATTGGAAAACTTGGACGGACTGTTTCTTGTGCGAAGATGTTGGACCAGGGTCCGTATTCACCAACCATTCTTGAGAACGTTCTCAGTCCTTTTCTGCAGATTTTTCCAAATTGGAAAGAAACTCCCCTTCTGATTGGCAAAACCAAACGGTATAGCCAATCAGAAGTTGTGTTATTTTCAATTTTGGCAAATCTTAGAGATTAAGACATAAAATGTTCTTAAGAATACGGACCCAGTACGTGGAAAATACATTGTCTGCCATTTTTGTGTATCAGTAAATGGCTTACTCAACGTGTATACACTTTACAGCATCAAGAAATGACTCACCTTCCAGGAAATGCTAAGCTGTGATTGTAAAATACTCTAATACAAATTTTAGGAAATAGAGCATTGCTCTAAACCTAAAGCCCGGTACACACAGTAAGATCAATCTCAAATATTTGTGAATCTGAGACACATCTTACTGTCTGTACACTCATAATACATGTACCAAAAGATTTTCTGGAGTTTCATGAAACTGTATTAGGTTTAGAGCAATGCTCTATTTCCTAATATTTGCATTAGAGTATTACCCAATCGCAGCTTAGCATTTTCTGGAAGGTGAGTTACCTGTAGATTTGTTGATGCTGTAAAGTGTATACACATTGAGTAAGACACTTCCTAATACACAAAAATGGCAGAAAATGTATTTTCCATGTACTGGGTGCGTATTCACCAACTACTCTTAAGAACGTTTTTTGTCTTATCCCCCAAGATTTTCATCCAAGATTTGCCGAATTTCAAAGTAACAAAACTTCTGATTGGCTGAACCGTTTGGTTCAAATTTCAAATTTGGAAAATCTGGAGAATAAGACTGAGGACGTTCTTAAGAATGGTTGGTGAATACGGACCCTGGTCCAAAATTTTCACACCAGGGAAAGTCCGTCAAGTTTTCCAATGCAATAGCAATAATTATCATGCATAATGCCATGATCACTTCATCTTGCTCTGTAAGCACCATTTTGACACTAGATCTACACAATTTAGCATATTTCTGGCGGGGAAACCCGACAGGTAAGAAGAGTATCATAAGATTTGTATTAGTGTGTGTACAAGAGCGTTTATGATACAAAAGTCTCTGAGATTAATTTCATGAGACAAATCTTATTGTGTGCCCCGGCCTTAATACAGTTTCATGAAACTCCAAAAAATCTTATAATACATGTGTTAGGAATGTACAGACAGTTAGATTTGTCTCAGATTCAAAAATCTCTGAGATTAATCTTACTGTGTGTACCGAGCTATAGACTTTTGAACGTGTTCAAAATTCTGACGCGACTGCATGCTATCCAAATGGGCGCACCTGGTCCCACTAAATATCGTATGAGTGTGGCACAACGTTGCAAACCTCTGTACGAGGAGACACACGAGACTTTGTGACTAAGATAAATTGCATTTGATCGCTTGCAAAGACGTTATGTAACATATAATAGATCTCTTGCAACCAGTCGCACTTCCGTTTGTGTATGTGATTCGTCTCTGAGACTGTTGTTCGAAAATAGGCATCACGTGCACATTGAACTACCGTTAAACTACTCTATGCGGCTATTCCTTCAAGTTTATAAAGGAGATAGCTGTCAATGGTACCCACCCTTGAGGGAAGGACGTAAGCAGTTATGGTTATAACCCCTATGGCCGGATTTTGAGAATGGCTTAAGAGACGAGTGCAATAGCTATTCTACGGGTTGCTATTCTGGTTGCTCACCCGACTCATCCGTCGCTTGCTCCACTGATTGATTAGTCGGTAGCTGTGGTTTAGGGTTTTAACTTCTCATGACCAATCTTATGATCGTGCAATCGGTCTCGTCTAAACACCCGACTAACCGCATGGTCTTGCCGTGCAATCGGTCGAAGTAGTTTTATGGTTGATCTGACTTAAATCTCAAGTGCTCGTGAAACGTATAAAAGTAGGATCGCTTTCATGGGATACGCGGCTGTATCATGCGAGAGTAACTTCCGACTGCCGTTGTTCATCAAACCCGGTTGCATTTTAGAAAACTTTTTGCGGTCACTGGTGACATTCACGTTTTCGAGTCGATCGTACGACCAAATTGCCACAAGGAGTCGCATTCAAATTATGAAAGGGACTGTATTAAAACTTAATAACTTCTTTCGTGCCTAAATGGTTTTATATCACTGCAGTAGATCAGAAGGAGATTTGCTCCGCAGAGGTCCTGAGTGGCGTATTTGTGTGTATCTTTTGTATACGTTCACGTTCAGTACTTTTTCGGACTAACAATACAATTCTTACATTTTATGACGGCGCGAGAATGATTCTCTACATGATGTCATTTCAAAACAAATTCTTTAATCTTTTGAAAATGATTGACGTGTATTTGCCTGTTTTCAATTTCACATTACTGCCATGATTCTTTATCTGAACTGCACAAATGATAGTTAAGCCAGCGTTCGTTTATGCTTGTACCACAATAGAATGTTGTCTACATATTTTGTTATCTGAACCACATTTGTCTTTTTTCTTGCCGTCTCAACAAATGGATAATGGCTTGGGATGAGAAAGTTCAGTTTTTGTGTTTTTTTTTTTTACCTGGGGTTACGCCTGAAGTGATAACTGGTACTGGTTGGTTTTATTGATTGAATAGTAGTTAACGCCGTTTTCAATATTATTTAATTAGCATCGCAGCTGCCAGTGCACCTATCCATGCTTTCCTCGAGTTTCTTTTACCAGTTCTACGCCCAATATTCTTCTCAAGTCACTGACTGCTTTCCCACGTAACCATCCAAAACAATGATCAGCCGTGAGAGAGGAACGACTCCTGTCTCCTGTCGCAATGACTATCATTAATCATCGGAATGACATTTGGCTGAGCTGTTGATTCGATCCAGCGATCCCCTGTTCTCAAGTCCTGTACGCTACCGATCGCGCTACCAGGACTAGGCGATAACTGGTACTAAACTAGGGGAAAGAACAACAGTCAACTCACAATCCGCTATTTGTCATACATCGGTAGGAACAACACCAGTTTTTAAAAGACTCTATATCGATATGCTTACTACAACCCGTCTTTACGTCTGTGTGGTCTTTGATAATTGGTGATCTATCACTTAAATCTAACTTATCAAATGTTTAATTGTGTTTACTAATACAATGACTATGATTATATATTTTTAACGTAATTTTGAGTAGTCAATTTTAGGTGAAACTAGGAATGATTAAATAAAAATGTGTTATGGTTGACATGTAAACTGTTATTTTGTTGAAGTCTGAACACGCCAAACTATTATTTTTTAGTTAAATTTGAACAGAAGATACTTCAAGGATTCTATACAAAAAATGGACAGAGCCTATGGAAGGGTATTTTTGATAACTCAGTTTACTCTTGTCTTTGTATTCAGCATAAAGTTTACATAAGATATGTGAAAACGGTAAGTTTCTATAGGTGAATTATTAGAATAGAAAACGTACTTAAACATTTCTCCTTCCGGACGTTTATAACAAGTCATATTGGTAAAAGTGTCGTATGATCTGTTAAACTCTTTCGCGGAAAGCTTGTTGATATCTCTGCCCAGGAATGGAATTAATCATTGCATTGTCTAAGTATATCAAACTTATATGGGGGACTTTTAATCTCTCCTTGACCAAGAATTGTATCTGGCTTTTCACATGCCGTCTAAAAAGTAACACGCCTTCGCAAACCTACCTACATCATCATATTGTCTTATGGACGAGAAAGGTTGACATAGATCTAGACAGGAGGTTACGTGTTTGTGTATTTTGATTTAGCAAGCAACGTTTTCGTATAAGACATCGAATTTAATTTTGTGTTCGAGTTCAGCGGGCAGAGAGGCGATGGGTTTCAAGATGACAAGGTCACGGTCACGTCTATTTATACTCCCAAGTGAGTGACGGGACTTTCTTCTGCTATGGAATTTACAATAGTATCTTATAATGGATCTAAATTGTATCAAAAAAAAACTGTAAAATTACACTCATTTTGTTATCACGTTTAACTCTCATCTACGTATACGTGTGTTCTCTGAGCTGGTATACTTGTTGTTCGTGTTGTTTCAGCACATCGAAAATGACCTTTGGAGAAAAGAATCAGACATAAGAGTAAGGGGTGTTACGCCTGAAATGATAAATGGTTCAAAACCCGGGGAAAGAAGACCACTTAAATCTCATTCCGCCGTCGGTGGTGCTTCAGTAGAAACAACATCAATTCTAACAGACTCTGCATCGACAATTAACACTACCCCTCCCAGACGTTTAAAACAAGTAAAATATATTAACACAGACATATTACTGTATTCTGCAATAGTTGGAAACTCTACAGAAAACAAAACTTGGGACATAATTGCAATTACAGGTTGGGAGGCACGCTCAGTTTTCCAGCACGATTATATGTGTTGTGTTTTGTACTCTTCAGGATCTGTTCAAATCTTGCCTATCGTTTTTAAAAAGAAAAAATTCAATGCCGAAATGCAGGCTTGGCAATACATCTGTGCCTTGAACGAAAGTCAGCTTGGAGATACACCGGTAGCAGTTACCCTAACAGAGTCGAAAAACAGTGGATGCCACAAAGAATTTTCCGAGTATGTTGATGTAGAGTATTCTTACAGGCATCCAGAGGATATTGTCGTCTTTGCAAAAGTGAGTGATGTTTTTACCGTATGCAGAGTAAATCTTTTCTGTAGTCTCTGACATTCCTTTTCTGACATTAACGCTACGCATACGTTGATTTCCTACGCCAAAATACCAGTATAACAACTGTTTTTACATAGGGACCAAACATTTTAAATTGCACTCTTATTTACATTAAGATATCACCCAATTTCTGATTGACAACACCAAATGGTTCGGCCAATCAGGAATTGTTTTACTTTGTGTAAATTCTTCAGAATAAGACGAAGAATGTTGTATAAAAAGGTTGGTGAATACGGACGCTCAGTGCACTCTCCTACACTTTGAACTCATGTCCTACTTCAAGAAAGTCAAATACTCGTATAGACCGTCATTAAAAACCCTTTTTTTTGGGGGTGTATTCACTCCATGCGCAGATCAGCCTTCACATTCTATGTTGTGTGTGCGCAAAAGAAACTTTAACAGATTGGCGTGTTTGGGCAACATTTACTTCTATCATCCTCAGAATCCAGGTTTGAAGCATTACGTTACTCTCCATGCATCGCCCCTGGGAAATTGAGTAGCAAATTGTCGTTTCTTATGAATATTCATATGGTCGGGATGTACCCTAATAGCCAATCGAAAGATCGATAACGTAATGATACTCTCTTGTAGACAGGATAATTTCATTTCTTCCGTTACTAAAAATAACCCTGGAAAAAACCCGAGGTTGTCAACAAATATGGCGGCCGTCGGAGTGCTTGTCTCCTGTGAGATATGCCATTCTGCAATACAGGGACGACACTATCGATCTTTGTGTACGATTTTAACTGACAATCTTTCGGTGTTACGCCGAAAATCTCTTTTAAACGCTTCTCGATTGTGGTGTTGATGGGCACCGCCATATTTAAAGTATCGCTAAGCTTGATATGCAACGAATGATGTGATTGGATATCGACAAATAAAAAATAGAAATGACGGCGTATTTGTGATAAAAATAGTTTAAATTTTCTCAAAGAAAAACTGAGATCACCAATCAAAATGCTTCATGAATAATTCCTGAGAACGAGGAAACGCCAGCGAAATAACCCAGGGGCGATTACAGAATGAATCGAAACTTGGTCACCGAGGATGTACTTCTATATACTCTCTTTTTATTGACAGATAGTATATGGCAATATATCAGCACCTGATCTTATAGTTTGGTTTGAGATTCACAAATTACAAGGTTTCCAGAAAGTCCAGATGTATACTTACAAGTTAAACAGAGATGCAATGAAAGTTCTTGAGTATTACCAGAGACAAGGAATTTTGGAAGTAGTACCGTTTGTCAAACCAGGATTAGGTAAACTTTGTTTGAGTCAGTATATATCATGTATTAAAGGGTTTTAAAAAGCTGTTTGTATTGGATTAAATGTAGGAATAAATGAATACTACATAATTGTTGACCCTTAATTTTGAACTATTTTGTCTAACGACTGACAGGATCACTAGGTAGTTGGGCAAGCAGAAATTTACAAATATCAAAAAGTTTTGACCCATGTCAGCCTACGCGGACTGCATTGGCTGATATGGGTCGATACTTTTGCAATGCATTAAACCCCTTTTCGTAGAGGATGACTCTTTTATAATTGACACAGGACATATTTTCGTAAAGAAACGCTGTGTTAGGGTTTAAAATCTAGAGTTTTTAAAACACTTATTTGTAATTGAGGCTTATATGCTTGTAAAACATTGCGGCAAAAAGAGGATTGTTCGTAATAGAACTTTCTCTATTTGCTAGTGTTTATCAATATGGTCTGTTACAAGGTAACATGGCCACAAAACTAACAACTTAGTGCAAGATGTTGTTACAGAACATACTGAATTATTTTCTCGCCTGTGCAATTATCGTCGGCAAATAATAGATCTACCAACCTTTATATATATATTTTTTAATGATTTTCCACAAAATATCGGACAAAAGACAACGATGATCTAAGACAAGATCAGAGTATTACGGGTTTATCAAAGCTAATTTAAACTTACAGAGCAAGGGAAAACTGAGACAGCAATGGGAACAAAGAATGTACAAGGGTGGACCGACGAGTGCGTGGCGTTGAACGATGGTATAGAGCGTCTGAGGGGCTACAGATATATCATTAGTTTAGACGTAGACGAGTATCTGATTCCAAAGAACAAACAGTCATGGAGGTCACTCTTTGTAAGTTTTTTTAAGTGTATGCACTCCATCATAAATCTTATCCTTACGGAACTATTGTCAGGTTGGGTTTCTTTCTTTTTTGTGTGTGTGTGTGTGTGTATGTGTGTGGAGGGGGGGGAGGAAGTGGGTACAATGTCAATTAAGTATAGGGCACCCTAATGGGATTGGTGTAACATTGCCTTTCATCGCCGAAAAACGTACTGATTCGGCTAAGACTCGGGTAATCCGTAATCGATCGGCCGATAGACGCTGGTTCCCCGCATCGATTACGGATTACGTGAGTCAAAGCCGAATCCGTACGATTTTGGCGATGAAAGGCGATGTTACACGAATCCCATGAGGAAGTCATATCCTTAAGTCAAACTGCACAGAAATTGCAGTCTTGTTTTTTTTAAGGACGTCTCCTAATATAAACATATCCTTGTCAGAAATAGCTTTGAACCTGGTATTTTTTTTTTGGGGGGGGGGGGGGCGTAGCTTTATGGATTCTTGATAAATGTATTTCCAGTTCACCTATTTTCATAGGTATTGTGTGACAGCCTTAATCATTATGCTAGAAATAGGCTCTTACCACATTGTAGGTTATCTCATAAATTGCTAATTAAATTTATGCCATACTCTTTTGAAAAGGTTGTTCAATGCACCTGGAAAAAAATCGACCCATTTCAGCCTACACAGTCCGCGCAGGCAGACCTGGAATGAAACTTTTTGCTATTTGCTATTTGTAAATTTTTTGTATGTCCAAGTACAATGCTACCTACGGATCCAGTCGATTGTTAGACTAAATGGATTTTATGGATCCATAATCATCTGATGACTTACTAGGTATATTATTGTACTGCAAAGAAATTTCTCGTGATCTGACGGGATAATCTGCCCCGAACATATATATCATGTACACTGGCAAAACAAACGTAAAAGCAGTTTCCCTTTCGGGAGCCTCGTATACATGACTACACTTTCAACACAACATCCCAGATAGCGGCGTCGATCAAGATTAACATCAAGATTATGCACCAAACTGCACGTTTTACCAAGGTTTCAGTGACGTCAGTTCCCAGTGACGTCAGTTTTCATTGAATTGGGGCACTCAAAAGGGAAATTATACTTCGTCAGCTTACTCAATTTTTGAAACCAAAAAACAGGTAAATTTCGCTTAATACACGTTGGAACAGTAAAACTTTGCAGTATAATAAATTCGTTGTACGGTCAGGTGGCAGGGGACTTGGAAACTTGTTCACGGCTGTGGTGAATCATGTCGCCACCTCGCCTTCGGCTCGGGACGACATGATTCACCACAGCCGTGAACAAGTTTCCAAGTCCCCTACCACCTGACCGTACAACTAATTATGCATCACAGAGATGCACGAACCCCATTTATCCAGAGTGCCTCTCATGTTATTATTAAATGGCCTGCAACTCGCGAAAAGGGACAGTCTGACATTTGCGTAAAGTGTCGTCTCGGATCAGCCTGCGCAGTCCGTGCAGGCTAATCCGAAACGACACTTTCCGTTTTTATGTAACTTTCTGTTTTGCGCAAGAGTACTGTAGCATAAAATGTAGTAAGTCGTAAAGTGCCGTCTCGAATTAGCCTGCGCGGACTGCGCAGGCTGATCCGAGACGACACTTTACGCAAATGTCCGAATGCCCTTTTTCGCGTATTGCAGACCAAATAAAGAGTTCAAGTTGCGAGTAGTAAACCAAATATTTTGAATTCAAATTTATTTTTCGTCGAAAAAAAACACCTCTGTGTCGGACATTGTAACCAGACTTAGATTACACTTTATGTACAGTCTGAGCCCTTGCCTGTAAAACTTGAGTTCATACTCAACTGTGTTTGTGTTAAAATTTCAAATGCTTCTGCAATTAAGACATTGAAAAATAAGCTCTTTCTATCAATAAAAGGAAGAAAGATAAAAACTTTGGAAAGGTTTTAGAAAAATTATCTACATATCTTTCACTAGTTGAATATGGACTGGTTTTTTATGCCGCCGAAAAAATTTGGAGGTCTACAAAAGTTATTTTGTCCGTCCGTCCGTGACTTTAACTTTTCCTATTAGATCTACTTGATTTTTAAAAAAATGCACAAATACTTACCACAAGGAGTCGATGTATCATGAGCAAGAGGCATGTCCATAGGGCAAAGATCAGGGTCACTGCAAGGTCAAATATGTTTGGGGTTAGTGTTCGTTGCTGGTCCGTAACATTTTAATTACATGAATGAATTTCACATTGTCTGTTTGTGGTTGATGATTCTGCAATGCAATACTAAAATTCATTCATAATTAAAAACGTTACAGGCCGGACACGAAAACTACCTTTCCCCCCCCCCCCCCCCCCCCCCAAAACACACACACACACACACACACACACCCCATAGACACGCGCGCCACGCGCATTTGACCTTGCTGAATGTATTACCATAAGTGGTAATCGTGAAAATTTTTGAAAACTTCTTTTGCTTTGTCTTGCAAAATTTTACCTGTTGTATTTCAGACGTTACATTTCAGTTGTGAATATGAAAGCATCTTTGACACTTTTTGCTCTATGACACTAATGTCAAAGAAATCTAGACGCAGCTGTTTTATGCCCAACTTTACCAACAGAAGAAAACTAGCAGCAACTGATTTATTCTTAAAGTTTTACCAACAGAACATGTGCACCTTTTTTCTGAATTTGTTTTTCCTTACAGGACTCATCAATCCTAAGCAAACCACACGCTGCTTGTTTCCATTTCAAAACCTATCTTTATATCAAAAGCTGGGGTCCAACAAATGAGTCCTCACCTTTTGAGGTTGGGCGATACTGCAATCGATCAGGTATTACAAGTGACAGACCGAAGCATGTTTCTGTACCGGCAAGATTAAAGTATGGTGGTTTCAACACTCATAACGCTGTTCCTTTGGCTGGATATAAGTCGTTAAGTATTACTGACTTTCATAAATTATCCTTCTCTAGCAGAATTCTGATACTTCATATATAATGTTATTGATCAAGTAATTTCGTTCGAGGTCTACAGGTCCGAGGTCTACGGTATTAGCCCAAGACCGAAGGCCGAGAACTTGAACCGCACACCGATGCCAATGCGAAATTACTTTATTAATGACAATCTCATTAATTAATGGCCAGAATTTGTCGGCAATATTGAATTCGATATTGGCTGGGTAATATTGGCTTCGTTTTGTTAAATATTGGCCGGGTTTTTCACGTGTCGGCCAAGATTGCTGATATTGGTCTAGTTTGTCATTTGGTATTGAACGTTTTCGTCACATAAATACAATAAAATTGTTTTAATATTTTTTATAAAATCGTTTAAGCGCTTAAATGTTATTTTATACTTGTCTGGTACCACTCCTTATTATCCCTTTTCCAGGATAGCTATTCTATTCTAGGCTTAGCCGTTTCCCGTTATAAAAAAATTTGTTTTGTAACTTGTGGGTGTTCG
This sequence comes from Hippopus hippopus, assembly GCA_946811185.2. NCBI lineage: Eukaryota > Metazoa > Mollusca > Bivalvia > Cardiida > Cardiidae > Hippopus > Hippopus hippopus. Next base: position 39,736,080 of record OX328097.1, read on the forward strand.
AGTTTGACTTTCGCTTTTCAGTAAGTTATCCCTTTCTAGGATAAAGCTCTGTGTAATAACTCACAATGTAATAAATTTGTGAAATGAAGCAATTCAATTACAAAGTGGGCAGAGACTGTAATAAATGTACAATATCTACAGAACTCGCTAAGCAATAAAGTTGCCAAAATATCATAAACCTTCTATCATGATATAAATCTATCTTATAGGCGTACATTGTGTATGAACAAAGTATAGTAAAAGAACCGAGATGTATCAAGAAGAATGGTAGACAGATACATGAAAATAGCTCTACATGACAACATCTGCATTACCATCATAACTACCACACCACCACCACCGCCGCCGTCACCACACTTAGTACAATAAAAAAGTAGTGAATTGCAATATGGCCCAAATTTCCGATGTAACACCGTGGCAATAATAAATCGATGTCTTGCGCATAAATGAAGCAACTTGTAATTCTACAAAAAAAAGGCATAAAATAAAGGCATGACGGATGTACATATCTTAAAACTATTGTGAGGTTTTATAATAGTCCTGTGTGTAAAAGTTCCGGGAAACTAACAGACATTTATATATAGCATTTACTGATCGCTTAGTTTGATTGACAGCAGTCAACGACAAAATGACTGCAGTCTACCTGTATAACTTCATCTCAGTTAACGCAAAATTACTATTTAACTGAGTAGCGCTCTGGCATAAGAGGGTTTAGGGCATTTTCGTAATGCAGCATACCTACATATACAAGTCGTCATATGTTTTCATTTTGTCTGAAAATCAACTGAATCATGAGTTAGAATGCTCCTAAGACAAGCAGTAAATTTACAAATAAATGTTTCGACCAATGTCTGACATTGGTTGATGCTTTTTGCAGATGCATTAAACTCGCATGACCCTTATATTTTGATTCTCGACAGGTATACAGCAAGTGAAGACGACGTGGCTGTATATCACTTTAGATCATGTAGACCTGGCTGGTTAAAACCTACATCTTCGTTTCCTTGCTTTAACATCACAAGGCACCATGACGTGATATTGTTGAAGCTGCTGAGGAAAGTTGAAAAGAAAGTCATGGACGTCATCAGCGATATTGGGATTTAGAGCGGTGTTTGCTGTGAAAAAATATTGACAGTACAGATGTGTTTATCATACTCAGAGCATCACATCTTTTTATTGGCGTAGCTGTAAAAACTGGTTTTTGACATACCTTTTGGGATCAATCTCGAATGAACAGACAGAAAGTTTCACGGCCTGTAATCTCTGGCGACATATAATTTTTGCGATGTATTAAAAAAGAGCCAAGAAACTTCCGATGTCAAGCCAAGGACAGGAAATAGACTACAAACATAAACAATACAATGCATTGGTCTTATATTTTTTCTCCCACAAAACTGTCTTAGCCTTTTTAAAAAAACGGAGTTTTTTACAATACAGAAATGGCCTTTCCTTACGTATCATGGGTTCGATTAGTATCCGAATGCGATTCTAGTTTCTGATGGGTCTCAACTGGGTACAGGGACGATCGCGGTTATAATGGTAGATATCTCCGCACGGTCCCCCCCCCCCCCCACGTTTAAACTTTCATATTTTCACAAATTGACGACAGAACTAGAATTTGAACATGCCCATTGCTTGCCTATTCAACAATCCTTCGTTTCAAATATAATCGTTTTAATTTAAGCTTTAACTTTAGATGTTTATGTTCCCCAAAATAGACACAAAATTGCCTCTAAACACTATAAATTTCGTTAGTTTTTATCGAAATTTACATGTAATAAACGATTTCTAAAAGCGCTGTAGGTATTGAAAAGTTAAATAATTTGTTTTTGGTCATGTGTGTCATTAAAAGTCAATTTGCGCTTCGCTGAAACACGGATTAAACCAACGAAACAGAAAGTCAGTGCTACGCTGTAGGTAGTTCTAGCCGACAGATCACGGTGGACTTGAGGTAGTGTGGTGTATTATAAATATCCAAGCATGAAAAGAAGCATCGTAAACGTCTCATGTTTGAGACATGTGTTCGATGGGAAAAATTATCCACATTTGCTTTTTGGCGCCATCACCTTATCATGCCCCCGCCTCAAATATTCGACGAGATAGGCAGATTATGACGCTTAATAACGTAATCTTGTTTAAATCACACTTGTATCTGGCAAACAGTAATATCCCGACCTTATACTAGTGAGTTAAAGCAAATTTGCAAACTTGAAATCTACGGATTTAACCTTTGTATTCGACTTTTATAAAGTCCTTGTCAAAACTCTATTTCAATTTTACGGAAAGAAACGCATTAATTTTGCATATCGAACATCAGATACGCAAAGATTGGCCATTTCTGTGTGGTAAAAAACTTCCAGTCTTTTTCAACAAGGCTCACAAGACTGATGCATTATTTTGTTTTCATTTTCAGTCTATTTCCCTGAAAATTACGGGCCATGAATTTTGCGATTGGTTAAAAAGATGTTAACATGTGTATTTGCCGGCCTTTGAGGGCCATTTTGCGGGCCCATTTATGACACCATTATTGAAGGTTGCTACCGTTTATATAGATATCCCGAGATGCTTATTTACATGCAAGCGAATGGATATGATAAGGAACAATCCTTTCTTGTAATAATTGGTAACAGAATACTTTTGAACCCTATCTCACTACTTACTGTACAGTCCATTTTTTTTTTTTCGGACGTACCCATTTTCAGCAGCAAACTGCTACTTTTCCAACAATGAGTTAATTAAAACTAAATCTAGAAATATATTTAATAGAAAAGTTCACTTGACAACAACATGCAAAGCAATATTGGAAAATAGAAGCACTGCTGACGTGCTTACTTTTCACTGTTTCTCTCCATATTGAACCAAAAAAGAAGTTCAGTATTCATATTCCAGTACCTCAAAGAAGTGACTCTTGAAATAGAGATCTGTCAAAGTTAAGGAAAGTGAATAGAGTTTATTTCATCAGCTTGTGGTTAATATGGGGAAATATTTGCCTCAAAAGGGAAAGGTCCGCGAAAATAACTCGTGCCTTACGGCACTCGTTATTTTAGCATACCTTTCCATTTTTCGGCAAATATTTCACCATATTAACCACAAGCTGATGAAATAAATTATATATTATATTTCCTCTGATTGTTTTGTCAACGAATGCCACTTTTAAAACTTAAAAACTTAAAAAACTTAAAAAAAGTAGTTCCAGATTTTCGGCAGGAGGAAAATATTCACTGTGACGGGGAAATAATTCCCCCCAGCTTAAATTACGACATTTCTTTACCCATAACATTTCAAAAAATAGACACATGAAATATAATATAATGTCTTACTAGTGACACGAAAAGCATTATCGGATGAGGAACATGATATCTACAACGTTTTTGAAACTGTCTGAATCAAAGACGTAGGAATGCTTACTTATAAAACAATGGATTGAATCATATTGTTATGCTGTTTGAAATTCGGGTTATAATTCAAGAATCTTTCCTTTGACGGACTCACAGTCTTGCAAAAGGCTAACACTACCTTTTCGCACAATTCCATCATTCCGATAACTTTACACATCATTTGCAACAGGATGTTCATTTAAAGCTGGCTGCAAAGAAAAAGTCTAAAGCAAGGCAACTGTAGAGAGGAAACATGCCAATTGGCTCTTATCATGAACTAGAAAAGACCTTGACATTTGCTTCGTTGTGCATCTGTATCTGTCTGCTGTCAAAAAAGACAAACTGGCCAAAAAACATGCATACATGTAAGTACCAAAGGTTTAAGGATTACGAACGAAGCAATCCGGTTTTGCAAGTTTGGCTATCTGTTTCGGTAACCTTTCGATGTCCATATCTCAGGTATTGACCATCTTTGTCTCCAATGCACAGTTGGATTATCCATATAAATGTATTAGAATACCTGTGACGGATAAGAAGGGCAATATTACAGAAAACATATACAAGATTTATGACAATGTTGGCCATTTATATACTGTGAATTTATATCATACCCAGTGCTCAAGCTTAGTTAATGGGAAAAATTCAGCACTATTCGTACAAACCCACTTGTTAAGGATATTTGAATCCATGAAACATGCTTTGGCAAAGTCAAATACATCAGTGGAAGAGGTTAACAGAAAACTCAAAGCAATACTACTGCAATGCCGTATTATTGATACGGATCGAAATGATTGTCCAACACCTGCTTCTGATACTCAAGACAAGTTTTGCCTCAAAAGTATTTCCGAAATCCCAGAAAATGAACAGCCATCTACAAGTACAACCATCAATTTGGATGGATCCCAAACGGAGACTGAAATATATTCTTATAAGCTGAAATCAAAGTCTGAGCAAATTATTGATTCTGCCGTACCTGACATATCTATATCCAATGATAAAGTATCCAAAACAAACATCAGCTTAGATGTCATTTTCCAAGAAATCCAGGAAGTAAAAGACATATTACTTAATCACGTGCATTCTACGTCCGAGGCCTTTGCAGGAATAAGAGATGAAATCGTGGGAATAAAGAACGTTTGTAAAATTCGCTCGCAAGCAGTTGAGTCCAAAGTGGAAAATATTACTGAAACAACGGTCGCATTAAAAAAGGAGCTGTCAAATGTGTCAACAACATTAAAATCACGGCTACAATCGATTACAGACCGTATAGGATCTACACAGCTGAAAAAGGATAACGAAAACAAAACCAGTAGATCAAATAGTGGAAAATTGTCGAATAAAACAAGCACCAGTAATAATAATATGAATCAGTCTGTGCATGAAGATAGTCTACGCGCAGAAAAATCTATGCCGAACAAGCCATCGTATCACAATCGACCAAAACCTACTAAAGGGAGAGTCCTGCTAATCGGGAGCTCAATTTTACAAAGAGTAAATAAGAGAGGGTTATCCCGTAATGTGGATGTCTCAACCAACCCTGGAGCAAGAGTCTTAACCATTAAAAGAAAACTAGAAATAATGGATCTTTCACCTTACAGTGCTATAGTAATCCAAGCGGGAGGCAACGATTTAGCTTCAGGAAGAAATGAAGAAGCCGTAGAAAATGACTTCTGCAAAGTGATTAATCATATTAAATCCAAATCGCCAGAAACCAAAATATACATATCTGAAATTACACCAAGACTAGATGCTGATGTTACAGACATGAACAGTTACATAAATTTTCTGTGTCGAGACAATGATATATATTGCATTCCGGTCAGTCAACGGTTAAAACTCAAATTATTTTTATACTGGAAAGATCAGATACATTTGTCAGATAAGGGAACGGCCGTATTGCTCAAGACGTACAATGAACATATTTCTATTCTCAAACAAGATTCTCCACAGAGAAAGTTCTTTCGCGTGCGTTGTTTTGGTTGCGGTCAGGAAGGACATAGAGCTGATGATTGTAAACAAGTTAAACAAAACAACATTCTTAGAACCAACAGAATGAATTACTATGAAGTTCCCAATCGCCGTTGTCAAAAATGTGGCATGTCAAATCATTTTACTTCGGAATGTAGACAAATTTATGTACATTAGGGAATCACGGACAGGTACACATCTACCTCCCTTCAAAACAAATTCGATACTTTACTTTCATTGTGTTCAAAATGTCAATTATTACCGTGTACATGCAAACTGGTAAATACGGAGAAATCGCCAATATTTCACGAATATAATTCTAAACCTAGTTCTGATTCTACTTCTGATTCTAATTCTAGTTCAAATTCAAATTCTAATCAAATTAAAAAGTCAAAAACCGATGGAAACTCTATGTTGGCCAAAAGCAAGGCACATGATCTTGCTTTAAGATCATCTAACATTTCGGTTCATCCTATAAAATTTCAGCAAAAAGGTTTACATGTTGTAAATTTGAATGTACAGCACCTTGTTCCAAAATTTGATGAAATTAAGTACATACTATCTACAAGTGAGATAGACATATTTGGCGCATGTGAAACCTTTCTTAATGACACTTTCTGTGATTTGAACCTTAATGTTCCAGGTTTTAATTATATAAGGAAGGATAGAAAGCACAAAAAGGGGGGGTGGAGTTTTGGTTTTCTTAAGAAATCATATCCCAATTAAACATAGGTCTGACTTGGAATCGGATGATATAGAATCTATATGGATTGAAATATGTCACAAAAACTCTAAGTCTTTTCTAATATGCTTTGTTTATCGACCACCGCACTCTAGTGCTGAATGGATATCCTCATTCAATGTACAAATTCAGAAAGTAGATGAGCTTGGCAAAGAATATCACATTATTGGAGATCTTAACTACAAATACTATTCAGATAAAAATAGCTTTGAATGTAAAGAGTGGTCAAATTTTGCTTTAAAATACGGACTCTCGCAACTGGTTAACAAGCCTACACGTATGTCAAAAAAATCGTCTACAATTATAGACCATATCTATACTAACCGGAATGACAGAAATATTTGTTTCGCCCTTATCCCTGAGTGACCATTTTCCAGTATGCATGACGCGAAAATTAAAAAACAGGCCATTTAGAGGCGGTGGTCATTCGATTATGACGTATAGAAGTTTTAAAAAGTTTAATATATGTGATTTTCAGCATGATTTAAGTGCTTCGCAAATTCATTTAATCGAAACTGAGCATGACCCGGAACAAGCTCTTTTACTCTTTTACAATATCTTGCATACAATTTTATCTAAGCACGCGCCAATTAAGAGTAAACGTATCAAAAGTAATCATCTACCAAGATGGATAAATCATGAGGTCAAAAAAGCAATGTACGAACGGGATCGTTTTCATAAGTTAAAAGATTGGAATAATTATAAAACTATGAGAAATAAAGTGCTACATCTCATTCGTAAAAATAAGAAAGATTATTATAATAATGCAATTAAAGCAGGCACTAATACCAAAGATCTATGGAGAAATTTAAGGAAGGTACAAAACAATGGCAATTTAGATAACGAATCAATACATTTACCTTCAAAAATGGTATTCAATGGAGAAAATATTCAGGGAACTAAAAATATCCTAAACTCCTTCAATGACCATTTCATCAACATAGCAAGCATTGTTAATAAATCAAAATTTAATGAAAGTAACTTTTCTTTTCTACGTTCACATTTACACCATATACTAAAAGACCAAGTTTTCGACATAGATTTTATCACACCTTTAATGGTTCGTCAATTTCTTAATAAGCTTGAAACTAATAAAGCTTCTGGAATTGATGGAATAAGTGCCACTATTCTAAAATATTGCGGTGATCATATAGTTTTACCTATAACTTCTATTATTAACAACAGTATCGCCAAAGGTATATTTCCAACCGCGCTGAAAGAAGCATATGTTCTACCTTTACATAAAGGAGCCGAAAAGGAAGATCCAAATAACTATCGCCCAATATCTATTTTACCCACTATTTCAAAGATTTTTGAACGTCATTTATCTAACCAATTATTAGCTTTCTTAAACAAACATGATTTATTAGCTAAGCACCAATCTGGATTTAGAGAAGGCCATTCATGTCAAACAGCCCTTATTCGGCTAACTGACGAATGGCTAAAAGATGTTGATTCCGGAAAAATCATTGGTTCGGTTTTTGTTGATCTAAAAAAGGCTTTTGATTTAGTAGATCACGAAATTTTATTACATAAGTTGAAATTGCATAATTTCTCCACTAAGTCCTTAGCAATATTCAAATCTTATTTGACTGATAGGAAACAGTGTATTAGACATAACAATGCATTTTCATCTTCTCGAAACTTATCAAGCGGTGTCCCACAAGGCTCTATTTTAGGGCCGCTGCTGTTTTTAATTTATATAAATGATATGTGCTTGCACATTGATGCCTGTAGTCTAGATCTTTATGCAGATGATTCAACGTTATATAAGTCAGGAATCAGTATTACTGAAATACAACATAATCTACAAAATAGTTTAGAAACTATGCTCGCTTGGTGTACTGTTAATAATATGCTTGTTAACCCAAATAAAACAAAATGTATGCTAATTGGACCAAAACATAAATTAAATTCTATTAATCTAGAACTAAAAATTAATGACGTTTGCATTGAACTTATTGAGTCTCATAAGATATTAGGTGTACACATTGACAAGCATTTGTCGTGGAATGTACACATTGATAAAACTTGCACTGCGATCAACAATAAAATTAATTTGTTTAAAAGGATTTCGACGTACCTAACAATGGAAATGAAACAATTATTTTACAACTCGTACATACTGCCTCTCTTCGACTATTGTTGTACAGTTTGGTGGAAGAGCGCTAAATATAGGACCTCTAAACTATCTGTACTTCAAAAAAGAGCAGCCCGCATCACATTAGGGGCTCCATCTAGAACACCGTCAATTGAACTTTTCGCAGAACTAAATTGGTTGACCTTTGACAATAGATGTGATTATCACGCTGGTGTTTTAATCTTTAAGTGTCATAATAACCTTTCACCACCATATATAAGGGACATTATTTCGTTTTCTAGAAACACCAAGTATAATTTACGATCATCTGCTCATTATGATATCATTAACTCAAGATTTAACACTTTGTTCAAGAAAAAAGCATTCTCGTATTACAGCATGAACATATGGAATGAAATTCCTATTTCAATCAGAGCAGCAACTTCCTTATCTAACTTTAAACATCAGTTTAAACAGTATATGTTCAGAAAGCAATCTGTCATCTCACCAAATAACACAAACAAATTACCGTAAATTGTGTATCTGTCCACTGACTTATAGACTCATTTTCATGTTATTTTCTTTCATCATCCACTTATTTATTATCGCATCTGTTTGTGTGTGGGTGTAGGGGTAAGTGTGTGGAGGGGTGTGTGTGTGTGAGAAAGAGAGAGAGAGAGAGAGAGAGAAAGAGAAGGCAACATTGTAAAAAAGACTCCATTTTCAGGTCATTTTTCTTGAAATTCTGTCTTAATGTTTTAACCTTCAAGAAATAAAGATTTTATTATTATTATTATTATTATTATTATAATGCAATCTCGTCACTTCTGTATGCGTTCTTATCCATATTTATACGCGAATTTTCCTTACTGTCAGCATTTGGAACTGCGCCTTCCCACGAGTAAATTTTAGACTAGTCCAAATCGAAATTAGTCACAGACGGCAAATTAAGAATCGTTCAAAAGATGGAATTTGTCATTAATAGGGTAGGAAATATTGTGAGAAAATGAGAAACTGCTGGTTACAAGTATTTTCCCTTTTCCCATCCTTTTCAAAAGCTGTCTTTCTCAGGGTCGTTAAAACTCGGTATTCTGGTAGGGGTTAAAAATATAACCAAAATTATGAAGTGCTCGTTAATCATTTACTTCAACCTAACTTTAAATGAAAAGTCTCCAAGTAATCTATGACGAAAGGCTGGTAATTCAGAACCTTGTAATTCAGAATCTAAAGCAATGTTTTCCTGCTGTTACATAGGTGTCATGCTGATCGTGCTTCTGTTTTATCCATGATACCATGCAAAACTCATGTTGTTTATAGGGACAGTGAAGATCAAGGTCAGAATGTGCACTTTGAACTTCGACACATGTTTTCATGTACTTTGTGATATTCTGTCCAAAACTGCCTATATGTATCTCCGTAATGCATTATACTTTCAGAAATTCATCAAATGGCTTGTAACACGCGAAAAGGGGCATTCGGACATTTGCGTAAAGTGTCGTCTCGGATCAGCCTGCGCGGTCTGCGCAGGCTAATCCGGGACGGCACTTTACGACTACATTAGATTTTTTCCTACAGTAGACTTGTGTGAAACAGAAAATTCCATAAAAACGGAAAGTGTTGTTTCGGATCAGCCTGCGCGGAGTGCGCAGGCTGATCCGAAACGACACTTTACGCAAATGTCCGAATGACCCTTTTCACGTGTTGCAGGCCACTTATAATCATGGATCCATAAAATCTATTTTGTCTAGCAATCGGCTGAATCCTGCAGAATAACAAAAAGACTGCGCAGACTGACCTATTAAAATACATTAAACCCTATTCTCACAGAGCATGGCTCTATTATTTAACTTTTTACTTAAATACATGTGCAAGTCATCAGCATTTTCTCAAAATGTGTTCTACTCCATTCAAGCCAAATCTCACCATTTGAGTTATATTTTATTTGTCGTCTGCTTTCCCCCCCCCCCCCCCCCCCCCATGTGCACTGTTGATATGCACCCGCGCTGTGCATGAGCATCATATCGTCTGGTAATAGTCTTTAGAAATATCATTATATATGTTAATAATTTAATTATTGCAGTTTTATGCAGAAACAATGAACCAGACGCTTTTGCCTGCAACAGCTTGAACGTCAATCAAAACTTCCCTCATTTCGTGCATTTTTACTAAGCGGGTTCTCTTTTTACTCAGAAAAAAAAATGAAAAATCGACATTTCTTGAGCTATGTTATTGAACAAAATTACAAAAAAGGAAACCTTTAAGTGAACATATAGAAAATTTTGCTAACATCAAACAAAATGCTATTAGATCTATTTACTTATTGCCTTGATTACTCCAGGTGTTTTTTGTTTGCCTTTTTCAATGTCTGTGATTTGCACAGTTGGTTTAACTGGAAAGACGCCTTTGGATAATGAATCAATATTTCGAGTGAAAATTGTTTCTTTTGAAAAAACAACAGTTAAGTTGAAACAAAAATGTTAGCGTCTCATTAGAAACATAATAGCATGATAAAAAAATGACAACAAAGTGACTATTAGGGTAACATCCCAAATCTCAAAAGATGCAAAAAATACATTGGTTTTCAATTCATGCGTTATATGATTTGAAAACGTTACGCAATTATCGCCACCACTATAGTTGTTATCGTGAATTAATCTTAAATAAAATTCATCAATAATAAGTGAAATATTGCCGTACATAGAAAATCTTTGTCGTTTTCTGTGATAACCAAAGAGTAACGAGCAAGTCTCAAAGCGCAATGATCTATCGAGGTAACGAAACGCCAGAGATCCTTAAGAAATACTGTAGCAGATACCTCACAAAAGTATATGGAATATGTTGTAGTAACTTTCCTGGTGCTTGTATTTGATTCGAGCAGTGTGAGAAAAGATATCGAACTCGACCAAAGGTAGAGTATGATAGATGACATTGAGGAAAAGTGCGGTGTACTATGGTGGCATATTTCTGCCGCGAGATACGAGATAGCTATCATGATAATTTAAGAGAATTATCGTGATAAAACAAAAAAATTCACGATAAAAATATCGCAATGATGCTAACTCTTATCATGATTTTTTTTGCTTTCGTGCCCACAACTGACATTCATGATACCCATGATTAGATACGGTTTCGGAATACCTTCGTATACAACCTTATGAATTCTCCTTTCCCCTGTACGGTTTCAAAGTTGTTCATAGGAGGCATTTCGAGTCGTCTTTGTGATTTTACAGACCTCTGTCATTCGGGCATTGTCAAAATTTACCAATTAAGCTACAATTGTTAATTAATGATTCGAAATTTTACTGACCGCAATCTTATTAAAGGGTAACTCCACACCAAAATTTTCATTTCAAAATCGGATAAAACGACACTAGAGTATGTTAACAAAAATCTTGTTAGCGTTCTGTGATGCTTACTCCACGAGATATAGAGGTTTAAACTTTCGGATTTTCACCTGTGTGAAAGTCGCTAATAGAAAAAACCGTGACTTCCGGTAGTTTGCCGTGATCTCACAAGTGTGAGAAGATAACTATAGTCGCTATATATGAACTAACACAGAAAATTGAGAAAACTGCATGATATTTATAAAGATATAAATCGCTATTTCACGTTTCAATCACTTGTGTACTGCAGAGTTTCAATCTCTATAGCCCCCGTCACACCAAACTAGGTCTTACAACGTCTTAACCCGTCCTGACATAATCGGAAAACGGGTTACGGTCGGGGATGAACGTATAATTTTGGCCTGATAATGGCTGAAGCCCCTATCTCACCAAACCTATTCCCAGAAAGTCTTAACCCGGTCAACAAAATCGAAAAACTGGCTGGGATAGGACATGTAATTTCGGTCGGTAAAATGCAAACGCACTGCAGGTTATTGCCCGACCGCACTGCGTCTCTAATAGGATCGAAGTACAGCAGTTCCGTTCGTGGTACGTCCATCTCGCTTTAAGTACGTTGTTACTCCGTCTAATCACAGGACGGGATGGATGGCAAAAAATTTTGAGCAGGCTCAAAGTTCTGGAGCACCCTTCGTAAAAGGATACTAATACGCCCACTTCGTCTGAAGACAGTTTCAGTCCGATCAGCAAAAAAATTCGGAACAGAGTGAGAACGAGTTTGGCGTGACGGGGGTATATCGCTCTTACATCTACAATCATAGGAAAGAAATTTTGAATGAATTAGCTTAGTGGAGAAAGTACTTATAAAAAAGGAATAGTTATTCTTCTGGTAACGAACATGAATATTTTGAAATTTATTTCTTGATGTTATTTCAATTGTGCCACTACCTAATCAACGAGTTGTAATAGATAAATATAAAAAAAGAAATAATAAATCAAGATAATTGAATCATGTCAAAATTCTCTTCTACTAGGTCGTAGAAGGAAGAAGGAACGTTACAATGTGAAAAGGAAATCATTCGAGTTAATTTCTAAGGCTGTTTCTACCAAATATAGAACACCGTCGATCATTTAACGGTCTTCAAGTCCTGCGCAGTCTGATCTTGATCTACACCATCAGTGTCAGCATTTTACATGTCTCCTTCTGCTTAGAAAGAATTAAAAGCCTTGATCTGCCTTAGAAATCTTATCCTCTCTTTAACATTCACGAACACCATTAAATCCAGCACACATCCTGAATTTGCTGTTAAAGTTAAATTTTTTTTTTCACTCGATCTTCATTTATTTTCCTACGTGCTTTTTTTTCATAATCTCATATTTGTTTCTTTCATCAACAACAACGTTAAAAGATTGTTTGAATTGCATCCTGCCTTCCTGTCCTCCATATCATGCAGTAAACATTTTTGATCGTCTGCAAAATACAGGGTCAGTCCATTTCCTAAATACTGAGGCATGTAAGGCGTACAATTTAAAAGGAAATACCAACGTGGTCAAAAATTGTTTAACTGTCTTCTCCCGTGTTTCTCCCTGTAATCATATACGAGATAAGAGATGCTGACCATGAAAATGCAGCGTAAATTAAAAATTTATAACTGCGTACAAACTTTACACAAAATTTTAGTGCGCCAACCTTTTATTTTGAGACAAGAATTGTGTGTTCCATCCATGTACAAGGACAAAGGGTTAATTCGGTGCCTCTTTTGTGATGATATCGCATCGTTGTGGTCTGACATATTTTTTTTTACCCGGCTTGCAGCTTGAGGTTAACAAGCACTTGTCATAAACATGTCATGTACAAAGTTACTCTTCTGTTTTCACGACCATATTGAACCCTTTTTCGTAAATAATGTAAATGGAATTTGGAATTTTACACAGGTTAAATGGGTAAGTCGAACGTCATAACTTTTGTATTTTCCTCATTCATACGATCTTAAAAAAAAAACCGCATAATCTGCTTGTCGAATTTCTTTTTTAACTGCTCTCTCTCTCTCTCTCTCTCTCTCTCTCTCTCTCCCTCTCTCTCTCTCTCTCTCTCTCTCTCTCTCTCTCTCTCTCTCTCTCTCTCTCTCTCTCTCTCATGAAAGAGATGGATAATCAACAGTGAATTTACCATTTATTGCTTGCCTCATTTAAATTTCTGTGGGGCCCCAAGGCTGCTGAGCGCGACTCAATGACCTTTTGCGAACAGTGTATATTAAGATCAGACTGCACGGAACATGCAATCCGATCTTATGTACAGTATCCAATGCGGAAACATCTATTTTTGTTTCTCCAAAAACTAACACTATTCAAAATTTTGCAATCGGCATGAAGGTTTATTTAACCTTTTGAGGATTAATGGTAGATCTGATATTAAGCCATGTCATTTAGTTCAGACAGACAGACAGACAGCAGACTGACAAATAAATAGTCATCTCCTGGCTCGAAATAGTGCTTAAACTCGGCACCCGGCATACGATAGGGATTTTTGTGACGAAAAAAGTCGTCTCCTGACATGAGGGAGGATAAGGCTGAGAGAAAAAAAGTCAGCATCAGAGCAAATTAACAGTACACAGAAGCCGAAATAAGAGTGGCATCACATCCGGTTTATCGAACATTTCACAAACTTGCACAGGTGTGCAAACCACATCTTCGCTTAAAACTCTCTTTCTACGATAGACATTGAAATGCGGTTTTTCTATTTTAAGATGGTTTTCATTTAAAGATTCATATATCCAAAAAAGAGGTTTTGGCTGTAGTTGCCCTTTAAGTCAAAACTACCGAGTTCATCCAAATGATGAATTTTCTATTTATAGATATCGAGAAACGGATAAAACTATCACAATAATTTTATCTCGCATGTCAGCTTCGAGCACAGTGGAGAAATTTTGCGATAAAATATTAAGTTTATCGTGATATTTTTATCATGAAACTTTTCACGTTCTTGATAAGATTTCCAGGAAACTTTTAATTTATCGCGATAATTTACCAAAATTATCATGATAGCTATCTCGTATCTCGTGGCAGAAATATGCCACCATAGTGTACAAGAACAATAGATACCAGTGCCATAATTTAGGAGTTATTGTCCCTTGTTATTTTTCATACTTATATTTTGTCCGGAGCAAAACTCAAAAAGTATTAGAAGTGTAAACATGATAATTCACAGGTGCATAGTTCACAATGAAGAGAAGTGCAGTACACAAGAACGATAACTCTTGGTTGCATAATTAAGGAGTTGTTGCCCTTTGTTATTTTTTCCTACTTAAATTTTGTCCAGACCGTAGCTTGAAAATTACATGAGATATGACACTTCACAGGCTGATACATGACATTGAGGAAAAGTGAAGTGTATAAGAACAATAACTTCCAGTGCCATAATTAAGGAGTTATTGCCTTTTGTTCTTTTTCATACTTAAATTTTGTCCGGAGCATAGCTCAAAAACTTTTACATGTATTAACATGTTACCTCAAAGGAGCATAGATCACATTGAGGAGAGGTGCAGTGCACAAGAACCATAACTCTTGGTTGCATAGTAAAGGAGTTATTGTCCTTTGTTATTTTTTCTTACTGAAATTTGATCCAGAGCATAACTTGAAAACTGCATGAAATATAAACAAGAAACTTCACAGGTTGATAGATGACATTAAGGAGAAGTGCAGTATACAAGAACCATAACTTTCAGTGCCATAATTTAGGAGTAATTTCTCTTTGTTATTTTTCATGCTTAAATTTTGTCCGGAGCATAACTCGAAAATTATAAAAGGTATCAATGTGAGACTTAAGAGATAGGCAGATTTTACTGAGGAGAAGTGCAGTACTATGATTTCGGAGTTATGTCCCTTTTTAGTCTCAAGGTTTCTTTGGCGCATAACTGAAGCTGTATTAACTTCACAGCTGGATTGTTGTCTCTGAGGAGGAGTACAGCACACAGGAATGATAACTCTACCTTCTGTATTTTTTTTTTCTCTTTGTGGTTTTTCAGATTTTTTATCTGTGATTTCATATGCGTTTACACTTGACAGCTATATAAAAAAGTGTACCTTGTTGAAGTTTAGTAAATCCTATTAGGTGAAAATCTTTCTCAATTAGACGAATTGTCTTTTCAACCGTTGAAAGAGGTCGAGTATATATGACTCGTGCTTTGACAAAAGGGGGGTTAATGCATCTGTGAAAAGCATCGACTCGGGTCAGCCTGCACAGCCCGCGCAGGCTGACCTTGGCCGAAACTTTTCGCTATTGGTCAATTATCTGTATGTCCAAGGACCTGTCTACCTCATGATTAAGTCAGTTGTTTAAAAAAGTGGTTATTATGGATCTAAAATTTTGTGATGGCTTGCATGCTTGGTAAACATGTAATGCATTAGGGAGATGTATTGAGCATTTTGCCAGAGCTTCGTTCATGTGTTTGGCGCTGAAAGAGTTAAACGAATAATAGCATTTTGTTCAAAATGAGTCATGTCGATAACTGAAGTTAACTATGGCAAGCGTGTCGGTCTATCGCAGTCTTATTGTAAAAGTATCTCTGGAACCTTTTCTTATTTCACAAACGATAGTTCGTTGAGGTATACCGAAGTCACCTTATCCGTCCGTCCGTCCGCCAGTCTGTCCGTGTGTCATAAAATCTTGACCGGAGCATAACTTTTAAAGTATGAAAGCTATAAACTTCAAGATTCATATGCAGATAGATCACATGGAGGAGAAGTACAGTGCACAAGAAACATAAATCTGTAATGTTTATTTTTAAGTTATTGCCCTTTGTTATTTTACATCATGGATTTTTGTTTGGAGCATAACTTCAAACTTCATTTACGGGCAGATATGTACGGAGGAAACTAATTAGGAAAAGTTAAGTGCACAACCATAACTCTGTCATCATTATTTTTGGAGTTATTGCCCTTTGTTATTTTACATGTTGGATTTTTGTCCGAAACATAACTTCCAAAGTATAAAAGCTATAAACTTCAAGATTCATATGCAGATAGATCACATTGTAACCAGCATTTTCTCCTTTTCCCACAATGTTTTCTATGCTTTGAACGACCAATCCCATCCATATACATGTAATCAACATTTGGTAACATTATATCATCTGCTAATGCTTTCAGTTTAGCCAAAACTAGAATTTCGACGTCTGGTAAAGGATTAAAGAGGTATAAGTCACAGCATGCTGATGACGCAAAAATTATTTAAGGGACGGTGTTGATCCTTCACGAAGCTTTTGGTGGCGTGATAGCTTCCTAATGATCTTTAAAATTTCAATTGTTCTTATTTACAATAATTACAATTCCTCTCTCTGAAAACACACGTTTCAGTTGATAAGTTGGCACAAAACTGATTTTTGCGTCTGAGGAAAACCTTTGAGTGAGAACTACTCTGTCTGATAGAAATTGCACAGAGCTACAATTGAATATAATAGTCATCAGAAGGAAATTGAAGGAGCTTGGGATTCGAGCCAGCGGTCCAGTGGTTTCAAGTCTTGCACGGTATCGACCGAGCTACCATGAGCCGTATTCACCGACCATTGTTAAAAAAATTCTTAATCTTTACATCTCAGATTTTCTAAATTTGAAAGTTACACAACTTGTGATTGGCTAAACCAAATGGTTTAGCCAATCACTTGTATTATTTTTAAACTTAGAACCAAATGGTTTAGGTGTTAATTCAAATTTAGAAAATTGTGGAGAATAAGAATAAGAATGTTCTTAAGAATGGTTGTTGAATACGGACCCTGGCTCGGCTCGACACAACATGCACTTCATTAACTTGTACTAAGGGGTATCCACTGTTCTCTATCCAAAGACAAAATTTGATATTCCTTTGCATAGAAAACATTTGCAGATGAAACAAAATATATATAAATAGTTCAAACGATGGAACATATTTTCGACAATTTAGAAACCGTTACAGAAAAAAAAAGAGATAATGCTGGTTACCAGCATTTTCTCCTTTTCCTACCATGTTACCAAAATCCAATTTCTACAGAGTCGGCAAAACAAGAGAACGGTTGGTAAAGGGTTAATTGATACAATATAAATTTCCATCTCGATCACATTTCGTCTGATACTGGCATTATGGTTAATGCTCTCCTTGCGTGTCGATTGTAGATCAGACGATAGATTTTTAGTAACCCCCATCGTCCCTATCACTCCGTGTGCAATTTTTAGACTTCTCGAATTTGTAGAACTCTAAGGAACAAATAGTGACTTTTTATTTCTTCGCTTTTACAAATAAAGCCTTTGTTTAAAATAAAAAAAAAAGAAACAAGCAAGGATACATTGTGATACATGTAAGAATTTCTTGTCATGATCTAGTATTTTTTTTCCAAATGTTGCATATGCTTCTTTCATAAAGGCATCTGAATGAGGTTAAATGAGGTGAAGGGTAATCCATTACCTGGTATGACTTTCTTGGGCTCCACAACCTCACCGACAACTTATGGCATTAAAATATTTAACGTAAATATTTGGAAGAATTTATAGTCATAGTCAAAGAAACTATTACGAGAAAACGAGAATTTTCTCCTGTTGACCAGTTCCTCATCTTACAACAAAAGTCTAAGTGAAAAAAAAAATCTGTTTTAAATGCGTTAACCTTTTGCAAAAAAAAAAATCCGCATTTTTAAAAGGACATTAAGGAAAAAAGGCCTTTGAAAACATGGGGGGGGGGGGGGAAAGAAGGAAATGTTGGTAACCAGAATTGTCTCATTTTCCCACAATATTTTCTACCCTCTCATAGATTATTTCCAACATTTTCGCAACATTTATATTGTCGTTTGCAAATGCATTTTAATTGGAAAAGTGGAATAATTTGTTGCTTGGAAAAGAGTTAAAGAGTATCAATATCGTACAAGGTGTCCATTAGGAATGCACTGATCCAGTTAATTTGAACAATATTGGTCCTCTTTGATTGTATCTTTAAAGTGAAAGCGGCCGTGTACGTGACGATGAGTACATAAAATCACAGGTCAAAAGTTCGAAATCGTTTTTTTTTTTTTTTTTTTTTTAATGCCCCCGCCATGAAATGGGGGGGGGGCATATAGAGTTACCTGTGTCCGTCTCTGTGTGTGTGTGTTAGTGTGTGCGTGTGTGTGTATGTGCGTACGTGCGTGCGTTAGTGTGTGTCCCATTCTTGTCCGGAGCATAACTTCTACATTTATCAATGGATTTCAAAATAATTTTGCACACTTGTTCTCCTAAACAAGTACTAGTGTCATGCGAAAAGTTTGTTTCGATACGCCCAAGGTCAAGGTCACAGTTGAAGGTCAAATGTTTAAATTGACTGTTCAACCCAGTTTTACATCCTGCTCAGCAGAATTGTGATATGAAGATATAGTTTTGGTTTTTAAAAAGACTCATCCAAAGAACTATGCCAGAGAATATTGAGGCTGCAACCTACTCTTCAACTATAGTCCAGTGTGATAATATTCGATCCAATTTGTCTCATAGAGGAAGTCCAACAAAGTAATTATTATTGCTATATTTCTCACTCTCATTCCTCAAGTTAAGATCTTCATAATCCTGAGTATAAGTAACCCTCAGTTGAAAGATTAAGGAAAACGCTGAATAAAAAGAAGTTAATGTTCAAAACCAGCATTTTCTTCTTTTTCTCACAAAGTTTTCTACCATATGCAATACAAACCGTATAATTTATTGTCTGCATTTTGCTTTCAACTTTGACCAGTCCTCAATTTTGTTATCAGGTATAAATAATCTTTTATCTGCTTGGCTATATATATAACAAACCTTCTTAACCCCGTCTAAGCTGTTATCCAAAACAACAATTTTCTGTAATACCTACTGATTCTCTCATATGACATATCTGTGACCAATACCATTTAGCGGGGGCATCCGTGTCTCTGACACACCTATTTCTAGTTTCAATAACTGTTTAAAAACAACATTACGGGCCCCTAACAAATGCTTTAATACGTGATGAGAAAGGAGCGATTAGTGTTTAAAAAACTGCTCCTTTCCCAACACGTTTTATCATTTGTATATAAAAAAAAAAAATAGTGTGCAAAAGGCTTCTTTGTTCTTCAAAGATTCTCTTGCGGCAAAAAAGTAAGTTTCCAGGATATTCGAAAATAGCCTGTAAAAAATGCGCCAACCAAAAACTTGTTTACTATTTTTGAAATACTGTCAAAGTTTTTTGTCTAGAAGCTGAACAGAGGCTGATGGACCTAATGTTAACCCTTAACCTGCTAAACAAGTCAAATGAAACTTTCAAGCCGATAGTTAAACCCCGAATATTGCCTTTTCAAAGGTATTTTTGAGGAAAAAAATATATCCTTATCGAACAATGTAAATCAAAGATCAGACTGCACGTTCTTCATCGACACTGTCAGCAAAAAGTCAATGAGTCGCGCATAGCAGCATAAGGGCTAAAATTGGATGTAGCAATCCTAGTACCTTGCTTCGAACCATTCGATAATAAATGCTCTAGACATAGTTCGTTTGTCCTTAAAAATGCACCGAAAATAATGGAATCGATTTAATAAAAAACGTATTTTCTAGTAAGTGTATGCCATTCGCATGGTTACTGTTATCACTTAACAGGTCATTGAACAAATTAATCTTTTCAGCTCCATTGGCGAAAACCAGGGCTTTTGTCTACAGATCATGATCAGATTGCACGTTCTGTGCAGTCTGATCCTGGATCTATCATCTATACCGTCCACTTGTCTAGTCAAGCCTTGAAATCATTCTTGGTTTCAGAGGATCTTACTTTCAGCCGTCAAACAAGTTCGAGTTTATGTATTTTGCACTGAAAGAGCTAATGTTAAGTATGACTACTAGTAAACTATTACTATGGAAATATGGCCGTACTATCTGTTAGAAGATAAGAAGCGTTTTCAGGATCAAACAAGAGTTCATTATTGGCCACGTCCTCTTATCTTTACTACACTTCAAGAAGTGGCCTGTGAAAACCGATTTATATACTACAATCTCGAAAGTAATGAGCCGTTCGGAAACGTTTTTTACAGCTTTTAGTAACCTTTCATTTCCAGCAGTTTGTAAACTGGGTGATGTCTTATACAATTCATTGTAAGCGGCCAATATGAAAAATGGACAAAGAAAACAAAGTACTGATCAATTTTTTGAATCCAAAATGCTACAACAGAGGATCGAACAGTGTACAAGCAAGTTTCTCTAAGGATTTCTGCTTTCACCCTCATGTTTTAGAGTGGCTTCATGAAGTAACCCACATCTTTGTTGAATGTTGACTTTTTTCACTGAAGTTTTAAAACTTGTCTGATGCTATTTTGTCGCAGAAGGTACTGAATCAATACAATCCGTGATTTTTTTTTTTTTTTTTTCAATACATGAAAAAAACAGCATTCATAAACATAAGCAGATAAACCTGAAATGATACCAGTACTTTTTCAACCGAAATATTTAATTTTAGACACTTTCCCCTGAATACACAGTTTTGGTATTTTTATTTTTTTTTACCGAACACCCTTTCATACTCAGTCCACCAAAGCTCTAGCGTGCGTCGGGAGCCAATCAACCACTTATCCTCTAAAGCACCGATATATCAGTAAAATATATAAGTGAAATGGATACACTAAGTCAGTACAAGAGAACAAGGTACTTGTATTACAATTCGGGGCTTTTTCTTTTCGGGGTGGGTATCAAAATAACTCATATGATCATATGATGAAGTGTGAATACGTTTGGTGCAGTCTCATATCGATCAACAGCCTCCGGTGAAGCACATCGAATTGTCCAGGGTGCATCAAGGGTTAAGTTTTCTTAAGCATAGCGTCGTATTTCATCGTAGATTGACATTAATGAAGTTTCCATGGCTGTAATTTACATTAATAGTCCATTATGATAAATTGTAATGTTCATAGTGCAAAGAAATTCGTCATAATTATACTCGTACATGCATTTATCTATCTACCAATTGTTTCGAAGCAAGTCTTGTTAACGATAAGGTTTTTGTGATCGGTTTTACTGTTTATTTGACTCGTGTCCATGAAAACTTGTTTAACTCTTTTTTCCACATAGTTCCGAGTTTTAACGACCCTGATGAAAAAGCCTTTTGAAAACCTCGTGGGAAAAGGAGAAAATGCTGGTAACCAGAATTTTCTCCTTTTCCCACAAGATTTTCACTTTCACGAACGATTACCGTCTTTTCAGTTAAATTTTATCTGTCTTTTGCAAATGCTTTCAATTCGGACCAGTCTGAAATCGTTTGGTAAAGGGCTTAATGGATAATTTGTGCTACCGAGCTTACCGGTAAAAGGGAAGCAGTGGGGATGGAAGTGCAAACACCATGCCACCCCAATAATTGTGGTGGGGCCACAATCTATTTTGCCTTTTTCGCCCAACCCACAAATATGAACTATTTTTACGATTCAGCTTATATTAGACCACTGTACTTGATATCAAATCAATGCACAGAGGGTCGCCAGTAACCAGGCCAGAAACTAAACCACCGACCAGTGAAGACAAAAGTTGTTTGTACACGACTACATCTGCCGTTAAAAGTGTCTTTCAAATGTCAAAATATAGTCAAAAGCTCTTTTACTCTCCCTTTTTTACCACTAGGTGCTGCATGTATTCTTACCAAATAACACGGGGCCCATTGGTTACTCCTCCAAAAATGTTTAAACAAGCTGGATACTTTGGGAAATAAACACTCGTTTTTGTAGGCTCAAAAATACCGGTAAGTTGAATCTACAATTGTTTCAGACAAGACAGCTTTGAAAAAGAAGCATTTTCTAACATACGTCGTACTTACTACCCCGTTGCAGGTAATTATACTAACTTGGTGGATGAACCCAGGAATGAGGAGTCGCTGTTAACTTGTCTTTTTATAACAACATTGCCATGTACGTCTTTGATTTACATTGACAGCATATCCTATGGTCTATAAGCACGAAACTTTTCTGAGCTCGATAGTGAACTCAATTGGTTTATTAGATGGTTGAGCCGATGTAAAGATGGATCGACCAGTTGGAGAAATGTGGATGAACAAGTGCATTGATTGACCGATCGGATTTTTTTCCCTCTTCAATATACGTCTTTTTATTTTAGTGGACCGACATTCCGATTAAATTGCTTCCTTTGATCATTACATAGATGGGAAAATTATTGGCATATTCGTTCATAGTAACTAAAAGGCCGTTCAGTGAACGAAACGCACATTTTCGGTCAGGAGGAAAGATCAGCACAATTAAGGGGACGAATTCCCTAACCACTCTAAGTCCACTTCTAGTTTGAATTCCAAAGACTAGCCAACCGATTGACTGAGACTGGATTTGTGATGAACACAGAATGTTTATGATAATCTGACTCAAATATTGGATCGGAATTGTTGCTCTATGCAGTCTGATCCGATTCATAGAGCCCATAAAAATACCTTGAGTTTCTAACAGCATGTGAAATTGTAATATTCTAAATTTGATATTTTTGCCTGTTAAAATTTCCTCATAATATTCTTTTTTTTCCGGGGGCTCTTTGAATGCATGTTTGAAGTTGTTCAATGTGCCCTGAAACGATGCCGTTTAATGATGTTTTCGCAATACAAATAACATTTGATTAGCAAAGACAGGAACAAACAAACAATTAAATATTTGTTTCTGTTTTTGAACTAGAGAACTAATTGCACTATTACGCTGTGGTGTCTAAATGATTTTCATTGTTTATTTGCAATGCAAAACCATCATTGCGTCTAAAAGCAAATTATAGAGCTGTGTTGCCAACATGTTTTTTTTTTCATTATTGTATTCGATTATCGCATTTCTCGGACATTTTCTGGTTATACAAGGATGGCGGCCTTGTAAAAGCATCTGCTCTATTCTGTTATGTTATGGAGACATGTCAGCAAAGCGTGTATCTCCGCGTTTTTCCCCAATATACAAAGTTGTGTCCCCAAGCTTTTCTTCTCTGTTGTTTTTCTTTTACATTGTTTTGTCTTCTGGAATAAGTTATACATGAATTGTGCACTGTAAAAAGGTGGTTTAAAGCATCCGCAAAAAGTATCGACTCAGATCAGCCTGAGCAGACTGACCTGGATCGATATTTTTTTTTTTTTTTTTTCTGTCGGTCAATTTTCAAATCTACTTCAATTCTTACGACCATGAAAGTTCGCAACAAATGCATAGCTGAAATACGAACCGCACCTGGCGGGATTCGAACCACTACGGACAAAGATCCTCGCTTATTGAGGTTTAAAAGACCAATACCGTAACATCTTCCCAACGCAGTTGTTAGGTATTGATTTTATACGGGATAAAGCTATGCAGTAAAGCCCCTGTCACACCAAACTAGTTCTTAGAACGTCTTACCCCGTCCTGACATAATCGGAGAACGGGTTACGGTCGGGGTAGAACGCATAATTTTGGCCTAATAATGCCTGAAGCCCCTGTTTCACCAAACCTGTTCTTAGAAAGTCTAACCCCGGTCAAAAAAAATAGTTATACGAGCTGCGGTCGGGATAGGACGTGTAATTTCGGTCAGTAAAATGCAAACGCACTATCAATTGATGCCCGACTGCACCGCGTCTCTAATAGGAGCGAAGTACGGCAGTTCCGTTTTAAGTACGTTGTCACTCCGTCTAATTACAGGACGGGATGGACGGCAAAAACTTTTGAGCAGGCTCAAAGTTCTGGAGCACCTTCCCGTCCTAAACCGTCCATTAAGTTCGTAAACAGATCGTAAAAGGTTGCTAATACGTCCACTTCGTCCGAACACAGTTTAAGTCCGTTTGGCAAAAATTTTCGGAACGGAGTGAGAACGAGTTTGGTGTGACGGGGGTATAAGGAAGGAGTGATCTCCCGTAACACACCCCCTCTTAAATGTCATCATTTTTGATGACAGAAAGCCTTATTAGGCAGTAAGTCTATTATTTAGACAACAAATGGCTCAGTGGTCAATCCCGGACGAGCCCCATCTTACGAACATGAAAGTTCGCAACAAATGCATAGCTCAAATATAAATCGCACCTGGCGGGATTCGAACCCGTGCGGATAAAGGTCCTCGTTTTTCGACATTTAACAGACCAACACAATAACCACTAAGCCAAAGAGAATTTTCCCTAAAGCAGTTGTTAGGTATTGATTTTATACGGGAAAGCTATGCAGTAAGGAAGGAGTGATCTCCCGTAACACAAACCTCTCTTAAAAGTCATCATATCATTTTGATGACAGAAAGCCTTATTAGGCAGTCAGTCTATTGTTTAGACTACAAATGGCTCAATGGCTAATCCCGGACTAGCCCCTATCTTACGAACATGAAAATTAGCAACAAATGCATACCTCAAATCTAAATCGTACCTGGCGGGATTCGAACCCGTGCGGATAAAGATCCTCGTTTTTCGAGATTTAAAAGACCATAACCACTGAGCTAAAGAGAATTCTCCCTAACGCAGATTTTATACGGGAAAGCTATACAGAAAGGAAGGAGTGATCTCCCGTAACACAATTCAGCTAGTTTTTGTGGTATTTGTCGAAGACAATACCACTATGAGTTCAATATTGAATTTTGATGACCATGTATGGTATTTTGTGCAAAACCGAAGGAAATAAACCCAATTAAACCCAATTTTTCTCATGCAAATGAGTTTTTCGGTAGCACTCAGATATGTAATTGGAAATGGCATATTGAAATACACTGGTTGAGGCCATCGATCGTGGAAATACTAATTTTTGATTGAAAAAAGCCTCACTCGCTCATAGCCGTCTATTGGCGCAATGATACAAGATTTGTCTACTGATCGCTTGGTCCAGGGCTTTTTCGTTCCAAAACCACTTCGTCCCATGGTTTGTTCATCCCATGATTGCGCTCTACTCCATTTGATTGGGCATGAATATTTATAGATCGAAATAATTGATTGTAATGTTGGGAATTAAATGTTAACGGCCAAAGATATTTCAAAATCATAGTTTTCAGGTACAAACTTAATTTTATTCGATATATTCACTTGGTTTCTCTCTCTATCCATCATGCATCCTACTGTCAAGGGACGTTTCTCCTGACTCCTCCTAATGATCAAAGGGAGACCACCAATACACAGATAATCCTAACTTTGTCATGAGTACTCTCCCTTCAACCAAAAAGGTATTCATTTGCTTAGTAGGTTGACTTTCAAGCAAATATTTGAATAATATTTCTCTTTTTCTTGCAAATTATTAATTCCACACAATGGCTTCCTTGACAAATACCACTTCAGCGTCCTCAACGCTTTGATTTACAAAACGCATTCATGTTATGACACGACTTGCTTGGTATAATGCATTATTGGAAAGCATCCAACCATCTTTTCCCAGAGCGCTGATCAATTATTTTCCTTCCATTTACTGTGTATGTGCGAATATATTTGATCCAAGCTCTGTGAAAAGGGGACTTAATGCATCTGCGAAAAGTATCGACCCAGGTCAGCCTGCGAAGTCCGCGCAGGCTGACCTGGGCCGAAACTTTTCGCAATGGGTCAATTTTCTGTATGTACAAGGATTACTCTACCATATGCTTCAATTGGTTGTTGGACGAAATGATTTTTATAGATACATGATTATGTGATGACTTGCTTGGTATAATGCATCACGGAGATTCATTAAGACCCCTTTTGCCAGAGCATGGCTCGTTTTATCTTTGTTTATTTGGGCTTTTTTTTCGGTGTATCTGACTGTTAGTCTGTGTGACAGATACTAGTACAATTTGATAGCAAATGCCGTTTTTGTAATTTTATCGATATGCAATTCGTTATAATGTTATTGAGATGTTTTCTAGATAGGTACTTTTTGAATTCTTAATGATGATGACGGATGGAATTGGGTCATACTGTTGATAACTACACATACATGAATTGAGTATTTTATAAACCGATTGATGACTTTCCGTAATTTTGCAAATCATTAAAAAAACACTTTAGGTATTTTGATAAGTTTTTGTAAAGCGGATACTTTTTATACATTTTTTTCCCCTTTTTCGATCTCATGCAATGCGTTGCTCTTGACTTTTTGGAAATAAGTTTACTAGTCGAAAATGAGCAATTAACTTATATTCCGATCGGTAATATGGAATCATAAAGAGACTCAATCTCATGTCAGTTTCTGTTTATTCGTTACCTCCTGAAGCTGACCACTTTTTGAAACATTGTGGCAATGGGGGGAGGGGGGGGGGGCTGCTCGTTACCACCAATGTCTCCTTTTGCAAGAATGTTTTCACATGTATTCATTAAATCTTATTTATTCCTCTTTTCTGTATGTTTAGGGAACTGTTGCTGTAAACTTATTTCAAAAGGCGATGAGTCAATAGCCTTGTCTTCCTTAATACTATTAATACCAGAGAAAATAATGGACCTTTTATAATAACTCGTTATTTGATAAGAATCCTGGAACGATGTAAAAAGGACAATTATTATTTCTTCCTTGACTATTTAGCGGATCTAAAATGCATTAGCGGTATTTGTTCCATTCGAGAAAGCAATTATCTACTATTTTCTATGCGGTTCATGGCAACATCTCAATGCTGATATCAGTCATATTATACACGATGAGCTTTGTATCGGATAAGACATATTCTATATTTCCTACCTGACTTTGACAAACCCGGTGTTTGGATCGGTAACTTACAGGGATTGAAACCAGGGGTCACTGGTTCTCTCCGAGGGTTGAAGATAGCCATTGCAACAGGATGGTTCATCCCTCTCTCACCAATGAACATCGTTTCAACTATGTCTATGTCGAAAAGCAACTTCGAAGTAGCCTCGAAAGAATGTTGTGCGTAGTACTGGTGAAAGGGACTGCAGGAAAGAGTGAATATGTACACTGGTCAGTATAACTAAAATAATGTTGACAACAGTGTTGCGTACAAAATACACACTCATTTTCCTGACTTGAGACTGCTGGATAGGGAAAGAACTATTTTCTCACTTAAATATAAAGAAACGTTAGAATTGAGATATTGAGCCTTGCTAGAAACAAGGGCTCTATTTACAAATCGTTCTAAACAATTGAAATTCTAATTCAAAATTTCAAGACAATTCATCTGATTAGTTGAGACAAAATGACTTAGCCAATCAGAAATTCTGTTTCATTTTAAAGCTAGAACCAGTAGACAAAACAGTTGATGAATACGGACCCAGAAGTCGACTGAGATATTTTAACCCTTCAAGCGCCTTGAACAACTACTGTTGCCCTTGCGGACAATATAGATCAAGATCAGACTGCACAAAACATGCTTTCTGATCTTTGGTCAACACAGCCCGCCTTGCCAAGACATTTTGGAGAAAAGGGAACTTGAAAACGAACTTAATTGAGTCTTATTTCTGGATTCAAGATGTCTGTTTGGTATAGTCGGCGCTTTAACCCTTTACCACACAATGACGACTTTTAACACCCCCTAAAAGAGAAGGCTTTTGAAAACATTTTGGGAAAAGGAGAAAATGCTGGTTACCAGCATTTTCTCCTTTTCCCACGATGTTTTCTACCCATCAAAGAAAAATCAATTCATATGAGCCACGTTCAAACTGTCATCTACAAATGCTTAAATTTGGACAGGTCTAAAATTTTGTCGTGTGGTAAAGGGTTAATGGTTAACCTTTTACCAAACAGTCCCGAGTTTTAACAGCTCTGAGGACTTGAAAATATTGTGGGAAAGGGAGAAAATGCTGGTGACCAGCATTTTCTCCTTTTCCCACGTTGTTTTCTATACTTTCGAAGACATATCGTATCATTTGAGCTACGTGGAATAAACCATCTGCTAATGCTTTCAAATTGGACAAAAACAAAGTTATGTCATTTGGTAAACAGTTAAAAGATCTGCCCTTATCGAAAGAAGGCGAACAGAGATCGTGAACTCATATGAATATAGAGTGTTGTAGAAAATGCAATATCTTCTGCCCAAACTTGGACATGTTTCTGATTAACTATCAATAAGCGATTTACCCTGTACTCTCCGGATAACACCCTTTTCATCGTAAAGTTATTTTATTTATGACAAAATAAGGCATGTTCCCTGAATGCTTAAAAAGATATGAGCCATGCTCTGTGAAAAGATAGGGCTTAATGCATCTGTAAAAAGTATCGACCCAGGTAAGCCTGCGCACTCTGCAGTCCAGTTTTCTAAAGCCTTGTTCCTAAGGGGTCGTCGAAACTCGGAATTGTTTTGTAAAGGGTTAAAGGAAAGGACTTCTCTTTTTTTTTAATGATACTGAAAACATTGCAAAAATAGAGGAAATTTCTTGGAAGACGTAACTTACTTTTTCGCTCAATGTTTGCTTTCTGGGAATACTGGGGGTCGTAAAAAAATTGCAAGATAATGGAGTAATCAAGATAACTGGTTGATTCCGCATCAAAAACAATCAGGTGCTTATCAGAGGATGAAGCGGTATTAAATGGGGAAACAGTTAAAAAGCAATAAAGTCCCCTTTCGACCCGCTGTAAAACTGTAGCTGTGAAAATTAACGGTCGAAAAGTTCAGTAAACTAAGTCTCTTTTCGGCCACACAAAGAGAGTAAAATGCATCTTTATTGCAGCCACAACAAAGTGTGATTATTTTTATGGACGCGTTTTAACCAGAAGTTAGTACCCGGCATCAGCAGTTTATGATAGCCTCTGGATAAACCCTTTACCCAACAATCTGGTGTTTAAAGGACTCCGAAGACAAATGCTTTTGAAAACACCGTGGAAAAGGAGAAAATGCTGGTAACCCGCATTTCCACCGTTTTCCAAAACATTTTGTTTCCCGCCTAAAACAGATTCCATCATTTAAGCAAGATTTCATCTGCCGTCTGCAACTGCTTTTGATGAAGTATTTTGCCGTCCAGTATATAAAGAGTTAATGCTTTTCTCCGCAAAGGACCTATGTTTTCAGCGACTTGTAGGCCTAGTTATCAAAATTGCCAAAGAATCAAGATTTTTTTTCTACCCAGTTTGATTTTACTAAGAGTGTTGATCATGACCAGACTGCACAGAACTTGCACAAATTTTCCCGAGACTAACCATGTAATCACAATTAAATATTAACAGACTCGACGAGTTCTATTTTATGACAGCAAACATTTTATGCTCGGTAGGAGATGGGTTGGTAAGGCAGGCAATTCTTCTTTATGGCCATTTCCAGATGTAGAAGGGAATATTTTCATACTTACTGAACCAGTCCAGCCCTCGGCAATATGCGCCTTGAAATCGTGTTTGGAATTGTGATCGAAACAGCACTCCAAAACTAGAATATAAAAGCACCGGTCAAGTTCCAATGTACATGGAAATGAAACAGTGTCTCAATACGCAGTATTTGTGCCCTCTTACCCATGTTTCTTTTCTCCGCGTATGATTGTAATTTTATTTCCAAAGTGTATTATCCTGTAAAATAGAATGAAAGCCGTGACTTCAGGAGCTGAAGAAACAGTACACAATCACAACACAAACAATTGTACTGTAAAGTGCTTGGGAAGAAACATGTTGTGTAAACAACAATAAATGTAATAAACGAGGTCCATGAAAAGCTATGACATCGACAAATATTTACACAATCACTGTAGAAACCGATATTAATAATAAGGTCAATAGATTGCCATCGAGACCTTTCTGATTGATTCCAAAGTGGAACATTGTCACAGATATTGAGGGTAGATGTCTGGAAGCGAAGAATATAAACTTGATTTCTGTAAATAATATAATTATGTACTACGGCATAAATGTCAACGTTCTACAGAAATCAAGAAAAATCGTATCTTGCATTAACCATATCGGCTGTTAAACGTTACTCAATGCAAACTTTTGGTCACTATAGATCAAGATCAGACTTCAAAGAATATTCAGTCTGATCCTGATCTTGGATCTCCGTACCGGCGAAAATTTTCTCTGCGAAAAGAAGTAGTTCAAAGTCGCAATTTTTTTTTAATATCGGCTGGAAATTTTCAATATATATCTATTTAGCAGTTTACTGTCCGACGCCAAATAAACAATGTCCATTTTTATGAGGGGTTTAAAGTACAACTGAAGAAGAAAATGAGGATAGCTGGTTTTGTCACTCGTACTTTAGAATCAAAGTAGATCCTGGATCAGATAGCTCATCTTCATTCGGCAAATCTCGGGTGATCCGCTGATCACTTCCCTCGGCTGTATCACGTAGTTTGATATAGGTACACACCTACACGGTACATTTCTTCGCTAATGGCTACTTTTCCCTTACTATTTGTCGGATTTTTTAAGGAATCAAATTATCTATGATATTAAGCAAATGCGCAAGTTTCATGAAAATCCGACCACAAATGTGGACTTTATCGTGTGAACAAGAAATGCAACTTTTCAACTTGAAAAGGCACCTTTTCCCTTACTGATTGTCAGATTTTTTCTTCAAAATGAATAGGGTTCAAACTATTGATGATATAAACAAACTGTGCAAGTTTCAAGAAAGTCCGACGACAAATGCAGACTTTATCACGTAAACAAGAAAAAGACTAACGGACGGACGACGGAAACCACGCCATAACATGAGCTCTGCTGGCTTTCAGCCATTGGAGCTAACGAGAATTATGGAACCATAAAAAGTGATAAAGCAAAAGATTGTATAAAGCTCCCTGTCTCTTTTTGTGACCCAGAAGTTCGAAATTCCAGTCTAAATTTATCAGATGTTCAAAACTCTTAATTAAAATTGATCGTAATTGCAGCAATTCATGCGTAATTTATGCCTCATTGTCGACTGCATTTCTCCTCCCACTCTAAAAGTGTCACCGTTTCCATAGCAATGCATTCTTGTGAGAAAAATGCAAACTGTTTTTTCTCATTTTCTCGCAAAACTTACACGAAAAGATCTTTAATGCTGCATGGACGTGCGTATACAAAATGAATACTCATTTCTTTTATATACGTTTGAAATATCCTTAGTTCTGAAATTGCTAATGATAACCTTCAGACAGTATAAGAAATAAAGACCAGACAGCAAACAAAGTGCACATGCAATTTGGTTTAGAACCTACTGAGACTTGGTAAGATTAACCCTACTAACGTTATAGCTGCGTTTTTTTTATCTCTTTATATCAACTAAATGCATTTTTTTCTTGCGTAAAGAAACTGGAAGATTACATTCAATAAAGAGGGTGAAAATCTGGCGTTTAAAAAAAAGGTATGGTCCTTTCGCAGTCTGGTACCCCCTATTTTCATACGACCATATATATTGAGGATATTTGTGTTTTTCGGTGAAAGATCGAAATTTATTTCATCTCGTGATCATCATCGGTAATACTTTCACGAGTGGCGCAGCGCTCATGTTATAGCGTGGCGCAGCCAAGAGTGAAAATATTACCGATGATGTTCACGAGATGAAATAAATTTCGATCTTTCACCGACAAAAAACAATATTCTATTTATTTCATACTTCAGACCCTTTTTTTGGGGGGGGGGGGGGGAGGGGGGGAAGAAAACTTGCATCAAAATCCAGTACAGTTCTTTTCGGTAATTCCCCGTGGCGTACCTCCTCCGCATATCAATGCATTACAATATTACGTAAAGCGCGAGAAATGTAGGGTAAATTACGTCGTATTTCCATCTGGTTGAGTAGCAAGCGCATTTTACATAGGTAACTAGTGCGCGGAAACTACCGTTTTCGCCTTCAATTGAAGAGTTAGAAAATAAAATCGGTATTTTTCGCTGGTCGTAAGGCTTGTTCCATGAAATATTGAAAAATATTTCACCGTTATTTCTCGATATACTACCGGAAAGCATGAAATAAAACGTCATCCTACCTTTTAAATATGATCCAGCGTAATAGACGCGTATCATATTTAGACCAGCCTGTATAGCTCAGGTGGTAGAGCGTAGGACTCATAAACGTCAAGTTTAGGGTCACTTGAGTGTGTGGCTTCGATTTCCATGGCTGGCCATCTAAAATTACTAATAGTCTTTTGGATGAGTCGTTAAACAGAGGTTCCGTGTGACGGTGCCATACACCGAGTACGTTAAAGAACCAGATGTAACTTAGAATGGGTTTCGTCCTGTATTTTGCAGGGGGCGTCGCCCATACGAACAACCGGTGGCGACGATAAATAAAAGCACATTCAATCAGACGCGTATCACTACCAGCCCGCTTAGCTAAAACAGTAGAGCGGATTAAACGGAAAATCAATCAATCAGACGTGAATCACTGATCACATAACATACCCACAAACCTTGCAAAATCTCGTGTAAACTCTACGAATACCAAAGAGGCTACGTATTACTTTACCCTTTTGCCCTACAACTCTGAGTTTTAACGACCCTGAAAGAGGAGGTTTTTGAAAACATTATGGGAAGAGGAGAAAATGCTTGTAACCAGCATTTTCTCCCTTTCCCACAATGTTTTCTACCTAAATCACCATTTGAGCTACATTGAATTTGTCGTGTAAAACAAATGCTTCCAATTTAGTCCAGTTCAATTTTTTGTCGTTTGGTAAAGAGTTAAAGATACACAATGCAATTTTTGTATTACAACTTACTTATTCATAGGTAGTTTGAACGCTATTGTCATACTAAATTTAGGAATAAAGTTTTTTTATTTATGTTGGTGTTATTTCTTTTTTTATTTCGTTTTTTTTTTTGTAAGCAGATAGATCTATTATTTTATATGCATAATTCTGTGCAAAGCTTTCTGGCAGAGCCAAGTTCCCAAGCCATTTTTTCTTTTACTCTTTTACCATGCGGCAGAATTTTAGACCTACCCGTAATGAGAGCATTTGCAGACGGCAAATTAAATGATGCCCAAATGATGGCCTCTTTATTGTGATGGGTACAAAAAATTGTGGGGGTACGAAAACATGGTAACAAGCATTTTGTTTTTTTACTTTTTTCACAAAGCTTCCAAAGTCCTTCCACTTTAGGTCGTGAAATCCGGGTTTGGTAAAGAATTACCAGAATTCATTAGTCTCTGTTACATGGTGTAGGAAAAAGACTGGCATGTGCCCGCCCGCACTCCTCGTCAATTTTTGGAGGCCAAATGCCATTTCCATCCCCCTACACCCCAAACACCCGACCCCCCCCCCCCCAAAAAAAAAAAAAAAAAATAGTGTTAGACCATTCTTCGCTGTCTTTAAGTTTTAAGCTCAAAGTTGTAAAATACCAACGGACGGTAAACGGTGGTATAACGGGTTCTTTTCCAACTTGGAAAAAAACTGTAATTGGGTTGACTTTGGCAGTTAGTCTGTGAAGGGAGATAACTGGAATTCTAAAAGAATCTTGGCATATCCATGTTAAGAACCACTAGTCTCAACTCGGCTGATTCTGAAACTACATAAACGGATCATCTGCTATTTGCCGAATGCATTTTAGAAGTCTACTTAAGGCTTCGATCATCTAAAACGTGATAAGGTTGCAAATAGCTTCTAATAAAAAAACTCTGTATTATACTCTGTTACAATAACAAAAATTAAGCAGAACTCTAGAACATACTCTCTGATTTGATCTAGTTTTGTGTAAGCTGGAAAATAGGAAAGTACAGGCAATATCACTGTGATACATTACAAGATTACTGCAGATTAGATTGATATTTCCTTTAAACTCTAAATTGGATTCCAAGCTGGTAAGCATCACAAAAAAAAAATACTCTAACAAGATACAAAATGAAACTGCAAATTGACGCTACATGAATACGGGCTAGAAATGTTGATTTGGCGCCTTGGATGGTGCCACAAAAAACTCTGCTTTTCGAACTTTGGAGATAACTTCACACGTTTTTACTCTTCGTCTAATTCTCGTTCGTCTATAAATAAAACAATATCATACTGTCATAATAGCTCGTTAAAAACATGATTCTGCGTGTTTTGCTTTCGGAGAATTTAGACAGATAAACAGCTATATCGCCTGCTTGGCAGACAGTATACTATGATTTGTTTCGTTTTGTTTTGTTTGTTTGCTTGCAGCATTTATAAAGCCATTTCATTTTTATTTGAATAATATCCCGGCATTCAGTGCTCCCGTCCATGCTTTCTTATATCTTCTTTTACCAGTGCTTCGCAAAATATTCTTCGCAAGCTACTGTCTGCATTCCCACCTGAACATCTTCGAAACAATGTTCAGCAGTGCGGCAGGAATGAGTCGTGTTCGCATTGAGTATCGTGAATCCTCGGACAGAAATTGGCCGGGAGACCCATACAAGCGACGCCTGGTTTCAAGCCCAGTAAGTTACCGACTGAGATACCGGGCTCGGCTGACAACGATGATAGAGGTAGGCAAGAGAGGCTATTTTGTCATTTGTAAATCTTTCATTTTACCAGGTTGAGAGGTAGGAGCTGCGTATAAGTTTTTATCAAATGACCAAATTTTAGACTTGTCTAAAACTGAAAGCATGTGCAGACGACAATGTCAATGTGGCTCAAATAATGGAATTTGTCTATGATATGGTAGAAAACATTGTGGGAAAGGGAGAAAATGCTGGTAACCAGCATTTTCTTCTTTACCCACAATGTTTTCAAAAAGCGTCTTCCTCAGGGTAGTTAAAACGTGTCATTGTCTGGGAAAGGGTAAAACATATTGTTACCCAGTATCTTCGATAGAAACCCACTCTTGCAACCGGAATAACCTTTGAATGCAAGTTCAAGTCGCTGAATTATTTATTCTATGTTCCTCCTTATGTAGCTAATGTTACGTAATTTTGCACATGTTTTGAGATGTACGTGTCGAAACCTAATTAGATTTCGTGAGAGAGTTTGCGTGCTTCCTCCAAATTCGCCTGTCGTCCAAATTCTTCTGTGAATATTGTGCAATATACAGGGAAAAAACTATTCTTAAGTCTGGCATCGAACTTAACACTGTATCAGACGACAAAATTCAAGACTTATCCAACTTGAAAGCATTTACAAACGAAAAAATAATGTGGCTTGAATGATGAGACTTGTCTGTAAAAGGCTAGAAAATGTTGTGAGAAAAGGAAAAAAAAAAACCGCTGGTTACAGGCATTTCCTCCTTTTCCAACGATGCTTTCAAAGACCATTTACCAAGTGATCATTAAAACACGGGATCGTTCGATGAAGGGTTACCTTGATTACGTTTACAGTTTCAGAATAAGCTTTTTGTGGAAACACAGAAACAACCCATTACTCGAACATGCAATGGGTGTAATATATAACTACACGGCCCCCAGAAGCAACATCAGCTACGATTGACTGGGGACGATGCTACCGATATCAGTCATATTAGCGCATATTTTGCTATTTAATCCTGTCAGCACTTTAGGCGAAAATAGGGGCTCTTACGGACAGCATAGATCAAGATCAGACTGCACAGAACGTGCAGTCTGATCTTTGGTCTATGTCGTCGGATTTTTTCAGTCAAGACTAGAGGATATATTTTTTCTGGTAGCTGTTGGATTTTATTTCATGCTTTCCAGTAGTTTATCGAGAAATAACGGTGGAATATTTTTCGATATTTCATGGTTTCGACCAGTGAAAAGTACCGATTTTGTCTTCTAAGTCTTCAAGGCGGAAACAGTAGTTCCCGCGTACAGCTTACCTGCGTAAAATGCGCGTGCCACTCAACCAGATGGATTCTAACGTAATTTATCCTACATTTCTCGCGCTTTACGTAATATTGTAATGCGTTGTTATGCGGAGGGGATAGGCCACGGGGAATTACTAAAAAGAATGTTCTTAATTTTGATGTAAGTCTCCCCAAAAAAGAGTTAGAAGCGTGAAATAAATAAAATATTTGTTTTTTTTTTCGGTGAAAGATCGAAATTCATATCATCTTGTGAACATCATTGGAGAGGTCATCAGACCTCTCCAACAGTGGTGAGTTTAAAAGGCAAATGCCACAGAATTTGCTGTCTAAATCCATTTTTCTTGCGGAATTGTTCTGATACACAGTCTGTTTCGTCATGGTTTTGTAAATAAAGCGAAATCAAAAAACCGAAACAGGAAACAGACGTGGTTTATTTTTATATGACGAATTTCAGAAAATATTTGTTATATTAATTTGCCATGGCTGCAAATGACCTCTCAAATAATTGTAATTTTTCATTAAGCAAATAAATCTAAGCAGAAGAAAAAATAAAAAGAATTTCGTTAAAAAAGAGAAAGAAGACCGCTGGACAAGACCATGCGACTTGAAAACGCGGCAAAAAGGTCAAAGGACCGTCATGTAAAGCATATGACGTTTCTACGCGGCGGCTTTTTCATTTGTTTGTTTACATGTACCAAAATAAATTGAAATTAAGAGCCAATAAACTATTTGAAAACATTGATGCTGACCTCTCCTGGCTTCTTTTGTAAAGAAGCCGACTTGTCGGTAATATTTTCACTCGTGGCTGCTCCACTTGTGCAAATATTACCGGTGATGTTCACTCGATGAAATAAATTTCGATCTTGTACCGATAAAAACAAATATCCTCTATGTATTTTTAGCCATCGAAAGAGGTCAAGGGTATACATTTGGCGCAGATTTGGCCATCTGACAGTATAAAACCGTGGACAATTTCTGAAAAACAAGAATAAGCCGATTAAGCGATCGAACACCGGTCAACTTCAAATAGAATCGAGACAGACTCAACCCTTTACTGGTTAAAATGATTCTCTTCACTATTACAAAATTACATAGTTCGTTTTCTTTGCATGTAATTGGTACTAATAGTATTTGACTAAAATCGTCAATAGAGAGGAGGTTAGTCACGTTTAAAAAAAAAAAAATCAGACTTCTCATACTTAATGAGCTGATCTTGATCTAAACTTTCAGCAAAACACACTGGTGATCGCCAACGGAAGGAGGAGGGTCAATACGTTTGAAAATAACTTTTTTAAGTCCGTGTAAGTCTCGACATCTGGCGGGTTTTCTGTTCATTTCCAGTTGAATTTCAGATAAGAACGTCGTGCTGTCCATTTGAGTCTAATACCGTTTCAAACCCTTTAAAGTGCTGGCAAAGGGTTTAGGTGCTTTTGTAGATAGAGACCGGGCAATGTGCAGTCTGATCTTGGATCTACGCTGCCCGATATGTTATTTGTGAGGTATAATGTCATAAATTGTATTGAATTTCTATAATTTGGTGTTTCCTGCTGACCGGAATTGTCTCTAAAATGGTAGAAAACTTTGTGGAAAGTGAGAAAATGCTGTTTACTAGTATATTTCTCCTGTTTCCACGATGTTTTCAAAAGCGTGCGTAGTAGAGTTAGTTCGGCAAATGAAAATGAAAATATAAACAGCATCTTCGTATATAAAAATTGCAATCAGTTGTCTGCTTGTCTATCAGACTAAATAAGGCCGGTTCACTTAGCATCGTAAACTACCTGTATAAAAAGCAAAGGACCTGTTCAATTCGAATCTCTGACACCGTAAAAATAGAGGTACAACAGACTCGAGAAGATATTTGTGGGTTATTACAGATTAATTCTTGATTTTAAAAAAGGTTTTCATTTGCGATATAGGTAGTAAACCTGTGGGACGCTGCATTAAATTCCAGGTATATGATTTAAACAAAAGGTATACCGCTATGTTGTATTTACAGATTCACCCTCGAAAACTGAGTGCAGCTCAACATGTGATTACATATTAGTAAGAAAATATCCACTGATTCTTGTTTTAACCCTTTACCAGAAGATAAAATTTTAGCTTTGTCCAAATTGAAAGCATTTGCAAACGAAAATTCCAATATAACTCAAATGGTGCAATTTTCTTTGGTAGAAAACATAGTGGGAAAAGGAGAAAATGCTGGTTACCAGCATTTTCTCCTTTTCCCACAATGTTCAAAAAAGTTTTTTTTTTTTTTTTCCAGGGTCGTTAAAAGTCGGCATTGTGTGGTAAAGGGTTAAAAGAAGAAAAAAAATCAGGACTTGTCCAGTTTAAACCTATTTGCATACGGCAAAATTTAATGTGTCTTAATTAACCCTTTACCCGACAATCCCGGGTTTTAACAACTCCAACAAGGAAGTCTTTTGAAAACACGGTAGGAAAAGGAGAAAATGCCGGTAACCAGCATTTTCTCCTTTAACCACAATGTTTTCTATCCTATCATAGACATTTCCCATTATTAGAGCAACATTTTATTTGTGGTCTGCAAATGCTTTGAATTTGGACAAGTCCAAAGTTTTGTCGTTTGGTAAAGAGTTAAAAAAGAAAGGATTTACTTGGCAATGGTAGAAAACGGTATTGGAAACGCAGAAGATTTCCCTGCAGGGTATAGCTAACTGTAAATATTATTTGAGATGAAACGGTGGGGAGTGGCAGCGAAAATCTTAATGTTCTTGTTTTTAGACATTTAATGTCTACTCCAAGAATAAGTAAATGGACGAAAACAATAATTGAGATCTATGTTCTCTGAATAAAAGGTTTTTATGTAAGCAACTGAACAAATAATCGAAGATAAAAAGAATTAATTCTATATCTTTGAAACTGAATTTGTTATTGTTGTCTGAAAGTATTCAAACTTTACTTTTGATCGATCAGGCTTTGGCTTAAGTCTTTATCAAACGATAATATTTTGAACTTGTCCAAATACAAAGCATTTGCAGACGACAGATTAAATGTGACCCAAACGATGATAATCATCTTTGAAAGGGTAGAAAACATTTTGGAAAAAGGAGAAAATGCTGGTTACCAGCATTTTCTCCTTTTCCCAAAATGTTTTCAAAAGCTTCTTCTGTCAGGGTCTTTAAAACTCATGATTGTGTGGTAAAGGGTTAATGCACTCCTATCACCTGCTATTACACTGATACATTTTATCTATACAGGCCCCATTTGCATGCACAAAAATGGGCGTGTACACAAAAGCATACTGCATAAATTTAATTCTGTAAAAGCAAATGAACAACAACAATGAAATACGAGAAGGTTCCAAAGTATTTCCCATCAGTACTATCTTTCAGGCACATGTATGTAGCGCTCGCGTCATGCAATTAATGAGCGAAAATATGAATTGTCATCAAATGCCTATAAATAGGAGTTTTATGTGAAAAAAAAAAAACCGTCATTTTCAAGCTTAGAAGCCACCAATTTTATTGGAAATGTTATAGGATGACTGCAGTGTATTTCAACTCGTTGGTCGTTAGATATTAGTCCGTATTCACCAAACAGCCTTAATAACATTCTTATGTCTTCTAATTCTCGATAAGTTTCTAAATTTCATAGTTACACGATTTATGATTGGTTAAACCAAATATCTCAGCCAATCAGTTTTACTATCCAAATTTAGGTTAGACTAAGAATGCACTTAAGAATGGTTGGTCCAGATACTTCATGTATACAAATATTGTGTTACCAGTTTGTTTACACGAAAATAATTAATTATTCTCAAATGAAGCATTTATCACAAAAAAAAAAAAATTCTGAAAAGTCGGCATTTCGAGAAATGTATTGTCGGTTTGTGCTTGTCCGATGATAGTCTTTTTTTCAGTTACTTTTAGAATCCAAAACGTTAGAATCCAAAACGTTGTAGAATAACCCCTGTCATACGATTCGGGTCAACAACTCTTAGGGTCACGGTTTCGTTATCCTATGAACATTGGGGTCATGTTTACTTAGTCCAAATGAACGAGGGAAAAAATAATAGAAGGGAGACAACTCTTTAATTAAGTTTTATCATAAGCAATAATATGGTTGTAAACTATGGTGGCATATTTCTGCCGCGAGATACGAGATAGCTATCATGATAATTTTAGAAAACTATCGTGATAAAACAAAGTTTCCTGGAAATATTATCTAGATAATAAAAATTTTCACGATAAAAATATCGCGATAATTCTACCTGTTATCATGATTTTTTTTTGCTTTAGTGCCTACAACTGACATTCACGGTATCTATAATTAGATACGGTTTCGGAACATCTTCGTCTACAACCTTATGAATTCTCCTTTTCCCTGAATGGTTTTAAAGTGTTCGTAGGAGGCATTTCGAGTCGTCTTTGTGATTTTACATACTTCTGTTCATTTCGAGTCTTGTCAAAATTTACCAATTAAGCTACAATTATTAATTATTCGAACTTTTACTTACTGCAATCTTGTGAAGGCAAAAACTACCGAGTTCATCCAAATGATAAATTTTCTATTTATAGATATCGAGAAACAGGTAGAACTATCACGATAATTTTATCTTGCATGTCAGCTTCGTGCACGATTGAGAAATTTTGCGTTAAAATATTAAGTGTATCGTGATATTTTTTTCAGGAAACTTCTCACTATCTCGATAAAATTTCCAGGAAACTTTAATTTATCGCGATAGTTTTGTAAAATTATCATGATAGCTATCTCGTATCTCGCCGCAGAAATATGCCACCATAATAAACCTTGTTCCTGTTAATCAACAATCTAACATTTCTTTGTATCAACGGTATTTCCGTTAAATCATGGCAGCAGCTCACTTACTGGTGTGTTTTCTGGGTTCATATTAGTTTAACTCTTTACCAAACGACAAAATTGTAGACCAGTCCAATTTGAAAGCATTTGCATACGACAAAATAAATTTGATTCAAGAATTGAAATTTGTTTTGGGAATAGTAGAAAACATTGTGGGAAAAGAAGAAAATGCTGGTTACCAGCATTTTCTTTTTTTTTTTTTTTTCCACAATGTTTTCAAAAGCCGTTTCTTCTTCAGGGTCGTTAAAACTTGGGATTGTGTGGTAAAGGGTTAAACATATTTTATTGACCTGTATAAGATATAAGTTTACAAAAGGCAATACAATCATATGACAAATATACTGAGGAAAAAGATAGGAACGAAACCCTAGGCTTATAAAGTTCTTCCCAAAATTTTGGATAACGGTTATTACATGATCATATCATTACTAATTACAGACAAAGTAAGTTAATTCAGATAAAAAAAAAACAAGAGTAGGGAAAAAAAATAAACACAGAAAAAAAAGGTGTAGAGTCTTATTGGTGAAGATTTCAATTGAAGCCATCTTTAAGGCGTGAAGTCTGAGTTTGGATCTATAACGTCCGCGTTCTTTCTCAAACCTTTCAGATAAATGCTTTTCTGAGTTTCCGTGAGTTCAGCGGTCAATGGTGTCCCCCATATATATTATGGCACCTAAGCTTTAAACACGTAGGATAATAATTAGAACAGTAAGAACATCTCAAGATCATGAGAGTAACTTCATTTCTCCAAAATGTTGCAGTCATTAAAAAATGCCATTGTTGATTATCTGAGAAGCATGATTTTTTTTTTTTTTAAATCTGCGCAACAAGCATTCACGACGGAACTTTTTTTTTCTCTGCGCCGTGGACAACATTATCTCCCGCTAGATGGCATTCTACAAATCTACATCTATCTAATTTGGGCATTCTGGGTACTACTTTTCAAAACGGCAAACGTTACTCTGAATTTCAAAATGAAATAAACGTTTACTCAATAAAACTCTACCTGGTGCGATTCATTCAGCTGTGATCGGCTAGCATGTAACCTATGCATCGGCCATTTATTAAAACAGCCCCTACATGCTTGGGTAATAGGCTAATAGCTTCGCTGTAAGCCCTACTTTTCCCGAATATTCGGGGGATGGGTGATGCGTCATAGCAGACAGGTCGAATCTTCGAAGAATATGACATGCGCAGACGTTTACTCAATAAAACGCTACCTGATGCGATTAATTCAGTTATGATCAGCTAGCATGTAACCTATGCGCCGGCCATTTATTAAAACAGCTCCTTACAGGCTTGGGTAATAGCTTTGATGTCAGCCCTACTTTTCCCAAGTATATGGGATGGGTGATGCGTCATAGCAGACAAGTCGAATCTTCGAAGAATATGACATGCGCAGACAACGCCGTGGACGAAGCATCCGGGTTATAAAGGCACGTTCAACGTTATGCGTAATGCATGTAATTAGTTTACTTAAGATATATTTATTTTACATAGATTGGGAAACGAATTCTTCCAACTTATACTAATCTGTCTCGATTCTGCTTCATGGAAACTACACTAGTACCCACGCCGAATGTTTGGGTCAATGAACAATCCCAAGTTGACGCCGACTCACGGGTATCGAACTCGGGACCTTTTGGTTACGAGGCCGACGCTCTACCTCATAACACGGACACATGCACAAAATTAATAAATACATGTAAGCCATGCTCTGTGAAGAGGGGGCTTAATGCATTTTCAAAAAGTTTTGATCCATGTCAGCCTGCGCAGTCTGCGCAGGCTGACATGAATCGAAACTTTTTGCTATTGGTCAATTTTCTGCACGTCAAAGGACCAGTACACCCCAGGTTTCTACCGGTTGTTACACTAAATGGATCTTATGGATCCATAATCATGTGATGACTTGCTTGGTATGATGCATCACGGAGATGCATTAAGCCCACTTTTGCCAGAGCATGGCTCATATTAAACAGCCGTTATATAAGATCGCTTTGTGTCAACAAAAATGATTGATAAATTCTCTGAAATTGCGCAGTCCATGCAAAACGATCGCATACCCAACTTTCGCGGACATGTAAAAGTCGATATCTTCCTATTTTACCTGTATGTATTTTTTTATATAGAATTATGAAGGGCCTTGGTAGATAATAATAATAATAATAATAATAATAACTTTATTAAGGAAAAAAGGCAATATTGCCTATCACACCACACAATATACATGTATATATTTACAAAGTTTTAGATGTCAATGGTGGGGGAAAAAAAACTTGATGAAGAGAAGTAACTCTGAAGAAAAATAATTTTAGTTGATTACTGATTACCTCCCTTTCACTTTAAGGTTATACGAGAGAAGGGTATGCATAGTTAATTCCAAATATGTTTTCAAGACCATTGTTATTTTCGATAAATGTTTTAAAGAACAGTTTAATAGTATTGATAGGTATTATTTTTGAGAGGAATTATTTTTGAGAGCAGTATGTGTTAGTAAAAGAAGAAATGTTGTTTTCAACCGTTTTTCTTTTACCAACACTATCACCATCATAATTTTTTTTTTTCAGTCATATCTACTCATTCTAGTTATTTTATTGCTATATAACTACATAAATAAAAGTATCCACTTATTTCTCTCTTGTTCGAAACGAAATAACAAGAAGAGATAAATGGGTGTGGCTATTATTTACAAATAAGACATTTACATACAAAAAGTGGTTTGTTAACCCCTTTTCCCACATGACAAAACTTTTGACCCATCCAAATGGCGAACATTTGTAGACGAAAATGTCAGTGTGTCTAAAATGGAGCAAATTTTCGTTGCTCGACTAGAAAACATTGTGGGAGGATGAGAAAATGCTATTATCAGCATCTCCTTTTCTCACAATGCTCTCAAAAGATTTCTTCCTCGGGGTCGTTGAAAGTCGACAATGTGTGGTAAAGGGGTTAAACCCTTTTCCTTTTTACATTTCTTACCTAATTCTAACGTGCTATATTTATAGTAAATCAACAAACAAATTTAGCCCAACACAAACAGTTATTTTAGAAAAAAATCTAGCATAAATGTATCCGTAACTACTGCTCTTGAATACATTATAGGAAAAGGAGGAATCACTCATAATGAGGAATCTCTCCTTTTTCCACAATGCATCCTTTTCTGTAATATAATTTGGATAATAATTCTGCACATTACCACTTGTATTCCGTTATAGCTTTCAAAAGTTAACAATTCAAAATTTAGTGCAGAAGTACAGTATACCGAAACTTTTCAGAAAGTCTAACAAATTTTACAAATTTAACAGGTTTACAAATTTAAACTAAATTATTGTAAACCATATGGAGTAGGGTATGTATAAAGTGATGAAATATCTCAAAACCATTATTTTGTGTTTTCAGTTAACTCTTGCAGTACTAGATACCGGTTATGACGCTTTAGTGGGCCGTGTAGGTCAAGATCAGACTGCGCAGAATATGCATTCTGATTAGATCCACACTGT
Organism: Hippopus hippopus; assembly: GCA_946811185.2. NCBI lineage: Eukaryota > Metazoa > Mollusca > Bivalvia > Cardiida > Cardiidae > Hippopus > Hippopus hippopus. The sequence goes on from OX328097.1 coordinate 39,780,388, forward strand.
CCACTATTCATTTCTATTTTTTTTTTTTACTGGTAATGTTTAATATTAAGAAAACATTTTACGTTTGGTATAATCCATTAATCATTTGGCATTCTGGAGGTTAATTAATATTCCAAATGAGAACAAATAAATATCTAGAATTTCATATTTCATATTTCAGGGCAGTGGTAGTTGGAAATATAGCAAGTTTTGAAAGTTTAGGTAATAAAATGTAAGATGTAAAATGTAAGGAGTAAGGAGGTTAGTAAGCTTTGTGTGGCAAAGTTTAAAATTCACTTTCGACAGTTAATGTCATTTAACCCCTTATCTCATTACAAAGTTTTAGGCTTGTCCAAAACTGAAAGCATTTGCAGACGACAAATAAACTTGAACTTTGGAAGGGAACAAAACATAGTAGGAAATGGAGAAAACGCCCGTTACCAACATTTTCTGCCTTTCCTCTATTGCTTTCAAAATACCCCTTAACTCTTTACCAAATGAGAAAAAGATAAACGCTTATAACTTCATCAATTTTCAGAATTGAAAATTATCTCAAGTGAGGTGAGAAAATTCAATTTATTCTCTTTCAAATGAACTTAGTTTTATAAGTTTCGTAAAAGAAACTTTTGGTCCTTTTTAACTTGAAAATTGTAGGTATGGTTTATATAGAATAAAGAGGAAAAATACCTTTTCCGAAGTTAAAAACTGAAATAGTTGTTGAATTTTCTTTCTTTGTGTTGAAAAGTCAGAATTATCTCAAGTGAAGCCATAAAGTTTATTCATTGCTCTTGAAATTGGTATAAGTTTGAGCCATTTAAAGAAATAAACTTTTGGTCCTTTTTACAGTTTTTTTAATGCACCTATCCTTTTTTTTTTCCCCCGTGATCGTTCGCATTATGCCGGATTTTGCGGATGATGGCCGAGTCTAATTGTTAGATAAGCCTCCCGGGTATCTTTGCTGTGTTACGTAATGTTATATTGACAAACGGACCTCCAGCTATGTTTATGATATACATGTATCCACATGATTATGAACTGGAATTTTTACCCGGGTTGTTTGATCATGACAGTATCCCCAAGATATTTTATTATGTATCTAATAGATCTAATAAAAGACCAGAATTCGATATTTGTGAGATTATTTCCATGGATTTACAATCACTTAGATAGAAAATGTACGTTTGCTATTTTTTTCCACTCTTCAACTTTTAGATATTAATGCCGTATCAAAAGTATTTTCTGGCGACAGCTCACAAATTCATGTTGCCTTGCCATTTTCAAACCGGTTCTTGACCTGTCACATCATATAGAAGGCTTTAGAAAAGATTGAAGAAAAAGGTTTAAATGGTGGTTACCAACATTTTCTCCTTTTCTCGCAATGTTTTTAAAAGACAAATTCCATCCTTTGAGTAATGTTTTATTTGTTTTTTGAAAATGACTTCAAATAGAACAAGTCTGAAGATTTGTCTTTTGGTAAAGATTTAAATAACAAATTTAACCTATTACTGTGCAAATACGACTTCAAACGACCCTGCAGCTGAATGTTTAGGATAAAATATGGAAATGGGCGCAATAACTTTTTACAAGTTATCTCATACTTTTCAAAAAAATATTTTCTACATCACTCAATCAGTTTTTCCTGCAAAGGGTATTAACCGTAAAAAGAATGACAATACTATATCTAATAGATTAAAAATAGACTTCGATTATAGTGGGAAAATGGAGTAAAAAAAGCGATTTTTCCTTTACCAGTGACTTAAAAAGTTAGCTGCTGCATTATTATCATTTACGTGTAAGCCCTTGTAAATTCATGAAATATCCCGGAGAAATAGCATCGTTTTGAAATTGCTCTGTGGGAAAAAGTAATACTTAACCCTGTACCACACAGTAACGAGATTTAACGATCCTGTGGTAGAAAGCTTTTGAAAACAACTAGTAAAAAGTTATTACATTTACTCCTTTTCTCGCACTGATTATGATCCTTTTAGAGACAGATTTCATCGTTTCAGTCACCTTTTATTTGCCTTAAGAAAATAATCTAAATTTGGACAAGTCTAAAATTTGTCGTTTGGTGAAGAGTTAATTAACAAATTTAACCTATTGTTGTACAAAATACGACTTCTAACGACCACGCAGTTGATCTCCAACTTTTCCAAACAACTTTATTTTTTTACATCAATCAAACAGTGTCTTCCTCCTTTCAATTGTTCCCTTTTTAACAACTTTTATATATTACTAGTAATTGTTCATTGGTAAGCCTAAACAGTGAGGGGCTTGATTCTTCCATCTTTAAATCGATGCAAACTGCAAAAAGCATAACCGCAAAAAGGTTGTACCCATCTTTATATATCAAAATATAGATCAATGCATATATGGGCCTAAGTTGTTCCTAAAACGAAATATGCAACTTTTAGATTAGCTCAAAATGGAAACATCTTGATCTTGATAGAAGTAATAATAGTAGTAGACATTATGAGAAAAGGCGACATCGCTCATTAAGCAAAAGCGTTACCAAGTAGAAATCGGCGCCACACAGTCTATGGAGTATTCGGAACAAAACATTTTCTCCTTTTTGTTCGATCAAAACCAACTTTAAATGGATGCTTTCTTATATGCTGAATCTGTAACTTTTCGTGTTGCATAAAACAATGTACGGTTCTGAGCAGTATTCAAAATTAATATATGTGCTATAAATGAGTTTTGTTTCTCCTTACCCATTTTTTTCTTAATCGTAGGAAGTGGAAATTATACAAATCAAAACCATCAAACAACACACACAAAATGCAATTTTTAGATTCTGACTTAATTACCCCACCAAGATATAACCTTTAGCTATTTGATAAACGACAAAATTTTAAGTTTTTTCCTAGTTGAAAGCATTTGCAGACGACAAATGTGGCACATAATGAAACTTGCTGTTAAAAGAGGTTGTAAAAAACATTGTGGAAAAATGAGAAATTGCCGATCACAAAGACTTTCTCCTTTCCATGTGTTTTCAGAAGCCTTCTTTCTCAGGGTCGTAAAACCATTGGATTATTTGCTGAGGTATTTAACTGTCGCATATAGCACATTTTCCCGTCAAAAGTTAAACTCGTTACCAAATGACGAAATTTTGGACTCAACCAAATTAAAAGCATTTGCAGACAACAAATTAAATGCAACTGAAATGATGATGCCTGTCTTTGAAAAAGTAGAAAACATTGCGGGAACAGGACAAAATGTTGGTTACAAGAATTTTCTCCCTTTCCCACAAAGTTTTCGAAAGGCTTTTCTTTCAGGTCCGTTAGACTTGGGAGTGTATGATAACTTCAGTGTTTTTAAACCGGAACTCTCAAAATGCCGAATTTTTTGCTGGATTCAGCAACCTGTTGATATTGCATATCAAGGATTTTTTTAACAAAAAAAAAAATGACGTATAGAATCGATTAGGTCCAAGATCAGACTACTTGTTTTGTGCAGCCTGTTATTATTCTACACTGTCAGCAAAAGTGCATTTGGATGGAATGGATTAGATTTCAAGATCAGACTGCAGTTTACTAATTATTGGTCTACATTGTCAGCAAAAAGTGTACCTAGTCGCACAGAGCAGTTTAAGGGCCGAAAGACAGGGATCAGCTAATGTTTCAGAGAATCCAAACTTTTTAAAACCCTTAAAGTGAGGAATGAATTCATTACAAACCGACAAACAAAGCTCAAATATAACGCTCAGTTTCAATGGTCTTTTCCTGAGAAAAATCTTGCTGTATCTGATGACCAATGTGAATCCAATATTCTGAGCAGTCTGATATGGGTGCACATTCTGTGCAGTCTGATACTGATCTTGAAGGGCTACACTATCCTTTAGCAGACGAAGGGTTGAGGTTGAAATCCGAAAAAAAAAAAAGAAAAAACGCCAGATATACAGTTTAGGCAAGGATTGTAAATTTGAAGCAGGCTACTGTTACGTAATGTTACGTTTCTCTTATCTTTTATAGCTGCGGGCTATCGAATATCGATTGCTGGTTTAAAGGGCAAATCCTAAAATATTTTGACCAGACTGTTTTTTTCCTTTAATCAGTTGCAAATGATGTCAGTTAAACATGTGTCCGCCATTTTTCATAAATACCACCCTGTAACATGCCATAAACCACAGACGAATTGTCACGCTGATATACGGCCCTAAAAATGGTACATGGCTTACTTCCCCTGATTCGCTTATCTCCCGTGCATGTGTGACGTCATTGTCGAGTTAGTCTGTGTATACTGTCAGTAGACATACAGTGGGAACGCGGATGATTGTATGCAGATATCTGAGTATTAACTGAGAATTGAGCCGAAAAAATGGTAAATTGTGCAGCCTATGGCTGCAACGTCGATTCGGGAACTCATAGAATTAGTATCTTCAAATTTCCGAAGGAATTAAAAAGGAGGAAACTATGGATTCAACGTTAAAACCGGGGCCGGACAGTAGCGACAGATTTCTTGCCATCGGTTCATTCGAAATTGTGTCTGAAATACTTCGACGACAGTCAGTTCTTAATAAGTCCAAAACTCGCAAAAGAAGTTGGTTATAGGAATTTTAGGCTGCGGTTAAAACCTGATGCTGTGTCGACATTATTCGAAACTCCGAGTCGAAAGGAGATAGGCCTTAAACCGAAACTCCGAAAGACAGACATTCCGCAACGGCAATTTCCAAAAAGAAAATCCAACATGAAGTAGGTAATTTCTTTTTTTCTCGAAATTGGAATACATGAATTGTTATTCATACTATTTTACCCTTTTCTACATTATCGCTTCATTCTGGACAAAGGAGAAATTGCTACCGTTTTCTCCCGTTTCCAAATGATTTCAACATTTAACAAAATTATAGATTCATCCAAATTCATAACATAAATTTTGCAAATAACAAAGTGGACATTGTTCAAATGATGAACAGCAAACATCGTTTTCTTCCCACACTGTTTTTCAAACACTCTTTCTTTGGGTATTGGAAACTAGATCTTGGGTTTGTATGGTAAAGGGTTAAGTCAGTATCTGGCTACCCCTAGTCATGGTCATAAATGTTAATCCGTCACCGACCAGTTGAAACAATACAGGAAATGGTTACATAACATTTGCATATCTCACCCCTTTACACTGTAATGTTTGTGTAATGCATTTTGAACAAATTTTGAATTATATCTATACAATTTTGATTTGTGGATATTTCCTTGTTCCTATCCATATTATGACTTCTAGACAGGCTACTGAGAAAAGTGTTTTGAACATGTCAGTATGAAAATTTTGAAATTGCACATTTGACACAGGTCATTTTCTCTGATAATCAGACAAAAGTGAGGAAATTAAAAATAACACATTTTTTTTTTTTTAATTAGGAAACAGAATGTTTTGGACCAGGCTCACACACCAATTCTTTTACCTTTTACCTCAAAATTCTGACCTTCAACCACCGTAATGGAGAAGGCTTTTGAGGACAGGGTGAAAAAAGGAATAAGTCCTGATATCCAGAGTTATCTTCTTTTCCTACAATATTTTCTACCCTCAAACCTATTGCCAAGGCCACATTTGATCTGTGGTCTGCAAATACTTTCGGTGTGGAGTGGACAAGTCTAAAGTTCTGCCATCTGTGTAAGGGTCTAGCCTAACCCTAACCCAAATGATAAAAAAATTAGAATATTTCAAATCCACAGCAATCAAATATGACCGATAAAATGTGATTGTTTATTGGAATTTAGTTTAACTTAGTTTAACCCTTTACCAAACAATCCTTTGTTTTAACGACCCTGGTGAAGAAAGAAAAACCTTTTGAAAACATTGTAGGTAAAGGAGAAAATGCTAGTAACCAGTATTTTCTCCCTTTTCTACAATGTTTTCTACCCCATTAAAGACAATTCCAAACATATGAGTAAAATTTAATTTGTTGACTCCAAATGCTTTCAATTCGGTTGAGTCGATAAATTTGACGTTTGGTAACAATTTAAACATGTATTTTACATCTCTTGAGAAACAAGTTCATACAACTCGTACGAATCTCTTCAGATACTGCTTCCTGGGAACTAAACCAGAACTCGTGCCCAATGTGTGGGATTTATATTTAACCTTTTACCAATCAATCCCTAGTCTTTACGACCCTGAGACAGAAGCCTTTTAAAAACATTGTAGGAAAAGGAGATAATGCTGGTAGCCAGCATTTTCTCCTTTTACCACAATGTTTTCTACTCTGCTGGAAACAAATTTCAATTTTTGAAATATTTAACTTTATTTTGTCGTCTGCAAGTGATTTCAATTTGGACCTGTTTAATATTTTGTCTTTTGGTAAAGAGTTAAAAATAGAAAATATTGTGGATAAAGGACCACTTGATAGTTACCAGCTCTTTCTATGTTTTTACAGTGAATCTGAAGTCGTCTATACTGCAATTTGACCGGAATGTCAGTATTAACTGCTCAGTCCCTAGTAGACCAATTTGAGACTTACCCAAATTGAAACAATTTGCATAAGACAAACAAGAGGTTAACAAATTTACACAATCCTTTCCCACGGTTTACGATTCAGAGTTTAAGACTTTCACAGAGAAGCTCTATGTGGAACATACAATAGCTATACATGTATGATAAATTTTTGCATTGAATGGATCATGTGGACAAGGTAAACACAAAAAAGTATTTCACACAGGTAGATCCCCTCTCCCTCTCTCTGATGTTCATGTATTTCTGTATGGTAAGAAATACAACTAAAATAATTTTCAAAATAATTTTGAGAATTAACTCTTAATAATCTCGGAACATATTCTTTTATCAAATTTCATGCTGGTTAACAGCATTTCAAAATATTCTTATTCTCATGAAAATCGTGATTTATTGTGGAACCCTTAACCCATGAGAGAATAAACTTGTACCCGTCAATGTTTACAGAATTCTTTACAAGGTACAAATATCAACAAGGACCGATTAACAAATAATTAGAACTAACATCTCACGATTATCAATCGTAAAAGTCAAGAAAAAGGTTATTTGACATGAAACTAAAGTGTCGGCGAACTGTCTTGTCGTGGAACTGTCTTGAAACCGTCCTTTTTTTTTTTAATTCCGCCCGTTAATCTACTGAAAATGCTTCACGTGAAACAAAGTTTATGCCATACACTAATTCTATCATGTATAGAATATTATTTCTGTAAGCGATGTTCGCCATCGCCCCGTAATAGACGTAGATGTATTTCAATAGCACGCGATACTCAACACGTTGAAAAGTCTGGCACAATATCGTCATTTTCGTCAACAGTGGGCGAAAAGTTACTTTTATCCTCATCACCAGAAACTTAATAAGTTTCTTTAAAAATTGGCTCGTACATGTACGGCCTTATCGGCCCAGAATCGTCTATTTCTTCGTCTTCAATATCGCTCAGTTCACTATCGTAAACAACGTCCATATTGAAACAAGCTCTCCTATGACGTCACAAATCAAGGGACGCAACAATAAGTAAGGGAGATAAGCGATGCAATAAAAATTAATAAGCAGAAATATGAATTGAAAAAAAGTACTATTACTAATTTTTTTTTCTAATTACAACATTACCAGGTTACCATTTGATAAGTGTAGATTTGAAAATTAACCATATCTGAAACTTGTTGATTTGCCCTTTAAGTTCGCCAAACTCCGGAAACTTCCGAACCTTTACGTATGATATCGATTTTTTTCATCGATTTGTTGGTATGCAAGACTGTTGATAAGGCATGTCTGTGAAAGTTGGCTATATGGTCTTCCAATACAAAATCTAATTATGGTTGATCCTTCAACACACAACAAAATTTTAGATTATATCATTTTGAAAGCCAACAAATTGCTAGCCAATAAATTGGACAAAATGTTAACATTTGTCATTGATAGGTCTGAAAACATGTGGGAAAAGGAGAAAATGCTGGTTATTTGATTTTTCTCCATTTCCCAGAATGCCTACGAAAGTTTCTTCGCGGTCGTTAAAACTCGGGATTGTGTAGTAAAAGGTTAAGAAAACATTGAGGAGGTTTGTAAAAATGATAATGAGAAAGACAGAGAGAGAGAGAGAATTTTTTTTTTTCCTTTATGCACTTACAATTTTAGCCTGTTCCAAATTCTAAACATATGCAGGCGACAAATTCAAATTTGACGCAAATGAACTTTGGTTCTCTGATAGGGTAGAAATCGATGTGGGAAAAGGAGAATGTGCTGGTTTTAAGCATTTTGGCCTTTTCGCACAATATTTTCTAAAGGTACGCCTATCTCCCAGAGGGTAGTTAAAACTCTGGACTGTTTGGTAAAGGGTTAAGTAATGATCCATTAAAATGAAAAAAAAAAAATAAATAAATAAATAAACGTTTTCTCCCTTTTCCACAATGTTTTCAGAAGCCGTCGTAATCTGTGTAATCTTGCAGCCATCAGGGGAAACATTTGGCATGAAGATACAAAAATGATTATAGTTTCATAAAATAAGAAATGGGTTAAAAACTGGCTGAACTGCCTGAAAACGAGCCTAGATGTATCTTTAAGGGAGTGTCGGTAAATGGCAAGTATATACAGTTGTGTTTATCACATCGGATACATGTTCATGACTTTATTGTACCCGACACCTTTGACATGAATTAACTGGTCCATTCCATAAAGGAATCATTAACACAAAAAAAGTCTTTGAAAAGTCACATATTTTTGAAACATTCAAGTTATAGGGCCTACAGATATTGTAGATCCACATCATAATTCCATTTTTTCGTGTGCTTGTCAGTATTTTCCCCTTTTGTTTGTATTTATTTCATATCATCTAGCTCGGTAAATTACTTAAATATTTTTAACACACACGTGCGCGCATAATTTATGTTGGTTTGTGAGTGTGTGTCATATTTGCAAAAGATTCCCTCTTTTTTTTTTTTTTTTTTCATCACTTTTGTTAGTTTAAACATATTTTATTGCTTAATTATTCACAATATGTTATAAAATACAATATAAGCCAATAGGATATATAGGGGCGAAAGGATAGCTTATATAAATACACAGATGACATGAAGTAATATTTTTTTATGAAATCATTGCGAAAAAACGACGATGAAGAACACAGAGAGAGAAAAAAAGACAATAATGAAACTGAAGCACAATGTACTCAAGCCACTTTCGTTGTGGAGATAGTGGAAGAACTTCGGCCTCTCCAATCAGAGGTTCCGGGTCATCATTTATGAAAAAATCACTGCGCAAGTAGGCTATTACTTATGATTTCCAGGAAGCAAAGATTAACAGTGAGTTGTGTAAGGTATAGAACTTGTTTTACAATCGATGTAGAATAAATAGAATAAAATAAAATAATAAAATGAATAGAAAATCTTTTCAAATTCGTTGACATCAACTAAATCTCATAGTTAGTAGTATTTATATTATAAATGATTCCTTTTTTCCTGAGTACGACAAGGTAAAATACAAACAGCCCGATCTGAATCTACAAATGAGTACTTTTTAAATAATCCTAAACATGGGCTAACCTGAGGCAGTCCCCTTTGTACAGGCGGGATCCAGACGGTAATAATGTTACAATCACACATGATCACGGCCTGTGACAAAACTGTATTTCTGACAAAGTAACGCCAGAATGCTTAAAAGGAAAAAAATATCACAATGGAACCTTTGTACATAAATAATATCATAAATAGGATTTATCTGTTTTAGGGTAGGTAACCAATCTAAAGCTAATTTAAATCCCTTCGGTCACCGGGTTAATTTTACCGGAAATATCCCGGGTAAAGACTTAAGAGTAACATCCTCAAATATACTCTTGAATTACAGCGACTGTTTTTTGGAAATAAGCCTTATTTCGATTTCTCTTAGTCTTTTCATCAGTATAACTTTCCTATTTCCAGGAACATGGTAGTATACAGGTCGTTTGCGTGTGTGAACGACCTTGTGTAATGGGTTTTCGCGTTCCTTGGTAGTGCCAAACTTTTGAAACAATGTGTGGGTAGAGTGCAATATTTGTTGAATATGCCTTAAAATTTATGATTGTAACAAAAAAAGGGGGAGGGGAATACCGTATTAACTGCTGCTTCAAGGTCACCAGACGATAAAATTTTGTGTCTGAACCCAAAGTATTTGCAGATGACAAATAAGACCGTTTTTAGACGTGACTCAAATGGTGAAAACTGTAGGTCAAATCGTCTATGAAAGGGCTTTAATTTGTAAACATTATGGGAAAAAGAGAAAATCTTATCAGCTTTTTCTCCTTTTTCCACAACGTTTTCAAAAGCCTTCTTTCTGGGTGGTATAAACATTGGGTTGTGTGGAAAATGGTTTAACCGGTATTATACATTTAATCTCTAGGTTAACTCTTACCAAACAAGAAGATTTTGGACTCGACCAAATTTAAGGCATTTGCAGGCGAAAAATTAAGTATGGCACAACTGCTGGTGCCTTTCTGTGATGGGTTAGCAAAGACTGTGGGAAATGACAAAAATCCTTTTTCCCCCAGGATGTTTTTGGACATCTTTTCTTTCAGGGTTTTTAAAGGTCGGGATTGTGTAATTTGTGTTACAAAGAGCTAAATAAACTTTCAAGATTTCTGAGGATGATGATATTTAAGTTTCTTTCATCACAGCAGTGTTTCTCCCAGCTTCAAATTTTTGAGGGTCATTTGTGACCCCTATTCCTAATTTTTGGGGGTCAAACAAAAAATTTGAGGGTCACTTTTTAAATGCCTGTTTAAAGCTACATAAATTCACATTTTTGGAACTTTCCCTGTGGCTCAGCCAACTCGGAACCTGAACTTAGTCTGACAAGACCCTGATATTTGTTGCATTTGTTGATAGTCTGACAAGACCCTGATATTTGTTGCATTTGTTGACTTTTCTTTTTTCACGTTTTCGAGGTGTTGACTTGTGGAAGGGACAGCAAAACAGTCTGCACGTCCTTTCTGTAGATCTATTTCTTTTTCGGTTAATCTGCTATTCTATTTCGGAAAGCGTCTTAGAATACACAGACTGTACAAGTTTAAAGTGCGGCGACAAAGTGACCTTCCAAAAGTTATTCCGTATCTAGTTATTTATTACTAAACAGAGCTTCAAATGTGTGACTGTGTCAGAAAGAGGCCGGTTGGTAGCAATCTGTGTTCTTTTATCCCTTTTTTAATGCAGTACGGGCAGATACTTACTGGTAATTATTAATAAAATCGGTTTCAGACATTAGGCGCCTTATCATAAACTCTTCAATATCAATAATCACAGCGTGCGAAATCTTCTCTCTCTGCATATACGGACCTTACTTTGCCTCTTAGCATTTCGGCTGGACGTCATGGTGTGCATTATAAACTATTGTTTTGATTGAACTGATATTTTTTGGTTGCATCAGAAAAGACGCACACAATGAATTTCAGTGCGTCAACAAAGAAATCATTGAGTCAAAAAGGCAAGAAACGCGCTCTGGGCGAAACACTGCACAGTCTGTCAAAACATAGGACACTGTAGAGGCTCCAATCTTTATTGACAGTGACCTATTTTGACACATTTAACTGGCATTTTTTAGAAACCTTTTCAGAAGTATATTTTGGTTTTACATTACTCTTTGTTAAAGTTTGAAAACCAGTGAGAGAAATGAATTGCAGCAAGTTCAAAACAACTTTTTAACTGTATAGTTCACTATATTTTATTGAGTATGCATTTCAGTTTCATTCTATTCTGTTCTTATTTATTTGTCACTGATTTTACCGATGTTCCATTTTCAACATGGGAGAAAGTTGCTGTGTGTTCTGTCAGGTGCATATGTTCATAATTCAATAGACAGATGGTTTTTAAATTCTTTATTTCGGGGGGGACCTTCAATTTGCAGATTATGTGTGTTCTGCTACCTGCTTGCAAATTTCCCCTATGTTGTCTTGTTCAGTTCTGTGATGTAGGGTGACACTGAGATTTTTTTGTTCACAAATTCAGTACAGTTCAAACAGATGTTGTTAGTTTTGAAAGATTTCTTCTTGAAGTTGGGTCTTCCTGTTTGCAAGTAAATATATATGGGAATTTCGAACTCTTCATTTACTTTTGGCCTCATTTTCACTGTATGGGATAATGTACATTTCACATGACAACATTGTAAATCAAAGACTTTGAATGAAAGATCATTCAGCAACACAATTTATTTGGATTTTCAGTATTTTTCATCTTTTCATACACTTTCAATATGATAACTTGAAAATAAATATCTACTTTTTCAAGCGCAGGAAAAACATACACATGTATATTATCAAAATTGTACTTTTCAGAATGTGATCATCAATTTTCTCTATTCTTGCAGTGAAAGTACATTTATGTTTTTTCAGAGTGTATGTCAAGAAATTACAATTTCAAAAGAAATTTTGAAATACCCCCCCCAAAAAATCTAAACATGCCTTGGGGGTGAGGAGCATTGTGCACATTTCTCAACAGTAGCAAAAGAGGCAAAATGCTAAAACAATTTAATTTCTTTTTCAGAAAAGAAAACCATGCATCGTTTGAAACAATGGTTTGGCATAAAAGACTGGCAAGGTCCAGAGCTAAAAGAAGAAAGTGTGAAACCTGAAACACAGCAACCACATGTACAAAATAATTTAGATAATACAACCAGTAAGGTGCCAATTAACGAAGACATTCAACGAACAAAACCACCTTCTGTGGCTGATATAGTGACTGCACTAAAAGAAAATCAAAACAATGAGAGTATTTTCTTGAAATATAATAAAAGTTTTGAAAACTGGTTACGACAGTATATACCTGTAAAAGAAAATGAATGTGCCCAGTGTAAATTAGTAACAACAGTGTTTTTTGGTGCTTTGGTGATGCCTGTGTTGTTCAAGTTGTATAATTTGGAATATGTGAAAGCACTGCAAAAGTCTTTGCGGATCCGTGTAAGACTTGTGATTTTCAGCTTTGGATGGGGTTAGTTTCCACTTTTCTCATTTTTTTACGAAGAAAACATGGATGTCTTGTCATAGAACAGGCCTTGCCTGTGTCCCCATGGAAAACTGACATTTTCTTATATCTCAATCATTAACTAAGATAATTTCTCCAAACTTGGGTTAGTTGTTAACTATCAAAAGGGGAATCCATGATAGAGAGGCAAGTAACTCTCAACACATTAATGCCAAAGTTATTACCCTTTCTTTTTTAAGATTTTTCACTGAAAAAACACCTACATGTCAAGCTCAATTATTTTTTGTGGTATTGAAGATTGAGGGCCTTGTCCAAATTGAAGGCATTTGCATATGACATATTAAATGTAACTCAAAACATGAAATTTGTCCTTCATAGAGTAGAAATAATTGTTAGAAAATGATGGTTACCAGCATTTTCTCCTTTTCCCACAATGTTTTCAAAAGCTTCTTCCCCAGGGTTGTTAAAAGTCGGGATTGTGTGGTATAGGGTTTATCCATAATTCTGCAGTGTGATGTTCCTTTGCTCTGACACCTAAAAGATTCAAAACAACTATTTGATAAAACAAAATTAGATACATATAAATGTACACTATAGCAAGGTGCATTTTGCATTTGATTCCATTTTGTCCAGAAAATCATGTGGTAGGACTTTCAGATGACTATGATTCTCAATGGTGAAGAATGTTATTTGTGAACGTGACATTTGTTTAACTCTTTCACCAAAAAACCTGTTCTTTGACAACCTTGAGGAATAAAGGCCTTTAAATCCATAGTGGAAAAAGAAGAAAATGATGGCAAATACAATTTTCTCCTTTTTCAACATCATTTTTTTTCCTTTTTAATTACAAAGCCCATTTTTTTCCCATTGTCGTCTGTAAATGCTTTCAATTCAGATGAATTCAAAATGTTGTGGTAAAGAGTTAAAAAAAAAAAAAACTGTGTAGCTTGAATTATCACAATTTTTTTTCCTTTTATGTGTTTCAGTTTCATATTCCCTACTGTATGAAAGACTGTTCAAGGTGGGTTTATTTATGGAGGGAAAGGAAGGAGAAAAATATAAAGACTTCATGATGCGTGTTTTGGTTGCTGAAAAGGAAAGGTTTACAAGAAAAGTGGAAAATGTGAATGACAGCCATGCTGAAAGTGACACAGAATAGACTTATTTTTTTGGTTTATTATATCTGATTGTTTTTTTTTCATGAATTCATAGGTCACCCAGAGGAACTTTAGGTACTGATTGAATAGTGTAGATCACTATCAGACAGCACTGATCATGCACTCTGATCTTGGTTCTTCAGTGTCTACTGTTATGTGAGTTTGTTTTGTTTGTGTGAAGTTTAACCCTCAACTCTTTACCACACAATCCCAACTTTCAACGACCCTGGAGCAGAAAGCTTTTGAAAAAACTGTTGGAAAAGGAGAAAATGCTGGTAACCAGACAAATTTCATCATTTGTGTCACATTTAACTTGTCGTCTGCAAAAGCTTTCAATTTGGACAAGTCTAAAACTTCGTCGTTTGGTAAAGAGTTAAACACACAAGCCTGACATTTAATGATCATGAGAATGAGGCGCTTTAAAAGCATTATGAGAAAAAAAGAACATGCTAGAAACTAATATTTTCTACTTTTTCCAGAATGCTTTCTCTATTTTCAAAACCCAGTACTTTGCGCAATATCCATTGAAAAGGAAGAAGTGATTAAATGAACTCTTTTACCACATGGTAAATATTAAACTTGTCCAAATTATAAGCATTTGGTGATGACTTATAAAATGTGTCTTAAATTACGATTGGACTTTGTTTGAAGGGGTAGAAAACATTTTTAGTAAAGGACAAATTCAGTGTGGCTGGAATGAACATATTTTCTTGGAACAGGTAGAAAACAGTGGGAAAGAGAAAATGCTAGTTTCCAACATTTCTTCCTGTATCTATAATTTTTAGCTCCACTGGCCAAAGGCCAGCGGGCTTATGTCATGGCCTGGTGTGCGTCAGTGCGTGCATCCGTGCTTGCGTGCGAGCGTTAACTTTTATTTCAAACATCTTCTCTGAAACTGTCCATCCAATTTTGATGAAACTTCACAGAAATGATCCTGCCATGGTCCTCTTTAGAATTTCTTGAAAAAATTATTCCTTCAAAAACTCTGGTTGCCATGACAACAAAACTGAAAAATATTGAAAATCTTCTTGTCTGAAACCACAAGGCCTAGGGCTACCAAATTTGGCATGTAGCTTTATCAAGTGGATCTCTACCAAGTTTCTTCAAATTATAGCCCTGGGGTCAAATTTGGCCCAGCGCCAGGGGCCACTTTAAAAATCTTCTCGTACCTAGCCATAAAGCCTAGCATGACCAAATTATGCATGTAGCTTTATCTAGTGGGCCTCTACCAAGAGGGCCCAAATTATAGCCCTGGGGTCAAGTTTGGCCCCGACCCGGGGGTCACAAGTTTTACATGGGCTTATATAGGGAAAACTTTAAAAATCTACTTGTACCTAGACCATAAGGCCTAGGGCTACCAAATTGTGCATGTAGCTTTATCTAGTGGGCCCCTTCCAAGAGGGCCCAAATTATAGCCCTGGGGTCAAGTTTGGCCCCGCCCCAGGGGTCACAAGTTTTACGTGGGCTCTTACAGTGAAAACTTTAGAAATCTTCTTGTTACTAACCAAAAGACCTAGGGCTACTAAATTTAGCCCTGTTTCAGGGGTCTAATGTTGTATAGGGCCTTTTATTGAAGAAACTTCGAGAATCTTCTTGTTTATAACCACACATTCTAGACCTGTGTTATTTGGTATGGGGCTTTATCTTGTGGACGTCCACCAGGATTCAAGTAATTATAGCTCTGTAGTCAAAAATGGCTTTGCCCTGGGGTCATAACTATCTCGTAGGATTTTATAGACAAAATATTGTATGTCTTCTAGTTCGAAACCAATTGGCCAAGTATTGTAATGTTTGGCTTGTAGTGTTTTACTTATTAGCCAGTGGAACGATACAGGGCCGTCATGGCCCTCTTGTTTCATTAACTCTTTACAAAACGACAAAATTTGAGACTGCTCCAAGTTGAAAGCATTTGCAGATAACATACTTTATAATGCACAAATTAGGAAATATTTATTTGAAAAGGTAGAAAACTTTGTGGGAAAAGGTGAAAATGCTGGTTATCAGCATTTTCTACTTTCTGCACAATGTGTTCAAAATTTCTTTTCTGTGGGATTGTTAAACTTAGGATTGTGTGATAAAGGGTAATTTTATTGTAAAAATCCATTATTACGATCATCATTATGACTAATGTTCCTCTCTAACCCCATTACCTTATTGGCTCTTTTTACAAACAAAAATTTACACATTTGACACATAGAAGGATAATTCTGGTGAAAAGAAAAGTAATGGTATTAACTCTACCACACATTGATGAGTTTGAACGACCCTGAAAACAGGGCTTTTGAAAACAATGAGGGAAAAGGAGAAAATGCTGATAACCAGTATTTTCACCTTTTCCCACAATGTTTTCTACCCTATGAAAGACAAATTCCACCATTTCAGCCACATTTAGATTTCCTCAGAAAATGCTCTCAATTAAGACAAGTCTACATTTTTGTTGTGTGGTAAAGAATTGAAGATCATTGAAACATTGGTTGAAAAGTAGGCAAACTTTGTTATAAGTAATAACACCTTTTTCCCACCTTTTTCCCACTCAGTCATAAAATACTATTGACTGCAGAATAAAAGCTTTGAACTTACTGATATGAATGAAATACTGTTAGCAATGTAATTGACGTAATTGACAGATCAGTCTTTTAGATTATCATGGGGGGGGGGGGGGGAATTGTTGCAAATAGATATGAATGAAATACTGTTAGCAATGTAATTGACGTAATTGACAGATCAGTCTTTTAGATTATCATGGGGGGGGGGGGGGGGGGGGAATTGTTGCAAATACACATTTTTTTGTGATTGGTATTTTTAACTGAAAATTACGAGGTGATATTGTTTATAAGCATTGTAATAAATTGTTGCCATTCTATGTTCTAAGAACTTGGATTTGTTACATATTAATAATTATGTATGCTTCCCATACAAAATCATTGTACATATACCATTTAATTTGAGTGTTATGACCCACTTTTTCAAAAGTAGTGTGCTGTGCTGCAAGACAAAAACAGTGTTCATGTGTTAACTTTCAGAGCACCAGTTAACCCTTTACCACACAATCCCAACTTTTAACAACCCTGAAAAAGAAGCCCTTTTAAAATACTGTGGGAAAAGGAGAAAATGCTGGTAACTAGCATTTTCTCCTTTTCTCACAATGTTTTCTACCCTTCCCAAAACAATCTTTGAAAAGGAGAAAATGCTTGTAACCAGCCTTGTCTCCTTTTCTCACAATGTTTTGTACCTTTCCCAAAACAATCTTTAAAATTTGAGTCACATTTATTTTGTCGTCCGCAAAAGCTTTCAATTTGGACTAGTCTTAAATTTTGTTGTTTGGTAAAGAGTTAAGTCAGATGGGCAGTTTCAGTTCAAATAAAACAGAACCAAAATATTTGCGATTTCATGGTTGGTCTTGTCCAGAATGTCTCAGCAAAGTTTGGACTGCATGCTTTGTACTTACCGTGTGAACTTGATCTAGTCTGGCACCAAAGTCAACAATGGGCAAGAATCTTCAACAGCACTACTGGAAAGAATTTGAGACATATTGGTATTCAAACTTGTAATATAGTGATATTTATGAAGTTCATATCTTGGCAAACAGATAATGAAAAATTGATGTAATAGGTATTGAAATGGAAAAAAAAATACCCAGGGACAGGTATGAATGTTTCCTTTCAAAGTAATTTTATGTTGAATAAAGAACTCCTAACAAACAAACAAAAGAACAAACTTGTCCAAATTGAATGCATTTGCAAAATTAGATGTTGTTCAAATGCAGAGGTTTGTCTTTGAAAGTTTAGAAAACATTGTCCTAAAAGGAAAAAATGCTGGTTACCAGCTCACTGAGCATGAAGTGCTCAAGTTGAGCTTTTATGATCATGTTGTGTCGTGTGTAGTCACCTTTTACCTTATGTATGCTCTAGAGACTTCATTTTCAGTATACTCCGGCATGAGACTTGGTCAGAATGTTTGTCTTGATAATATGCCAGACAATTTTGTAAATGGGTCATGGTTGGTCAAAAACCAGGTCATCAGGTCAACTCTTTGAAAAATCTTGTGTACACTCTAGAGGCCACATTTTCATTTCAGCACTCATAAAGGTTGGTCTGAATGATTCTCTTGATAATATCTCAGAAATTGTCGAAAATAGGTTATGTCGGGTCAAAAACTAGTTTACCAGGTCAAATCTTTAAAAAGCCAAATGTACACTCGAGACCACATTTTCTGTCCAAAACCAATGAAAGTTAGTCAGAATGTTTGAATGATATTTCAGTCGTGTTTGAAAATGGGTTATGTCAGGTTGAAAACTAGGTCTCTAGGTCAACTAAAAAAAAAAAAAGTGTGTACTCTCTAGAGGCCATACTTTTAGTCAAACACTCTTGAAAGTTGGTCAGAATATATTTATCACATAACCTCCCTTGTTTTCAGTGTAATATACCCATTAGGAATTTTCTTATCTCATACATGTTTGATATCACATTTGTGTGACGTCATTTTTGACGTCGTTTTGTACGTATTACATAGAAGTGAATGGGTCTTATGGATATTACCGCGGGTGCATTTATGAATGTTTTTACATCATTTAATCTATATTTTGTGAAATGTCGTTATGTGATAAAAAAGAATCTGATATTTGTGGACTTTTGATATAAAATTTTATTAAACTCATCAAGGAAAATGTTATTAAGCTCGCCAAAGGCTCGCTTAATAACATTTCCCTTGACTCGTTTAATAAAATCTTATCTCAAAAGCCCACTCATGTCAGATCCTATATTTCTGGGTGATATTTAGGATGTGTTTGAAAATGGATCATGTTGGGTCAAAAAAGTAGATGACTAGGACAACTCTTTGAAAAAGCTTCTATGCACTCTAGAGACCAAATCTTCAGCCCAATACATATGAGAATTCGTCAGAATGTTTGTCTCGATTTTATGTCAGATAGATTTGAAAATGAGTCACATCAAGTCAAAAAGTAGGTAACTGGGAGAGATCTTCCTAAAAACATTCTGTACACTATTGAGGCCACATTTTCAGTCCAAATCTCATAAAATCGATCAGTTCATCTTGATTATATCGATAATGAGTTTGGAAATGGCTCATATTAGGTCAAAAAGTAGGTCAATGAGACAATCATAGAAAAACTTTTCAATCCAATACTCATGAAAGTGTTAAGCTAGATTTTTTTGATATCTCGGAAGAGGTTAGAAATGGATTATTTTGTGTCAAAGGCTCAGGTGAGCGACTTCAGGGTCATCATGGCCCCCTTATTTCAAAAGCCTAAGTCCAAAGGGTCCATAAAACACAGGATTATAGCACGAAGTAGCACACTGGTGAAATCCCAAAAGCTGAGCTAGTAGTACCGAGGCTGCGGGTTCGAACCAAAATTCCAGCCAAAATTCCTTCCGCCGGAGGATTCATGAGACCTGTATCAGCGACAAACCTTGTTTTTGAACATCCATGGCTCGACATAATTTATGTTAGAAAGCGTACGTGGGCTTAAAGAGTGTAACAAGTCGTATTGTTTGTAAGATAAACGACAATGTGTATGAGGAGGGGTACAATTGCCGCTGTGACCTTTGAGCAACACCAACAGCCTACTTGCAAAAAAACGTCGAACATTGTGTACACATAGACTTTTCAAAACTGTTTTTCCGATCCAAAGGTGCCCAAGAATTAGTCCAAATCCATCAAATGGGGTCTGCATTTTTCCTCGCAGAGGCCAGACCCTGAAAGCAGGAGGCGACTTGCCTACACCCTATCACCTCCCACACCTTTCCCCTCTCGGTGCTCCGTCCTTCGGATATTGCATATTGCAGATTTGTGAGTAAAAGATATATTTTAGGCTCGTTACGCCTTCCCTGACTTAATCTGAAATGCTTTTGCAAGCGGTTTTAGACACCAAAGGAAGAAAAACAGATTCGTATACTGGCATCTACAGAAAACCTGACACGTAAGTCTTAGGGGCCACACCAGCTACAGATAAGTAAAGTTAGCTTCTAGTAGCTTGCTACTTGTTCAGGTAAAGTTAGCTACTGGTAGCCAGCTACTTGTTCAGGTAAAGTTAGCTACTGGTAGCCAGCTACTAGTAGCCAGCTACTTGTTCAGGTAAAGTTAGCTACTCGTAGTCAGCTACTAGTAACCAGCCACTTGTTCTGGTAAAAATGGTTATTTGTAGCCAGCTTCTGGTAGCCACCTTCTAGTTAGCAGTCACTTGTAAAGGAAAATCTGGCAATTCGTACCCAGCGACCAATGTATAGGTAATTAAAATGGTTTTTTATTAGTTTCCTAAAGGTACAAGTAGCTGGCGAGCCAATTGTCGATACCTTAAACGAAATGCTTTTCTTCCATCCAGAATATTATGTAAATGCACCAGAACAATCAAAATCAAATAATTTCCTGTATTAAAGGGGCAAGCAATAGGATTTTTTTTTTTTTCACATTTGTTTTCAATTAGGGATTCAAAATGTACAAGTAGCTGGCGAGATTAAGACAAACATTTCAAAATATTTCAACGAATCGCATTCACTGTACTATGGAGAAATTGAAAATATCATTTTCAATTCATTTTAATAATTAAAGGGGCCAGCTACTAGTCATGAAAATTGGGACATTTTTCAATTTCACTCGGAGAAGAATTCAAAGGTACAAGTAGCTGGCGAGTCTAAGAGCTGTTTTTAAAATTAAATGCTTGTTGTACATAAAGGGGATGATAAATGCACTAAAATAGTCAAAATTTAAGCAATTCCAGTTATTAAAGGGGGCAAGCTACTGATTTGAAAATGGGACAACTTTCCACTTTGCGAAATAATGATTTAAAATGTTCAAGTAGCTAGCGAGATTTAGAGAGATTTTTCAAAATATTTCAACGAATCATATTGAGGATACTTAGGAGAAATTAAAGATATCAAAATCAATTCATTCTTATTCATTAAAGGGACCAGCTACTGGTCATGAAAATGCGGATATTTTTTCAATTTTACTTCAAGTGAAATCAAAAGGTACAAGTAGCTGGCGAGCCTAAAAGTGATTTTTTGAAACTGAATGCCTTTTTTTAATAAAAGATACTATAAAGGCATGAGAAAACTCAAAATTGAAACATTTCCGTTTATTAAAGGGGCCAGCTACTTGATCTGAAAATGGGACATTTTTGCACTTTTACAAAATCATGATTTAAAATGTACAAGAAGCTGGCTAGATTTAGAGAGATATTTCAAATATTTTAACGAATCATACTGAGAATATTGAGGGGAAATTAAAGATATAAAAATTAGTCCATTCTTATCATTTAAAGGGGCCAGGTACTCGTCATGAAAATGCGGATATTTTTCAATTATACTTGGTGTGAAATCAAAAGGTACAAGTAGCTGGCGAGCCTAAGAGTGAATTTTGAAATTAAATGCTTGTTTTGAATAACAGAGACTATGAATGTATGAGAAAACCTAAAAATTGAATCATTTCCGATTATTAAAGGGGCTAGCTACTTGATTTAAAAACTGGACAACTTCAACGAATCATATTGAGGATATTTAGGGGAAATTAAAGATATCAGAATCAATCCATTCTTCAAAATGCTTCAATTTTGAGTTTTCTCATGCATTTATAGTCTCTGTTATTCAAAACAAGCATTTAATTTCAAAATTCCCTTTTACGCTCAATAGCTACTTGTACCTTTTGATTTCACTCTAAGTAAAATTGAAAAATATCCACATTTTCATGACGAGTAGCTGGGCCCTTTAAATGATAAGAATGGATTGATTATGATATTTTTAATTTCTCCTAAGTGTCCCCAAAAAGATTTGTTGAAATATTTTGAAAAATCATTTTTTAATCTCGCTAGCTACTTGTACATTTGAAATCATTACTTCGAAAAACAGCAAAGTTGTCCAGTTTTCAAATCAAGTAGCTGGCCCCATTAATAACCGGAAATGATTCAGTTTTGAGTTTTCTTATACATTCATAGTATCTGTTATTCAAAACAAGCATTTAATTTCAAAATTCGCTCTTAGGCTCGCCAGCTACTTGTACCTTTTGATTTCACTTGAAGTAAAATTGAAAAATATCTGCATTTTCATGATGAGTAGCTGGCCCCTAAAATGAATAAGAATTGATTGATTTTGATATTTTTAATTTCTCCTACGTATCCTTAATATGATTTGTTGAAATATTTTGAAAAATCTCTCTAAATCTAGCCAGCTACTTGTACATTTTAAATCATGATTTCCCAAAAGTGCAAAATTGTCCCATTTTCAGATCAAGTAGCTGGCCCCTTTTAAAACCGGAAATGCTTCAAGTTTGAGTTTTCTCGTGCATTTATGCTCTCTTTTATTCAATAAGAGCATTCAATTTCAAAAATCGCTCTTAGGCTCGCCAGCTTCCTGTGCCTTTTGATTTCACTCTAAGTTAAATTGAAAAATATCCACTTTTTCATGACGAGTAGCTGGCCCCTTAAATGGATAAGAATTGATTGATTTTGATATTTTTAATGTCTCCTAAGTGTCCCCAAAAAGATTTGTTGAAATATTTTGAAAAATCTCTTTTAATCTCGCTAGCTACTTGTACATTTGAAACCATTACTTCGAAAAACAGCAAAGTTGTCCAGTTTTCAAATCAAGTAGCTGGCCCCTTTTATAACCGGAAATGATTCAATTTTGAGTTTTCTTATACATTCATAGTATCTGTTATTCAAAACAAGCATTTAATTTCAAAATTCGCTCTTAGGCTCGCCAGCTACTTGTACCTTTTGATTTCACTCTAAGTAAAATTGAAAAATATCCGCATTTTCATGACGAGTAGCTGGCCCCTAAAATGAATAAAAATTGATTGATTTTGATATTTTTAATTTCCCCTACGTATCCTCAATATGATTTGTTGAAATATTTTGAAAATTCTCTCTAAATCTAGTCAGCTGCTTGTACATTTTAAATCATTTCGCAAAGGTGCAAAATTGTCCCGTTTTCATATCAAGTAGCTGGCCCCTTTAATAACTGGAAATGCTTCAATTTTGAGTTTTCTGACGCATTTATAGTCTACTTTATTCAAAACAAGCACTTAATTACAAAAACAGCTCTTAGACTCGCCAGCTACTTGTACCTTTGAATTCCACTTTAAGTGAAATTGAAAAATGTCCCAATTTTCATGACGGTGTCAGGAGAAATCGTCCCCTGGAGAAATCGTCCCAAAACTGCTTGGGGACGATTTCTCTGGAGAAATCGTCCCCTGGGGACGAATTCTCTGGAGATATCGTCCCCAAATTAAATTTTGGAGATATCGTCCCCAACCCCATATTCAAAATTCATATAATCACATTGTTGTTAAAGTTGTCTTTGATGAACATTTTTTAAGTTTTTTTTTTTTTGCTTCAGTATTTACTTTGTGTAACGATTTTCTTCAGTCAAGAGCTATTTCATTACAGTCATTGTTTATACAGCAATTTTCACACTTACAATTTGTTGTTAACACCTGTCACGCCTTCCACAGGTAGCTTTACACCTGAAAGATTTTTAATTGTTCCTGTTTGGTTGAATCGGATTTTAAACCAAAGCAATTACGAAATATATATGTTCATAAAACAGTAGTCATGGGTCATTAATTGGAATCAATATTTCTATCCCTCCCTCTCTCTTTCTCTCAATCGGCATGGGTCTTTCGTGTATTATAATGGGTGTCAGTCCGTAGAATTCGCTCTCCGTATGTCTCTGTCTCCGTATCTCTTCTCTCTCTCTTCTGCCATCACTTGGCAAGGAATATTAATTTTTGTTTTATTTATCTTAATTATATGACCGTAGATCTGTCTTTATCTTTGTAGATCTTCCCCTCCTGTCTCTCAATCATTCAACATGAGGGTGTTAATTTGTTTTGATTTTTTTTGTGTCTGTTGATCTCTCTCTCTCTCTCTCTCTATCTGCATGGGCTACTAATTTTTTTTTTCTATGGAGTTATTTTTTTAAATAGCTGGGATTTATGTTTGACAGTTTTTGGTTCATTTCGGCCTTTCAATCCTGAACGTTTTCATTGACTTGATCACCGTAAGAGTGTTTATTGACTCTGATTTCTATATTCTGTACAAGTAAACATTTTCTAGACGATTCCTTGTTTAGAAAATATTAACTGAAAAGGCTGATTACTTGCAGTCTACACAAAACTTTCCTGCCCTTGTAAACGTAAAAATTCCGGACAGTGAGTGCTTTACAGAAATTTCGAAAATGTCCCTGAAAAGGAGGAAATACATTTAACCAGCTCTAGGACTTCCTTCTTGCCGCGCATTTTTTCCCCTTGGACTGTTTATGTATGAGGTGATTTTTTTTTTTTTTTTTTTATTTTTTTTTTTATTTAAGGACCATTGATATTTCCATAAGCAGTGTTCCCACAAGCTTTTTATTTCAAGGGCACACTTACCCCCTGAGCTGTAAATCTGGGGGTAAGGTTTCATATTAGAGAGTATGACAATAATGGTTCTCAACTAGAGGTAAAGCAATCAATATGGATGATTTCCAACACAAAAGTCTGTTATATTAAGATATCTGTGGAAATTTACTGCTTAAAGTCATAAAAAAGCTGAAAAGACGGTCTGAAATGACTCTGGTCGGACAATGTCAAAAGGATCATTCTGTTGTGTCATGGGTTTCCGTGTTTTTTGCACCGAGCCTTTTTTGATGTGTGTTAATTTATGGATAGGTATTTCCGCGCGATTTGACAATAATTTATCAATACGGGTACGGGTAGCAATTAACTACAAATCCTGTCCATTTACACAAGTTAAGCGGATAATGCCTTTATTTTAACGTTTTTTTTTTTTTTCTTTCTTTCTTTCTTACGTGAGGTCTCGCATGTAACCAAAAGTTGTTACGTGAATTTCATTTCTATAACGTGGTTTACGCAATAATTTGCGTGAGTGGGAACACTGATAAGCCTTTCATTAATAGGGAAATAACTTATGTACTTAGTTCTTCGATGAGAGGATGAACCTTTGTAACAGTCACTAAAATCAAATAAGCCTAATCAATTTCTCTTGCTGACTGATGAGAGAGACAGAGAGGCAGAGAGACAGAGAAACAGTCAGACAGACAGGTGTTTGGACAGGAACCCATATGCATTACATAAATTTATCCTTGCTGAATGAGGGAGAGGTAGAGGGAGATGCAGACTCACAATTTTAGTATAAAAATACATTTAACGACCGAAAATCTACTGTTTTAAGAATATAAATACCTTTAAATTGTTTTAAAATCAAAATCAGCTAGTAGAACTTTTTAAAAATCTTTCAGGTGTAAAGCTGTGACAGGTGTGAACAACCACTTGTAAGTGTGAAAATTGCCATATAAACAATGACAGTGTAACCAAATAGCTTTTGACTGAAGAAAATCGTCTCACAGTAAATACTGAAGCAAAAAAGAAAACTTTAAAAATGTTTTTCAAAGACAACTAAAACAACAATATATTTGAATTTTGAAGATGGGGACGATATCTCCAAAATTTAATTTGGGGACGAAATCTCCAGAGAATTCGTCCCCAGGGGACGATTTCTCCAGAGAAATCGTCATCAATCAATTTGGGGATGAATTCTCCAGGGGACGATTTCTCCAGGGGACGATTTCTCCAGCATTCTTCATGACGAGTAGCTGGCCTCTTTAATAATTAAAAATGAATTGAAAATGATATTTGCAGTTTCTCCGTAGTACAGTGAAT
Organism: Hippopus hippopus; assembly: GCA_946811185.2. Classification (NCBI taxonomy): domain Eukaryota; kingdom Metazoa; phylum Mollusca; class Bivalvia; order Cardiida; family Cardiidae; genus Hippopus; species Hippopus hippopus. The sequence goes on from OX328097.1 coordinate 39,806,082, forward strand.
GTGATTCTTTGAAATATTTTGAAATGTCTGTCTTAATCTCGTCAGCTACTTGTACATTTTGAATCCTTAATTGGAAACACGTGTGAAAAAAATTCCTATTGACAGATCTCGTAACTTGACTCTTTAATACAGGAAATTATTTGATTTTGATTTTTCTGATGCTTTTATATAGTATTCTGGATGGAAGAAAAACATTTCGTTTAAGGCGTCGACATTTGGTTCGCCACTACTTGTACCTTTAGGAAACTAATAAAAAACCTCCATTTTAATTACCTATACATTAGTCGCTGGGTAGGAATTGCCAGATTTTCCTTTTATAAGTGACTGTTTACTAGAAGGTGGCTACTAGTAGCTGGCTACAAATAACCAATTTTACCAGCTCAAGTAGCTGGCTACTAGAAGTTAACTTTACCTGAACAAGTAGCTGGCTACTAGTAGCTGGCTACTAGTAGCTAACTTTACCTATCTCACCAGCTACTGTTTTTCAGTGCAGAGATCAGGAACGCCGGGGTCCAGGCGGCAACCTTGAATTCCTTAAAGCCTACTCCGTATAACGCTGGCTTAATTGCGGTCTGATCTATAGGTCTTTGGCTGCTATGTTATTATTACCCTCATTTTTGACAAGTAATGGAATAATGGAAAAAATGAACGAACTGGAACCCAGGCTAGAATCAGGATGACACAGAAAAGAACTGTAAACAATCTTATCTCTGATGTACCATGTTCGCTATCTAGTGATATTTTCTGGCTAAAATGGCGTTGAACAAAAATTTTTTCTTCGGTAGTTTTGCAGTAAAACTCTACCGAGCAGACGACAAATTTTAAGATACTTCCAAATTCAAGTCAGAAGCAGACGACATTCAAGTCTAGCTACCATGATGAGACATGTCTCTTAAAAAGTAAAAAACAACATTGCGTGACTACCAGCATAATCTCATTTCACTATATAGGCCTACCATGTTTTCATTCAATCCTGGTTTCAGTACTTTGACGGGAGTGTTCTGTAAAGGGTTAAAGGTCAGTCCATTTTGACACGATATTTGACATTCAGGTTTCAGGGAATGCACAGCTAACACGGAAGTATGTGAGTACACTTGTCAATTTCAAATGTTCAACTTCCAGATCCTGCAATAAGCACTTAATACTCTTTAACTGTATCATTGTACCACACGATAAAATTTTGGACTTGTCCAGATTGAATGCATTTGCAGACGACAACTAAAATGTGGCTCAAATGGTGGAATTTGTCGGTTTGGTAGGGTACAAAACATTGTGGGAAAAGGAGAAAATGTTGGTTATCAGCATTTATCCTCTTTCCACAATGTTTTCAAAAGCCTTCTCAGTCCTCAAGATTGTTAGAAATCGGGGGGGGGGGTGAAGTTTTAACTGCTAAATAAATGAAAATTTACATAAGTAAATAAATTTACATAAGTAAAAGAAAACAAAGTATGGCGATTCCAAATACCTTTTCGTCGAAAAAAAAATCTCACCGGGTATAGGACAGTGTAGGCCTATATCCCAGATCAGACTGAACAGCCAGTATGTGCAGTCTGATCTTAGATATACACCGTCCGCAATAGCGCTTCGAGTCGAGCTTGATAGGGAAAGGGTTAAGATACTTGAAAATCATTTTATGGATTAGATTTTATATCCGCTGTATAACGGGAAATTGCGTTTGAACATCAAATTGATTGAATTCAGACTCATCACCTCGTGTTACATGTATATACACGTATATAATTTCAGCTGTCGACTTCGAAATCGTCCCCGTAAGATATCCCAGATAATCAACTTGACTGAATATTTAATAGATATGAAAACATTGCGACAAATAAAAAAAAAGAAAAGGCACAACGGCTCGTACAATTCCTTCTTTTGCTAAATGTTTTCAAACACGTAATCTAATGACACGCACTAAACGTCTTTTGCTAGAGGTAAAGAGATGATCTTTTTCATGAATAAACATTTCAAGAACATATAATCAATAGATGTAGATTCCAAATCTTTCCGCGGAAGATGTACGTGGGCTGTTCGATATATTCGTGAAATTTTGTTATTAAAACCACATTTCTTGATACCTGCTTAAAAAATTGCCTATAAGACAAGAGCACAAACATATTTTAAACTTGATAGAAAGTAACCATGCAGAGCACTAGTAAAGCACAACTTTTTTTTTTTTTGTAGACAATGGCCTGTAGCGATAAAAAAAAAATAGCGGCTGTTATTTGCAGATAGTGGGCCCACAGATAAAAATGAAGTATTTGACATTCAAGGAATTAAATTGAGATTGTCTTAAATTAAGTTTATATTTCTCTCAAGTTCGCACAATTAGCCCTGTCCCTTTATCCACCTTCTCCTCATCTCTTACAAAATCTAAGGGCAATTACCAGCTAGTTCTTTCTTTCTTTCTTTCTTTCTTTCTTTGAGATAAAACGCATCTAAAGATTTTATTCAATTTAACACTTTAGGACTGAAACTGGATTTATACAAGCACGAAAAGCAGTCTGTGAGAGAGTTATCTACCTTGCATGTAACTCTTCAGTCAAGAAGAAATGGCAGACAAGAAATAGAATATTTTCTGACAGGGACGACCTAAAAATGCCATTGGACGATTTCAAGGAGAGACTGTCGGAATTAGAAGAAGAGATAAAGAGACAGGTTGCTGAGCGACTCTCCAGGCATGACATAACACTCGTTAGTATTGTGAATGATATTTTATACGATAAAAACTGTGAGTGACAATTTTTGTAAACTTTACTAGCCAGATCCGTTTCAGGATAAATCAACGTAGTTTAGCTGGTAATTTCTTATTTTGCCACAATATCTCAATGCATTTACTGTATCGAAACTAAGTCATGGCTATCACTGAATATTGACAAGGATGTTTTAACAGGGTTCAACACATAATTTTCTAAAAGGCCTGCACTGCAGACCTGATTCCAAATTTTACAGGTCTCCACCTAAATTGCAGGTTCTCATAATCTGTTCATACCGACAAAGTATAAATGCTACATGATCGTGTAACACGGCCAGAGACTTGGGAAAGGTTACAATAGGAGATGTTTAAGACGGCTCAAGGTTGCGAAAATGATGTTTCTTTTGTAAACATCAGTTACAGTTTGAAAATAAAATTAGAGTATGCTTTGTTCTGAGCGGTTCGTGGTACCCAGTTGATTCGTGCTAATGGAATGTGATGTAATTTTTCGAACATCATTGGCACTCAGCATGTCCGACTTCTATTCAAGTTATTGCAGAGGAGATGAATTGTTGATAAAAATACAAAATTCAGGGATAACATGTATTTGTAACAATAAAACATTTCAAATACTAAAATAACTTACTATCAAAAAGATTTATAGTCCAGTGCTGCTATGGTATTCCCCTTTATTCAATGTAAAAAACCCAAAATATTGATGCAGTCAACATCGTAAAATCACATGACAAGCTGGAGTCATTCAAGGCGCATTGAGTGGCGAAATACAGGTTATACTTTTTCCTAATTATGTCATATTTGATTGATAATTGATATCAATCAAAATGTTCAATTACCAACCAATTAGTAGGGGTGTAACGATACATCAGACTATTGATGGCAAGCATGTCGATGCTACTGCATCGATTTAGTAGCATCGATTGCTCAGTTGAAAATCGATAACTATCGCCGATAGTTACCTCAAATATCAATAGTTTCGATAGTTTCACTGACAAGAAAGAGAAGAAAAAATACCGTGATTTGCCTATGTATTCGGACGCCCTTAATGTTCGGACACGTTAAGTTATTTTCAAAAATAAATTATTTTTAATCCTTTCTCTGAACAGTAATGTTCCCGAAGTAAGTTTTCCTTAATATTCGGGCAGTCTGTAACGTTAATTTCCCAAAATATTGGACAGGTAATATTTTAGAATATGTTTTCAATAATGATCGGCTGCATAACATTCATTTCTGCATCGCAATGTTCATTGTTACGAACACAAATTTTTCGAGAGCAGACTAACTCAACGGTTATTTTAAGTCATAAAATAATTGCAACACCAAGGGTGTTTTTGTTGAAAACTTCTTACCAAGGCGAATAGTCTGGATTTAGATCAAAGATCAGACCAAACAGTCTGTCTACAGTCTAATCTTGATCTAGACGGGCTGCCAAAGCAACTAAAAACCATAACTGTGTTGTCCCTCTATAAACAATAATATAGATCTACTATGAAAGTATGAATACTGACCCTTGTTTTTTCTTTTCTTTATTTATCAGTAATCCATTTATATTTAAAACTAATGCATTAATTATTGAATGCATTCCTTTTATTTCGGCTGCAAGGAATTATTTTTAGAAAACAGCCGGACCTTTTTTTTTTTGCTGACTGCACTAAACATGTGACAAGACTGGGGTTCTTGAAACAGCCATATTACTAAATGCAAAAAACCACCATCAGCTGGAGTAAAGCGTGAATGATAAAGGCTTATGGCATGGTAATCTTGAATTGATCGGAGGTTGGCCTGCAGCCAGGTATAAGTTTTTTGGAGCAGAACAGTTGTAAGTGTGTACAATAAACAGGTGTGTTACAACCCTGTCCCTTCGAATTATTTGCATGTTACGTCATACCCCTTATCCAAATTTTACTGCAAACATTTTTGTACCCATGACAGACATCTTGTTGACAGATGGCTTGTAATATAGATCAACATTTATGGTCGTTCTAATTTACTCTGCTATGAGATGGCTATTTTCAAAGCATTGGCGGATGGTGCAGATAGACATCAGACTAACGCGCTGTCTGATCTTGGATCTGTACCATGCATTTCTGAACTATGATTTAAAGCTACTTCTTTTTTGGGCTAAAAAAGTTAGAAAATGTTTAAAACACATGTACACGTATTTCAAGATTGAAAACACGCCGAAAACTATAGGTCTACTACAGTTTTGACCTTTCACCAGTACTGTAAATAGATCTAAATTGGTTCAATTTTACCCTTATTATTTCGGATACACATTCGCACAACAAGGTAAAACATATTATTTCGGCCATCCCCTTTTTTTTAGAATGGTATTTTCCTACAGATTCGGACACTAAAAAATTTATATATTTTTTTTCCGTCAGAATATATTGGCATTACGGGTAAGTCTAGATGAATTTGTAACAATTCAAAAAGTTTACGGGCTTTCCATCACATTCAAAAGTTGACTTCTTTAAAAGTTTACAGTGTTCCCACTCGCGCAAACTGATGCGGAAATCACATCATAGAATATTGAAATTCACGTAACTAAGTTTGGTTACAAGCGAGACCTTACGTAAGAAAATACGTGGATAAAAAAGGCCATTATTCGCTTATCTTGTGTAAAATGACAGGTTTTGAAGTTACTTGTTACCCTTATTGACAAATTTTTGTCAAATCATGCGGAAATACCTATCCAGAAATTAACAGACATGAAAAACTGATCGGTGCAAAAAACGCGGAAACCCATGACACAACAAAGTGTCTCTTTGACATTGTACGATCAAAGTCACTTCAGACTGCCTTTTCAGCTTTTTGATGACTTTAAGCAGTAAATTTATGTAAATATCTTAATATAACATACTTTTTTGCTGCAAATCATCAATATAGATTGCTTTACCTCTAGATGAGAACCATTATGTCATACCCTCTAGAATGAAATCTGTACCCTTGAAATAAAAAGCAAGTGGGAACACTGGTTTAGAGTTACTTTATAATTACTTTTTTATTATGTGTGTCTATGAACTATCTGCATTTGTCAGCATTTTATGCTTTTCATTTTGTTGTATAACAATCTGACTTACAGGTTGATTACTTAAAAAGTTTAGAGTAATTAATTAGGTATGTTTAATTGTAAGTGAACCATCTGCATTTAGAAAAAATAGTTATTGAAATTAATTGAGCATCTTGTATTTAACTCTATTTTCTCGCCCCGCCCGGGTGGCTCAGTGGTGAGCATGTGGGACTCATGACCTGGTGGTTGTGAGTTCGATACCCGGTTGAGGCGAACTTTCTTTCCGGTGTATTTTCGCCTCTCACCTCTGCTGAAGCATGTGAGAAAAGTGGTCAGTGGCTTTGGAAAGAAAGTTGTGTTAGTACTGGTGTGAGAAAGCCAGGAAATACATGTGCGTCACCAACTGCCATGATATGACCTTAGCTGTTAAAGCGGCGTTAAACCCCAATACAACCAACTCAATTTTCTCCTTTTTTTTTTTTTTTGTTATTCAAAACATGCACTCTGGTAGAATTTAAACTACTCAGAGAAAGTATTAGTATAAAACATGGTTTCAATATGTAATTTGGTGAAATTTCATCTCTTGTAATTCATCCAATAGTATTGCAATAATATTGCAATAGCAAAAGGCAATATCAATACTATTGCAATAGTATTTTTTCCAATGTCAGTACTATCGCAATAGTAGATTTTGGCCTCAATAGTCAACCCTACCAATTAGCAAATTCTATCATTTGCCTGATGACAGTGTTTTGCTTTTATAAGAGAACACTTTGTAACTTTATTGTTTTCAATGATAATACCTTCTGTTTTACATAGTTATAAAGTAGAATATTTGTTGTTACTGTCTTACATCTTAATTCACCTGTTAAATCATTTCAATTTATGGGTCAAGCCTGAAAAATACACAGATAAAAGCACAGATAAAAGACACAGAGATTTGTCCTAATCTCAGTCATTTATCTAGGTCGTATGGTTAAAGCTTATGATGTAGTATGCCAGATCATAAAGAATACAAACTTCTTTAAGGTAGCAATGGCTGTAGCATGATTCTGAAGAAAATAGTGATTTAAAAACACATGAAAAATTTTATTTAGAAATTAAAATCACTGTATTTTGGTGGATTATCTAGGTTGGCATTACTGATCGCCAAAATCGCCAATGGCGATTAAAGTTTACAGCTGGCAGACTAAAAACACAAAAAGAGCCGATATTGGCAATTAGAAAAAACGTCATAAGATAAAATCGCAGACCGTGAAATTCTTACCAGTTTTGTATATGGAACACTTCCTAAACTGTGAAATCAGCGTGCGTCAACCTGTTGATCATATACCGGGTATCCAATGCTGATAACCTTTGCATTTCTTGTTACTATCCGATAGATGAAGTACCCCTCAGTCAGTTACTGGTAGTCTTGTTCTATAAGTACAACACATGAGCAATCATAATTTTTTGGATGCTATAGTGCTGACTGAATTAATCGAGCTTTTACTTTTGTTAATCAAGTAAATTTGACAACGTAAATCGCAGTCTTTTCCTGAAATACCCTTGACAAACTGAAAATCGAGATATTAAGCTTCAGTGTTTATTAACTTAAGTTATAGGGGTAAAAATGAAATTCCACTTGGCTGTATGTGTTATTCAATTATTGCCCTTCAAGTACACAAGACATACCCAATTTATTTCAAATATTCACAAAATTTAATCAGCGAGCAAGACACAGCCGACACAAGGCAGCCATCTTGTCATGCAGGTATATTCGCGGAAAGTCAGAAAAAAACAGTAATTTAAAAATAGACAGACCTTTGATCTCCACCTCTTACATTGTCACTTGACACCCATTAACTGCAAAACATCATGGAAGTATTATAATTTTCAAATATGGTTCTGTTTTGGAATAACTTGTAGTTTTCATGGAAAGGGGTCTTTGCGCTAATGAAATTACCCTTTCTGAAAATGAGCATTTCCAAGTAGCCGATTTGCCGACTTAAACCTCATTTTTCTGTGATTTTTGCAGATGATAAAAAAATCAACAAATGGTATGACCTCACCAGCCTGGATTTCGATAAAGTATCATGTGACTTATTCCAAAAACAAAACGGTGGCGAACTTCGATGTACCGTGATTTTAGATGATTCGACGACACTTGATCTTTTAAGCTTTATCGGGCCTTATTAGATTCTTTTCTTGTGAAACATGTTTGTGTGTGTGTGTTGAAAACTAATAAATGCTAGATCTATAATTTCGTCTAATGAGAAATATTGTCGCCAGATGTTTTATGGTGATCGGCGGGCTAAGCGTGAAACAATTTCTTGAATCATTTGCAAGACCAAACAGATGTTTTGGGGTGAATTTTATCAAAAGTGGATTCATACATATCTCTTGCAATGCACGAAATCATTGAATGATTTGAAGAAAATGTAAGTAGCTGTTTAGCAGATGACAAAATATTAGAATCAACCAGATTAAAAGAACTTGCAGACGACAATTCAAAGAAGCTCATGAGGTGTTTTAATTTTGCCTTTGAAAAGGTAGAAAATATTGTGGAAAAAGGACAAAATTCTGGTTACCATCATTTTCACCTTCCCTTGTATTTTTAATAGCCTTCCTTCTCAGGGTCGTTCAAACTGGGGATGTATGGTCAAAGTCTGATTAAAATACACATATTGTTGTGTTTATGGAACTTTAAATCATTCATCAGCCAACAAGCACAGGAATTTGTAGCTGACTTGACGTTTTAATACTTTGCTCTCAATTGTATGTAATGGGACCATCAGAAATAAATCTATTTAAAAAAAAATCTGAAAGACTTAAAAATTAGAGTCTAGATCTATACCAGTACTACAAAGCTATAGATCTAGCTTTAAACTGATCATACATGACTCATTGCCATGAAATACTCAGGAAATGTCACAATGATCAGGTTCATCGACTGAACATGGGTTTTGACCTACAAAAAATTTGGCTACTAAAATTTTTTAGTTGGCGCCGACCTAGATTATGATGTAAAAGGTCCTTTTTTTCTTTACTAACTGCTGAATAGGCATCTTTTAGTGTTTTCTAAAGACACTAGACTAGGGTCATTTTTGACCCCTTTTAATTTTATGGTCAAAAGTCAAATCTGGAAGTCATATTTGTTTGTAATTTTCAGATTAATGATGAATAAGCATACTTACTCAAGTATACCATGTTCTTTTGTATGAGTTTTCTTGACATCACCAGATAAAAATATATATGTTCAGTCAGATAAATAATGAACTTTGTCACTTGATATGGACAAGTGAGTCTTTATAGAAAATGGTGTCAAAAGTCACTATTTTCCCATCTTTAGAAGATTGGAAAATATGAGATTGTACATTGTACAAGCGCATCAGATTAAACAGAAATTAGCGGGATAAGTGAGTCAAACGCACACTCTGGAGAAAACATTGTCATTGAAACTTTTTACTAAAAAGTTGTTGGAGCAAGTGAACTAATGCTGAAGACTCACATAGTAAAAAATTTAAAGAATTTCGTTTTTTTTATTTTCATGTTTAACATCTGCATCAAAATTACAACACTATAGATTAAGGGCCATGAGAAAATGTGTAGCAATGACTCAATAATATATTTGTTTTTTAGAATATTGTGGTAGCTGTTAGTGTTGCTGTGATAACAACTCTGGTGATAGTTGGCTTTGGATTATGGAAGATAAGACAGAAAGGTAGCTGTTTAATTCAACAAAGTGATTCTGTGCTTTTACCCCCTTCTGTGAGTGAAAAGAGGTCTGTTGGAAACATTGTGGAAAAGGAAAAAAATTTGTATACCATCTTCCTCTTTGCCTAAAATGTTTTCTATCCTTACTAAGACCCATCTTTAGTTAGTTTGGTGTCTGCTATGCTTTTGTTTCGGATGAGTTTTAATTTTGTTGTCAAATAAACACTTAACTCTATGTATGGGAGCCAAATGAATTTAGCTCATTTCTATCATTACTACTATTATTCTGCATATTTAAGAGTGTCTTCACCAGATTATCTCTTATGGGATAGTGTAGACCAAGATCAGACTAACATTCAATGCAGTCTGACTTTTATCAACACTTTCAGCAAAAGTGCCTGATAGGATAGTCTGGAAAGAGTTGGTTATGAAAGTTTCGGGATTCTTTAACATCATAGCATTCTGAGATCATAGATGTTGTACAGTAGTTTACATACGTGTATCTTTGTATCAGTATCCCCAAGCCAACCTGGTGGACCAAAAAAGTACAGATTCCGCAAGAGGGACAAAGTTTTGTTCTATGGAAGGAAAATGTTGAGACAGGTAATTTTAGATAAAGAATTTATATGAAATGTATAGGAATTTTACTGGAAAAGGAGCAGTTCGATGTTACAAGGGCTGGCTCCCTCGTCCAGTATGTTTTGAAAGCTGTACACTGATAAAAGGAGCTGTAACTTGGTTCCTTGTACCTTTTATTTTTGGCATGTTATTTATTGTAAAGTTGCACAAAAAATGTCCAGAGCTTGTAGGACTTACTGATTTTTATTGAATCTACCTTTTGTAGACCGCTTGCTTCATTTTGCAGCAGAACAAAATTTTGTGACAGGAGAAATTGTGGTGGCAATTGTTTTTTCAAGAATATTTCCAGACCCAGCCATTAGTACACCTCATGTCATATTTTTACCAATGTTTTTATATTTGTGTCATGTAGGTGAGCAGTTTTTCAAGAAATACCATAAATGCAGCAGGGCCTTGGACAGGCAAAAGGTCGCACTGGCATAAATTTGAAAAGGAAAGAAATTTTAGTGCTAGCAAAAAAGTAAGTGGAAGTAAAACTGAGTATACCTGTGGTTGTTTTCCAAATTTAAAGATGAAAGAAAACATTTTTGACTCTAATTCTTCTTCCTCATTATTCAGATGAATAGCTGTCAGCATGCATTATAGTTGAACTTGTAGGACTCTTCATTATCAGTATCTGCACTTTTAGATTATCTGAAAGGATTGTTAGTGGTATACACTTAATGATACATGACAAATGTGTTTCTTTTTTAAAGTGCAGTGATGGTGTTTTGTGCCGCTTTCAACATTATGTCAAGGCATATCCTGGAAATAGCTTTTAACTCATGTGTGTCCTGGGTGTTAACATTATTAGGCCAGAGCTCTGAAGAGTTTTGCCTAAGAGCTGTCATATGAAAAATCTTGTACCTAGAGTAAAGATATTTATCCAAATCATGCTTACTAACAATGTAATAAAATATGCAGATTTTTTTTCTTCATCTTGAAATTAGAATGTGATGTTATTCTTTTTTCACTTTGATTTACAGGTTTTCAAAGATTTTAAGGCTAAAGAAAGATCCATCACAACCAATGTTACAAATTAAAGGTCCACCTAAATCCTTCTTTGAAGAGGATGGAAATGACATAGATGAAAGTGACCACAGGATCCCATCTGAAGTTCTATACATGCTAAGGAGTGTTAGGTATGGATCACTTTTGACTTTCTTGTCTGTATTGTATCAGCTATTTTCTTCATAATTTCCATACAGACAGACATGTGTTATTTCATTTTAGAGTCAGGTCAGTTTTAATGATAAAGTAATTAATACACATGAAATCACTAATTTTCTCTCTCTTTCCTCTCCTACACTGTATATTTGTAATGTACTGGCTTGATCAGTATTTTATCTAGGCCGCATGATTTCAGGATTCATGCATTTTTGTAAATAATCCCTTACATTTTCTGACACTGTGCAGGACAAGGTCCCTATGCTTAAAGAATCACTATATATGTTACCCATGGTACTTTGATTATGGTACTCTTCATCATTGAAGTAAATAACTTGCGTGTAACATGTAAACAATGGTTAGAAATACTATCAATCGCACTTAACATTAGAACAGTTGGGTGATTTTACACCAAAAAATTATCAGTCTATCAGAAGTGACTAGTCCTCTGCTTCAAGACCAGTTTGAGAACCAACATGGTTTTTCGAGACATGTTTAAAATGCAACCTCCAAATTTTAAATACCTCAAAACAATTACAAACAAAAATACAAATGTCGCATTGAGCATTAGTTGAAGGTATTTTTCGATTTGAAATAGATAATTGATGCAAAATCATTTTCCTTTTTCTCTGTTTTGAATTTTTTTAAAAAGCCATTTGATGTGTGACAGATTTTTTAAATGTTGTATCGAAGCCGGAAAATAAACATGACTTTTCTGTAGCCCAGAGTAACATTATGGCAGAAATATTTCCATCGTCTGCAATATAAATTTCTAAACTCTTAAACTACCCCATACTGCAATCCAGAAATGTTGAAACTCAAAATAAGTGACTATTTTACTTCATTTACAGCATCCTCATCAGCTGATTAGGAAGCATAAGAAGCCTCAATCAATATTGATCCTATTTGAGACAATGGGGGGCTCTTGTCAACCCATAGGAAACAAACATGCCAGCAGTCATGGCTTAATGACTAAAATCTTTAACAAATTTGACGTCTTAGTTAAATACATTGCTTTATTGGTCCCCACATATTTTGAAATCCCGCACATTTCTCAAAAGCTTGGGGATAAATTCCCCACTTTTTTTCAAATCCTAGATGAAACACTGCTTGATACAGGTTAACCCCTTGCTAGACTGCAAAATTTTACACTTGTCTATGTTGAGGGAATTTACAGGTGACAATACAAATGTTTTCCAAATGATAGTATTTGTCCTATGATAGGTAGAAAACATTGTGGGAAAATGAAAATGATGGTTGTTTTAAAAATCCTTCTTTGTGGGGGTCCTTAAAACTCAGGTGTGGTAAGGATTCAACCTTAGAATGCCAAAAAAGTGAAATTAACATTTTAGTCTGTGAGAACGATCTTTATGGTGCAAACACAGTTCTGTATTTGTCAGAATATCTCAAAAAGTTACTTTTTATGCACGACCTAACTTTACATTCTGTTCATGCTGATTTTTATCTACAGTGCCTATACAAGCAAACTTGTTACTCTGAAGGATAACAACTGTCAAAGTTGTTTCTAGTATTACCATGTAGCAACCTATTTATTTCTTAAACAGAGTGTTTGGACATTTTGAGAAGCCCCTTTTCCTGGAACTTTGTAAGCATATGGAAGCTAAACAGATCCCAGGTGGTAGCTACTTGTTTAAAGTGGGGGACAGTGATGACTCTATCTATGTGGTTCAAAGTGGAAAAATTAATGTTTATATTCAAGAAGGGGTGAGGAGCTTTTTAACGTGGAGGCTAACTTTAAACTTTCCTGAAGCCATTACAATACAAACAAACCGCAAAATAAGGAAAGGCAAATATTAACCCTTTTTGATATTTTTGGGAAGAAGAGCAATGGCCTAAAAATAGTTGTGTGTGGGAGCCAAATGTTCTAGCCCAGAAAAGAGTCACAATTGCTCTGTTTATTTTTGAAAAATTACTATATTCAGGTGATTTTAATGCAAGAATTAATAAAGTCAGTGGTTTGTTGAGTGCTGCTAATGGACTGGACTAATAGGCAACACATTTGATAGTAAAGTGATGTTATAAATTTGATTCCTTTATTTAAAGGAGCCGTGCTATGTGAAAAGGGGGCTTAATGCATCTGCAAGAAGTATTAGCCCATGTCAGCCTGCGCAGTCTGTGGAGGCTGACCTGGGCTGAAACTTTTTGCTATCGGTCAATTTTCTGCATGTCAAAGGACCAATGTACCTCATGATTCAGTCGGTTGTTAGACAAAGAGGATTTTATAGATCCCTAGTTATGTGATGTCTTGCTTGGTGAAATACATTACGGAGATGCGTTAAGCCCACTTTTGCCATAGTATGGCTCAAATGCAAGTGATGTTATAAATTTGACTTCTTTATTTAAATGTGTAAGAACCCTTATTATCCCCCGCCAAAGGCGGAGAGATATAGTTTTAGCGTTGTCCATCCGTCCATCAGGCAGAATATCTCCAATACCATTGGACGGAATTTCGTGAAACTTTATACATGTGTACAATAACCCATTCCACCGATACATTTTTATGCCCCCGCCATGAAATGGCGGAAGGGCATAAAGAGTTACCTGTGTCCTTCTCTCTGTGTGTGTGTTAGTGTGTTAGTGCGTGTGTTAGTGTGTGTGTCCCATTCTTGTCCGGAGCATAACTTCTACATTTATCAATGGATTTCAAAATAATTCTGCACACTTGTTCTCCTTAACAAGTACTAGTGTCATGCGAAAAGTTTGTTTCGATACACCCAAGGTCAAGGTCATAGTTGAAGGTCAAATGTTTAAATTGACCTTGTCCGGAGCATAACTTCTAAATTTATCAATGGATTTCAAAATAATTTTGCACACTTGTTCTCCTTAACAAGTACTAGTGTCATGTGAAAAGTTTGTTTCGATATGCCCAAGGTCAAGGTCACAGTTGAAGGTCAAATGTTTAAATTGACTGTTCAACCCAGTTTTAAATCCTACTCAGCAGAATTGTGATATGAAGATACAGTTTTGGTTTTTAAAAAGACTCATCCAAAGAACTATGCCAGAGAATATTGAGGCTGCAACTTACCCTTCAACTATAGTCCAGTGTGATAATATTCGATCCAATTTGTTCCTGTCTCATAGAGGAAGTCCAACAAAGTATTTATTATTGCTATATTTCTCACTCTCATTTCTCAAGTTAAGATCTTCATAATCCTGAGTATAAGTAACACTCAGTTGAAAGATTAAGGAAAACGCTAAATAAAAAGAAGTTAATGCTCAAAACCAGCATTTTCTTCTTTTTCTCACAAAGTTTTCTACCATATGCAATACAAACGGTATAATTTATTGTCTGCATATTGCTTTCAACTTGGACCAGTCTTCAATTTTGTTATCAGGTATAAATAATCTTTTATCTGCTTGGCTATATATATAACAAACCTTCTTAACCCTGTCTAAGCTGTTATCCAAAACAACAATTTTCTGTAATACCTACTGATTCTCTCATATGACATATCTGAGACCAATACCATTTAGCGGGGACATCCGTGTCTCTGACACACCTATTTCTAGTTTTTTTTTTTTTTTTTTTTTTTTTTGATTCGATGAAAAATGGACAACTGGGAGCGATTTTAAGTTATGCGGTCAAGTAAATTTTTCGGCGAGGGATATCATTTCAACGAAATTGCTTGTTATTCGTAGTACTACATCAGTGTTGTTCAGTATACATCATATTCATTCAATACTCAGTTGAGGCAATTTTCCTTTTTCGGCAATTTTTCTCCTCTCACTTCTGATGCATGTGAGAAAAGTAGTCAGTGACTTGGAAAGAAAGTATTGTCAATACTGGTGTGAGAAGGCAAAGAAACACATGCATAGGTGCACTGACTGCCTTGATGTGACCTAAGCTGTTAAAAGGGCGTTAAACTCCAAAACAAACAAACAAGCAAACAACGCATCATAGTCGGACTTCATAAAAATATCAGTCTTATTTTGGAGACTTGTGCTGTCTGATATTTTGTTGGACAGTCTGGTCAAAACAGTCTTAAATTTTCAGTATCCATGTTTTTGTATGCTGACATAAAATTTAGCATTCATACTTCATTTTTTTGTTATTGATGGAAAGAATAAGTTTATAAATTTATATGTGAGCAGACTAGCTGTCACTTTGCCAATGATCTTTCATGATTTTTTTCAGGGATCAGAGCATTTAGTTAAAGAGGTAGTTACTGGAGACAGCATTCATAGTTTACTCAGTATTTTAGACTGTTTAACAGTAAGTAACAATAGAAACTTACACATGTGTATGAGCCATGCTCTGGTAAAAGTGGGTTTAATGCATGTTTGTGATGCATTATACCACACAATTCATCATATCATTATGGATCGATGAAATCATTTTGCCTATCAACCAACTGAATCACGAAGTAGAATAGTCCTTAGACATGCAGAAAATTTACCCAAAGGAAAATGTTTTGACACAGGTCAGTCTGTGTAGACTGTGTAGGCTGACCTGTGTGGATACCTTTTGCAGAGGCATTAAAGCCCCTTTGTACAGAGCATTGCTCATATGTATTAGTAAACAAGCCATGCCGATTGGAGAAAATATCTGGGAAAAGATTTCAATTTCATTTATGGTTTGATTTGAGTGGTGCTTTACGCTCAATTCAGCAATTTTTCAGTCATACCACAATCACTTATTTATGTCTATATTCATTTTTAGCTGTCACCAATACTTGGCAGGCACTCTGTACTGCCTTGTCCAAAGACATACCCACATGTGCAGCTGGAAATGAAGCATGCATTTCCTATTATGAATCTAATGCCTGAACCACTGTGCTAAAGAAGACAACATGCGATTGCATAGTGGAGACTCTAATAGATTTTTAGATATTTGGCAATAAATGACACAGGGGCTATGCAGTTGAGATATGATAAAGTGATCTTGAAATGATTTATTGAAAAGTTTATTATATGGCCTGCAACACGCAAAAAGAGGCATTCGGACATTTGCGTAAAGTGTCGTCTCGGATGAGCTTGCGCAGTCTGCGCAGACTAATCCGAAACAACACTTTTCGTTTTTATGTAATTTTCTGTTTTGCGCAAGTCTACTGTGGGACAAAATCTAATGTAGTCGTAAAGTGCCATCTCGGATTAGCCTGTGCGGACTGCGCAGGCTGATCCGAGACGACACCTTACGCAAATGTCCGAATGCCCCTTTTCGCATGTTGCAGGCCATATTATAAGTAATCATTACAGGTTTGTCCTGTCTAATTGCCTAATCTTGCCTTCAGAAACAAATTCACAATAGGTGACTGTGAAAGTACCTTTAAAATATGAATCATCAGCATGAATTAAACTTCTGCACAAGTTAAAACATTAAGGGAAAAAGGAGAAATTGCCTGTTATAATTTCTTTTTCTGTCATAATCTTTTCTAAAGTGGTCTGCTGCAGCTAATGACTTAACCATTCACCAAACAATCCTGATTTTTAGCTCCACTGGCCAAAAGCCAGCGGGCTTATGTCATGGCCTGGTGTCCTTTGTCCGTCTGTCCGTGCGTGCGTCCGTCCGTGCGTGCATGCGTGCGTTAACTTTTTTTTTTAAACTTCTTCTCTGAAACTACCCATCCAAATTTGATGAAACTTCACAGAAATGATCCTGCCATGGTCCTCTTTAGAATTTTTTGAAAGAATTTGATTCCTTCAAAAACTCTGGTTGGCATGGCAACAAAACTGAAAAAAATTGAACATCTTCGAAAACCTTCTTGTCTGAAACCATAAGGCCCAGGGCTACCAAATTTGGCATGTAGCTTTATCTAATGGACCTCTATCAACTTCCTTCATATTATAGCCCTGGGGACAAAATTGGCTCTGCCCCGGAGGTCACAAGTTTAACATGGGCTTATATAGTGACTGAAATTTAAAATAGTAATCAAGGGAAATAACTCCTGCTATACAAGATAAAGTTTGTTACTATTTACCTCCCTTGATTATCAAACTGCACTTATACATTATTGGAGTTTGGTATTCAAGTTTTTTGGAGAGGAAATGTTCTGTTTTAAGGGAGAGTGATTTATTTTGATGCTAATGGTTATGCTCACATGAATGGAATGTTTAATTTAAAGTAAGGTTTCTGTCACTCAAATTTTTTCAGAACTTTTCCTTTCATGCTAATGAATAAACCTGCTTGTATTCACTTACATTATCTTTGCATTTAAAAAGATATGACTGTTTTTGTTTGGCAGGCGGGGTGGAGGTTTTGTTTTCAAAGCAATTTTATTACCATACAGACTTTCTATGCTGTATGTCTCTGTCAATGCCAATTAAGCGCATGATACGTTAATTTTACTCTTTAAGAAATGACAATTTTTTTTTTACTGTACCAAGTTTAAAGCCATTGCAAAAAGACAAATTGATTGTAGCTTAAATGCTTATTTCTGTCTTTGATAGGTTAGGAAACCTTGTGGGAAAAGGAGAAAATACTGGCTGACAACATGTTGTCCTTTTCTCACGATGTTTTTGAAAGCCTTCTCTTTCAGGGTCATTAACACTTCGATTTGCGTGGTAAAGGGTTAAAAAGCCAGTGGAGTGATACAGGGCCATCATGGCCCTCTTGTTAATGACCTTGAGGAAGAAAGCTTTTGAAAACAGTGTGGGCTTGTAACTGGCATTCTTCTTTTCCCACTGTATTTTTTGCATTTTCATTGAAAACCATATCATTTGAACCAGTTCAAATATTGTCTGCAAATACTTTAAATTTCAAAATTTGAGAAATCAAAAATATTGTCGTCTGGTAAAGAGTTGATAACAAAGTTATCAGCTCCATAATACAGTGATTTTCACTTTGTTTTATATTTCTAATAGTTACCATTTATATACAGATTTCTCTTTTTTTTTTTTGACTACTTATGCTTGCTCAAAAGTATCTTGATGTATATTTTAATTGATTTCCATCCTACAGGGCAATCCTCACCCGTATAAAACAGTGTGTGCCAGAGCTGTAATGGATTCTACTATTCTAAAGTAAGGTGTTCTTCTACATATACAGTGATACATCTTGAAAGGATGGATACTATGTAATTTGGCAATGTGAAGAATTACTTACCGGTATTTGAACATTTACACAGTCTTATACTGTGTTAAGTCAATTTGAAAAAATAAGTTTACCCATAACATGTGAATGGCAACATAAGGTGCTTTTTTTTTTCAAGGTTGTAAATCAAGATCATACGGAAAAGAAACTGCAGTTTGAAAATTTATCTACAATATTTAGATTTTGAAAGATATTTTGGTGAAATTGCTTCAGTCTGGTTTTCTTTACTGTCTGAAAACTAATGTTCATTTACATATAGGTCTTAACCCATTACCACACAGCAAAATTTTAGACCTATCCAAATTGAAAGCATTTGCATATGACAATTTCAAAGTGGCTCAAATGGTGCAATTTTGCTTTGATTGGGTAGAAAACTGTGGGAAAAGGAGAAAATGCTGGTTACCAGCATTTTCTCCTTTTCCCACAATGTTTTCAAAAGGCTTCTTCCTCAGGGGTGTTAAAAGTCGTCATTGTGTGGTAAAGGGTAAAAGGCTCAATAGCATCCCAAAAGTCAATGCAGGTGTTAAAATGCATTTAACCCTTTCCCAAACAATCCCTGGTTTTTACCATGCTGGGAAAGAAGGCTTTTGAAAACACTGTAGGAAAAGGAGAAAATGCTGGTAACCAGCATTTTCTCCTTTTCCCACAATGTTTTCTACCCTTTCATAGACAAAAATCATCATTTGTATAACATTTAATTTGCCGTCTGCAAAAGCTTTCAGTTTGGTCTAGTCCAAAATTTTGTCGTTTGGGAAAGGGTTAAATTTAAATCATACCATTTAAAAGTATAGAAAATATTGTGAAGATGACAGTCTGTGATTGTGTGGTTAGTCAAAATGTTAGTCACTGGCAGAAAAAAGAATTTTAAAATCAGGCAAAAAGTAAAGAAAACATAAAGTGAACTGGCAACTTTTAATCTAGTCTTGAAGTTAATTTCTCTGACAGTAACTAACACTTGGACTGACCATACAGAAATAAAATGTCATCTTCACAATAATTTCCATACTTGTAAATGATATGTTTTAAACTAAAATACATTTCTGTACCCTCTTTGTTTACTTTTGGCAGCTATTGTTACTCTAGAGAAATTCTCCCATTATTTACAGATTACCTGCTACAGCATTCAAGTCATTATTTGACAGATTTCCTGAGTCTCTAGTCAGAGTGGTTCAGGTAAGTGACTTTCATAAGCTTGTTCATTTTTGTGTGTATGTTTTTTTTAACTTAGATAAAATGTATTTAAGACAAGGAATGAACTTTTTTTCCTTTGTTGTCTGTTTTAAATGCTTGTTTTGCATGGTTAGTGTATTTTCCATCCTTTTACCCTTTTCTAAGCAGTCTCGTGTTTTAGCAACCATGAGGTAAAAAAGCTTTTCAAAACATAACAGAAAAGGGAGAATCTTGCCTTTCTGATGATGCGCTTTATGGTTTCTAGGTTAAAATTCTATCATTTGAATGACATACAATTTGTCAACTGCAAATGCTTTCAATGTGCTTTAAAATTTTGTTGTCTGTTTAGTATGGGCTTGAGTGTTTCAGTTTTAAGCATAGCAGCACTATAAAATCAAGAGGAACATTTTTTTTATTTATTATAAGATTTATATGAGGGACACACTTGGGAAAAAAGATAGATAACTCTTTTTACCTGTACTTCTTAAAAAAAAAGTTATTCACGATCTTTCTATATGCTGAGATTTGCTGTCATACTGTCTGAGATTTTTCTATCTCATTCAAACAGAGAACTAGTCTTTTGAATTTAGAATTGAAATTTAGAACTACCTACTTAGTTATTGCCCATTGCACCTGAATTTAGAATGCTTTGGTTCATACAGAGAAAATTTGCAGAAAAATTTGATGTTCCTGTACAATTTTTACAGGTGATCATGGTAAGGCTACAGCGTGTAACTTTTACAGCTTTACACAACTACTTGGGGTTGAGTAGTGAACTTATAAACAGGGTAAATATGATTTGAGTTTTTTGAATGTAGATCACTCTTCAAAATTTTTTGTAGCATATGATGAAGCATCTTTATAATGAATGGAAGCACTGTGTCCTTGCCAACTTCATGATATGTAATATGTCAAAAATCTATGTTGTTGCTGCTCTGTAGAATTATCACATGGAGACAATTCAAATGAGTACATATAACACAGATTTTGGAGAAGATAAAAATTTTGAAATACTCTTTATACCAGTAGCCCTGATCCTTACAAAATACTTTTGCTCTGAAGATCTGAGTACACCATCCAGTATTCTTTCTGAACACTTGAAATGCCCTCTGATAATCATTTTTTTTTTTTCACCCAGCACAGTGACATAGACCTAAAGTCTCTCTCTATACACAATATTGCTGTGCATGCTAGTCAGATTATACCCACAAAACGACATAGCAGCGTCCCTGGTGTATATGAAACAACAGACAATGACAAACTGGACTCACCTTGTAAGTATTCCTTTATAGCACTTGCCTCCAGCACACAACTTATTTTGCCTTGAACTTGACCACTTTTGTTTAGAAAGAAAGATTAGGAAGAAAAGTAAGAATTGCTTATGATGAGTAATTTATCTCTTTATACCCCTGCAAAACAAATGTTTTCGGGGGTATAATGGAATCAGCCTGTCTGTCCGTTTGTCCATCCGTGTGTCCGTCTGTGTGTCCATCTGTGTACAAATAATTGCCTGTTTCTGTGAAAGCACTGGCGGGGGTATTAAGTCAAATTCAGTGACAGCTCTAGTTTCCACTATTTTTTTCACATGACCTGTATTCATTTATCAAACTTGATTTCATATCTTTCATCCCTATCATTTATATAAAGTCATTTGCTGCAAATAACATGTTGTTTGTCATTTTTATTTCATGGGATGTAAGTACTGTGTCATTCAGATTGTATTTGTCATGATTGATAATTATGCAAAAGAAAATACTTATAAAAAGATTTTTAACCCTATACTTGACAGTCCCTAGTATTAATGAAGCATTTTGAAAACATTGCTGGAAAACAGCATTTTCATTTTTTCCTACATTGTTTCCTTCTTTTTCTAAGATAACTCCTATCCTTTTCATCACATTTAAATTTTAGTCCTCAAATGCTTTCAGTAGGGATAAGTTTAAAATGTTGTTGCATGGTGCAGAGTTGAATAGCATGAAATGATACTGTGGTATTCCCTCCTCTCCTGTCAAATTGTAAGATCAGTTATTGCTTCTTCTCTTGCCTGATGTTTTGTGTATTTTAGAAAGAAATTATAGCACTTTTCAGCAGTGAAGTAGTAAAAAAAAAAAAAGAAGATTTTTTTGGTTACAAAAAGTTGATGCACATTTTTGACTGTCAGAATTTTTGATGATCTGGATTTTAATGATGGATTTCCAAAGGAAAAATAAATTCTACATAGGTATGTAATATTACTAGTTTAACCCATTTACCAAACAGTCTTGTGTTTTAATGATCCTGAGGTAGAAAGCTTTTGAAAAAATTGTGGAAACAGAAGAAAATACTGGGAACCAGCATTTCTCCTTTTTCCACAATATTTTTATGTCCAATAACTGGAATGTCCCAATATTTGAGCAACATTAATGTGTCATCTGCCTATGTTTTCAGTATGGACAATTCTTCAATAACTCAAGTTTTAACATACCTTTTTACACTTTAAAAAATTATGTTTGTACAGACTCTGTCCCCGATGAAGTTAAAGTTCTCTAGTTCTCAGAAAAAAGGTACTTTTTTGCAGCCCCAGTCTTCAAAACACAGACATCTGTAACAAGTGGTGTCGGAGATGAGACAGATTCTGAGAACAGGTTATCCGACTTTGATGCTGCATGTTACAGGGCCGGAGTACATGGAGTTTCTAAACAGGTACTTTATACCTGATGGATTAAAACAAAGTTCGATTAATCTAGTGTGAGAAGCAAGAGATAAGTCTTTGCACCAAAGCACATATTTATAAACTACTAAATAGAAAGCATTCTCAAACAACAAATTCATTGTAGCTTAAAAGATGTATTTTGTCTCTGAAATGGTAGAAAATATTTTTTTCTTTTTCTTTTTTAACTCCATTAGCCACGTATATTGGATAGGGGAGGTCGTGGCCATCCTCCTTCTATCCTTACAATAATCGTTATTTTCATCAATCATCTTATTTCATCTTATCCTGCTGACTAAAAGTTTAAAACAGTCTATTTTCCCCACTTGAAGTTTTTTTTTTTTTCTTTTCTCAAATGCGAATAAAATTGTACCACATTGAAACCTGTGACCCCACGAACAGCACAGATCAAGACTCGAGTGCACCAACGCATAGACCAATCTTGGATTTCACCATTCGCTATGATGACAAGTTGCAGGATAAGAGTTAATCAAATACATGAACTATTCAGAGATCCAGATAAGGTTTTGTGGTTCAATCTTATGTGCAGCCCTAGACTGTGAGTGATTTGACAATTGTATTTGACATACTATTTTGAGACAGTCTGAAACTGAAAGAACCCGCAGACGACAATTCCGAACTAGCTGAAATATGATTGTAAATTGTTGATTTTATGGAAGGAAAAAAAAAACAAAAACAGTGCGGGAAAAAGTGTGAAATTAATCTTTATGAGCAATCTCACCCCTTTCCACAATGTTTTTCTTTTTTTCTTATTATTATTCTCTTTTTTTTTCCAATGTGTTAAATAGAGTAGAAGGGGAAAGTGTCAAACAATGGCCTTTTTAGTTCACCGAATCTGGATCAATGAATAATTAGCAGAGACCAACAAAGTTTTACAAAGCTATGGAGAAAAAAAAAAACAACAAAAAGTGAAAAAATAAAAGGAGGAGGAAAACAGGAATGACTTATTAAATAATAGCAAAAATGGAATATATATCAATGCATTTTATATTTAGAGTGGTTTTGAATAATATGTCTTACAATTGACCATCTTTCTAAATCAGAGTCAGAGGATTTTGTTTCTTTGCAAATGGTCCAAGCCAAATATAAACTATTTTGAAGGCCATAAATTGTCGGGATATTAGATTTAGATTTACAAGAAGCGACATATCTTTTGACATACAGAAAGAGTGTGTATAATTTGTCATCATTATTGAATGTACCAATTAGAATGTTGACACTTTTTATAAGTCTGTGTTTTGATGGGTCTACTTCTCTTATTTTTGATTCTAAATACTGAACAAGGGTTTTCACCTTTTCACATTCATAAAATACATGGAGCAGACTTTCTTCACTAGTATTGCAAAAACAGCATAGGTTACTTGGGGCAATGTTCATTTTGTTGAATAGGGAGTTAGTGGGAAAAAATCTTTGAACTATTTTTATTTGCATCCATTGGGTATACAAATCGTTTGTATTTTTAAAAATATTATAAATGTCTTTCCAATCAAAGTTTTGAGTAGGGAACAAAGATTCCCATTTCTTTTGGCTAGTAGGAATTTCATTGTTATCAATAAGTGCTTTATAAATTGTTTTGTTAGGTTTTTTATTGATCAAAATTTCATTTAAATAGCTATTAATACAGGGATTGGCATAGTTTAAAATCAAATTTTCATCGTTATTAGTATCAGCCTTTCTTGAGAAATTTTGGATAGTGTTTATCAGACCATAATACCTCAAATAGTTAATTTTTTTACCTAAAGTCGTCTCTATAGACTTTAAGCCAATGAATTTCCTACTGTTATCCATTAAATCTCGGACATTTCTAAATCCTCTATCATATAAATCTTTGATAAAGATGACTTTTGAGTCTATTGTAAAATTTTCGTTGTAGAACAAGGGCATATTTAATATCTAGTCCCAAGAGTCAATTTTAATTTTTGTCATATATTCTATGCACAGTTTAAGTATGTCTCTCCAGAAATCGGTTTTTATTACTTTAGAGATGAGTTCGGAATAAGCTTTTCCTAAGTTTATTATTTTTCGTACGTCCATCATGTCATATACTAGCTGATAGCATTTATTAGGTTTACTAATTTATTAGGTTTTTAAGCCATTTTAATTTCATGCTAGCGTTAAAGCATTTGATATCTATCATTTTCATACCACCTTCTTCATAGTTTTTAATAAAAACAGATTTTTTGATTTTTGCCCTTCCATCCCATACAAAGTTGTATAGTAAATCGTTTAAACGTTTTATAAAATCTGTTTTCGGAGAAGGGAGACTTATAAATAAATGCGTTAAAAGTGGAACAAGAAGTGATTTTACAACAGTTATTCTACCAATAGGTGATAGTTTTCTTATGAAATGGTAGAAAATATTGTGCGTAAAGGAGAAAGTACTGGTTACCAGCATTTTCTCTTTTTGGACCAAGTATTCAAAAGCCTTCCGCAGCAGAATCATTAAACTTATGCCCAAAACTTTGTTTTGGACATATTGGATAACAAAAACCCACCTTTATAAACCCTGGAGCTAGCTCAGGACAGCACAATATAGATCATGATCACTGTCTAAAAATGCAACCAGCAGTAATTTTTAGCTGTTAAGAGTTGACCCCTAATTGCACAGATAAAACTTTTAACATCCTTACAGTTGATAGCTTTTGAAACAATTATAGGAAAAAAGAATTTGGATCTTTTCCAGCAATGTTTTCCATTGTGTTAAAAAACAACGTTTTTTTTCCTTTAACATGTTTTTTTTTCTCAATGCAACTTTGGATAACATTTAAAAGGCCCATAATTAAATCTTAGCAGAGAGGATTATTGTACCAGAGTGGATTAATAGAGAAATAGCTGTTTTTGTCTTTGTTAGACACACTTTTCTTCCTGTAGATGTCAGAAGAGGCTGGGATCAATCAAAGTTCTCCACAAGGATCCAAACTACGTTTGAAAAGACCCTCTGACACCTCAGTCAATTCTGTGGAATCAATGAATGATGAAGGTATACTGGAACTTGCAAAGAAAGATCTAACAAAGATACTCAAACTAAAAGTATGTATAAGTTTTGTTTATGTCTTTACCAGAACACAAAATTTTAGACTTGTCTATATTGAAAGCAACTTAAATGTGGTTTTAATGAAAGGATTAGTCCTAAAAAAGTTTGTGAGAAAAGAGGAAAATGCAGGTAGCAAGCAGAAGAATTAAAAGATTAGCCTAAATCTTTTTATCTCTGTTTAACCCTTTACCAGAGGCGGTAACCAGCATTTCCTCTTTTTTCTACAATGTTTTCTAACCTTTCACAGGTAAATCCTATCTTTTGAGCCATATTTGACATGTGGGCTGCAAATGCTGTCAATTTGGACAAGTAAAGAGCTAAATGTTTCTCCTGTGTATCGCTTGTTAACTCTGCTGTTTTCGAAGAAAAAATCATCAAGGTATTGTTGTACCCCTAGCAGCATCTGCGTTGTTGTGTGAAAACTTTGACATTTTATAATATCTATGTTATTACTGGAGATACTTGCCTCAAACTTGGAAAAGTTGTTCACTATCAAAAGAGGAACCTATACAATAAGGGCAGATAAGCATCAAAGTATTTGAAGTTGAGCTTTAGCACCCGCATGCGGTACTCTTGTTCGAGTTATAGTTTTCCCAGAATAATCTTGAATCAGGGAAAACATCATGATATGCAATAAGGAAGTTGTCACTATGTATTAGAATAAGCAATACTTTGTGAAGAGCATGTTTAATGGATGTATAAAAAGTATGGACCAAGGTCAGTCTCTGCAAATTTGGGCTAAAAGTTTTTGCTGTTGGTAAATTTCCTGTATATCCAAGGACCAGTCTAGTCTACCTCATGATTCAGCAGGTTGAAAGACAAATTACATTTTATGGATCCATGATTATAGGATGACTTGCTTGGTATGGTGCATCAGGGATATGCATTAAACTCCCTTTAGGCAGAACATTACTCATATTTTTTCAGTAGAAATCAACAGATGATGCCCACCTACAAACGTCTTTTTTTCTTTCAGACCATTTGTTGAAAATATGTGGCAAAAGAAGAAACTGGTAGTGTTTTCATTCATATAACTTTAGTAACAAGCACTTGTTTTTCACAAATTATTGATTATAAATGCTTCCTCACAGTGTTTGATTACAAAAAGTTATCCTTGGAAATGTAAAGCGATACTTTTTCAAATCAATCTTTTTTGTAAAGATTTTATATGTCTGGAACAGACATTTAAAAGGAGGGCTTTTGTTTCTTTTCTTTTGCAGACATTGAAAAAATATTTATAGGATATAGGAAGAGAAACTTGTTCTAAAAACATAAATTATTTCTTAAAATAATGACTAAACATTGAAGTCAGATCTGCATTTTTTTTATCTTCAACAGAATGAAAGCGTTTTAGATGACAGGTGCCATTTATATACATACAGAGCAGGTGTTAATCTGATTAAACAAGGAGATCAGGTATTTAGTTATCCTTACAAATTTTGTGGTTTCAACCTATTACCAAGCAGTCCTGAGTTCAAAAAAAAAAACTGAGAAAGAAGGCCTTTGAAATTATAGAAGTAAAAAGAGCAAATGCTGGTTCCAACATTTGTTCTTTTTCACACTTTGTTTTCTACCTTTCAAAAACAAATATCATGTAAGACACATTTGAATAAATTTCAGAATGCTAAGGGCAATTAGAATTCTTTTACCAACAGTCCCTACTTACCAAGATCAGACTGCAGTTTGATCTTTGATGCATACAAATATTATTTTAGAATTGCGTGCTTAGTCAGACATTAAATGCTTTATTTTAAAAAATAGTTTGATTTCACTGAAAAACTGCATAACTGAATTTCATAATTTCAATGAAAAGTAGACTGGGAAGAAAATGACCACATAACTCCAGAGCATTCCTATATTTCTATACAAACAAACCAGTGTGACAATTATTGAGAAACTTCTCAAGCGCTTTACAGTGCTTTATTTCATTAAACATACCTGTTTTTCTCGTGCTGCTGCAGGATGCATCCCTGATATTTCTTGTGAGTGGTAGACTAAATGTGATGCAACAATATGTAGGAGAAGCCACCAAAGAGGTAAGATAACCTTCGTTTTAATATTTAAGACATTTACTGAGACAAGTTGTTATAGGTAGTTTGAAGTACATAGGGACCCCCTGAGTTATGAAATATCTTGAAATTCAGTACCAATCTTTATGAAAGTTCATGAAACAGCATTTTTCCCATTCCGGCAGTTTTTAAGAATTTTGTTATGAAGCTAAACTTTTTCTGTCAGTTTTCCACAGTTACCAGAACAGCAAACCTAACTGGACAAGTGCATGATGTCAGCACCTCAATTTAGTGAAATATGAGGCCCTGACATTGTTTTTCATGCAAACACTGTGGATCTGTACCTTGCCTTAGATAACACTTTCTGTCACTTTCATACAAATGTTCAGTCTGTCGTGATTTGTCCAGTGTTCTCTTGTATGTTGTCTCTTTTCCAATATTTGGTCTTAATTTTATTTTCCGCATGACTTCATGTTTTATACCTTTACTGTTGAGGTGTGTGTTCGAAACCACCTGACACGAAGGTCTTTCAGGGTTTCTTTTTGAATTGTTTTTCACTATGAATTTTTTTAGTCACTCCAAATTATCTCAATTGGATTTGAATTACTGTATACTTTGATATATACACGTGTCGAAAAATTTGCAAATTACCAATTACGGACATTTTGCGTACGGTAATGTTTGCGAATTCAAGACACTCATTATTTATTGGTATACTTGTAATAAAATATGCGAACAGAAAAGTTTGCAAATTTTACAAATTCGCTAAATGGCAAAAATTTTCAGATTGCAAAAATTTCCCCTTATGCAGTACAATTATATGGTGGTAATCTTATAGCACTGTGTCCCATTGACTGTAAAAGCTCATCTGCACAATACGTTGGAGCTGGTTTATGGAACTTAATCAGTTCATCCTTCTTCGTATTAGTGTTGTAAGCTCTACAGCATTATGTGAGCTGAAGTTTGATTGGGTTTTCTGGAAACGTCTATGGTTGGGCGTGGAAAAAAAAACAAAGTATAAACAAGTGCTTGCAAGTTTCCGACATTGAATAATTATTAGGCCCGGCTGGGCAGCTCAGTGGTTAGCATATCTGACTCGTGATCTGGGAGATGCTGGTTTGATATCAGGTTGTGGCAAACTTTCTATGTGGTGATTTGTCATCTCTCACCTCTGATGTATTTGAGAAAAGTAGTTAGTGGCTTGGAAAGAAATTTGTGTTAGTGCTGGTGTGAGAAAGCCAGGAAATACATGCATATGTGCACTGACTGCCGTGATTTGACCCAAGTTGTTAAAATGGTGTTAAACCCCAATACAGACAAATCATTATCATAAAACCCAAATAAAAAAGGTGATACAGGTCTCAGAATTTAGAGTTTTTTGCTGTTCAAACAATACACTACCATGGTTACTGTACTTGAAAGAGAACTGTTTTCACAAATAGGTAAACCCTTTACTCAAAATAGCCTTTTGGCCTTCCACCATTTTTCTGCTGTTTTGTTCATACATTTTAAGCATGCACCAAATGCCAAAAAAAGTCAAACTAAGCTATCCAAAATTTTGAAATTTTCACCCAGAGTTGGTAAAAGTAATATTATTAACCATGTTAATTTTCATTACAATAGCCAAAGCATTTTTTAAGATATTTCAGACTGAGGGAGTCCCTATGAACTTCAAACTAGTTATACCCCCGCAAAACGAATGTTTTCGGGGGCATACTGGAATCAGCCTGTCTGTCTGTCTGTGCGTGCGTCTGTCCGTGTGTCCGTCTGTGTATAAAATACTAGTAACTGCCTGTTTCTGTCAAAGCGCTTGCGGGGGTATTAAGTCACATACAGTGACAGCTCTAGTTGTAAATGTTAAATGAGGAACCTATACAACAAGAGCTTTATCAAAGTATTTTTGACAAAGTTTTGCCCCCTTTTTGACTTAAAATTAATGCAAATAATACATTTTATTTGCTTCAATGTAAACAATGTACATTAGGCAAAACTACAAATAACTAAATACCATAGGCTTCTGAAACTCCATTGGTCTATCACGGGATAACAAAATTTTCATTGTCGGACACTGTTACTATAAATAGCACATTGGCAACTCCCTCTATATTGTATATAGTAAGACAAGGTGTGCAACGAAATCAGAGAAAATTTGCCCCCCTGTCCCCTTTCAGAGATAATATTTAGTCGAAAATGGAAAAATAAACCTAATTACCGATGCAGATGGGCTCAAAAATGTTTTTTCTTGTGTACCCTGACCTTCATAAGTTTCAAATGGCTCTTGCTATCAAGCAATAGCTCTCAGCAAGAAAGATTTCAAAAGCTTCCACATTTTCTGGATCGCCATGCACTGACGTCACACAATGTATAATCCTGCAGCAAATAAAAATTCAAGATTTTTCTTCAAACATAGATCGAAAATTTTTTGGTAGATGTATTGATGAAATTATTAAATCAATATTTCGTCTGTTATAATTTATCTTTTCATCTCATCCAGAACCATGATTTTCATCTCCCATTTCTCATATTTTCAAATGCGTTTTTACCATCCATTGGTCAAAAAGTTTGGCGCGTCTTTTGATAGTAAATTCACGTGAGTTAAAATTTGCTGCGTCACAATGAATTGTGTGATGTCAGCGCATGGAAAATGTGGAAGGTTTTTGAACTTTTTAGAAATGAGAGCCATTGCTTGATGGTAAGAGCTGTTTGGAACTTTCGAAGGTCAGGGTACAAAAGAAAAATCATTTTTGAGCCCATCTGCACCAATAACTAGGTTTATTTTTCCATTTTCGGTTAAATATTATCTCTGAAAGGGGACAGCAGGTCAAATTTTCATCGATTTCGTTGCACACCTTGTCTTATTATATACCGTATAGAGGGAGTCGCCGATGTGCTATAAATAGCAACGGTGTTTTAGGAAAATTTGAGTATATTCTGTGATATACAGGCGATGCATCAGTGTGCTATAAGTGTTTGATGATCGACCAAGGAAAATTTTGGAGTTCCATTATGGATCATTGGAGCTTCAAAGACCTGTGCTAAATACAAAGTAGTCAACATGATATGTTTGAAAAAAAGGAGAAAGTGCTCTTATCAAGCAATTTCTGTTTGCCACAATTTTTTCATATGTATTCACAAGTTAAACCGTGATTCATAATGGTTACCCTACAATGTTGTTTTCAAAGTTGTCTGTTATAAATTTGCCTTAGAAGGTATTGAATCAACACTTCATCGAACAGTTTCAAGTTTGAATGATCCTGTGGAAGAAGCTTTTTAAAAACACTCCTGAGAAAGGAGGATATGTTGGAAACCGGAATTTTCTCTTTTTCCAACATTGTATTCTGGCTTTTGAAAGATATATCCTATTGTTGAACAACACTTATTTTGTTATCTGCTAATGTTGTCAAATTGAACAAACCTGTAGTTTTGTCATTTAGCTAAGAAAGAAATCCATTGGTCCCAACTAAAATTCAAAACATGGTTCACTTGACTGATATTTAAGGTTTCTTTTTTTTTTAACACTTTTTTTAAACAAATGTACCCAGTTATCAATAGTATGGCTAGATAAAAGATCATCATGAAGATATACAAAGATACAGGGGATTATCTCCATTGAAACTATCTGAGGATGTACAGAAATACTATTCCATGTTGTAAATTTTTTGTCTCTAGCCTACCAATTTAGACTCTGAATTCTATTTGTTATTCCGTGTATACTTTTCTGTTTACAGGTGAAGCTTTTTTCGGCTCAGCCTGGTGAGATAGTAGGAGCTTTAGCAGTCTTGACTGGTGAGCCATCATTCTTCACTCTGAGGTCAAAAGTGGAGTCAAAAGTGGTTTCAATTTCCAAAAATGATTTCTATTTGTAAGTCACCTGTTGTTTGTGATTTTATTTCTGTTAATTAATTTTTCTTTTTTTTTTCTTAAATTTGAACAAGTTTAATAATATATTCATGGAAGGCATCAGGTGATATCATAATTATACAAAATTAGCCAAAAAAAAATAAACTGAGAAATAAATGTTGTCATTTTTAGCTCAGCTGAGCACGAAGTGCTCAGGAGGAGCTATTGTGATCACTCACCGTCCGTCGGCGTCCGTCCGTCCACATTTTTTTGTTTACACTCTAGCATCTACAAATATTAACCAGTCAGCACCAAACTTGGTCAAAATATATATGACCATAAGATCTCGGATGAGTTCGATTATGGGTGTAATCGGACCAGAACAACTGGAGGTATTTGCCCTTGAATTAGAAAAATTGCTATATTTGACTTTGTTTACACTCTAGCATCTACAAATATCAACCAATCAGCACCAAACTTGGTCAAAATATATATGAACATAAGATCTCAGATGAGTTCGATTATGGGTCTAATCGGACCAGAACAACTGGAGTTATTTGCCCTTGAATTAGAAAAATTGCTATATTTGACTTTGTTTACACTCTAGCATCTACAAGTATCAACCAATCAGCACCAAACTTGGTCAAAATATATATGACCATAAGATCTCGGATGAGTTCGATAATGGGTCTAATCGGACCAGAACAACTGGAGTTATTTGCCCTTGAATTAACAAAATTGCTATATTTGACTTTGTTTACACTCTAGCATCTACAGTCTTTAACCAATCAGCACCAAACTTGGTCAAAATATATATGACCATAAGATCTCAGATGAGTTCGATTATGGGTGTAATGGAATTAGAACAACTGGAGTTATTTGCCCTTGAATTAGAAAAATTGCTATATTTGACTTTGTTTACACTCTAGCATCTACAAATATCAACCAATCAGCACCAAACTTGGTCAAAATATATATGAACATAAGATCTCAGATGAGTTCGATTATGGGTCTAATCGGACCAGAACAACTGGAGTTATTTGCCCTTGAATTAGAAAAATTGCTATATTTGACTTTGTTTACACTCTAGCATCTACAAGTATCAACCAATCAGCACCAAACTTGGTCAAAATATATATGACCATAAGATCTCGGATGAGTTCGATAATGGGTCTAATCGGACCAGAACAACTGGAGTTATTTGCCCTTGAATTAAAAAAATTGCTATATTTGACTTTGTTTACACTCTAGCATCTACAATTTTTAACCAATCAGCACCAAACTTGGTCAAAATATATATGACCATAAGATCTCAGATGAGTTCGATAATGGGTCTAATCGGACCAGAACAACTGGAGTTATTTGCCCTTGAATTAAAAAAATTGCTATATTTGACTTTGTTTACACTCTAGCATCTACAATTATTAACCAATCGGCACCAAATTTGGTCAAAATATATATGACCATAAGATCTCGGATGAGTTCGATAATGGGTCTAATCGGACAAGAACGACTGGAGTTATTTGCCCTTGAATTAGAAAGTTCTATAGAATAGTTCTTTGTCCGGACCATAACTTTGTCATCTCCAGTCCGATTGACTTGAAACTTGGCATTTGTGTTTGTAGCAATAACACGGAGTGCAGTGTGAAAGAACCATAACTCTACCTGGTACTGTCTATGAGTTTTTTCCCTTTGATCGTCATTTTTACAGCATTTTCTGCTTGTCTGGAATATAACTTTGTCATCTCTAGCCTGAACATCTTCAAATTTGGTATGCATGATTGTTGAAAAATTACGGAGTGTAGTGCACAAGAACCATAACTCTTCCTAGCACGAATTTTGAGTTATTTCCCCTTTGACCTTCATTTTTATAGCATTTCTTGCTTGTCCAGAGCAAAACTTTGTCATCTTAAGTAGGAATGACTTGAAATATGGTATGCTTATTTGTTGCAATATTTGGAAGTGCAGTGCACAAGAATTGTAACTCTACCTCGTGCTGTCTTTGAGTTATTTCCCTTTGATTGTCATTTTTACAGCATTTAGTGCTTGTCCGGAATATAACTTGGTCACCTCAAGTCAGAACGACTTCAAACTTGGTATGCATGTTTGTTGCAATATTACCGAGTACTGTGCGCAAGAACAATAACTCTACCTAGTGCGGATTTTGAGTAATTCCACTTTGATCTTCATCTTTACAATATTTCTTGCTTGTCAGGAATGGAACTTTGTCACCTCAAGTCAAATTGACTTGAGACTTGGTAAACATGTTTGTTGCATTACCTTCCCTTTGCAATTACTATACCTCCTCGACAACTGGCGGTGGGACGGGCATATCTTGCGACAATTTGCCGCTCTTGTTTCATTATCATTTGGCCTTGAACCTCAATATTTGGTATTTATCTTCATTGTAGACCTTTACTGCTTAGTACTCAGGTGAGCGATATAGGACCATCATGGTCCTCTTGTTCCACTTACAGATTGCTTTTTTTGTCTTGAGACAGACCACTTTTTAAAGCATTTTGATGGAAGATAAATATGCTCATAAAGTTCTATTTCTCCTTTTGCCCCAAAGTTTCATGCATTCATCTGTTGAATCTTTATACCTGTGGATTATTCATATTCAGTATGGATGAATTCAAAGCTGTAAGCTACAATTTTAGAAGGAAATGAGTTATGTAAATGAATTTTCAGGATGTCATACATTTTCTCTCGTGAAAACATTTTTATCTGCATGTTTGAAATTATGTAATTGTGTGACCTTTGTATTTTGAAAGGCTTTCTGTTTTCTGTTATGCACAATAATCTTCGTTGAATTTTTAATCATTATGAATGACCTTTTGCAGAATGATGCGAGAACAGCCCTCTGTAGTTTTAAATGTAGCTAGTACAACATTAACTAGACTAACACCATTTGTTAGGCAAATTGATTTTGCCTTAGACTGGATGATGATTGAAGCTGGAAGGGCTTTGTTCAGGTATTTTTTTTTTTTTTTATAATTTGATTTTAGTTTTCATCTGTTACTAAACCCATTTATATCCTTGCTTAAGACAGCTGTTTAAAACATTTTGGAAAAAAAAAAGTGCAATAGCTTGTATCAGTAAAAGAAATATTGCTTATTATAAAAGGAGGGTTTCAATAAAGTTTATACAGTTCCTAACAACTCCCACAGATAGAGTAAAGAGGGGTATACTGGAATCACGTTGTCTGCCCATCTGTCAGTCTGCTGACATAATTTTTTTTGAAGGCAACTGGTTGGGGAATATTCTTTGGCCTGTGACAGTTCTAGTTCTAACTAGTTCTAACTATCTTGACTCTGTACAGAATGTTTGAGTTAAATTCTATACAGTATTTATCCATAAGTTAACTGTGTAGTATAGTAAAGGTTAAAACTTTGCGAATTTATATATTTATTCATAAAAATATTTTATGTTGTAGACAAGGTGACCATTCCGACTCTGTGTACATTGTACTGACTGGGCGTTTGAGGACTGTGTTGACACTAAGTGGGGGCAAGAAAGAGATGGTGGGAGAGTATGGGCGTGGAGAACTCGTGGGTATTGTAGAGGTGCTCACACAACAAGAAAGAGTGACCACAGGAATTGCAGTCCGGTAATCAAGAGAAAATTAAACTTTACTAATTACACTCATGATTTTCTGTGGGATATTTGCCTTATATAGAGTAAACCAATTAGTTCTGTAGACAGCTTAAATCATTACTATATGATAAATGTGACATTATACACCCATCACTAGACAACTCTAAAAATTGTGGGAAAAGGAACAGTTTGTTTAGAATGAAAATTAACACGATTTACAATAGTATTTTTTCTGTCATCCAGATCATTTTTGTCAAATCTTTCTCCTTGATGTCACTTTTGCTAGTTTTTGGTGGGTCATTAGATAGCCTGTGCTGTTAGTTAATATTAAAACAAAAGTTGTAAGAATGGCAAGCTTATTAAATGATGATTGGTTGATCATTCTTAAAGCTATTTGTTTATTTAAATGATTCTCACCAACAGTCCTTTCATATCTCACCTGAATGTGTACACTACTGAACCTGTACAACTGACACAGGAGAAATACAGAGGAAATCTTTTGAATGATATGGAAACAAATCACTATAAAGATAGCAATAATTCCTTTTCCCTAAATTATTTCAAAATCTGTGTGTTGCATGGTGGATGACAGTTTTAATATCATGGTTTGTTCACATTCATGCAAAGAACCATTAAAAAATGACCACACTGTTGATTGATTTACAGAGACACTGAACTGGCCAAGTTACCATCTGAATTGCTAAATGTGATCAAGAGAAAGCATCCACAAGTTGTTACAAGACTAATCCATTTATTGGGTCAAAGAATTATTGGGTCAATGAGAGGAAAAGATGCCTTACATATTGCAGGTATTAGATTGTGTTTTAATGTTTATCAGTTTATTTATTTAAAAAAAAAAGGATGACTCTGACTCAAGTAGCAGATATACATATAAATGTCAAGTCTAAATGAAGAGTGTTCTATGAAATATGCCAGATTTACATTAACAAACACACAGGATGAAGGAAGTTAATTGAAGCTCTACCAAATCCTTTTGCATACTCATCTATATTTGTGAAAAATATTTAGCTCAGGTTCAAGGCTCAATTTGGATTTGCTGAATAGAGTTGCTGCAATGGAGATATATAAGTCTGCCAATTTAGTTCCATACCTTGTTGTGGTCATTTTTTTACCAATTATTCACCATTATTATATATCTAGTCCTAAGCTAAACTAACTGTCTCATTACAAAACATGTATTGTGTGCTTTTCAATTTCACTTTTGATATATATACATATGTACACATACTTTTGAAGTACTTGGCTAGTTTTTCGTATTGTTGTTGAATTATTTTGATAGTCCAGAAGAGAAGATAAGAGCTATTATCATTTCATAACTGCAGTCATATTGAGAAAGTGTATAACATCTGAGGAATTCCACCAGTCTGAATTGTATATTGATTTATGGAAAAGGCATCACAAATTTTCAAATTGTAAAGAACCACAAGTGCTTTGATTGATAGATAAAACCCTTAAACTTGTTAGCTATTTGAATAACAGAAGTAATTTAGGCATGTGTTTGAAGCTTTATTTACACTATTAAACAGTGTTTTCTTTTCAGAACAATTTTTGTGCATATGGAAAATCATATGGTAAAGATTTTTTTCTTGTTTGTAAATGGAAAAGGTTATGATTGAACAGAATTCATGTAAAGGTATTTTTACTGTTTTATGATTGTATAATCTTTCAATATAAAACAAACTAAAATACATTATTTTTTGTTTATCTTTAGAAAATATGCCTGGAGTAGAGACTCTAGCCTCAGTTGCAAATCTTGCAACAGTAGCCATTTTGCCAGCTTCAAGTGATGTGCCATTAACTAACTTCACTCTGGAGTTACAGCATGGACTTAAAGCAATAGGTACTATTGAGCCGATCATTACTACCTCCTGAAACAATTCTGCATGACTTTGAAAACTTCCTT
Organism: Hippopus hippopus; assembly: GCA_946811185.2. Lineage (NCBI taxonomy): Eukaryota > Metazoa > Mollusca > Bivalvia > Cardiida > Cardiidae > Hippopus > Hippopus hippopus. Next base: position 39,842,624 of record OX328097.1, read on the forward strand.
GCAAACTTTAGATAGTTAATACGAATTGAACTTTAACACATGAAGACATTTGAAAATTATCAGTTACAGAAGAACTTTGTCATAAAGAGGAATTTGCCCTATCCCTTTACCACACTAATCCGACTTTTAACAACTTTGAGAAAGAAGACTTTTGAAAACATTTTGGGAAAAGGAGAAAATGTTGGTAACCAGCATTTTCACCTTTTCCCAAAATGTTTTCTACTCTATCAAAGACTGCATCCACAAATTTAGGCATATTTAATTTGACATCAGCATATGCTTTTGATTTGGATAGGTCTATAATTTTGTGGTGTGGTGAAGGGTTAAGGCGACTCTTTCTGAAAGCTGTGTGCTACATGATGAAAAAGTTTTCTGTAGGAGGTAATGAAGTTACCTTAAATATTGTTTAGAAAAGTTCACCCATTACTGTATAAGCCACTGATAGAAAGGTATAGTTGTCCCAAGTTAAATGGGAACACTGGAAAACATGGTATGATCTACAACGGGTGAATCATTAAGATGCATCTAACCCTTATGCTGCTAAATGAGTAAATTAAAACTTTCAAGCCAATAGTAAAAAAAAAACTAAATTAGGCTATTTCAATGATTATTTTTTGGGGAAATACATCCTTACCGGACAGAGTAAATCAAGGATCAGACTGCATGTTCTGTGCAGTCTGATGTTGATCTACACTGCCCACAAAAGGCCAGTGAGTAGCGCTTAGTAATGTAAGGGTTAGGATTTACAGTAATACAGGTGGAAATAATCAGTTATTGTCAGCATTTCCACCTGTAGATGTTCTCTTGTCTTGAAGACCACTTGTGAAAACATATGCCAAACAGTAATGGTTTACATAGTTTATGGTTTATGGTTGAGGCAGTGAAACTTTCCACTAGATGTATGCTCTTTCAAAAGTAAAAGGTGTAAATGTTGCAAAAAGCATTACCTTTTATCCTTTGCCTTGAATTTCCAGTTTTAATTAATTCATTTTAACATGATTGTATTGTAAATCTTAAAGAAATTTCAGCTCTTGTAAGAGCTTTTTGGTAAACATATTAACTCTTAGAGCACTGATTAAACCAATCAGTCTAGAAATAAAACCCCAAGACTTGCAGTTTCAAGGTTACTGTTGTCCAGAATGTCTCAGCAAAGTGGAGAATGTAGATTTAAGATCAGATTGCATATTTTGTGTAGTCTGATCTTGATCTGTACTGGCTGCAAAGGCAATTATAGCAATGAAAACACTTGAAGGATAGTTTCTTGGACATCTTTCAAAGAGCTACACTGGTACTATGTAAAGTTCCAAGCAGACTTTTTCTAGATTAAATTTTGCTGTAGAGATTTTTGAATTCACATTATGTTTGCTTTCATTGTTTCAAGTTTCTTAAAATTTTCAGCAATGAAAGGTAACCCAATTTGAAATTCCCCAACCTCTTCTGAAGTGTATCTGACTATAACTGTCAAGTAAAGCTAGTTTGAAATTTGGTTGTACTCTAGATGTGGATTTTAGGGATAAGTGTTTAACATCAATGCAGTGTTATCATTGTCATCCATCTGAAATGAATCATCCATTTCCCCAATACAGGCACCTGTTTAAAAGTTTGCAGTGTAAGACAATTAAAAGAGTTTGGCATAGAGATTGAGCATGGATAACCATCAACTTTTAAGTCAAGAAAGTTTGCTGAAACTTAGTCATGAAATTTCAGTCATGTATGCAATATAGAACCATCATTTCCCTCTTCTTGTTTAATGACTTCCATTTATACTTTATTATACACTAATGGTTCAAAGGGATATATAAATATGAATTTGTTTTGAATTATGGGAAAAAGAGCAACTGTTTTTACAAGTGATTGCACCTGGTAATGATTTCCATACTGTTGAAAAATTGTATATATACACTGCCACATTTGAGGAGGGAGGGGCGTTATACTGGAATTAGATTGTCTGCCTGTAGATGCAATATTGTTTATTCTTCTTTCCTACAGTTTTCAACCAGTTTGGCTGATATTTCAATGGAAGCATCCCTACCATGAAAACTTGTGCACCTGCTGTTTTCATTAAGAGACGGGAGGGGGTGTTTTAGTTGGCCTTTGGCATTTCTAGTTTGTTATCCTTCAGATATTTGTACTTTGTGTAATTTATAGCAGTAGTTGGAAGGTCCAAGATAACATGTACATTAACGAGTTAAGTACATGAAATCTTGAAATGCATTTTTCCTGATTTTTTCAAGACGCTAAACTGTTTTATCTTTCCTGTTCTCTTTTGATAGGTTTCTTCTGTCAATCCTTTCCCATACAACAATTTTAAGCCTCTTCCAAATTCAAGTTATTTGCAGACGACAAATTAACACTTCGTAAAAATGGGCTTCAGTGCTCTATTGGGGTAGAAAACATTGTCGGAAAAGAAGAAAATACTCGTTACCATCAGTGTCTCCTTTTCTGACTATGTTTTCAAAAGATTTCTCACACAGGGTCATTAAAATTTGGGGTTGTTTGGTAAAAGTTTAATAAAGGAATTGATAATTAAGGAATATCATCTTTTTTGAATTCTGTCTGAAGTTGTGTGTAGCCCTGATATTTTATAACAAAAAGAACAATGAAATTAAAAAATCTGTACCTAGGTACATGTACCTCACAATTTTTTATAGTGATGTGTTAGTCTTATCTCTACCAGATGACAAAATTGTTGGAATTGCTCAAATTGAAAGCTTTTGCAAACAACAAAATGATTACAACTTAAAAATTGAAATTTGTTTTGGGAAGGGTAGAAAACATAATGGGAAAAGGAGAAAATGCTGGTTGTCAGCATTTTCTCCTTTTCCCATAATGTTTTCAGAAGTCTTCTTTCTCAAGGTCATTAAAAGTCGGCATTGTGTGGTAAAGGATTAAAATTACTCGATAAAATAAAAGTGGCTTCTTTAGTTTGTAAGAAAAGGATCCAGATACTTTAATTTCAGCTTGGCAGTTTTGAAGAAATCGTCAAGGTATTATTGTCATAGATTTGACGGCTACTGCCTCATTAATATGCAAAAACTGTACCGTATTTTAATACCTCTGGATTACTGGAGATATTTTCATGTACTTTAAACTGGGGCTAGGTCATAACTATGAAAAGAGGAACCAGTACTAACATGTTAACTCATGAACTATGGTAATCAAACATGCCCAAAATATTTCTAAAAGCATTTTTTCACTTTCTCTGCAAAACAATCTCTTGTTGTAATGCCACAAAGAGGACATTTGAAAACACTGTGTGAAAAGGAGAAAATGCTGATAACCAGCATCTTGTTTTTCTCATCTTTCACAGAGCAAAAAGAAAACATCATTTTAACAACTTGTAATTTATCATCGGCATATACTTTTGGTATGGATGAAGCTAAAAGTTTGTCATCTTGTTAGAGGTTGATACAGAAATTATACTCTTGCAAACTTGATATGTTGTGTATAAAACAATCTTATTATACCCCCGCAAAATGAATGTTTTCGGGGGTATACTGGAATCAGCCTGTCTGCCCGTGTGTCCGTCTGTTCGTCCGTCTGTGTGTCCGTCTGTGTACAAATAATTGCCTGTTTCTGTCAAAGCGCTGGCGGGGGTATTTAGTGACAGCCCTAGGTTTTTTTCTGATAGTAAAGACCTTTTGGTTGTGAGACAGATTTTTATCTTCTGATTCTTTCCTTTGTGTTAGATTGCAGAGAAAATAGATAATGTCACTCAGAAGGAAAAGAATGCAATGTTTGACACTTAACCATTTAACAAAATTTAAGACTTGTGTATACTGAAAGCATTCACAGATGATAAAATCACTTGAGGCTCAAATCCTAGAGATTGTCTTTGATATGGCAGAAAACATTGTTGGAAAAAGAGAAACTGCTGGTTACTAGCATATTACCAGCATGTTCTCCTTTTTCTATAATGTTTTCAAAAGCCTAACTTCTCGGGGTTGTTGAAACCAGGGATTGTTTGGTAAAGGGTTAATTATACCCCCGCAAAACAAATGTTTTCAGGGGTATACTGGAATCAACCTGTCTGTCCGTTTGTCCGTCCGTTTGTCCGTCTGTGTACAAATAATTGCCTGTTTCTGTCAAAGCGCTGGCAGGGGTATTAAGTCACATTCAGTGACAGCTCTAGTTAATTGGTGGGCTGGATTTTAAAAAATTCGAAAGTTTGGATCTAAGATCAGACTTAACATTTTATTGAAGCCTGGTTTGGATCAAAGCTGGTTACAAACAGTTAAAAGTGTCCATAGCATCCACTGAGTTAACCCTATGCAAAAAGATCCCTTGAGAAAGAAGACATCCGATTCCCAGCATTTTCTCCTTTTCCCATACTGTTTTCTATCCTACCAAAGACAAAGGCCATCAGTTAAGCCACTTTTCATTTGTTCTCTTCCAATGGTTTTAAAACTGACAAGCATACGGATAGTGACAAGCCTAAAATTGTATTATCTGGTAAAGGGTTAACCTGAAATTTGCCCACATACTTCGGATATTTTAAATGTTTGAGTTGTTGCCACTTGATGTTGACTATCATCCAGTACTTTAAAAGGTACATGCAGGGACCTATTATTATGGTAGAGAAGATACATCAACACTTTTCTGATTTGTGTATGAAAAGCGGAAAACCGATCCAAAATATAAACGAGTTGTACTTTGGCAAAAGGGGGTTTACTGCATCTCTGTGATGCATTATACCATGCAAGTCATCACGTAATTCTGGATTCATAAAATTAATTTAGTCTTACAATCATCTTGATCATGAGGTAGTATGTCCTCGGACATGCAGAAAATTTACAAATAGCAAAAAGTATAAACCCATGTCAGCCTGTGCAGACTGCGCAAGCTGACATGAGTCCATACTTTCTCAGATGCATTAAACCCCATTTTCACAGAGCATGGCTCAGATATAGTATTACATGTAACAAGATCATTCCGAATCCTATGTAACAATCTGTGAAATTCTAATCCCACTAATCAACAGTAAACACTGCTCCATTTGAGGTAAAAACAAAAGAATGCTTTTATTAGATCCATGTTTGATAAACGTTACCATTTCCAAGTTTGAGCCTTATCTTTTTGGCTATATGTTAATCTGAGAACATTTTTTGATACTGAAAAAAAAAAAGCACACAGACAGAAAAAAAGCCTTTTACTGCACATATGTTATTTAGCACTTAGCAACTACTGTCTAAGTTGTTCATTATTGACAATATATGGTATGTATGTGCAAGTGACAAAGATAATAATTGCTGATATTTCTAACTTTATTCATTGCCATCTTGTATTGAAATCAAAGAGATTGGACCATTGTATTAAAAAATTTAGCAACAGTTGATATTTTTTCTGGATTTTTTTTTTTTCTGTCACGACTAATTGAGGCATTAGGAGGTTACTCAAATTATTTATCCCTTCCAGGTCCTGTGACAAGATTCACAAGTGAAATAGTAAAGAGATGGCTTGGTGCAGGGGCATTAGATAGGTAAGTGTCCAACTTGATATGAATGTAAGGCTGGAACTTGGCTGAATTGTTTGAAATGCTGCAAAGTAATCTAACCATACAGTTATATTTAAACCCGACTTGTAGCGTGCATACACAAAATGAATGCAGAAATTGTAACTGACCTGAGTTTTTTGGTAGGGAAATGGTATGTTATTTACCCCTAGAGTTCCAAACAAATGCACATTTTCTGGATGTAGAAAAAGCCTGATTGCTTTAATTTCATTGCTAAAGGGGTATCTTTCAAAACATCAAACAGCAGATTAAATATCAGAATCCCATGTGTGCAGTCTAATCTTAATTTTCAGTGTCTGCAGAAGCAATCAGAAATTGTTGTCCTTTAGATTCTGAGAGGTGATCAGAATCAATTGATGTTTTGTCAGTCTAAAATTGTGATTATTTTGGGATAGGACTTGTTTGCAAATATTACTCAATACTCTGTTTGCAGAGGTTTTGAAGGCCTTCAGTCGAAGTGAGTGCATTCTTGTGTACCAAGCATGAAAGTACTTGCTTCTGTAAACTGTGACTGTAATACTCTTTATTTCTACTTTTTTGCACAGCTGATGAGCAGTAATTACATCTGTGTATAGTGTTGAAATATATGTACATGCAGAGAAGTTTTCAAAATGACACCACTCGCTACTTAAAGGCCCAACAGCAGCCAAAAAAAAAAAAAAAAAAGAGCAGGTGTTAAAATGCATTTTAATTTAAATCTTACCATTTTAAAGTATGGAAAACATTGTGATGATGACAATCTATTACTGTGTAGTTGGTCCAAGTGGTAGTCACTGGAAGAAAAATGGATTTTAAAATCAGGCAAAAAGTATACAAAAGATAGAGTGACCTGGCAACTTTCAACCTAGTTAGAAAGTTAATTTCTCTGCCAGCAATTAACACTTGGACCATCCGTACAAAAGTAGATTGTCATCTTAACAATAATTTCCATACATTTACTTTTAAATGATGTGTTTAAATTTAAATGCATTTCAGTACCTGCTTTCTTTACTTTTGTCTGCTATTGTTAATTTAAAGTGGTGTAATAACATAACTTGCCATGTTCATATTCAGAGTACAGTAAAATCTTGATAGTCCAAGTCATAGTAGTACCATAAAATTAGTTTGAACTATTGAATATGGATGATTTTTTTTTAATATTGCATGTGTGTTAAAACCCTATCATACTTTTATTTTCTAGTACTCATGTTCAATATTTCTGCCTTTTGGCAAATATGTATTAGCTACTGGTTGAAAATTCATGAAATTGACTGGACAGTCCAGAGATTTATATGCTGCAGTTTCTGTAATAATTTTTTTCTCATGTTTCTTTTTTGTGTATTTAGCGAAGCGTAACATTGAAGTCCAGTATTATTTGCTTGGCAAAGGCTTGAAGACATGATGGATAAATACCTATCTCACTGTGCTAATATGGCTTAGTTTGCTTTATTATCATCGTTGTTTTTCATTGGGAATACATGTACATAATAACAACAAATACCAAATCATTTTGCTTAGCCTCTTATGTGCAATTTTCTTACCCTCTATATTTTGCTTTTATTTACATTTTTTTTTTTCCTATACATTTATACATATATACATGTACACTTGTCATTCAAATATGTATGCTATTTACTTGCTCTACAAAATTATTTCAGTGTGACCTGTGATTATAACAACACTTAACTCTTTACCTTTTGGAAAAAAATTAGAACCTTCAAACTTGAAAACATTTGCAGACAACAAATTAAAGAAGGCCTAAATGACAAAATTTGTCCTTGTGAGAAAAGGGGAACATGCTGGTCACCAGCATTTTTTTCCCTTTTCTCACAATGTTTTAAAAATCCTTCTTCCTCAGGGTCTTTGAAAGTCAGGATTGTGTGGCTTGCAACATGTGAAAAGGGGCATTCGATCATTTGCGTAAAGTGTTGTCTCAGATCAGCCTGCTCAGTACGCGCAGGCTAATCCGAGACGGCACTTTACGACTACATTAGACTTTGTGCTACAGTAGACTTGTGCAAAACAGAAAATTACATAAAAACGGAAAGTGTCGTTTCGGATCAGCCTGCGCGGACTGCGCAGGCTGATCTGACAGGACACTTTATGCAAATGTCCGAATGCCCCTTTTCGCGTATTGCAGGCTGTGTGGTAGAGGGTTAAGGGGATATTTTGGATTTAAAGTAAATTGTTAATAGGTTTGTCTCCAATATCTATATTTTGTGTGCTCATTGATGATTCTCAATGAGTATTGATGACTTTGGCTTTAGTAGAAGATAAACGATTTTAGAAAAAGGATACCCAACCTTATTTGGCAGGCATAACTCCAAGCACATTAGAAATGTTTACAGGGTAATATTTCTATGAAGAATTTGTTATAATGGCTATGTGTATGAAATGGGAAGCATTTGTAATCATACATTATGTATGGAAATAAGTATCCCCATTTACAATTAGTAGCCTTTCTGCTTTGGGTTTTGAGATTGCATACATTCCTTTGACGGATGATTCGTAACCAATAGAAGGCAACATCATTCCTGAAAAGGTTCTTAGCCATTAACTTGTAAACCTAGTCTGAGTACTATTTTAAATGTTAACTGAGGAACAGAGATTCTGTGGAAATGAAACTTTGAAATATATGCAAGCTGATATTTGAGAATCATGTGTGTTTAAGCAAACTGAGTTCGCATAATTTAGGCCAAAAAGGCTCAAGACACACAGTTCAATAATAAGACTTGATGGGCATCCTTTTGTTCAGCTGTAATATATTTTCGCATCCTAGGTTGGCATTCACCACTAATTCTCTATATCATTCTAACTTTTAATTCTATGACTGGCCATCTGATTGGCTGATACTGTCTCAGCCAATCAGATGGCTAGTGTTGGATTTTAGAGTAAGACATTAGTTGAAAATGAAAGATGAATACAGCCCCCCCCCAGTTTTTCAGAACCTAATACTGTGATATGCAATGTGGTGCTGTACTTGAAATCAGTCCTCAATTCAGCTTTTGATGTAATTTCAGTGTAAATGAGTTTAGACTGTTTAGCTGGCTAGGACAACAAGAAGATTTTCACCGTGTTATACTATATCAGTGTGATCCTACTATGACCAGATGGACCAAAATGTGCATAAGACAGGCAGACTGTATACTAATAGTGGGACTTGCAGGAAGAGATCCCAAAGTGGGAGAAGTATGTATGAAATGGCTAAAGTTTACCCCTTACTATACAGGGCATTTTTTTTTTTTTCAGCAAACCAATAATAACTTATAAGAATAACTCAGAGGATTAACTTTTAAAGGAAAAAAAACAACATTTTCATTATTGTATAAAACATTGCTGGATAAGGAGCATTTGCTTATCAAAAGCAATACCTCCTTTGCCCCTAAGGTTTCCCAAAACTTAACATCACAACATCATAGGTGTGAGAAATCTTTTCTTGTTTGTTTGTTTTTTGTCACAGTACTAGGTTTAATAAACTGTTTTGCTCAGAGTAACAGAAATAATGTTTTAGTGAGGTCCAGATAGTCTTGAATATTCCTATTCTAAAATTTGCTACCCAAAGAAACTGTTTTAGTGAATATTCAGAAAGACCTAGATGCTGTCATTCCACAGCTGTTATGGTCAAAATTGATCACAAAATATCACACCACATGTTCCTTAGAATCTGATCTAGATGCTGGCCACAAAAGCAGCTGTAGTTGTACTCAGCTCTCTTTATTTTACAGCTAGAGAAAGGACTAGATAACATAGACGTTAGGGCCCAGAAGGAGCTGGTACTGTTACATACAGAAGATGCAGAAAAACCCACTGGTACAGTGGAATGGCTGAATGCAAGAGGCTGGTGTTCTTCTCATCACCATATTAGATGTCCTAAAAGAGTCTTTAGCAAAAAGTCGGAGGCAAAACTGGTAATGTTTATGTCAAGGACCATAGGCTGGATTCACTTACCATTTTAAAGTAAATTCTACATCAAGATTCATAGACAGACAGTGTGATTGGCTGAGATCTAATGTTTCAACTAATTGTATGCTTACTCTTGGAATTTGAAATTAGAAATGGTAAAATGGTTGGTTAATCAAGTCCCTGTTTTGTCAGATATTTTTAACATATAGTACGAGGGTTGTTAAAAAATTATCCGGATTTTGCCTAATAAAAAATTATTTGCGAAGCAATCATGCTAAATTTTGCATCATTCTCTATCGGAATTCAATCCATGCATGTCTATGCTTATTTTATATACTGCTTTCATAAAACGCGCTTGCAGTTGCCATCGAAAATGCCATGGTAACATGTTCCTGGCGCAGCGCAAAATATTATATATATACTCGCCCTTTTCTTGTACATATTGTTTCTCTCGTAACTGATTACGTTATGAAATTTAAGCAGAATACAAGATTTGGCGCTACGTACATCATGAGAAAATTTGACGTCATTTGACAGTTAAATGCTTCAGAAAATCACGTTTAAATACAGTTGGGGTAAAAGTTTTGAACGTTAAAGATGGCGTCAACCGACCGTCTGGAAATCCGGTCCATAATAAAATTTTGCCAGCAGCTAGGAGAACCTCCAACATACACATACAAAAATATTATCATGGCGAAAGGGTTGCCCGCCTTTTGAAAGATGAGGAGAAGCGGCGGCAAGTCAGTGAGTCCCGGGCGTTTCTGCGAAGGGTCGACAGAGAAGGAGAAACATTCCTATCGCGCATCATCACCATGGACGAAACATGGCTATGGCTTCACGATCCAGAGACGAAGAGCCAGTCAGCAGTGTGGAAGAACGCCAAATCACCCCCTCCCAAGAAAGCCTGAGTATGCAAGAGTGGAGGTAAATACATGTTTATTTTGTTTGCCGATATGCAGGGGATGATTCTGCAGCACGCAGTTCCGAAAGGCGCTACAGTCAACACTGACTATTTTTGCAAGGTGCTTGGTCAAGACCTAGTACACAACCTAAGCAAAAAGGGGCCCGGTATGCCCCTCGAGCACTTTCTACTACACATAGACAATGCCTCGTCCCATACTGCAGGGGCCACAGATCTGGAGCTGGCTTTACTTGGACTTGAGACCGTGTCCCATCGGCCTTACTCGCCAGATTTGGCACCATTTGACTTTGCCATTTTCCCAACCATAAAGGCACAACTAAAGGGTGAGAGGTATCAGTCCCTTCAAGAACTGCGAGTTGCAACATGTTTAATTACAAAGCAGTACAAGTCCAAGTGGTACAGGGATGTGTACAGCCAGTGGGTATGCCGTCACCGACGATGAATAGAGCATGGGGGCAAGTACTTCCAGAAAGAAAAGGTAACGTTGCCTGATGATTTTCTGATGATGTTGATGACGTCGTATATTGTAGCGTTTCGTGCACCGGTTCCTAGTACCTGTGCCTGTTTAATTGCGTGTAAAATCAACATGTATTGTTCGATTGTTGAAATATTTTGCACTTTTGTACATAATGAATGTCGTTTACGATGCGTGGACTTTTGTCGCATTACGATAACTCATTAAAAATTTATAGACTTAATCCAGATGATATTCGAACGACCCTCGTATAGCTAACTGTTGCAAACTTAAGTTGTAGACTGATGTTCAATATGTGTAATGGATGATGTCCCTCATAGGACAAAATTTAGATTATTGCAATTTTCAGGACTGGGTGGGGGGAAGGGGGGAAACCATTACAAAATTTAGAAAAGTGAAAGCCCTTGTAATACGTCACAGATATACTGTCAACCTTACCAGGGTAATAGCAAAATTTTGTCCCTAGAACCCTTGTTATATTTCAATATTTGTGCTGTCTGCACTACCCATACACAGAGCCTGAGGAACTGCTGCTTCCTTTTTTTTTTAGCTCACCTGAGCACGTAGTGCTCAGGGTGAGCTATTGTGATCAATCACCGTCCGGCGTCCGTCCGTCTGTACGTCTGTCTGTACGTCCGTCCATCCGTGAACAATTACTTAAAAAATCTTCTCCTCTGAAACCGGCAAACAGATTTCAATGAAACTTCACAGAAATGATCCTTAGGTGATGCACTTTCAGAATACTTCAAAGATTTGAATTCCATGAAGAACTCTGGTTGCCATGGCAACCGAAAAAAAAAAAACTTTAAAAATCTTCTTGTCCCAAACCGTAAAAGCTAGAGCTTTCATATATGGCATGTAGCATCATCTAGTGACCCTCTACCAAAATACTTCAAATTATGGCCCTGGTGTGGAAATTTGCCCTATGTTGTGGGGTCTCGGATTTCGCATAGAGATAAAGAAGGAAATCTTTAAAAATCTTCTTGTCCCAAACCTTAAGGGCTAGAGCTCTCATATATGGAATATTAACCAATCAGCACCAAACTTGGTCAAAATTTATATGACAATAAGATCTCGGATGAGTTCGATTTTAGGTCTTATCAGACCAGAACAACTGGAGTTATTTGCCCTTGAATTAGAAAAATTGCTATATTTGACTTTGTTTACACTCTAGCATCCACAAATATAAACCAATCAGTGCCAAACTTGGTCAAAATGTATATGACCATAAGATCTCGGATGAGTTTGAATATGGATCTAATGGGACCAGAACAACTGGAGTTACTTGCCCTTGAATTAGAAAAATTGCTATATTTGACTTTGTTTACACTCTAGCATCTACAATTTTTAACCAATCAGCACCAAACTTGGTCAAAATACATATGACCATATGATCTCAGATGAGTTCGATTATGGGTCTAATCGGACCAGAAAGACTGGTGTTATTTGCCCTTGAATTAGAAAGTTCTTTAGAATAGTTCTTTGTCCGGAGCATAACTTTGTCATCTCCAGTCCGATTGACTTGAAACTTGGCATTTGTGTTTGTTGCAATAATACGGAGTGCAGTGTGAAAGAACCATAACTCGACCTCGTACTGTCTATGAATTATTTCCCTTGATCGTCCATTTTACAGCATTTTCTGCTTGTCCGGAATATAACTTTGTCATCTCTAGTCTGAACATCTTCAAAGTTGGTATGCATGATTGTTGAAAAATTATGGAGTGCAGTGCACAAGAACAATAACTCTTCCTAGCACGAATTTTGAGTTGTTCCCCCTTTGATCTTCATATTTACAGTATTTCTTGCTTGTCCGGAGCAAAACTTTGTCATGTTAAGTAGGAATGACTTGAAATATGGTATGCCTATTTGTTGCAATATTTGGAAGTGCATTGCGCAAGAATTGTAACTCTACTTCGGGCTGCCTTTGAGTTAACTCCCTTTGACCGTCATTTTTACAGTGTTTAGTGCTTGTCCGGAATATAACTTTGTCATCTCAAGGCAGAACAACTTCAAACTTGGTATGCATGTTTGTAGCAATATTACGGAGTACAGTGTGCAAGAACAATAACTCTACCTAGTGCGGATTTTGAGTAATTCCACTTTCATCTTCATTTTTACAGTATTTCTTGCTTGTCCGGAACGGAACTTTGTCACCTCAAGTCAAATTGACTTGAGACTTGGTAAACATGTTTGTTGCATTACCTGCCCTTTGCGATTATTATACCTCCTCGACAACTGGCGATGGGACGGGCATATCTTGCGACAATTTGCCGCTCTTGTTTCATTATCATTTAGCCTTGAACCTCAATATTTGGTATTTATCTTCATTGTAGACCTTTACTGCTTAGTACTCAGGTGAGCGATATAGGACCATCATGGTCCTCTTGTCTTTGTCTTTTTTCTGCCATACTCATTTTTAGCTCCACTGGCCGAAGGCCAGCGAGCTATTGTCATGGCGTTGTGTCCGTCGTCCGTCCGTTCGTTCGTCCGTGCGTGCGTCCGTAAACTTTTTCTTTAAAAAACTAAGAAACTATTGACTGGATTTTTACCAAATTTCACAGGAATGTTCCTTTGGTGGTCCTCTTTCAAATTCCTTCAAATAATTGTGTTCCATGAAGAATTCTGGTTGCCATGGCAACCAAAGTAAAAAACCTTTAAAAATCTTCTCCTCCCAAACCGCTATTTGGATAGCATTATTATTTTGCAGGAATGTTCCTTAGATACAGGTTTACAGAATTCCTTAAAAAAAAAAAAAGATCTGTCAAAAAACATGGCTTTTATGGGAGACTCATTTTCCTTTTATGGTATAAAGTAAAATCTTTGAAAAATTTCTTCTCTAAAACTATTCATTGGATTTCATTGTTGTTTTGCAGTTAAGTTCCTATGGTGGTTGTCTACCAAATTGTTTCTTCAGTGAGCTAAAATGCAGGATTGAATGATAATTGTTAAAAACTTCCTTTCGCCATTATAGAAATATCAGGCCTGTGGAGCGATACAGGCGCTCAAGCGCCTCTAGTTATCTTTGAGATTGCTTATGTTTCTCCTTGTTTTGTTTAGTTGGAGTTATATGATGAGATATACAAGACAGAGCCAGACAGAATGTCAGATGTCAGTCGATTAGCCAGGTCTTTGACAGGTACCTCTGTGGGACTCATTCTTGGTGGAGGAGGAGCAAGGTAGAGATGTAATATTGTCTATTCTGCAATAATTATTGAAGAAATATTTTTTTCTGTTTCAAGGAGTCCTTGATTAAATTTTGCTGATCTACTTCATGCAGAATCATTTCCCAAGGTAAGTGGTGGGAAATTTTAGAGAAAAGTTGGGAATATAGAGTTATTTCACATGGTAAGGAAGTTCTCTGTTTTCTTTCATCCAAATGATTTCTTTCTTTGACTCAAAAATTAGCAGTTCCATATTGAAATGCCTTTCAAAATGCACTTTGGCTTCTGCCTGTTTTTGTTGTATTAACTAGATTTTTATGAAGTTGCTGATATTCATAGTAGACAATAACAGCCACAGAAAACAAATTTGTTCTTCAAAGATAAAGAAAAGTACAGAAGCATATATTTAAGAAGTTGTCAATAATATATTTGTTGTAATTGATTTCAGGGGTTTAGCACATGTGGGGATCATCAGGGCTCTACTTGAGGCCAGGATTCCTATTGACATGGTGGGAGGGACCAGTATGGGGTCTTTTATAGGGGCACTGTGGTGTGAGGAGACAAGTTATACACCCTTTGTACAGAGAAGCAGAGGGTGGTCAAATGTAGGTTACCTCATTACTTTTTATGCCCCCCTTCAATGAAGTTGGGGTATATTGCTTTGCTAATGTCGGTCGGTCGGTTGGTCGGTAGGTCGGTCGGTCGGTTGACCTTACCTTGTCCGGATGATAACTAGACACAGAATGAACCTAGGTTCGTCAAATTTGGCACAGACATGCGTCTCGGAGTGTAGATGATCCCTATTGATTTTGAGGTCAATCGGTCAAAGGTCAAGGTCACAGTGACCGTCAACATGTTGATATATAGACCAAACCTTGTCCGAATGATAACTAGACACAGAATTGACCTAGGTTCGTCACATTTTTCACAGACATGCGTCTCGGAGTGTAGATGATCCCTATTGATTTTGAGGTCAATCGGTCAAAGGTCAAGGTCACAGTGGCCTTCAACTTAATGATATATAGACCAAACCTTGTCCGGATGATAACTAGACACAGAATTGACCTAGGTTCGTCAAATTTGGCACAGACATGTGTCTTGGAGTGTAGATGATCCCAATTGATTTTGAGGTCAATCGGTCAAAGGTCAAGGTCACAGTGACCATCAACATGTTGATATATAGACCAAACCTTGTCCGGATGATAACTAGACACAGAATTGACCTAGGTTCGTCAAATTTGGCACAGACATTCGTCTTGGAGTGCAGATGATCCCTATCGATTTTGAGATTAGTCCATAAAAGGTCAAGGTCACAGTGGCCTTCAGCTTAATGATATATAGACCAAACCTTGTCCGGAAGATAACTAGACACAGAATTAACATAGGTTCTTCAAATTATGTACAGACATTCATCTCGGAGTGTAAATGATCCCTATCGATTTTGAGATTAATCCATCAAAGGTCAAGGTCACATTGGCCTTCAACTTAATGATAAATAGACCAAACCTTGTCCAGATGATAACTACACACATAATTGAGGTAGGTCCTTCAAATTCTGTACAGTTATTCATCTTGGAGTGTAAATGATCCCAATCGATTTTAAGGTTAATCTGTGAAAGGTCAAGGTCACAGTTACCACCAGATTATTCAGGGCCCACACTGCCATTCGCCACTTGAGCCATTTGTTCAAAAAAAATTAAAGTGTCTCAAAAATCATCATATGTGGCTCAACTTGTGGCTCCAACATTTTATTCGCGTATTATTGGGGACGTAGTAAGCATAGAAGTCGACTGGGAAAAAGTGGAAGTCGAATGCGTGTGCCGAAAAGAAAATCGATAACCCAGTCTGTGTATCGGCAACTGTTTATAATCCTGTATGTATACACACGGCGGTGTGTATAATTATGCGAACTGTTGACAGATTATCACGTTTAACAATTGAAGTGGGCTATAAATCAAAAAGATGACATCGATATTTCCCAATCAATTCTTTTGATATCAGTTTATGAACTGTGCCACTTCCTGTATCAATGTGGCAGTAGGGGGGCATGACTGTTTTACAAACAGACATTACTTATTTTATCAAAGATTTTTGTCTTTGAAATGAAATCAACAGAATTTCTAACATTATGTCAGCTGTTCATTTACATATTTACTTATTGGTGCTGCCATTTATGTAGCTGTTGTCATTACAATTGTTTGCTTTGGAGTAAACTCAAGATAGGATTTCTTTGGGTGAACACCAATCTTACAAGAGGTAAAGCAAATAGTAAAAATTGTGTTCACAAATATGAAATATGTCAGTCTTACATTAAATAAAAAAATTCTTTTTTCCTACATGCTGTAGAAACCCCCCCCCCCCCCCCAATAAAGAAACATTTTATTTTTAGTCCCCAACCGGCGAAGCCGAAGGGGACTTTAGGTTTGCACTCCGTCCGTCCGTCTGTCTTTCCGTCAGTCCGCACGCAAATCAGTTTTCCGGACTTTTTTCTAAACGCTGGCAGATATTGAGCTGATTTTTGGTGTGTAAGTCAACCACCATGAGTTACAGATCAAGTTTGAGTTTCGTTCCGGTCCACTGATTTTTGACAAAAATTAGGGCCTTGAACTTAGAAATTTTCACCGAAAAAACAGTTTTCCAGACTTTTTAGCTCACCTGAGCACAAAGTGCTCAAGGTGAGCTTTTGTGATCGTGCTGTGTCCGTCGTGCGTCGTCCGTTGTCAACTTTTACCTTGTGTACGCTCAAGAGGCCACATTTTCAGTCCGATACTCCTGAAACTTGGTCAGAATGTTTGTCTCGATAATATCTCAGACAAGTTCGATTATGGGTCATGTGGGGTCAAAAACTAGGTCACTAGGTCAAATCTTAGAAAAAACCTTGTGTACGCTCTAGAGCCACATTTTCAGTCCAATACTCGTGAAACTTGGTCAGAATGTTTGTCTTGATGATATCTCAGACGAGTTCGAGAATGGGTCATGCCGGGTCAAAAACTGGGTCACTAGGTCAAATCTTAGAAAAACCTTGTGTACGCTCTAGAGGCCACATTTTCAGTCCAAAACTCCTGAAAGTTGGTCAGAATGTTTGTCTTGATAATATCTCAGAGGAGTTTGAAAATGGGTCATGTCGGGTCAAAAACTAGGTCATTAGGTCAAATCTTAGAAAAACCTTGTGTATGCTGTAGAGGCCACATTTACAATCCAAAACTCCTGAAAGTTGGTCAGAATGTTTATCTTGATCTTATCTCGAACAAGTTTGAAAATGGGTCATGTGGGGTCAAAAACTAGGTCATTAGGTCAAATCTTAGAAAAACCTTGTGTATGCTGTAGAAACCACATTTTCTGTCAAAAACTCTTAAAACTTGGTCAGAATGTTTGTCTTGATGATACCTTGGACGAGTATGACAATGGGTAATGTCGGGTCAAAAACTAGGTCACTAGGTCAAATCTTAGAAAAACCTTGTGTACGCTCTAGTGGCCACATTTTCAGTCGAAAACTCCTGAAAATTGGTCAGAATGTTTGTTTTGATGATATCTCAGATGAGTTTGATAATGGGTCATGCCGGGTCAAAAACTAGGTCACTAGGTCAAATCTTAGAAAAACCTTGTGTACGCTCTGGAGGACACATTTTCAGTCCGATACTCTTGAAACTTGGTCAGAATGTTTGTCTTGATGATACCTTGGATGAGTTTGAAAATGGGTCATGTCGGGTCAAAAACTGGGTTACTGGGTTAAAAATTAGAAAAACCTTGTGTACGCTCTAGAGGCCACATTTTCAGTCAGATACTCTTGAAACTTGGTCAGAATGTTTGTTTTGGTGATATCTCAAAAGAGTTTGATAATGTGTAATGTCGGGTCAAAAACTATTTCACTTGGTCAAATCTTAGAAAAACCTTGTGTACGCTCTAGAGGCCACATTTTCAGTCTGATACTTGAAAGTTGGTCAGAATGTTTGTCTTGATATCTTGGAAGAGTTTGAAAATGGGTAATGTCGGATCAAAAACTAGGTCACTTGGTCAAATTTTCGAACACCTTGTGTACTTTCTAGAGGCCTCATTTTTAATGCAATACTCATGAAACTTGGTCAGAAAGTTGGTCTTGCACCAGTTTGCAAGTGGGTCATTTCAGGTCAATAAGTCATGAAAATCTTGGTAGAATGTTTGTCATAATATCTCAAAAGAGATTGAAAATGGGTCATGTTTGGTCAAAAGACTCGGGTGAGCGACTTCAGGGGCATCATGGCCCTCTTGTTTTCTGAACGCTGGCAGATATTGAGCTGATTTTTGGCGTGCAAGTCAACCACCATAAGTTACAGATCAAGTTAGAGTTTTGTTCCGGTCCACTGATTTTTGACAAAATTACGGGCCTTGGACTTAGAAATTTTCACCGAAAAAACAGTTTTCCGGACTTTTTTTCTAAATGCTGGCAGATATTGTGCTGAATTTTGGTGTGCAAGGCAACCACCATGAGTTACAGATCAAGTTTGAGTTTCGTTCCGGTCCACTGATTTTTGACGAAATTACGGGCCTTGGACTTCGAAATTTTCACCCCCCCCCCCCAAAAAAAAAAAATCAGTTTTCCGGACTTTTTTTTCTAAACACTGGCAGATATTGAGCTGATTTTCAGTGTGTAAGTCAACCACCATGAGTTACAGATCAAGTTCGAGTTTTGTTCTGGTCCACTGATTTTTGACGAAATTACGGGCCTTGGACTTAGAAAATTTCATTGAAAAAACAGTTTTCCCGACTTTTTTACTTACAATGCTCATGTTTAGTATGTAGATACCTGTCATTGATACTGATCTTCTGGGGGTTACATGTCCAAGGTCAAGGTAAAAAATTTTAACGCTTATCACGAAAACTTATCCTCAAAACTTTTCATAGTCATTTCTCTATATATTCAAAGTGCTCAAGTTATCACACTTATACATGGTGAGCTGGTACCTTTCATTGGTACACACCTGCTGATGATAAGGTCAAGGTTATCTCACAAGATAAAGGTCATATTTCTGAAAATTTGCTTTTATGGGGGCATTTGTGTTTCACAAACACATCTTGTCTTTGTAAAACTTCTTCATTGAACTTACTTTAACAAGGAAAATGCTAATATATCTGGCTTTCATTAAAGCATTGCATACAAAGACAGACACAATGCTTTTAATTCTGAAAGGGGGTCAAATACGTTCTTTCTCCTCCACAGAGTTTAACAAACTATACCTGCCAGCGATATATACGGCCGGTAGGGGGCTCGGTATTGCTATGCAATACTATCAGAATGCTTGTTCTATTTAATGTATATACAGGATAATGTTTTACTTATGATGGAAGTTTTCTGACATTATGCTATAACATCACTTGTAAGATTGAAATTACATGTAATTGACATGAATTAACTAAGCATTTAAGAAAGCTGAATTATGCTTGTTCATCAAAACAGACACAAACAATACAAGCAGTAAATTTGTAACACTGAAAATATGTTTTTGGCTTTAAATCCACTGAGAAATTTCAATAATCAACTGAAATGTATATCAGGAAATGTCCCCAAACTATTTTGATACTTTTGAAGATTATCAATTTTAAGATTATTTTTCGTTTTTCAGAGTATGACTTCAATAGTGAAAAAGATCTTTGACTTGACTTACCCAGTTGCATCCATGTTTACTGGTATGTATCTGTCAGAAATGTTACAAAAAAAATTATGTAGCTACATGTATTCATAAATACAGAATTTTTCTAATTTTTTTTTTTTTATAAGTAAAACAATAAGAAACTATTTACAAGCAAGAACCAAAAACATGCCGATCAAGTCAAAATGATATGGTTTTAGCTTTAAGCCATTAGTAATTAGTGTGCCCAATATGACCTTTGATGTTGACAGGTCGTAAAACTTCATTCATTCATTCACTCACTCACTCATCAACCCAGCCAGCCAGCCAGCTTTAAACCAACTTGTCAGTACCATTCAGAAATGACATAAACAGATAAATTACAAAAAGAAAATTTAAAGCTTGATAAATAAAAACTTGGAAAAAGATATTTCCTTGTAATTTTTAAAGCTTTTTTAGCTCACCTAAGCACACAGTGCTCAAGATGAGCTTTTGTGATTATGCTGTGTCCGGCATGCGTCGTGCTTCCTCTGTCATACTGTCCTCAACAATTACTATATGTGCACTCTAGGGACAACATCAGGTTACATCGAGTCAAAAAGTAGGTCGTTGGGACAAAACTTAGGAAAATATTGCATGCACTGGAAAGGCCAAATTTTAATTGTGATACTCGAAAAACTTGGTCAGAATGTTCGTCATGATGGGTAGAATGAGTTCAAAACTGGGTCATTTTGTAGGTCATTGGGACAAACCTAAGAAAACCTTTGTGTACACTCAAGAAGCCATATTTTTAGTCCAATTTTCATGAAACTTGGTCAGAATATTTGTTATGATGATATATCTCGGATAACTGTGAAATAGGGTCACATGGGGTCAAAAAGTAGGTCACTTGAAAAATTCTTAAAAAAACCTTGTGTGCACTCTAGAGGCCATGTTTTCAGTTGGATACTGATAAAAATTAGCCAGAACGATTGTCCTGATGATCTGGGACAAGCTCAAAATTGGGTCATATCGGGTCAGAATGTAGGTCACTGAGACAAATCTTAGAAAAACCTTGTGTGCACTCTAGTGGCTATTTTGTCAGTGCAAGACTCATGAAAATTGATCAGAATGTTTGTCTTGATAATAATTTGAACATGTTTGAAACTGGGTCATGTTGAATAAAAAAAATAGGTCACCAACAATGAAGGGTTTTCATCGTCACAACCAGGATGTCTTCATTTTTAGCTCCACTGGCCGAAGGCCAGCGAGCTATTGTCATGGCATTGTGTCCGTAGTGCGTCCGTCCGTCCGTCCGTCCGTTCGTTCGTCCGTGCGTGCATCCGTAAACTTTTTCTTTAAAAAACTTCTCCTCAGAAACTATTGACTGGATTTTTACCAAATTTCACAGGAATGTTCCTTTGGTGGTCCTCTTTCAAATTCCTTCAAATAATTGTGTTCCATGAAGAATTCTGGTTGCCATGGCAACCAAAGTAAAAAACCTTTAAAAATCTTCTCCTCCCAAACCGCTATTTGGATAGCATTATTATTTTGCAGGAATGTTCCTTAGATACAGGTTTACAGAATTCCTTAAAAAAAAAAAGATCTGTCAAAAAACATGGCTTTTATGGGAGACTCATTTTCCTTTTATGGTATAAAGTAAAATCTTTGAAAAATTTCTTCTCTAAAACTATTCATTGGATTTCATTGTTGTTTTGCAGGTAAGTTCCTATGGTGGTTGTCTACCAAATTGTTTCTTCAGTGAGCTAAAATGCAGGATTGAATGATAATTGTTAAAAACTTCCTTTCGCCATTATAGAAATATCAGGCCTGTGGAGCGATACAGGCGCTCAAGCGCCTCTAGTTAAAGAAGTCCTAGATGACTTTACTCAGGTGACCACTTAAGGCCAATGACCCTTTTGAACCCATTAGTCAAAGCCAGCTCTGCATGAGTCTCCATTGCAAGCACAAAATGTGCAGTCTGATCGTGGATCTGCACTGTCCATTACAGTGGGAACTTTGAGATTCGAAAACTTGGGCTTAAGCTGTTGGCTTAAAGGTTTTATTTACTGAGCAGTTTAAGGGCTAACCCTTTATCAACTGATGCAAAACTTTAACAACACTGAGGAAGGCAGCTTTTGAAACATTGTTGGAAAAGAAGCAAATGCTGGTAGCCAGCATTTTCTCCTTTTCACACAACATTTGTATCCTCTCAAAAGCAAACTAGCATTTTGAGTCCAATTTAATATATCATCTGAAAATGTTTTCAATTTGGACTTGTGCAGAGATGTATGGTCTGGTGAAGAATTAATCTTAGTACAATACATGCAGCCTGTGTACCTGCATCTTTAAAGGAAGCCTGCATGGTGATTTGTAAATCCATTTAGCTCACCTGAGCACAAAGAGCTCAAGGTAAACTTTTGTGATTTTGCTGTGTCCATCATATGTCATCCAGTCGTCAACAATCACCTTTTGTGCACTCTAGAGGCCACATTTTCAGTCTGATATTCATTCAGTTTAGTCAGAATATATATCTTGATAATAACTCTGACAAGTTTGAAATCAGGTAATGTCAGGTCACAAAGTAGGTCACTGTAGAGGCCACATTTCAGTGTGATACTCATGAAAGTTGGTCAGAATCATTGTCTTGATGATATCTCAGACAAGTTTGAAATCAGGTCACATTAGGCCAAAAAGTAGGTCATACGGACAAATCTTAGGAAAAAACTTGGTGCACTCTAGAGGTCACATTATCAGTTTGACACTCATAAAACTTGGTCAGAATGTTTGTCTTGATGACATTTCAGAAAAATTTGAAATTAGGTCATATTGGGTCAAAAAGTAAATCAATGGGTCAAATCATAGAAAAACCATCATGCACTCTAGAGACCACATTTTCAGTTTGACACTCATGAAACTTTGTCAGAATTTTTTTCTTGTTAATATCTAGGATCAGTTTGAAAACAAGTTAGGTCAGGTTGAAAAGTAGGGAATCTGGACAAACTTTAGAAAGTGTGTGTCCTGGATTATATCTACAACCAGTTTAAAATATGGTCAGGTTTGGTCAAAAAGAAGGTAATTGGAACAAATCTTAGAAAACCTTGTGTGCACTCTAGAAGCCATATTTTCAGTCTGATGCTCATGAAACTTTGTCAGAATGTTTGTCTTCATTTTTTATATTGGGTAATCTCATGTAAGAAAGTAGGTCACTGGGTGAAATCTTAGAAAAAGCTTGTGTGTACTGTAGGGGGCCACATTTTCAGTGTGATATACATAAAAATTGGTCAGAGTGTTATTCCTCATAATTTCTAGGACAAGTTCAAAATTGGGTCACTTTATGTCAGATGTACGTCACTAGGTCAAATCTTAGAAAACCTTGTGTGCACTTTAGAGGCCACATTTTAGGTCTGATGCTCATGAAACTTTGTCAGAATGTTTAGATAATATCTCGGAAGAGTTCGAAATTGGGTCACATCAGGTCAAAAAGTAGGTCACTAACACTGATGTGCTCAAATCATCACAACCAGGATATGTTCAACTTTATCAATCGTAGATGACTTCATGACTTTACTGAGGTGAGTGCATAAGGGCCAATGGCCCTCTTGTTTTACAAAGGTTCTGCCTTCAACAAGGGTATAGAAGATGTTTTCCAAGATCGCCAGATAGAGGACTTGTGGATTCCTTACTTCTGTGTTACAACTGATCTAAACAGCTCATCAATGAAGATTCATAAACATGGTAAGTTATGTTAACTGTGCATTATGTTGTCATTGTTTTCTGTGGTTAAAAATGAATCTTGAAAGACTTGGATAAAGTTCTTTTCTCCTATGCTTGTCCATTAGATGTCTTGAGCACAAAAAACACAGCAAGTTCTGTTTATAAGCTATAGAATTTGAAATGAAATAGACTGACCATATCAAAGGATTTACATGGAGGATAAACAAGTTGATCAAATAAGGAACAACACACAATCATATGAAAGTTCCCGAAAGTTTTATGAATTAACTAATCATTTGTGGCTTTTTAGAGATAATGGCACTGTATGTTTACAGGACATTTATTTTCATGTTCCTTTTGGATGGATGCAGAGCATAAAATGTAAATGATGGTGAATATATTTTTCTTTATTATAGGCCCGTCAAAGACGGGACGTATTTTGGGATCACCCATGGTGTATGGGCATCCGGGCGGCGTCCAGTTCTTTGTCCGGAGCATAACTTTGTCATCTCCAGTCCGATTGACTTGAAACTTGGCATTTGTGTTTGTTGCAATAATACGGAGTGCAGTGCGAAAGAACCATAACTCTACCTGGTGCTGTCTTTGAGTTATTTCCCTTTGATCGTCATTTTTACAGCATTTTCTGCTTGTCCGGAATATAACTTTGTCATCACTAGTCTGAACATCTTCAAATTTGGTATGCATGATTGTTGAAAAATTACGGAGTGCAGTGCACAAGAACCATAACTCTTCCTAGCACGAATTTTGAGTTATTCCCCCTTTGATCTTCATTTTTATAGCATTTCTTGCTTGTCCAGAGCATAACTTTGTCATCTTAAGTAGGAATGACTTGAAATATGGTATGCTTATTTGTTGCAATATTTGGAAGTGCAGTGCGCAAGGTTTGTAACTCTACCTCGTGCTGTCTTTGAGTTATTTCCCTTTGATCGTCATTTTTACAGCATTTAGTGCTTGTCCGGAATATAACTTTGTCATCTCAAGTCAGAACGACTTCAAACTTGGTATGCATGTTTGTTGCAATATTACGGAGTACAGTGCGCAAGAACAATAACTCTACCTAGTGCGGATTTTGAGTAATTCCACTTTGATCTTTACTTTTACAGTATTTCTTGCTTGTCCAGAACGGAACTTTGTCACCTCATGTCAAATTGACTTGAGACTTGGTAAACATGTTTGTTGCAGTTACGAAAAGTGCAATGCACTGGAGCCGTAACCTTACCTAATGCTCTTTTCAAATTATTCCCTATTCATTATTTTTTTTTTACAGCTTTTCATGCTTCTCTACAATATAACTTTCTCTTTTCATGTTGGAATGACCTGAAACTTTATATGCATGTTTTCTTAACATTAGAGGAGACATTCATGCCTATTTCAATCACTTACATGATTTCTGCTGCACTACTATTTTCCTCTACCTGCCCTTTACGATTATTATCCCCCCTCGACAACTGGCGGTGGGAAGGGCGTATCTTGCAACAATCTGCTGCTCTTGTTTTCCATGTTATATGAAAGGTTTTAGCATTATCTGAATAGAAGACTTTTATACATGGGACAAAAAAGACCTGCACCAATTTCAGGTTTGTTACGAGCAAATTGTCTAATCAAATGTCAGACAATGTAGATCCAAGATCAGACAAGCTCTTGCAGTCTGATCTTGAACTGCAGTGCCCGTAACAGCAGCTTAAAATTGTTTTTGAATGGCATTATGAAAGTTTCAAAAGTTCCTTTTGATTTTAGGGAGCCTTTGGAGATATGTTAGAGCTAGTATGTCTCTGGCTGGTTATTTACCACCCCTGTGTGATCCAGTAGATGGACATTTGTTATTGGATGGTGGATATGTCAATAATTTACCAGGTCAGTTCAACTCTTGAAGTGCTAATGAAAGCCATATTTGCTTTCGCTGATGATAGACTAAGACCAGAGTGCTCGGTATAATCATGTTTTTGTTATGAACATTCATTTGCAATGTTTTAACTCTTTCCCAAACGACAAAATTTTAGACTGGTCCAAATTGAAAGAACTTGCAGATGACAAAATTAATGTGACTCAAATTTTGAAATTTATTTTGGGATGGGTAGAAAACATTGTGGGAAAAGGAGAAAATGCTGGTTACCAGCATTTTCTCCTTTTCCCACGATGTTTTCAAAAGGCTTCTACCTCAGGGTCGTAAAAACCAGGGATTGTTTGGTAAAGGGTTAAATTTCTTTATGGAAGAGAAATCAATTTCGTTTATCTTAGAATGAAATGGGTAGCATTAAGTCTTTCATTGTTCTATTAGGTCTTGGATTCATTGTATAATACATATTCATTTGTGGTCTGCCTTTGAAATGGCAAAATTTGGTTTCATTTATAGCCCTGCAGCAGACACTTTTTTCAGAATAAAATGAAAAATGGTGCAATTTCTTGTCATGTGGCTTTCTCCTATGTGTCTATTTTACTTATTCTTGGTGTGCCTAAGATTTCTTTTTACAGAAGTAAATCCATAAAGTGCCTTTCACTATAGTTGCATATGCAGCCGGTGAAGATCAAAATCAGACTTCATAAAACATGCAGTTTGATCTTTGTTCTACACAGTCTGCTTTGCAGAGACATTCAACAAGAGCAACCTTGAAACATTTATTATTTTGGTCTTATTTCTACATTGGAAATGCATGCTGGGTATGTTCAGTGCTCTTAGGGTTAAAACTTTACCAACTGACAAATTTCAGACTTGTCAAAATTTAAAGCCTATGCAGACAACAAATTCAATTTTATTCAAATGATGTGGTGTGCCTGTGGAAGGCTGGAAAACATCGGGGGTTACCAGCATTTTCTCCTTTTCCCATAAAGTTTTCCAAACTTTTTTTTCTAAGGGTTGTTCAAACACAGGAATATGTGTTAAAGGGACAAAACATTACCACAGCTTATTTTTAGTTCACCTGAGCACGAAGTGCTCAAGGTGAGCTTTTGTGATCGTGCTGTGTTGGGCGTCCGTCGTCAACTTTTTCAGTCTGATAATCATGAAACTTTGTCAGAATGTTTGCCTTGATGATATCTCGGACGAGTTTGAAAATGGGTCGTATCAAGTCAATAACTAGGTCACCAGGTCAAATATTAGAAAAACCTTGTGTAGCTCTAGAGGCCACATTTTCAGTCCAATACTCTTGAAAGTTGGTCAGAATATTTGTCTTGATGATATCTCAGATGAGTTTGAACATGGGTCATATCAGGTCAATAACTAGGTAACCAGGTCAAATCTTAGAAAACCTTGTGTATGCTCTAGAGGCCACATTTTCAGTCCAATACTCTTGAAAGTTAGTTAGAATCTTTGTCTTGATAATATCTCAGAGGAGTTCGAAAATGGGTCATGTCAGGTCAAAAACTAGGTCACTAGGACCAGTCTTTAAAAAAAATATTGTATGCTATAGAGGCCACATTTTTAGTCTCATACTCTTGAAAGTTGGTCAGAATGTTTTTCTTGATGACATTTTGGATGACTTTGAAATGGGTCATGTCGGGTCAGTAACTTTGAAAAACCTTGTGTAGGCTTTGGAGGCCACATTTTCAGTTCAATACTCATGAAACTTGGTCAGAATGTTTGTCTTGTTGACATCCTAAACTAGTTTGAAAATGGGTCAGGTCGGGTGAAAAACTAGATCACTAGGTCAAATCTTAGAAAAACCTTGTGTACATCTAGAGGCCTTAAGTCCAATACTCGTGAAACATGGTCAAGATGTTTGTCTTGATGACATCTTGGATGAGTCTAGAAAGAGCTTGTGTACAAGCTAGAGGCCAAATTTTCAGTTCAATAATTATGAAAGCTTGTTAGAATGTTTGTCATAATATCTCGAAAGAAACTTAAAATGGATCATGTTCGGTCAAAAGGCTCATGTGAGCAACTTCAGGGCCGTCATAGCCCTCTTGTCTTTACTATTCTGGCTTTCTAGGACATTATGGAAAATAGATAATGCTTGTAAACATTTTCTTACCTTTTGCCACAGTGTAGTCAGCTTTTAATGTTCAAATTTTTATTCATGTTCAGTTATCCCTGTTTTTCAAAGACGATGTTGAAATAATTTGTAAAAGGGAAGAATGGAGGAAAATGGGGGGAAAATGGGTGTGAAGCTTTCCTTCAAAAAGGCTGGAAAAGATGGTTTAAAAGTCATTTCTTTACAGCTGATGTGATGCGGACCTTTGGGGCCCAGTCCATATTTGCTGTTGATGTTGGAAGTGTTGATAACACAGAAATCACAAACTATGGAGACTCACTATCAGGATGGTGGTTACTATGGAAACGTTGGAATCCATGGGCTAAGCCAGTCAGAGTTAGTTTTGCATGATTTTAACCCTTCACCAATCAATCCTTTGTTTTCATGACCCTTAGAAAAATAAAAATCATCTTGAGTCAACAAGATAATGCTTGTTACCAGCATTCTCTCCTTTTCGAACTATGTTTTCTATCCTTACAGACACACGTCCCATCATTTTAGCCACATTGAATTTGTTATGCACAAGTGCTCTCAAATTCATCATTTGATTTGATTGACAGCAATGAATAATGGTGAAGAAAGTTCAGCACTACTGGCAAAAATATATAGACCACCTACTAAAGTGTCTCAAATTTCAGGCATAGGGTTACAGATGGGTACCCATGCGGGATCAGATCTTCTTAACAAAGTTATAGAATGAAAATTTAAGAATCTTCTCATGCAAACAGAGGTAGACCTCGAATATTTCATAGTCGGCATCATCTAATGAGTGGTCTGAAGGTCCTGGATTTGGTCCTCATGTGGGCTGTTTGTTTTTCATGGAAGCATCCTTGGGCAAAGCATTGCAGAGTCCTTGTTTCTACTAATGAAACTCAAGAAATCCATGAATAGGTGAGTTGTAGCCATGGTATAACTGCAGAATTGTTGAAAGAGGTGTACAATACCATTCCAACAAGTCATTGTTTAAACCTCCAGGAAGTGTGGTAAAGCATGACTACCATACCAAGAATAGTTCCTCCATGTACTGATATACTTATGTCTCTCAGGCAGTGTAAAGTTGTAGTAAAATTAATGATTCATGGAGGATGTAAAATACTTGTTAGTAATATTTATCCCATACTTTTACTCAGGTACCAGACATGCAGGAGATACAGTCTAGACTGGCTTATGTTAGCTGTATGAGACAGCTTGAGATTGTCAAAAATAGTGATTATTGTGAATACATCCGACCACCAATTGATAAATATGGCACCTTACAGTTTGGAGCCTTTGATGAGATTGTGGTGAGTACCAGCGATTCTCAATGTATGTTTGTCCTTTTGAATTATTAAGTTATCCTACTAAATTATGCATATTTTTCTACAATATACCTAGGTTACGGGTTTTTTGAGTTTAGCTTGATATGATGTGATCATAATTGTTTAAGATTAAAAATGAAGTTTCAATAGGGCTTTGTGTTGTGATAGTATCAGAATTTGTAATTTTACCTTACCATTCACAAGTAATTATGTATTTGGTCACAAGTACTTATCTATTTTTAGACATTGTGGCATAGGAGAAATTGCTTTTAGCGAGCATGTATTCATGCATCAAACTTTTTGTATTTTGATTGTAAATATTTTAGAAGTACATCAGAGGTCATGATTTGCAGAATATTGAATAATTGAATAAGAGCTAAACTTTAGGTAGGGTGTATGATCTTAGGGTTCTGACTTTATTTCAAATTTCAGGAAGTTGGATACAATCATGGTAAGACAATGCTGTCAGGTTGGGAGAAAGGAGGGCTTATAAACAAACTATTCCGAGAGAAAAAACAGGAAAGACGGCAGATGAAGCCCAAGGTTGACATCATTGAACCAGTAAGTACCAGAAAGTCATTCATATTAAAATTTTTATCATTTTATGATAATTACCACACAATTATACATCTTAATGTCATCTTTATGAACTTTGGCTAAAGCCCATTAGTCAATTTAGATTTTTATCCTCAGCCAAAGGCGGAGGGTTATAGTTTTAGCGTTGTCCGTCCACCCATCCTTCCGTCCGTCCGTCCATCCGTGACATTATCTCCAAAACCATTGGACAGAATTTCGTGAAACTTTATAAGAGTGTACAATAACCTATTCTGCCAATAAATTTTTTTTTTTTTTTTTTTTTTGATTCGATGCAAAATGGCCGACTGGGAGCAATTTTGAGTTACACGGTATGGTAAATTTTTGAAAAGGTCTTTTTTCGGCGGGGGATATCATTTCAGCGAAATTGCTTGTTGTTACTATGATAATTACCACATAATTATACATCTTTATATGTAACCTTCATGAACTTTGGCTCAAGTCAGTTGGTCAATTAAGATTTATTTACTTTGTGTTGTAAACCAGTTTCATAAGTATATCAAACACCATGTTACTTTCTTTTGAGATGACTTTCCGGAATTGTTGGTCATAAAAGTTTGCACGGGATATTTTTTACTGACAGCAACGGGAGTCAAGGCTGACCTATTTTACTGATCTTGCTGAGCTTGTGTCAAAGATAGATGAACCTGCTAATTCCATATCTGTAGATGAGTTTGACGGGGATGAATTCTCAGGTGAGTGAAGTGTAGAGCTTTTTTCTGGCCATGATCTAAAACATATATGAGCCATTATCTGTGAAAAGGGAGTTTTATGCATCTGCCCAGGTCAAAGTTTTTTGCTATATATATATATTGTATGCATGTCACAGGACCAGTCTACCTCCATATCCAGGCAATCGTCAGACGAAATGGGTTTTATGGATCCCTAATTATGTGATGTCTTGCTTGGTGTCATCTATCACAGAGATGCATTAACTCTTTACCACACAATCCCTAGTTTTAACGACCCTGAGGAAGAAGCCTTTTGAAAACATTGTAGGAAAAGGAGAAAATGCTGGTAACCAGCACTTTCTCCTCTTCCAAAATGTTTTCTACCCTTCTCACAACATAATTTAATTTTTCAGTCACATTTATTTTGTTGTCTGCAAGTGCTTTTAATTTGGTATAGCCCAAAATTTTATCGTTTGTTAAAGAGTTAAGCCCTTTTTTGCCAGATCATGGCTCATATGTAAAGATTCAAAGCAGAATAAACTCTTGGTTTTTGGAATAACAAGTAAAGTAATTCTCTGGGATAATGAATTCAAGACCATTTTGTTAATCATACTTTACCAACTAACTACATTGGGAATGAATTGGAGCTGTACCCCTACTTAGTATGAGCATCGAAATGTCAGATAGGAACAAAAACAAAGAAATTGAGACATTTGACATGTACAAAAAAGTGTAAAATATAACCTACATTTACAGGGTTCCCGCTGGGCTTCGCTTTTGGCGCCATTTGCGATAGATTTTTAAATGTGGCACCAAAAAATGCCGATTGGCAAAAATGACTTGCGCCGATATTTTTCATATCGGGATGCTGAACATTTTAAAACTGGCCCCCTTCACTGCAATGCATGGATGCATGACCGCCAATCCATTGATAAAAGTGAAATAAATCAGCTGGAATAAACAACGGCATCGAAGTAATCAAAATTACTTCACAAATCGATGTCATTTACACCTGTCTATCTGAATATACATACGCTTTCGATAACATAAACATCCAGCTAGAAAAAAATTGTAAATTTATTTTAGAAAATTGTCCAAAAGTGGAAGTATCGAAGACCAGTGGCCTATATCAATCGTGAATGTTACTAAATGTCCAAATGAATCATGATCGCAGGTAAAATACAGCGGGTTTCCAAAATGGCGACGGCGTCGCTGTCGGCGTTGACTAAAACCCGGACCGTAATGTTATCGTCGTCCTCGGCATTTTCTCTGTCGTTCTTCCTCCGTTAATCGCCCACCTTTTCGGAAAACTTGTTTGGTTTTTTTAATATTTTAACTTTTTTATACTGTTACAGATAAAAAAAAAAAGTCTCTACAGAAGCAATTTCTTTCTAAGGGAGAAATTTCTTCTTTTTTTTTTAACATTTTTTTTTGCATATTGACTTTGTTGTTTGGTTTGTACAATTTAAACTTCTATATGTTTCAAAAAGTATTTCTTTAAAACTTTCTTACAAAAGTAGAAATTGCTCTCATGACCTATTTCTGCTTTTGTCACAGTGGTTTTACAAGCATTAAAGATAGATCTACTTAAACTTAATAGATGTTGTTTTTTCCATTGTTCAAAATATTTTTTTTACTATATTCATGTAAAAAACATAGATATGAGTTATGAAATCTGATGAAAACAAATGTTTTCTTGTTTGTTTTCTTTTTATTGACACAACCATACGATAAAAATTTATAGACCAATTCTTGATTATGCCCGACCCCTGGTACTTTCATTTTAAAATTGGCACCAACTGGCTCCAATTATTTCAATTTGCGCAAACTTTTCTCATTTGGCGAAAGTGATGGCGCAAGAAAAAAAGAAGCCAGAGGGAACCCTGATTTATCAAGGTGTTGTAAATAAGTTAATTTCTTGTAGACTCTGGTGAGGAAGAAGTTGAGGTTACAAATATTAACCAACATGCTGTGAAGTTCTCTGCTGGTCCTACTCTGCATGAGGAGGATGAAGGTGATACCAGTATTATACCTGATGATGATGATGATGATAACTATGTCACTGAAAGTGAAGGGGAGGGAGACGGAGAGGGAGAGGATATTCATGTAGAGCTCCCAACACAATCTTTTTCCTCTGGATTTGGCAAAACTGGGCCGGTAAGCAATTTCAGATTTTCTTTTCCATTAGTTATAAATGTGTTAAGGGATGATTCCGCTTTTTAGCAAAGTTTTTCGGCAACACATTCTGATAGCCCTGTCATCGCTTGCATTATCTGTTTGTGGATACTATTTTCTGATGTCTCGGTTATTAATGAAGATGTTACTTCAGACTAAGGCTATTTATTAACTGAAAATACTAGGACAGGTTACCATTTTTGACATGGTTATGTCCCTTCCTTGAGTTGGAAATTTCGCAGAAAAGCACCTGGAGCTGAGCATTTGCCACCATATGCAGTACTCTTGTTTGAAATTCAAAATGACAGTCTAACATATTGGTGGTGTAATTTTGATCAGTTGTAGAAGGATGACAGTCTTAAACCTGTAGCACACAATCCTTAGTTTTAAAGACTGTGAGGAAGAACATTGCTGGTAACCAACATTTTCTCCTTTTTCCCACAATGTTTTCTACCATATCTGAAAACTACAGCTCATTTGTTTCAATTTCTTGGTCACCATGTACCTTTATTAAAATCAAGTGACACAAGAGGAAAAGCTTTAGAAAAAATACAAATCTTTCTTTTTTTAATACATGTACCATGGATACATTGTGAGAAAAAAAGCAGTTGCTTTTGATGAGCAAATACTGCTTTTTCCCCACAATAATTTCAAAAGTTGAGTATTGCAAAGGATTTCAAAGACAAACTTTTGATGCAAAAAGTTTGTGGGAACTGTTGTTTGCAAAGAAAAGTTTTTGGCAATTTACACTGATTATTTGAAGAAACTCTCAGTTTCTTTCACCTTTTTAATAAATTAAGTTTTATTGATTATTTTTATTGTATCAGAACTCATAAAAGTTTTGAAACATTGTTATATCTACTATAAAATATTTGTCTGATCTGAATATTATCTGATTTTTCTCTCAAATCAGATAGCACAAAATACACAGAACAACTGATGTTCCTTGCACCCAAAATGTTGTTTTATGCAAACTTCCGTTAGTTTTGCTAGACGCATTCACCCTGAACTGCCTGTATCCTTGTTTTCTAATTATTTTTATATGCCCATGCAAACAAAGTTTTGCTAAGGTAAAGACTGGGGTCATTCATTCAATTTATCTGGTTAGTTTTTGTTTTCACCATACAATGTTGTGGAACAAACTCTTTTCACATTTTTTCTTCTGAGTTTTTTTTTTTTTTTTTTTTTTTTTTTTTCAAACTTGATTTGTATGACAAGGAATGGGGTAGTTTTAAAGACACACATTTGCAGCATGTGTCATAAAAGAACTACATACCCTTGACAGTAGACTACCTAAATTTTGACAGGAACACTTGTGGACCATTTAAAAACACTTAGCAAAGGTATTTACCTTTTGATTGCTAAATGAAAAGTAGACGATTTCAAGAAATGAGATCCAAATAATTGTAATTTTATGGTTGCTTTTTTCTGTGGGTTTTCAGCAAAGTGTATGATGTAAATCAAAGATCAAAATTCATGTTTGTACAGTCTGATCTTGATCTACACTGGCTCTAAAGGCAACTAAGGTATGAAAGGCACTTTAAGGGTTAACTTACTACCCACCTAGCAAAACTGCAGCTGGTGGCTTTGAAAGTGCATGTTTAATTTATATGGATAGTCAACATGAAATAAGGCTACATAAACTCATAGTATCAAAAGGAGATATTGCAGATTATGAACAGTTTTTCTCTCAAAAAAGAAAGAGATTGCCCGCTTTCAGACAAAATTTATTGTCTGCAGCTAGTGACAGTATTTTAGTCATGTTCTGTTACATTTGTAGTTCAATATATTTTGCTTCATTTTGGAGACAGGAGCTTGCTTTGCTTATATAGCATATGATTACTTGTGCATTTCATGTATTGTTTTAACGTTTAACATTTTATTTTCATACTTGTTGGTTTAACTCGATTTCTACAATAGAGAAGGATTTCTAAGGTAACTTAGTTCAACTCTGCAACCATTAATACATCTACTAAATATCTGTAGCTAACTTATGTGGCTTTAGTGCTTTTAATGTGAGGTAGACAGTATATATGCATGATGTTTTATTTTGTTATTATTATTTCTGATCTTTCCTTGTAATAAATGTTGTCCTACAACAGAAAAATCTCAATTTCAGAGAAATTATTTTCAAATAAGCACAAAAAATTCCTCTATAGACATATTGGTATTCATCTATGCATACATTAACTTGCCTAAGCAGATTGTTGTCCCATTTGTGGACAAATAGGACTTTCTATACCCATGCAGTCTACAACTCTTATAAACATTGTGGGAAAAAGGGCAATTGTTTGTAACTGCACCATTTATCACATTTTTCCATGTCATTTAAAACAGCCATATACTTTTCCTTTTACTTTTTACTATTTGTTCCATGTGTCTTTTGTTCTAGTTAATGAAATATCTAAAAGTCACCTGTTTATAGATAACCTGAATGAATCATATATTTTGTCACTTTGGTAAATGTTTCTGTTATATACCAGGAAATTTTCCGGCTCAAAAACATTGTCACATGTGGATAAATTATCACACACGACAGAAAATATCTGTATCTGCACACTGTCAAACATGGTTCCAAATATGGTATGATGATGTAATTCATGCGCTGACTATGTATTGATTTACAATTTGATTGGTCAAAATTTTATGTCATATTATTCATCAGCCATTCATAAAATCGAAGTCACTTGCTACAACATCATTATTTGTTTCATTTTGTGTACCGTTTTTGAAAAAAATGTCAATAATCGGCAATATTTTGTCATTGAAAGGTGTAGGTGTAATAAAAGGAATATTATGCTGTAGTAACTTTCCTGGTGCTAGCATTTGCTTCTCGCCACACAAGAAAATTTTGACATCTTGCTTGACCTTCAGTCTCGCGTGATGTCAAATTTTCTCATGCTGCTTGAATCAAATACAAGAACCAGGAAAGTTACTACAGTATAAAATCCCTTATGTATTCATAGAATAATTTTTCTTTTGTGTTGTTAGACATTATCAGTTACTATATACCTGAAAATTTTCCGGCTCAAATATATGTGTGGCAAGTGGATAAAATAACACACAGGACAGTATTAAATAAATCTGTATCCACACACTGTGAAATATGGTTTCAGTTATGGTATGATGGCATGACTCACACGTAGAATATGTTTTGATTTACAATTTGATTGGTCAAAATTTTACGATATAATATTTGGTCACCATTCATTAAAATGAAGTTACTGGCTACTACACCATTATTTGTCTCATTTTGTTTACCGTTTTCAAGTAAAATGTCATAAGCTGCAAAATTTTGTCGTTGAAAGTTGCAGGTATATAGTAAAAGGAACATTTTGTTGTGGTAACTTTCCTGGTGCTTGGATTTACCTATTGTTGTGTAAGAAAATTTTGTTATCAAATTTTCTCATGGTGCTTGTATCAAATGCGAACACCAGGAAAGTTGCAACAACATTATATTCATATTTATCTTATATAAAGCCCAAACTGGTACTCTTTCTTTAGGTAGTCTGATTTAATTGGGTAGTTTGATTTCTCTAGGTAGTCTGATTTAATTGGCACTGCTTAACCTGTAGAGAACTAAGCACGACTCAATTTGCTTTTGTAGACAGTGCAGACTAAGTGCAGATTAAGATCATACTGTGCAGATCATACTTGCCTGTTAGTGACATGTTCTTGGAAGAAAATGCCTTGATGTAGCAATATTTAGGTCTTCTTTCCTGACTTAAGATATCACTTTCATTTATATAGACCAAGATAAAAAATTTAAATGAAATGAATATGTCTGAAACTGTCAGAAAAAAAAATACAATTTCAAGGCAGTTCCCCCCTTTTTTTACTTTCAAGAATATCTTACGAAATATCAGGTTGTGTATCTATCTAAAACAGGCTACATAATTTTGTGCAGCATCCTGTTAACCTTGACACTGACTACAAAAGCACTTTAAATTATCTGAAAGATCTGATTACTTTAAATAAGGCATATTCCTGTAGAAGTCTAGTGCCTTATTTCTTTTTGTTTATAATTTTATAGTTGTTGTTGGTTCTGTTAACCTATGTGTATGTGTTTTTGTGCTTTAGATACAAATTATGATGCAACCCAAAATTCCATGATGTAAGATGAGCACAGTTTGCATAATGTTTAACATGCTTTTGAGAATATTTGTTCAGATATGAATTTTAAACAATGCACATTGTAATTTACTATTCTTAACCAAAATTCTCTTTGCTGAATACTTTGTATGTATTTTTCAAAGTGAAATTGAATTTTTCTCTTGAAGCCTTGGTAGAGAAAAAAGATAGAATTTTATATAGGAGCAGATAATCAAGAAAGTATCATTTGGAACAATGGGAAATTGTTGTTTGAGCATTTTGTTCAATTCCACAATGTTTTCTTAAGTCATATATAACAGATGAATCAAAAGAAGCCTTTTTTTGTGGGGGGAGGGGGACAGGTTAAGACATTACCATTAGCATACAATTTTTTTTTCCTTACAGTAGACTAGCACAAAGCAGGCTTATTTAACTCTGTACTACATAACAGAATTGTAGACTTACCCAAATAGAAAGCATTTGCAGATGACAAATGTGGCTCAAAAAATGGGATTTGAATTTCTCAGGGGTGGAAGACATTGTGGGAAAGAAGAAAACACTGGTTTTCTTTCCCCCCCCCCCCCCCCCCCCCATGTTTTTAAAAGCCTTCTTCTCTGAGGTTGTTTAAACTCAGGATAGTCTGGTAAATGGTCAAACCTTTGAGCAACAAAGAATCGAAGAAAGAAAAATAGAATTGCAGTGTAAAGTGCTTTGTATGGTAACAAAATATCCCAAAATATTTGAAATAGTAGATTTAGGACTAGACTTGGTATTTTGTGTAACCTGAAATTGATCTACAGATCAATTATACAGAAAAGTAACCTGAATGACCTTTGGTGCTGAAAGGTACAATTGCATATGCTGTAAAATGAGCTTAATAATACAATCTTTTTTTTTTTTCTAATTTTTGATTCGTTAGAAAGAAAAATAATATGTAAGTATAAACTCTAACAAATCTTTAACTCAGTTTCTCCCCCTTACTTAAGTGTTTAACAAACTTGGGTCTGTACTCATCAGTTATTCTGATCATATTGATGAGTTTTGAATACAGGAAAAAATGGTCTCTTTTGCTGTGGTGCAATAGTTCTCCCAACCATCAGGCCTTCCTTGAACCCATTAGTACATAGGCTAGTTTTGGGAATATCAAAATTTGGTGAAAGTGACTGTACAGAGACAAACTTGAGGGGTAGCAAGATGCACTTTTTGTATATAATAGTGTAGATTTATTTGGAAATTGAGCAGTTGCTTGTTACAAGTAATCATTTCCTTTAAAATTTCTCACTCTGAAAGCACTGAATAAAACCAACAAGTTTTCAGTCTAGAATAAGACACAGATGAATGCAACTTCGTGTTTTTTTTTTTGTAGTGTTTTGGCAAAGCAGACTGTGTAGATCAAAGATCAGACTGCACGTTTTGTGCAGTCGGATCTTGATGTATACTGGCTGCAAAGGCAGCTATAGTTGTGAAAGGCTCTTTAAGGATTAAACACAGATAAATGCTATATTTGAAAACTGGTTTAACCTTGTACCACACCATAAAACTTTAGACTTGCATCCAAATTAAAAGCACTTTGAAGACAATAGAATATACTTGTGCGTAGCATAGATGATCAGACTTTATTTTGAAAGAGAAGAAAACATTTGGGATACGGGGAAAAATGCAGATTTCGAGCATTTGCTCCTTTACCATCATGTTTTCAAATGCTTTTTGCCAAAGGGTTGATAAAATATGGAATTGTGTGGTAAAGGGTTAACAAGGAATCAAGATGGTAATTGTAATGTATAATAAGTATGGACCCATATCTAGGATATTTACCTTTGTGGTGCTGATGAATGAAATGGACATTCTCAGTCAGTATAAAAGATACCAAAATAATGTATGCTGTTTTTGTCAAAATATTTGGTAAAGCAGCAGACTTTGGATCCAAGATCAGATCGTATGTTTCATGCAGTCTGATCTAGAATATACACTGTCATCATAAGCATTTAAATCTCACTTCATCTCTCCAAGTATTAATAAAAAAGGGATCTGTCAGCAATTCAAATGTATTACTGCTAGTACTTTGATCTTTCAGTTTACAATATCACAGAACATACACCATAGAACTTCATCTTTGTTAAAATCAGCTGTAGCCCCTATTTTTCTCTCAAAGAATGTTTATGTATCTTATTAACCTTAAGAATCAAGTAGATCTATTCGACTTTTGAATACAGGGTGATTCATAATACCTGATACAGTTTCAATCTGTGATATTTTCTTCCTGCCGGCGCATACCTTCTTGTAATTTACATAATAATACTCTACAATAATTACAGTTTTGTTAGCTCCACTGGCCGAAGGCCAGCGGGCTTATGTCATGGCCTGTTGTCCGTCATGCGTCCGTCCGTCCGTCCGTCAGTCCGTCCGTCCGTCCGTCCGTGCGTCCGTCCGTCAGTCCGTGCGTTAACTTTTTTTTAAAACGTCTTCTTCTCTGAAACTACCCATCCAATTTTGATGAAACTTCACAGAAATGATCCTGCCATGGTCCTCTTCAGAATTTCTTGAAAGAATTTAATTCCTTCAAAAACTCTGGTTGCCATGGCAACAAAACTGAAAAATTTTGAAAATCTTTGAAAATCTTCTTGTCTGAAACCGTAAGGCCAAGGGCTACCAAATTTGGCATGTAGCTTTATCTAGTGGACCTCTACCAAGTTTCTTCAATTTATAGCCCTGGGGTCAAAATTGGCCCCGCCCCGGGGGTTACAAGTTATACATGGGCTTATTTAGGGAGAACTTTAAAATTCCTCTTCTACCTAGCCATAGGGCCTAGAGCTACCAAATTTGGCATGTAGCTTTATCTAGTGGACCTCTGCCAAGATTGTTCAAATTATAGCCCTGGGGTCAAATTAGGCCCTGCCCGGGGGTAACAAGTTTTACATGGGCTTATATAACAAGTTTTACATGGGCTTATATAGGGAGAACTTTAAAATTCTTCTTTGACTTAGCCATGGGGCCTAGGGCGACCAAATTTGGCATGTAGCTTTATCTAGTGGACCTGTACCAAGGGTGTCCAAATTATAGCTGAGGGTCAAATTTGACTTCGCTCCG
This sequence comes from Hippopus hippopus, assembly GCA_946811185.2. NCBI lineage: Eukaryota > Metazoa > Mollusca > Bivalvia > Cardiida > Cardiidae > Hippopus > Hippopus hippopus. Next base: position 39,881,784 of record OX328097.1, read on the forward strand.
GGGGGTAACATGTTTTACATGGGTGGGCTTATATAGGAAAATCTTTCACATCTAGCTATAAGGGCTAGGGCTATCAAATTTTGCATTTAGCTTTATCTAGGGGGTCTCTATCAAGGGTGCCCAAATTATAGCCCAGGGGGTCAAATGTAGCCCCACCCCAGGGGGTCACAAGTTCTACATGGTCTTATATAAGGAAACTTTAATAATCTACTTGTACATAGCCATATTTAGGCCTAGGGCTACCAAATTTTGCATGTAACTTTATATAATGGGCCTCTACCAAGAGGGCCCAAATTTTAACTTTGGGGGTCAAGTTTGACTTCACACCAGGGGTCACAAGTTTTACATTGGCTTTTATAGTGAAAACTTGATAAACCTGTGTCATGGATCACATATTTTACAGGGCCTTTTATTCAGCAAACTTGTTTTACATGACTTTTTATTGGGCAAGATTAAAAAATCTTTTTGTTTATAACCACACATTCTAGTTTCATATTGTAGGTCTGGGGTCAAAATTGCCTTCATTCCAGGGATCGCAAGTTTAACATGGGCTTCAAAATATTGTCACTTCAATTTAAACACTAATCAAGGGAAATAACTCTTTTTATGAAAGATAAAGTTCGTTACTATTTACCTCCCTTGATTATCAAGCTGCAGTGATACATGATTGGTGCTAGACAAGTTTTTTAGCTCCACTGGCCGAAGGCCAGCAGGCTTATGTTATGGCCCGTTGTCCGTTGTGCGTCCATCCGTATGTTAACTTTTTAGCTCATTTGAGCACAACGTGCTCAAGGGGAGCTTTTAGCATTTGTTTCAACTCAATAAAAGAATTTTCAATCATACACCAAAACAAAAAATTATCCTCCACATATCTGACTGTGTTTACAAACTATGAAGTGTTCATATTAATACACCATGTCTACTGTTTGATGATGACTAGCTTAGAAAAAGTATTAATAAAATAAGTTTGAATAAAAATCTTAGTGATTTATTATGACAATTGTTAGCACACATGTAACTCATTACCAAACGATAATATTTTAGGCTTGTCTAAATCGAAAGCACTTGCAGACGACAAAATAAAAGTGATTGAAAATTTGAAATTTGTTTTGTGAACAGTAGAAAACATTGTAAGAAAAGGAGAAAATGCTTTTCTAAAGTCTTCTTTCTCAGGGTCATCAAAAGTAGGGATTGTCTGGTAATAGGTTAAAAAGATATATTTCAAACTGAGATTGATGTATATACTTGTTTTTTACTGGCACTGAAGGTCCGTCCGTCCATCTGTCCGTGCGTGCATTAACTTTTATTTCAAACATCTCTGAAACTACTTATCCAATTTTGATGAAACTTCAAAGAAATGATCCTGCCATGGTCTTCTTCAGAATCCCATGACAGAATTTTATTCCTTCAAAAACTCTGGTTGCCATGGCAACAAAACTGAAAAATATAGAAAATTTTCAAAAATCTTCTTCTCTGAAACTGTAAGGCCTAGGGCTACCAAATTTGGCATGTAGCTGTATCTAGTGGGCCTCTACCAAGTTCCTTCAAATAATAGCCATGGGGTCTACCAAATTTTGCATGTAGCTTTATCTAGTGGGCCTCTACAAGGAGGGCCCAAATTATAGTCCTTGACCCAAGTTTGTCCCCACACCACGGAACACAAGGTCACCAGTTTTACATGGGCTTTTGTAATGAAAACTATCTTAAGTCATCATGTTACTAACCATTATAAAGACTAAGGCTATTAGATTTAGCCCTGTCTCATGGGTTTCATGTTTTACAGGGCTTCTCATTGAGAAAAATTTGAAAATCTTCTTGTTTATAACATTCAAGAACTGAATTATTTGGTATGGAGCTTTATATTGTGGACCTCCACCAGGATTCAAATAATTATAGCTTTGCGATCAAAATTGGCTTTGCCCATGGATCACAACTTTCTCGTAGGATTAGATAGAAAAATGTTTGCATGTCCTCGTGTTTGAAATCAATTTGCTGAATATTGTAATGTTTGGCTTGTAGTGTTTTTACTTAATAGCCAGTGGAGCGATACAGGGCCATCATGGCCCTCTTGTTTGATACACAATGACTAGTACTTTAAATACTAACATGTTGAATAAAATAGGTCAAACTTTTTCACAACATTTACATGATATACTCTATATGACGTTCATTCTGTGCAATTGCGATGTCAAGCCTCTTTTGAAAGTTTGCTATTACCGATGAACACATTTCTGGCGTTATTTTTCTCATGTCTCGACAAATAGCTTGTTTCAACTCTACAACAGTGTTTAGCTGAATATATGTATTTCTCGACTGTTCCCACCAGAAAAAGTCCAAAGGACTAAGATCTGGGGAATGAAAGGGACAAACATTGTCAGTCCTGAAGGAGATGAAGTTTTCTTGAAAGTTTGAAGAAACCACGACAATACTGATTATGCTGTATGGGGTCCTGCTCCATCCTGTTGGAACCAAATGTCTTTAATCTCCTTTGCTCTTTAAAACTGGCAAAAACTTGTTTTTCAGCAATGTCAGGTAAGGTTCATTGATTACTGTCTATCTCTCCACCTTGTTAAAAAAGAATTGTCCAATCGCTGCCCATATGGTAACTTTTTCATCATACAGAGGATTTTCGTAATAAATGTGAAGCAGCACACCATACAGAACATTTAGTATTGTGGTTTCATGAAACTTTCGGGAAAACTTCATCTCCTTCAGGACTGACAATGCTTTGCCGCCTTATTCCCCAGAGTAAAGTCCTTTGACTTTTTTCTTGTGGGGACACTTTAAACAAAATGTATATTCACCTAAACTAACCACCGTTACAGAGTTGAAACAAGTTATTCGTTGAGACACGAAAAACATAGCACCAGAAATGTGTTCATTGGTGATAGCAAACTTTCAAAAGAGGCTTGACGTCCCAATAGCCCAGAATGTATGTCATATAGATCATATCAAGTAAATGCTGTGAAAAAGTTTGACGTTTTTTATTTAACATTTAAGTATTTAAAGTACTTAAAATTGTATATCAAACAAAACTGTAATTATTGTAGAGTATTGTGATATGAATTATAACAAGGTATGTGCTAGTGGAAAAAAGATATTTATGTCTCCCCATGTCAGGGTCAGGAGACATATTGTTTTTCCCCGTGCGTCCGCCTGTCTGTCTGTCTGTCTGTCTGTCTGTCCGTCACAAATCGTGTCCGCTCTGTAACTCGAAAATCTTTTAATATATTTTGATAAAACTTCACACATTGTAAAGCACCATGAGACACAGTGTCATCCCCAAGAACCATAACTCTGGCTTGTATATTTTTTGAGTTATTTCCCTTTGATTATTTTCCGTCAAGAATCGTGTCCGATCTATAACTTGAAAACCTTTTAAGATATTTTGATAAAACTTCACACATTTGTAAAGCACCATGAAATGAAGTGTCATGCACAGGAACCATAACTCTGGCTTGTATATTTTTCGAGTTATTTCCTTTTGATTATTTTCCTTACTCATTTTACGTACAATTTCTTGTCCGCTGTATAACTCAAAAACGATTACAGAAAAATGACCATTATTTCAGTTAGAAATTGCCTTGGTCACATATCAATCCTTCTGACACCAAAAAGGGGGGAGACATCTGTTTTTTTGTAGAAAAACAAGTTCTAGTACAGATTGAAACTGTATCAAATATTATGAATCACCCTGTACATGAAATGTGGTGAATTTTCAATTTTCAGTCATGCAATGATTTTTACCTGAACAGGTGTATCTAAGGGGGGGAAAAGTGTAGAAACTGTACTTAGGCAAGATCCTAAAGTCAACTCTGATGCTGAATTCCAAGACTGTCTTCCTGGCAGCTGAACAAACCTTTTTAGTCTTGGAAGGAGAATTGGGAGAATATTTAAAAATAATAGGGGCTCATGATTATTCACTAGCTTTGTGATCTGCCGCTGCACAACATGTCAAAAACCATATTGTTTCCTCAAATATGAAGATTATAATTTTGATTATTATACCCCCGCAAAACGAATGTTTTCAGGGGTATACTGGAATCAGCCTGTCTCTCTCTCCGTCCGTCCGTGTGTCCGTATGTGTACAAAATACTAGTAATTTTGTGTCGCGAACTCCTCCTACAGTTTTGCTGCTATTGTATTGAAAGTTTGTTGATACATTGATTGTATACTGAAGTTGTGCAAGACGCAGTTTTCAATCATCTACTCCCTATGATTCAAGGGTAATCTCCCCTTGAACTTAGAAATTTTTTTTGTTAAATTGCCTGTTTTTGTCAAAGCGCTGGCGGGGGTATTAAGTCAAATTCAGTGACAGCTCTAGCTTTTACTACAAAAGCTGTGCTTTTAACATTTCCATAGGAAAATGACTTTGAAAGAATTGTTTGAAAACGAGAAAATGGTTGTAAGCAGCTTATTCACCTTTTCCCAAAATACTTTCTACCTTATCAAAGGCAAAACCTTAATTTGAGCCGCATTTGATATGTTGTGTTCAAGTACTTTCAGTGTAGACAAGACTAAAATTTTTCATGTTTGGAAAAAGTTCAAAATGCTCCTAACCTTTCAACATTTTATGTTGCTGTGTTGAACTTTTCTTTACTTATTTGATAACTCCTACACATGAGAAGTTTTAGATCGCGTTTTGATCCATTTGGTATCTGGATTATTGATGATTCATCGCATGCATGTAAGCTGACACAGTCAAACTTCTAATGGAATGATCTGCCTATTTATCATTTTATGGTAAAACTATCACCATAAACATTTTTTATGTTCATGCAGACTCCTTTTACGGATATTTTCATAGAAGGAAAAATTGCAAAGATATTACTAGTAATAATTAATTTATCTTTTTGCCACAAGGTTTTTACATGTTTTAAACCTTGATTGACTCAGTACCAAGTGACAAAATTCAGACTTGTCCAAATTTAAAGCATTTGCAGACAAATTAAGTTTGGTTCAGTGGTGGAATTTGTCTTTTAAAGTGTTGTAAATGTTTAAAAAAGAGAACAAGCTGGTAACAGCATTTTCTCCTTTTCCGACATCATTTTTGTAAGCATTTTTCTTCAGGATCTTTAAAACACAGGATTGTTTGTAAAAGGGTGTAATGTTAATATTTCATTTTATTTTACAAAATGGTTATCAAGTTTGTCTGCTGCAACTCTTGTTTAGGCAGTAATGCACTGTGTATTTAACCCCTAACCAGACAACAAAATTTTAAACTTGTCTAAATTCAAAGCATTTCTAAACAACAAAAAATGTCTTTCAAATGATAGGATTTGTCTTTGATAGAGCAGAAAGCACTATTGGAACGGGAGAAAATGGTGGCTACCAGCATTATCTCTATTCCTCACAATGTTTTCAAAAGCCCTCTTCTCGATGGATTCTGGATCGCTTCAAGATTCTGTGGTAAAAGATTAACGTCTGTATAGAGCATGTGTGCATCTACAAGTATTTATTATTGATACTGATATCCCTCATATTGACTAATCTTTATTATCACTCATTCTGTCAGCATTTTAAATATTGAACATGTGCTTAGTTTAATTGCTAACATATTTTGTACTTACACTCTGTGTTTTCCTTTGCTAATCTAGTTCTTTACCTGTAGATTGTTTAGTCTTATTAAACATTTTCTGCATCTTGAAAACATGTAAACATATTTGAATTAGTTGTTTTGGTCAAAACACAGATTATTGAACTATTTTTGTATATGATTGGGTAGCACATTCTCTGGAGATATTCATTTTTTGCAAAGCATTTTCTTCATCACTTTCTTTTCACAAAATGTCTCATGAGGTTCTTAAAAAACATGCCTACATGGAGAAAAGAGCTACATTGCATTGATTCCTGATTGTTGGTGAGAACTTTATCATTGGTTAAAACAGTTAGTATAGATACAGTGGGCAGACCCATTCTCTAACTGTGGCATACAATATAGCACTATCCTCATAAACTAGATCTAAATCAGAGTCAATATCAGGCACAGAAAAGCCAAGTAATGCAGGATCTATACAATACACTCTTTTCTGTTCTTGACAATAATTTATTCTCCTTCTTTGCCATTTTGGATGGCTGTGTACATTACCTTAGTTGGCTCAAGTGAAAATTTTATTCTTTGCATAAACTTATCCTTAGTTTCATGTACATGTTGAGGTTAGACTTACCTTTCGATACATGTATAACATTAGCCTGGGTCCAGGCGGTAATAATCTATTAATTATTCTGTATCACGCTCACCTCATTGTTGTCTGCTAATAATCTTTGGCAGCTAGTCTGTTTATCATTTCTGTTATTATTATTTTCCATCATTTTTGACAAGGTAACGTCTGTATGATAGAATAGGAAAAAATGAATGGACTGGAACCCAGGCTAGTATAACATTTGCCCTACAGTACATAATTGATTAACTCTTTACCACTCAACAAAAATTTAGACATGTCCAATTGAAAGCATGCTGCAGGAGACAATTTAGATATGGCTCAAATGGTGAAATTTGTCTTTGATTGGGTAGAACACATGGTAGGAAAAGGAGAAAAAACTGGTTACCAGCATTTTTTCCTTTTCCCAACATGTTTTCAAACAGCTTTTTTCTTCGGGTCGTTGAAATTTGAGATTGTGTGGTAAAGGGTTAATACTTTATAAATGCCCCTTGTGTATGGGTGTTGTAGTCACTACTATGCTAATGAAATCACAGAAGCTAGTTATCATGCTTAAAATCTTTCTGAGTTCATAAAATATCATTTTTGAAGATAGATTTTTAATTTTATTTCAAGTAGGCTAATATATCAATGAGTCATGCTCTGTGAAAAGGGGGATTAATGCATCTGCAAAAAGTATCGACTTTTTGCTATTGGTCAATTCTCTGTATGCCCAAGGACCACTCTACTTCATGATTCAGTTGGTTGTTAAACAAAATTAATTTTATGGATCTATGACTGTGTGATGGCTTGCTTGGTATAATGTGTCACAGAGATGCATTAAGCCTCCTGTTGTCAGATCATGGCTCAATTAGATTTTAAAAACAAAAACAAAAAAAAACAGCCTGCAGGACAATCAGAAACAACAGTATTTAAAGGGTTGTAATCAACTGTCTTTCACAAATTTCTGTACTTTATACTGTTTTGATGAAAATACAGAGTGAATACATTCAATAGGAAAAGCCTGGTTTGTTTGAATTTCCAAGTTCATTTTGCAAGAATATCTCACATAATATTGGATAGAGTATTCCCAAGATCAGGCTACACATTCTGTGAGGTATAATCTTAATTAACAGCAGGCTTTTAACATAGTCCTGGAATGTCTAGCACCCAGTGTTGTCATAATATTAAGGTTAAAAGCAGGTAAGTTGTACAGTCATATTTTTCAACACAGGTATCCCAATAAGCAGTGGAGAGGTTTATCAAATTCTAGAAACATTATTTCAACACAAAACCCCATTGTATGAGTACTCTAAAATCTAGTGAGTATCCACAACATAGATTGTAGTGAAGAAGTTGAGACATTAACTGTTTAAACCACAATATACAGGGTGTCCAGAAAGTAAGGTAACACTTTTGTACATTTATAATTTGGCTTTTAATTTCAGATAAGGAGATAAAAATTTATATGCATGTTTATGAAATATGTAAGATTTTTCTGTGATAATTTCATTCAATTTTCAGTACATTACGCACTTTTATACAGATTTCAAATCAGGAGTACCTTTTCGTCATTGACGTCATTTTAGTTGTTAATGACGTTTTCAATGTGACGACTGTTTTGCTCTTTCCATGCCTAATACGCATGATGTAATTGTCAATCACTTGAACACTCATTCCAATATTAATGTTCTCGATTCACTTTACATGTAATTTAGCAGCATGTCAGTGCTGTCTAGCTTAGGATTGTTATGTAGAGCTTGACTTTAAATAACCCTGAAGGGAGCAATTTAAAAAACAAGTTTGCTCCTATGCTTGAAAATATGTCCCCTTCATTGCAAAACACATGGATTATGTGGAATGGTGCTATGGCAGACTCATCTAATCCTGTGATGGACTTTATACAATATGGTTGGTGATAAGGTAATATTGGGTTATTATTTGGTGGTAAAAGATTGCAGAATATCGTGGTCTGCGCACAGTTCCGACCCGAATCGATGGGACATCTTCCTTTGGGGTTATTTGAAGTCAAAGGTTTACAATCCCGAGCCAGACAGCACAAATATGGTGCTAAAGAACATGAAACATGAAATCAAGAAGATTGATATCATAATGTGCTTTAGTGGTTGAAAACTTCATTATTAGGCACAGAAAGAGCATAAAAAGCCATCAAAATGAAAACGTCATTAAAAAATGCAATGTTTCGAATGTACGAAAGTGTTACCTTACTTTCCAGACACCCTGTACAACCCTTATCTGTACCTCTTTCTTCCTCAGATTCAAAACTGTTAACTCACAGTGGATAGAGGTTGTATTTGGTTGTGTTCAAGCAGTATGTATTCAAATCTGAGTCGACCTACAAAATCGCAAAATACAAGTGCACTATGTTAATATTTAGTATTGCAAAAGAAATGCTAGAATTATGTTGTAAATATTGTCATTTTGTCTTTGAAAATCATCCTTTGAAGGTCCTAAGAAACAGTTATCATTACAGTCATGTATTTTTATGTCTTTCAGTCTACATATGCCTTGCCAAGAAGACTGTCAGGATTCTTGAAGAAGTGAGGGAATTTTCCTGCTGAGAGTTCAACAAGGCATTTGGAAGGAAAAAACTGTTGACTTTTACATTATTCATGATAACAACAGAACAAACCAGAACAGGTGGATATCTCTATGGTGCCTATTGGTATTTTAACTCTATACTGCACAACAATATTTTAGACTGGTCCAAATCAAAAGCATTTGTAACGACAAATTAAATGTCCCTCAAATGACTGGATTTGCTTCTGAAAGGTTAGAAAACATTGTAGAAAAAAGAGAAAATGTTTGTTACAAGCATTTTCTCCTTTTCCCACAATGTTTTCAAATGGCTAATTTCCCAGGGTTGTTAAAACTCAGGATTGTGTGGTAAAGGGTTAAATCATTGCTTTCTACAGGTGACTATTTTCATCCTACAGCGGACCTTTTCTGGAAACATTTTGGTAAAAGGAGCAGTTGCTGGTAATGAAATGACAAAATTGTCATTACAAATAAAAAATAACTGATAAAAAATTGGATAGGTCAACCTTCTGAATGTAATTTCTCTTTTTGCCGTAATATTTTTAAATATATTCATTGTAAAAGGATGTTTACAAATTTGTCTGACTCATATTTCTTTCAGAAGTCAAAAATCTGCTGTAAAATGGAAAAAGTTACCTACTGTAAGGTATTGTGTGAAATTGCTGTATTATTATGATTGTACATGTAATAGGAGAAGGATTAACTGTTTGCTGAACATTCTAGTGTTTTTCCAACCCTCTCAAAAAGAAGAAGCCGGTTAAAAACAATGTGAGGAAAGAAGTATATGCTGGTTACCAGTATTTTCTTGTTTTCCTGCAATGTTTTTATGCTTTTAAAGACAATTTCTGTCACTTACCGTAATCCATATCTAATTTGTCATCCAGGAATGCTTTGATAGGATCAGTTTTCAAATATTATTGTGTGGTAATAATGTTAAGTTGGTCTGTTCTTCTTGTAACCATCAATAAATGATATATTGAAATTCACAGAGAAGATGTGTTCTTTTTTGTACATTTGGACTCAATACATGTCTTCTAACTTTGTTTACTTGTGATGTATAGTGTGTACAGTAGCACACAATTGATAAGAATCACTTTCTTCCTGGTTAGAATTAAGTGAACAAAATGTGATATTGTATTTGTAATATATGTATTTCTTGTTCTAATTTAAGGATAAGTAAATTCTACTCTTTGCTCTAGTGCTAATTTCTATGCAAATTCTCAACTGTTTCATGAGATTTAGGACTTAAGTTTGCTGCTAAACCCAATACCACACAATCTCCAGTTTTAACGACTCTAGGGAAGAAGCCTTCAGAAAACATTGTGGGAATGGGAGAAAATGCTGGTAAACAGCATTTTTCCTTTTTTCCAATAATGCTTTCTGCCTGTCAAGAGTCAAGTTCCATCAGTTGTCATCCTCAACAGCTTTGAACTTTGACAAGTGTGAAATTTTATTGTTTAGTTAAGAGTTTAAAACTTGTAGAGATTTATGTTCAAAATGTACAATTAGACTATCCAAACCCTTCTCAGTGGCATAACAATGTCAGTGTTCTAATTTTTTATTGTGGATGTTCAAGTATTTTCATTATCTAATAAAGTTTCATCACCTACCTGCCAAGCTAAGGTCATAGGGTCACTGAGTGTTTCCATCTAGCTACTTCTATACAAAAAAAGAGAAAAAAGAAAAGAAAAGGAAGGTAAACCAACAGAATTCAGTGTTACATATTTATTTGTAGAAAAGTGCTTTTGTAAATATTTATAGTCATGTTTCCTGGCAGTTTTCTTCAAGTATGAAGCCAAAAATATATCAAACAACTTCAAAATAGTATTTAACAAGGGTTGTTTGTAAAGTTTCAAGACTGTGTGAATAAAAAACAAACTGCTTATGGGATACATTGGAAGTCTGTCTAATATAGACAATTCTTGAAAGTTTTAATTAGATATAGCTAAGTGAACACATGCAATAAACATTTAGATAAGTACAGGTTACAACTCATGTAGCACTTTGATGTTTCTTGACATCATGTCATTTACAGTTTTTCAAAATATTCTCCACATGAATGCACACACTTCTACCCACTGCGTAAAACTATTTACATACTAGTATTTCTCATACCATGCAGTCTTTCTTATACTGGGCAGCAGCTGACTTCACTGCCATGCAAAGGTCCTTTAAGTCTTCATAGTGATTACCCTGTAGATCACCCTTAAGCCTAGAGAAAATAGCAAAGTCACAAAGTGCTCAAGGTGAGCTTTAGGGATCATGCTGTGTCTTGTCATGTGACATGCTTCGTCTGTCATTCAGGTGTCAATAATTACCTTAGCACTTACCTCATATGTACTGAAGAGGCCACATTGTCAGTCAGATTCTCTTGAAAATTAGTAAGACTATTTGTCTTGCTAATGTTTTGGACAAGTTTGAAATTGGGTTATGTCAGGTCAAAAAGTAAGTTACTGGGCTTAATCTGAGAAAAACCTTGTGTGCACTCTTGAGGCCATATTTTCAACCCAATACTCATGAAACTTGGTCAGAATGTTTGTCTTTTAAATATCTTGGGCATTTTGAACTTAAGTCACATCAGGTCAAACAGTAGGTCACTGGACAAAATCTTAGGTGAACCTTGTGTGCATTCTACAGGCCACATTTTCAGACCTATACTCAAGAAACTTTGTCGGAACATTTGTCTTCATGATATCTCAGACTGTTTTTAAATTGGGTCACGTTTTGTCAAAAAGTAGGTCACTGGGACAAATCTTTGAGAAACCTTGTTAGCACTTTAGAGGCCACTTTGATAGTCTTATACATGAAAATTGGTCAAAATGTTTGTCTTGATGACAAATAAGGCAAGTTCAAAAAGTGGGTCAAAAGTAGGTCACTTGGACAAATCTTAGTAAAGCCTCATGTGCATGCTAGAGGCAACATTTACATTCTGATACTCATGAAACATGGTCAGAATGTTTGTCTGGATGATATCTCTGATAAGTTCTAAAAAAGTTCAATTTGTTCAAAAAGTAGTTTACTAACACTTGTGTTTTACATCATCACATCTAGTATCTCTTTAGTTCTATTAATCCTAGATGACTCAGGTGAGCGCTTGGGGCCACTGGCCCCCTTGTTTCTTAATTTTTTGCACAACTGTCCATTTCAGCTGAACAGCATTCGGAATTTTTCTCTTTGTTCTTGGTCGGTCTTCTTTCAACATAGCCGCACAGATTTAAGTTCATGTTCTCTTGCCACCAATGGCCTGCCAATCCGGATTCTGTTGTTCACATCTTCATGCCCATCAGCACCCTTGAACACTTTTGTCTTGATTTATCCCTTCTTAGAAATGTTTATGTATTTGTAGGAGTTGTTCCTATATGGAACGTAATGTTTGATTACAGACAGCTGGTCCATGAGCAATGTGAGCGTCAAAGTTTTTTTCAACATCTTGTAAGAGTGTGTCTACTTCCATTGAAAATTACAACTTTGTTTACCGTTGCATGACCGAAAAATTTTTTACAGAAGAGTTGCAGACTTTTTTCTTACATTATTGCGGCAAACATTTTGTGTATTAGGATTTTTTTAAGTGTAGTAAATTACTAGTACAATGTATACAGCAATTTCAAAATGCTTTGTGACCTACAATGGTTGTTCCGGCAACCGTTTTCTTTTTAAGTACGAACTTCAAGAATGTCACTTTTGGTTACTTATTTCACAGAAAATCTGTCAATACAGATGTATATCTTTTTTATTGGTCAATTTTAAATGCTTTCTGAGATACAGCCAGTCTCAAAACTTTATGAACAACCCTTGTAGAATGTGCAATCCTTTACCAAAGAATCCAAAATTTTTATGACCTGGAGAAAGGAGGCTTTTGAAAACATTGTAGGGAAAGGAGTAAATGCTGCTTTCTCAAGGGTTCCACAGAAAAATTTCATACTTTCAGACACGTTCAACTTTTTAAAATGTTCAAATGCTTTAAATTTGAACGGGTCCAAAATCTTACCGTGTTAACTGTACAGGTCTGTAAAAAGGGTATGATTTTGGTATTCTTGTCAGTCCATCCAAACACATTTTGAAATACTTTTAGAAATAAACCTTTGAAAAGATGATAGCAAAAGGAGACTTAGCTCATTTTCTATTGTCACAGTATTTAATAACCCTTTACCACACAATCTGGAGTTTTAACAATCAGGGGAAAGAAGCCTTTTGAAAACATTGTGGGAAAAGAAGAAAATGCTGGTAACCAGCATTTTCTCCTTTTCCCACAATGTTTTCTACCCTATCAAAAACGAATATCAGCATTTGAGCAACATTTAGATTTTTAAATCTACAAAAGTTTTCACTTGTGACAAGTCTAAGATTTTTGTGTGTCTGGTAAAGAGCTAATAGGTTTTGCATCTTTTAGTCATCATCAATGTTTATCACTTTCTAAAATCCACATGATTTATGAAGAGTTAAGTTTACTGATTTCTCCTGAACACAGTATTAACTTTACCACACAATACCGACTTTTAACGACCCTGAGAAAGAAGCCTTTTGAAAACATTGTGGGAAAAGGAGAAAATGCTGATAACCAGCATTTTCTCCTTTTCCCACAATGTTTTCTACCCTTCACAAAACAAATTTCAAATTTTCAGTCACTTTTATTTTGTCGTCTGTAAGTGCTTTCAATTCAGACCAGTCTAAAATTTTGTCGTTTGGTAAAGAGTTAAATGACTTTGAAACAAAAAGAGAAATGGCCCATGTTGAAAAAGTTTCTCCATTTTTTACATTGTTTTAAAAAGTTTGGTAGTCTGTCAAAATGCATATTAGTTTAGTAGCTTAAACACTTTTATGTTCATGCTACCTCTCATATTCGTTGACCCATAGGAAGCGAACAAAGTTGTATGTGCAAAGAGATTGAAGATCAAGATAAGATTTTAAAGAAAGGATAGTCTGATCCTGGATCTAACAGTCTGGTAATTTATGTGATATTTGATGAGAACATGCTTGAGATTATGATAATAGATCTGTGGTCTAACTTCACTCTTTTACTGGTCAATCCCATGTTTTAATGACTGTAAAGTTGAAGACATTTTAAAACAGCATTGGAAAAGGAGAAAATACTGATAGCCAACATTTTCTTCTTTTCCACCAATGTTTTCAAGCCTTTCAAAGAGAAATCCCATCAATTTAGATGCATTTCATTTGTTTTAAAATTGAACAAGTCATAAATTTTGTAGTCTGGTGAAGTGTTAATCAATTTTTTTGGCTATAAGACAGTCTTACTGCTAACCTTATTATATCTACTAGATGTACGAATTATTTGAACTTTATGTATCACAATTGTAGTGGCATTACCTTACTGGAATGTACATGACGTACATGTATTTTATTTACTGGTTACTTTTTGTTACAAGACTAATTATTAATGTTTGTTTGTTTATTAGCTCACCTGAGCATGAAGTGCTAAGGTGAGGTATTGTGATCGGTCATTGTCCGGCGTCCATCTGTCCGTCTGTCCACAATTCCTTTAAACATCTTCTGCTCCTGAACTGCTGGGCCAATCTTGACGAAACTTGGCAGGGATGTTCTTTGGGTGAAGCTCTATCAAAGTTATTCAAGAGATTGAATTCCACCCATAACTCTGGTTGCCATGGCAACAAAAAAGAAAAAAAATAGCATAATCTTTGGAAATCTTCTTCTCTGAAACTAGAAGGCGTAGAGCTTTGATATTTGGTATGAAGCATCTCCGAGTGGACCTCTACCAAGTTTGTTCATATGATGCCCCTGGGGTCAAAACTGGCCCCGCCCCGAGGGTCACAAGTTCGAACATAGGAACAAAGAAGGAAAACTTTGAAATTCTTCTTCTCTGAAACTGGAAGGTGTGGAGCTTTGTTATTTGGCATCTAGCATCTCTTAGTGGACCTCTACCAAGTTTGTTCACATGATGCCCCTGGGGTCAAAACTGGCCCCACCCCAGGGGTTACAAGTTTGAACATAGGAACAAAGAAGGAAAACTTTAAAATTCTTCTTCTCTGAAACTTGAAGGAGTAGAGCTTTGATATTTGGCATCTAGCATCTCCTAGTGGACCTCTACCAAGTTTGTTCGTATGATGCCCCTAGGGTCAAAATTGGCTCCGCCCCGGGGGTCACAAGATTGAACATGGGAACAAAGAAGAAAAATTTAAAATTCTTCTTCTCTAAAACTGGAAGGTGTAGAGCTTTGATATTTGGTATGTAGCATCTCTTAGCGGACCTCTACCAAGTTTGTTCATATGATGATGCCCTGGGGTCAAAACTGGCCTCGCCTCGGGGGTCACAAATTCTAACATAGGAACAAAGAAGGAAAAATTTAAAATTCTTCTTCTCTTAAACTGGAAGGTGTAGAGCTTTGATATTTGGTATGTAGCATCTCCTAGTGGACCTCTACCACGTTTGATCAAATGATGCCGCTGGGGTCAAAACTGGCCCTGCCCTGGGGGTCACAAGTTTGAACATAGGAACAAAGAAGGAAAGCTTTAAAATTCTTCTTTTCTAAAACTGGAAAGTATATAGCTTTGTTATTTGGTATGTAGTGAACCTGTTCTAAGATTGTTAGCCCACCTGAGCACAACCTGTTCAGTCAGTTCGAAATGGGGTCACCTGGGGTCATAAACTAGTTCACTAGGTCAAATCAAAGTAATACCTTGTGGGCACTTTAGAGGCCGCATTTTTTGCTCAATTGACTTGAAAATTGGTCAGAATGTTTGTCTTGATAAAATCTCACATGAGTCTAAATTTGGGTCATGTGGGGTCTTAAACTAGGTCACTAGGTCAAATTAAAGAAATACCTTGTGGGCACTCTAGAGGCCACATTTATTGTTCAATTGATTTGAAAATTCGTTAAAATGTTTGTCTTGATGAAATCTAGGATGAGTTCAAAATCGGGTCACCTGGGGTCATAATCTAGGTCACAAGGTCAAATTAAAGAAATACCTTTAGGGCACTCTAGAGGCTACATTTCTTGCTCAATTGACTTGAAAATCGGTCAGAATGTTTGTCTTGATAAAATCCATGTTGAGTTTCAAATTGGGTCACCTGGGATCATAATCTAGATCACAAGGTCAAATTAAAGAAATACCTTGTGGGCACTCTAGAGGCCACATTTATTGCTCAAATGATCTGAAATTTGGTCAGAATGTTTGTCTTGATGAAATCTCGGATGAGTTTGAAATTGGGTCATCTGGGGTCATAAACTAGGTCACTTGGTCAAATTAAAGTAATACCTTGTGGGCACTCTAGAGGCCACATTTATTGCTCAATTGACTTGAAAATTGGTCAGAATGTTTGTCTTGATAAAATCTCACATGAGTCTAAATTTGGGTCATGTGGGGTCATAAACTAGGTCACTAGGTCAAATTAAAGAAATACCTTGAGGCCGCATTTATTGTTCAATTGATTTGAAAAATGGTTAAAATATTTGTCTTGATGAAATCTAGGATGAGTTCATAATTGGGTCACCTGGGGTCATAATCAAGGTCACTAGGTCAAATTGAAGAAATACCTTTAAAGGGCACTCGGCCACATATATTGCTCAATTGACTTGAGAATTATTCATAATGTTTGTCTTGATAAACTATCAGATAAGTTCTAAATTGGGTCACTTGGGGTCATAAACTAGGACACTAGGTCAAATTAAAGAAATACCTTGTAAGCACTCTAGAGGCCACATTTATTGCTCACTTGACTTGAAAATTGGTCAGTATGTTTGTCTTGATGAAATCTCACATGCATCTGAATTTGGGTCAACTTGAATCATAAACTAGGTCAAATTAAAGAAATACCTTGTGGGCACTCTAGAGGCCATATTTATTGCTCAAATGACTTGAAAATTGTTCAGAATGTTTGTTTTGATAAAATCTCATATGAATCTGAATTTGGGTTATGTGGGGTCTTAAACTAGGTCACTAGGTCAAATTAAAGAAATACCTTGTGGGCACTCTAGAGGCCACACTTATTGTTCAATTGATTTGAAAATTGGTTAAAATGTTTGTCTTGATGAAATCTAGGATAATTTCAAAATTGTGTCACCTGGGGTCATAGTCTAGGTCACAAGGTCAAATTAAAGAAATACCTTTAGGGCACTCTATAGGTCACATTTCTTGCTCAATTGACTTGAAAATTGGTCAGAATGTTTTTCTTGATGAAATATTGGATGAGTTTGAAATTGGGTCACCTGGGGTCATAAACTAGGTCACTTGGTCAAATTAAAGAAATACCTTGTGGGCACTCTAGAGGCAACATTTATTGCTCAATTAACTTGAAGACTGTTCAGAATGTTTGTCTTGATAAATTTTTTAACGAGTTCTAAATTGGGTCACGTGGGGTGATAAATTAGGTCACTAGGTCAACTTACGGAAATTCCTTGTGGGCGCTCTAGAGGCCACATTTTAAGCTCAATTGACCTGACAATTGGTCAGAAATTGAATTATGCACGTGGAGTGAATTTCGCCTACTGACTAGGGTGAGCGATCCAGGGCCATCATGGCCCTCTTGTTGACCAGTTGGTAGAGATATCTTGAATATATCTGTTAATGATTTACCTTTAGATTACCAAATAAATGATAATGCAAATCCACAACTTTATTAAAGTATTGCAAGAGATATTGCAGAGTATAGGTCCTGACAGCACAAAAATATACAACTGAAATGTTTTATATTCAAGTCGTTTACTGATTATTTTTTCACCCAGAAAACTTTGTAATAGGAGAAATGCAGAGAACAAGCAACATCTCCTTGCCTTCACAAATGGTCATGTACTGAAGTTTATATTGATTTTAAGTATTGAACTGAGATATTTTTAATGTCATCTTCTACATGTTTAAGAAAGTCATTGAGTTAACTCTTTACCAATAGTTACAATGTTATGACAACCCGTAGGTTCTTGAACACATTGTTGAAAAAGTAAAATATTGGTATCCAGCATTTCCTTGTGTTTTCCAGTTTTCCACATCATTTCAGCCACTTAATTTATAGTCTGCCTATAAGGACAAGTCCAGAAGGTAAAAAATAAAAGGAACATTACAGTAGTCTGCATTTAGAAATGTGTTTTTGGATCAGGACTGGTTATGGTTGTCAAGCAGTTCACATCAGCTTCGACCTTCTGTGTCAACTGATTCACACCTCTTTACACACTCATCTTGACTGACCACACAGGCTGTTGTAATAAATTTATTCTGTTTCTCTTGAATTATCTTTAATGTGGACAAAATGTAGTTGCTGCTGCTAAAGAAAAGTGAAGCCATGAAAATTTCATTACTATCCTTTTTTAGACATTCCATTAACCCATGAGTGCAAAGCATTACTTGTTACAAGGAAATATTTCAGAGAGTATAGCTCTTAATCAGAGTGCACGTAATATGCAGTCTGATTTTGTATCTACTCAATACTCTAAAGGGTATTTTGACCAAAAATTAAATATTGGCAATTAACCTTTTATCAAACAGTCCTGAGTTTTATTGACTCTAAAGAATAAGGCTTCTGGAAACATTTTAGGAAAAGGATAAAATGATGGTAACAAGCAGTTTCTCCTTTTCCTACAATCTTTTTTACCATGTAAATGGCAAATCCCATTGTTTGAACCAGAAGTTATTTGTTGTCTGCAACAGCTTTTAATGCAGTTTAAATATACATTTATACCCGTTTTTAAACCATTTCATTCTTAATTTATGAAACTATAATCATTCTTGTATCTTCATGCCAAATGTTGCCCCTGATGGTTGCGAAATTGCACAGATAACGACGGATAGAAAATGCATTTCATGTTTGGGAGGCCCTCAAAGCAATTGCTGATGTCGTTTCCTGATTTTAAATGAGGACAAATCCCTTGTGTTTTTCTGTATCCTGCACATCGTATATATTGGTAATTTATCTGTTTACACAGCTTAAAATGTCTTCCAGCACTCAGAAGATTAAGCTGAACCAGTGAAAAAAGAGAAAAATATATACTCAGTGTCAATGAAAAGTCACCAGGTAAGAGACGAAAAGAAAGTGAACCTTGGATAGTTTTCTTCAGAAAATTGATTAGAATTCATTTTTGCACGTGCAAATAAAGATGGACTACTCAGATGTGCAAGCATGTGAAATTTGTCAGATACGGGTCGGTAAATGAGTATAATAACATTCACATAATTGAAATATTTTCTCTCTTGTGGCAAGGTGAAAATTATTCAACTTTAGTACCTGGTGACTTTTCATTGACGCTGAATATATGATGGAAAGTGAATATCTTAATGATGTGGAAAACAGTGTGAGAAAAAAGTAATTGAAAATAATTAGCAGATACTTTTTTTTAATGTTTCCGAAAACCTACTCTTTGGGATGTAAAAAGTTGAATGTTTGTGGTAATGAGTAAAACAGGCTGTTGTTGTTTATGTAGTAAAGACAGAATTGATGTTTAAGCTGGAAATCCAGAATAGAAACCTGATACATGATATGTGATGTGCTTGTTTTGATAATAAAAGTTGATTATTGAGTTTTTTTCTGGCTCATCTTGGCCTTTCATCTTTCTTTGCCTGTCTACCTTTGATGTTGGCATTAACCCATGACCAGATGACAAAAATTTAAAAATTTAGTCTCATTAATTTTGAGAGCATTTGCAGGTAACAAAAATGTGGCTCCAATGATAAGATGTGTGCTTGAAAGGGTAAAAAACAATTTAGGAAACATTGTGGGACAAGAAAAAAGTGGTGGTTACTTGGTAACAGGCCTCCATCTCCCCCTGAAAATTCACTGGACCATAGATTGAATGGATTATTATGCTGCTTTCATCGTTATTTCAGTCATATTACTGCGGCAGCTCACATATTCATGTTTTCATGGATTTTACCAGTGCTAGGCTGTGGCTCTAAAGTGTCTTGTCCAAAGACATTCCTAAGAAAAACCCGGTGGATCCAGTGCGGCTTAAATCCAGGGCCTCCATGTTATGAGTCCCACACTTTACCTCTGAGCCATGCAGGACCCCTCAATGGACCATAACTTGAAATAGTTGAGTAAACATGATAAAAATTGCAGCAGTAAGGGTTCCTATGGTAAGAAAGCTTTCAAATTGGTTGCAAAAACTAGAAGAGGGCACAAAATAGTAGATAGAAAACCTGCTTCCAGTATAATCCCCTTCACCATTGTAAAGGTATCAAAATATAGAATGTGGCTTAAATGATGGGTTAACTCTTTACCACACAATCCCGAGTTTTAACGACCCTGGGGAAGAAGCCTTTTGAAAACATTGTGGGAAAAGGAGAAAATGCTGGTAACCAGCATTTTCTCCTTTTCCCACAATGTTTTCTACCCTATCATAGACAGAAATCATCATTTTAGCTACATTGAATATGTCGTCTGCTAATGCTTTGAATTTGGTCTAGTCCAGAATTTTGTTGTTTGGTAAAGAGTTAAGAATATGCAGTCAAATGTAGAATTACCATAAAACTTCAGTCATAAGGGCCTTTTCTTTTCAGCAAAAACATTACACATTGTATTTATTAACCCTTTACCAAACAACCCAGGGTTTTTACGGCTTTGAGAAAAAAGCCTTTTGAAAACATTGTGGAAAAAGGAGAAAATGCTGGTAACCAGCATTTTCTCCTTTTCCCACAATGTTTTCTACCCTTCCCAAGAAAAATTTCAGTTTTTGAGTCACATTAATTTTATTATCTGCAAATGCTTTCAATTTGGATGGGTCGAAAATTTTGTCATTCGGCAAAGGGTAAAGCAAATATAGTTCCCAAAGAAGGCCAAAGATGGTGAAATTTACTGTATGTAGTAAGCATCTATATTAAGCAAGCATATTTTGAATATCCCTCAGGCACTTTCAAAACAAGTTTTGACTGAACATTAGATAAAATCTTTCATAAAACGAGTACTAGATGTTTTCAAACCACTATGCAGACTGATTTTGATCTACACTGCAAAAGCATAAATGTGCATAAATAATGTCCAATTGGACTGGGAAAACAGAATGAACAAGACTTCACTAATTTCGATTTTTAATAATATCATTTATCTTAAAATTTGTTAACAACAAAATTATAATTATCTTCATGAAAGTTTCTTAATACATAAATCATCTGCTGTTGACTCTTTTTGTCTTACAGCAGACCACCTCCACAAATTGTCATGACAAATGGAGATTTGCTCATAATTCTTCTTGTTCTACAATCCTTTCACATACATTTGAGACATGCTCTGGCAAAAGGTGGTATAATGCATCTCTGTGATGCATTAAAGCTTGGGAGCAAGTCATCTCACCATTGTAGATCTATAAAATCTATTTTGTCTAACATCTTACTATATCATAAGGTAGGCTGGTCCTTTGACAAGCAAAAATTTGACCAATAGAAAAAAGTTTTGACCCTCTATACTTTTTGAAAATGCATTAAATCCTCTTTTCACCAAGCATGGCTTATACATCAAATCTTCATTCATGTTGATTGTCCGCATTTTATGAGAATGTTTTAAAAGTTGTGAACTATAAATTTATTTTCGGAGGTTGTGTGTTGAACACGATGGAAAAATATACATGTATCTCAAAACTCAAGTTTAAACCTTTATCAAACAATCTTGACTTTGAATGAAGCAGAAGAACAACCTTTCTCCATCAGGGAGATAAAAACATGGGACTGTGTGGTAAACTTTAATTGTTCAGCAAATAATGCGGTGTTAACTCATTACCAAACAACAAAATTATAGGTTTGTCGAAATCGAAAGCATTTGCAGACGACAAAATAAAAGTGACTGAAAATTTGAAATTTGTTTTGTGAAGGGTAGAAAACATTGTGGGAAAAGGAGAAAATGCTGGTTTCCAGCATTTTCTCCTTTTCCCACAAAGTTTTCCAAAGGCTTCTTTCTCAGGGTCGTCAATAGTAGGGATTGTGTGGTAATGGGTTAATCAACCAGAGGAAGATGCCTTTGAAAATTTTTTTACAACAGATAGAAATAAAAAAAAAAAAAAAAAAGCTCTTAATCAGCATTTTCTCCTTTTTCCACAATGTTCCACCTTACAGAGACAATGTCATCATTTGAGCAACATTTAATGTTGTCTGCAAACATTTCCAGTATGGACAAG
Source organism: Hippopus hippopus (assembly GCA_946811185.2). Classification (NCBI taxonomy): domain Eukaryota; kingdom Metazoa; phylum Mollusca; class Bivalvia; order Cardiida; family Cardiidae; genus Hippopus; species Hippopus hippopus. The sequence continues at coordinate 39,903,549 of OX328097.1, forward strand.
TCTAACACTTTGATGTCTGGTAGGAATAAACCACTTATCACACAATCCCAAACTTTACCAACCCTGTAGAGAGAAACTTTTGAAAACACTTAACTCTTTACCAAACGACAAAATTATAGACTGGTCCAAACTGAAAGCATTTGCAGGCTACAAAATAAATGTGACTGAAAAATTAAAATTTGGTTTGGGAAGGATGGAAAACATTGTGGTAAAAGGAGAAAATGCTGGTTACCAGCATTTTCTCCTTTTCCCACAATGTTTTCAAATGGCTTCTTTCTCAGGGTTGTTAAAAGTCGGGATTGTGTGGTAAAGAGTTAAAAAAAAAGGAAACGATGCTTTTACCAAGTATTGTCTCCTTTGTCCCCAATATTTCTACCTTACCAAAGACAAATCCAATCATTTGAGCTGCATTCATTTTGTCATCTACCCATGCTTTCCAACTGGCCAAGTCTAAACTTTTGTTATCTGGTAAAGAGTTTTTTAACATATTTTTTTCATTGAGAATATACAAAAACATGGTAGCATTGAAGTATACATGTAACATACAAGCACTCAATTCTATGCAATAAGCATACATCTTCACATGATATCATTCTGTAATATCACAAAATCTTACACAATCACCAGGCTTTAATTCATTTAATACTTGGTAGAATTTAACAGTGATTAACAATAATGCAGAACAATTACTTTTTGTATTAATTTCTTCTTAATTACCCTTTACCAAACAATCCCAAGTTTATTCAGCCCAATGGAAAGACTAAAAAACATTGTGAGAAAATGCTGGTGACTAATTTTATCATTTTCCTATAATGTTTCCAAACCTTTTTATTTGACACAATGTTACAAATATTTTCTTATTTGCTAAATTTTTTAAAAGCTTTCCTCTTCAGGGTCATTAAAACTCTGGACTGTTTGGTAACTTTAAGACTCAAGTAAATAGAGCATACAATTTAAGTCAACAGAATAAGTACCACTTTCATGGTTGCTTTGACAAGAAAATCTTGAGAAATATCAGATATTCTAGATCAGTTTGGACTTTATGATCAATGCAGCCTGATCTTGACCTACATTATGTGCAAAAGCACTTTCTGTTGCCTTTAGTACGCAAACAGTTAATAAATTAACCCTTTATCAATATAATCACAACTTTTAACAATCCTAACAGAGAGAGCTTTTGAAAACATAATTATTGGAAAAAAGAAACAAGAGGGCCAAGATGGCCCTGGATCACTCACCTGAATTTTTGAGAGTACCATAACCAATTTTTTTAAAGTATTGAAATTTTGGAAACAAAATCATTATTCTGACAAGCAATTTTGAAAAGGTCATCTGAAAAAATCATTTCAAAATCTGTCAGCACCCCTACATTCATCACCACAGCCATGTTTTTGACAAATCAGAATTCAGCATTTAAAGTTTGTATAGAATTCAGAAAACAATCTATGATAAAGTACAGAAATGGTGAACAACAAGGCGGTTAACACCCAGATAGAGGCCATTTTGATAACTGGTGAAATATCATGCATGTATTCCAAAGATAACAGTTTTATATTACCTCTTGCAATACATAGCTATCAAATACATCAAGTAGAAAGTATGCATATTGATCAGCATTTCTCACCAGTGCACTCACCTGGTATAGGTTGACGTCTGCAACAGCCCTTTTCATCAAAATACCTACACAGTCTTTTGATGAATATTAAAAGGTCACCAAAGGATCAATTCTGTGAAATTATTACAAAATCTGACCAGTGGTTTCAGAGAAAAAGAATTTTTAAGAATTTCTTCATGTCCATATAGTGCAAATAGCCCCCACCACCACAGCCATATTTCTTGATGGATCAAAATTTCACAAACATTTTTTCAAAACGGGCACCCAAGGAACATTTCTGTGAAATTGCTTCAAAATCTGACATGTGGTTTAAGAGAAGAAGAATTTCAAAGAATTTCTTTAAGTCCATACAGTGCAAAGAGCCCCCCCCCCCATGGCCATATTTTTCGACAGATCAATATTTCACGAACAAGTTTTGAAAAGGGTCACCCATGGAACATTTCTGTGAAATTATTTCAAAATCTGACCTGCAGTTTCATCAGAGAAGATTTTCAATGAATTTCTTAGAAAAATTCATTTGGTTGCCATGGCAACCAGAGTTTCTGATGGAATCAAATTCTGTGAACAAATTTTAAAGAGGACCTCCCAAGGAACATTCCAGCCAAGTTTGGTTCTAACTGGCCCAGCAGTTTAGGAGGAGAAGTTGTTTACAGAATTGTTGACACCGCAAGACGCAAAGTGCCCCCCCCCACCACCACGGCCATGTTTTTCAACGGATCAAAATTTCACGAACAGTTTTTGAAAAGGGTCACCCAAGGAACATTACTGTGAAATTATTTCAAAATCTGACCAACGGTTTCAGAGGAGAAGACACTTGAAGGATGCGAAGAGCCGAGCCCCCACCATGGCCATGTTTTTCGACGGATCAAAATTTCACGAACAACTTTTGAAAAGGGTCACCCAAGGAACATTTCTGTGAAATTATTTCAAAATCTGACCAGCGGTTTCAGAGGAGAAGATTTTTAAAGAATTTCAACCAGAGCTTTTGATGGAATCAAATTCTGTGAACAACTTCTAAAGAGGACCTCCCAAGGAACATTCCAGCCAAATTTAGTCCAAATTGGTGTAGCAGTTTAGGAGGAGATGATGTTTAAAGAATTGTTGACGACGCAAGATGGACACCGGGTGATCCTAAAAGCTCCCCTTGAGCACTTTGTGCTCAGGTGAGCTAAAAATGCTAGAAACCAGCACTTTTTCCTTCTCCCATGCTCTTTAATGGGCAAATCTCATTATTTGATCAAACCTTTATTTATCTTCTGCAAATGCTTTAAAATTGGACAAGTCTACGATTTTATTGATTGGTAAAGAGTTATAAAGGCATTTTCAGGGAAGAAAAAGCCTTCATACACATATCACAATTTCAAGACTATTTCAGTAAGAATATTGGTTGAAATATTGGAGACAGCTACTCTCTTTGGTCAGAACACACTTTAGGTGCAGTGTAATATGAATATACACGGTCTCCAAATCACCCCTAATTCTTTACCACACAATTTGTAATTGTCCAAATCCAAACCATCTGCAGACAACAACTTGAAGACTGCTGCTACAGCAGTGGTAAATGTCTTTAAAAGGGTAAAAAAAACATTTTAGGAAAAGAAGCAAATGCTGGTTACCAGCATTCGCTTCTTTTCCCACAATGTTTTTGAAAGCCTTCTTCCTTTAGGTTGTTAAAACGCCAGATTGTGTGGTAAAGGGTTAACTCTATATAAGATGACAAAATTTTAGACTTGCCCTTTTTGAAAGTACATATTTGAAGACAGCAAATTAACTGTCACTCGAAAGGCTGAATTTGTTATCCATAATTTCTTCCCACAATGTTTTCTGTGCTTAATTCCTTAATGTCATAAAACTTGGGGAGTGTTTGACAAAGGGTTTATTTATTGTGCAACATATGTTAACCTTTTACCATACATGTTTTGTTTAGACCTACCTAAAACTACTAGCAACTACACTAAGGATAGTTATATTTCACAGAAAGGAACACATTGTTAACAATGGTAAGGAATCCATTAAAGGAAAAGGAGGGTTTGGTGTTTTTTGGTTACAAGAAAGTGTATCTTTTCCAAAAGTGTCATCCAAAGCTACCAACTATTGGGGCATAAAACGTTGCACAGTATTGGCTTAGGTATAACTAATAAAAGAAAAAAGATTTAACATTTTTCACTGAATCCAATACTAATCAGACAGTATTGAAAAAATGCTATTTATAATTCAGAAACAATTAAATGCAATCACTCAGACTGATATTTCATAGTTGGACAGAAAGACAGAAAGGATGACTTGGAAAACATTGTTCGTTAAGGAAAGTTGTTATGTTCAAGCAAGTTTTCCTTGTTTCCCATTTCAGCTGCTGACTATAATAAAAACTTATGCCTGACTTTTTCACTTTAGTGAAAACGTAACTAAACACTTAGAAATAGGATACAACTGTTTGTGATGAGCTATAGCTTAAAAGTGTCCCAATTCATTACTAATGGCTTAATTTTCCCTTTGCCCCAATGTATCGCCTGTACTTCTTAACACTTATCCTGCTAAATATGTTAAACAAAACTTTCAAGATGACAGTAAAAACCCGAATAATGTTATTTCGAATTTATATTTTGGAGAAACATGTCTCCTTATCTGACAGTGTAGAACCAAGATCAGACTGCACTTTCTGTGCAGTCTGATCTTAATCTAAACTGTCCGCCAAAGTTCAGTGAGTCACTCTTAGCAGCTTAAGGGTTAATGGTGGCACAATCAGGAAATTTTGATGGCTAGAAAATTTAAATTTTGAATATTTTTCACACAGACATGGATTTTGAATCATACTTTAGATTGTGTATAAAAAGACAGAAATATCTCTGATAACAATATATGAATTCATTCCAATGATTACTGTATAAAATTCATGAAAACTTAACAAAAACATAAATATAAAGTGTTTTAGCAACCCTTAGTGTAGTTTGAGAATAAAATGTTATAATCCATTTAGAAAGAAAAATATTAAGATCATCACATTACCATCTTGTAAAATGAAAAGAAAAAATTCAGTAAAACTTGTCAATACCTATGCACATCATAACACATCATCAGTAACATTTCCATAAGCTGGATTCTTACTTTTATGTATCTCTTTACCATATTACAAGTTTCTAGGCTTGTCCAAAGTGAAGAAAGCACTTGCAAATGACAAATGAAATGTGTCTCAAATAATGAATTTGTCACTGGAGAGGTAGAAAGCATTTTGAGAAAAGAAGAAAATGCTGGTTGCAAGCATTTTTCTTTTCCCCTTCAATGTTTTCAAAAGCTTTCTAACTAAGGCCAATGAAACATAAGATTGTTTGGTGTAGGCTTAAAGGCATCAAAACCAAATCCACATTTTGAAACAAAAAATAACAAACATCACAGTCTTAATGTACAGTTAAGAAATACTTCGAAAATTAGATTATCACTGAGTGAGGCAGAAGATGAACTTTCCAAAATATTTATTGCTTTTTTTCCAACAAATGTAAAAAGGTACCTGAAAATTGGGCTTTTTTTAAAAAAAAAATCTCCAGCTGATGGCTTGGAAAACATCCTTATCTATGTGTAGAAATTCAATGATGGTTAAAATACATCAATACATGCAAAGAAAATATTGAGGAAAAAAGGGAAATTTGCTTCAGAGAATTGATTTCTTCTTTTGTCATAATACTACCATGGGTGGAATGCTGCAAAGAGGAACAAGAGCAAAACATGCAGGTGCCAACATTCGGCCACAGTTGCTTTTAGAAACAGACTGATTTTCAGTGGAAATTCTTAGTCCAAAAAGGGCATCATTGTGTCAAAAATATAATGATGGTTACCTGCCCCTTTTGTATGGGTTCCCCTTTTGACAGTTGGCAATTAGTCTAAGTTTGAAGTAAATATCTTCCGTAAAAATGGAGATACTATAAAATGTCAGAATTTTGTGTAGACAACAACGCAGATGATGACAGGTCAATGACAATACCTCAATACTTTCTGCGAAAACAGCCAAGCTAAAAATCTGTGTAGATGGAAATGAGTCAAAGTGAAATATGCCCTAAATAGTCATTCAGATACATATAACAAAATGGATGATGTGAGATTGGGTGAGCAATGGTCGGTATGAAAGCGACTTGATATTGGATTATTACAATCTCAAATTATCAAAACAGCTAATGATTAAACTTAACAATTTACATAGTTTATCTCTTTTCCAAATGACAAATTTTTAGACATGTATATGACTCAAATGATGGAATTGGCTTTCATAAGGTTTAAAAAAAAAATTGTGAAATTGCTGGGTCTGCAAATTGCTTCAACTTGGACCAGTCTAAAATTTTGTCCTCTAGTGTATTGAATGCTTCAAAAGAGGTCAACTGTCTGGCATAAAAAATTAGTACCTATGTAAATGTATGTCAAATAAATTGATAGAAGACCCACTCTCTCTAACAAATATTGTAGCACAAACATAATATAGCACTAGCTTTGGTAAAGTTCAGAAACTTGCTGTACAGTTATAAGGTATCTTAGTTATAGCTCTACCCTTTACCATACAACCCTGTTTTTTGACCCTTGGGGAAGCTGACTTTTGAAAATACTGTGAAGAAAGGAGAAAATGCATGTACCCAGCATTTTCTCCTTTTCCCACAATGTTTTTTACCCTTTCAAGAGCAAAGACAATAGTTTTTAGTCAAACTTAATTTGTTGTCTGCAAATGCTTTCGATTTGGACATGTCTACAACTTTGTTGACTGGTGAAGAGTTAACCCTTTACCAAACAATCCCTGGTTTTTACGACCCTGAGATAGAAGCCTTTTGAAAACATTGTGGGAAAAGGAGAAAATGCTGGTAACCAGCATTTTCTCCTTTTCCCACAATGTTTTCTACCCTGCTGGAAACAAATTTCAATTTTAGAGTAACATTTATTTTGTTGTCTGCAAATGCTTTCAGTTTGGACCAGTCTAAAATTTTGTCGTTTGGTAAAGAGTTAATGCATCAAAAGCTGTCAACTATGTTTTGAACATTAAATTTGGTACCTATGTAAAAGTATATTAAATAAATAGAGCTAAGACTAAGACTCTAACACATATTGTGGTACATACTTAACCCTTAACTCTTTAGTAGACAACGAAATTTTACAGTCGACCAAATTGAAAGCCTTTGCAGATGACAAAAAAAAGGTAGTTCAAATGATGATATCTATCTGGATATTGTATGCCAGCATCTTCTCCTTTTGGCAGAATGTTTTCATAAGCCTTCTACCTCAGGGTTGTTAAAATTGGGGTTTGTTTGGTAAAGGGTCAAGGCACCAAGGAAACCCAGAGCTCCAGATAGAGGGAGTGATTTTAAAATTAAAAATTTTAATTATTCTGCACCAAACCCTATGTTATGGGTACTCATTAGAATTGTCTCAACGAGACGATTCTAATGAGTACCCACAACATGGAGTTTGAAAGAGAAATAATGGATTTAGAATACCATCACTCCCCCTTATCTGGAGCTCTGAAACCTAAAGACATTAATTTTTCAGTCTTGAAATGAAACATAAATTATTGCTATTTCAAGGTTGCTCTTGTCCACTATGTTTCAGCAAAGCAAATAATGTAGATCAAAGATCAGACTGAACATTTTGTGCAGTCTGATCTTGATCAACAATGGCCGCAAAGGCAACTATAGTCGTGAAAGGGCTTTGTGGGGTAATATAGCACTAGTTTTAGTAAAGTTAAAGAAAATAATACATAACTATAAACTATCTTGGGTACAGCTAAATCAGCAAAGTCCCTGTAGTTCAAATGTATCCACCTACCTCCTGTGCACTGTTCTGTACATAATCATCAATACTAACTATGAACAACAAAACATGTTGAAAGAAGTTAGTAGAGACAATAAAACACAGGAACTGCGATGAATAAATCTTGAATTTGGCCATCACTACATAGGCAATGACCAAATAGTTACTGACTGCCTATATCCTTGTAACATTCTCTACATGATCAACAGTACCAACATAAACTACAAATCATTTAGTGGGGAACTGGTATTGACAATCAGGTACAGGATATGTCATTAGTAATTATATAAAAAGAATTATCATATTTTGTCAGTCTCTGAGCAAGATGACTTTTGAAAACACTGTGAGACAAGGATAAAATACTGTAGCCCAGCATTTTTTCCTTGTCCTGCAAGGATTTCTACCCTTACAAGAGCAAAGCCCATAGTTTTAGCCAAATTTAATTTGTTGTCTGCAAATGCTTTAAATTTGGACATGTCTAGAACTTTGTTGCCTAGTAAAGAGTATCTAAACATTAACAACATAACAAGTGAGGATACAAGTGGCTGATTTCATGTGTATACATTTTTTTCTTAAATCATCCTTCTGACCTACAAAATGGATATGGTACAGGCATGCTAGTTTGAGGTAAAAGATAGCTGCAGAAGTAAACCAAGGGTAGAGAATGATTGTCTGAATTATGGATGACTCTATGACCTTTGTCCTTCTTTAATGCTTTCAATGATTAATTCATGAAAGAGTTGAGGAACTTTGATGGTTGGATTGTGGGTTAGAAGTAGTCCTATAGCCAAGTTATGCTGTAAGAGGCATTGAATTAACTCCGCAACTCGGACAAGTAATATTCCGAATCTTGTCAAACCATCAGGTGATCTCTCTGAAAGCAGAAAAAACAAGGGAATGAAAATAGATGAATGGCAAAGTGAATTAATAATCATAAACTCTCATGCACTTCATATGTTACCTCTGCAGCCAGTGTAGATCAATATCAGGCTGCAGAAAACATGCAGTCTGATCTCTAATCTATCCTGTCAGGTTTACTGCAACATTCTCACTTTTGAAACTGATCTTGGTACAGTTGTTATTCTAGACTAAAAAAGTGTTTGGTGTACTTTGTGCTTTAAAAGGTTAAGGTTAACCCTTTACCACACTATCTTGAGTTTTAATGACCCCAAGAAACAGACCTTTTGAAAACATTGGGGAAAAAAGAGAAAATGCTGGTAACCAGCATTTTCTCCTTTTCCCATATGTTTTCTGCCCTTTCAGAGACAAATCCCATCATTTAACATACATGTAATTGGTTGTCTGCACATGCTTTTAATTTGGACCAGTCTTAAATTTTGTTGTGTGGTAAAGGACTAAATGAGGATCACAGATAAATGTGGCCGACAAGCAATAAATATAATAGGATAAATGACAGGCATAGGTATCATTCATGCTGGTCACCTTTGATCATTTTCAACATATGTAAACCAAATATCTGAACTGCATGGAGATGATGTTAGTTTAAGACATTGGCAATACAGAGGCAGTTGAAGCATAGTGGTAACCTCTCTTTTTAATCTCATTCTACCAACAAAATCTGTTCTAATCAAAACCAACTTGGCCATTATCTATTACAAAAGAGCCTCTCAAATATTAGGGTTACAAAATCAACTTAAGGCTAAAATATTAAGGTTACAAAGTTAACTTAAGTCTTTGCCTGAAAACAAAGTGTTAGATTTTTTCAAGTTCAAAGCATTTAGACAGCCTGCAAACTGTCTACATGTGGTACAAGAACAGGGATAGTTTAGTATGGAGCTGACAATTTAACTCTTTACCAGATGGAAAAATAATTAGAATTGTCCAGTTTGAAAGCATTTGCAGATGATAAAATTAAATGTGAATCATATGATAGGATCTGTCTTAGAAAGGGCTGAAAACATTGAGAAAACGGACAAATTACTAATCATCTACAATGTTTTCAGAAGCCATCTAATTCACTGTTTCTAAACTTGAGCATTGTTTGGTATAAGGATGACATCAATTGCAAATCAAGTTCTACAATTTCTATAAATCACCCCCATTGACAGCTTTCTGAAAACCTACAGCCAGATACAGATGATAAGAAAAGGATTTTACTTCACTATTTACAGAAAGAATACAACTTACTTTCTTCATAATATTGCAATGCTGCAGTTATCTTATTCTGTAAATCTTCAACAGCCTTTGGATTCTCTAAACCGCTGATCTCTGTAGAATGAGAGGGAAAAAAAAAATTATTCTGATTACGCATGAATCGGCTTCCTACAAGTATGGCATAAAATATTGTAAAAGTGAAACCTTACAAAGCAACACAAAAAATCTTTTGAACATATGAGGCATTTGATATCTCCCGTCAACTGATTTATCTAAAGTGTTAAGTATTTTTCCTATCAAAGATGTACAAAGCTTTGCATTCAGCAAATGATAAGAGGAAACATTCTTGAGCTATTTACCAATTGACAAACTCAGACAACAAATTGGATGTTTCTCAAATGACTGGATTGGACTTCAAAAGGGTAAAAAACAGTGTAGGAATGAAAGAAAATGCTGCTTACTAGCATTTTCTCATTTTTGAAAAATGTTTTCAAATTCATTCTTCTTCAGGGTCCTTAAAACCTGGAATTGTTTGGTAAGAACAAAATATGCAAAAGTGTTTCATGGATTCTACGGTAAAAACCTTTACAGTACAATCACATGTTTTAACGACCCTACAAAAGAGTACTTTTGAAAACATTTTAGGACAAGGAGAAAATGCCGGTAACCAGCATTTTTTTCTTTTATCTACATTGTATTCCACCCTTTTTAAAGACAAATCCTATCATTTGAGCCATATGTGATTCGAATCCTGCAAATGCTGTCTTGTTGGATGAGGCTAAAATCTCGTCTGATTAACTCTTTACCAAACGACAAAATTTTAGACTCCTCCAAATTGAAAGCATTTGCAGACGACAAAATTAATGTGACTCAAATATTGAAGTTTGTTTTGAGAAGGGTAGAAAACATTGTGGGAAAAGGAGAAAATGCTGGTTACCAGCATTTTCTCCTTTTCCCACAATGTTTTCAAAAGGCTTCTTCCTCAGGGTCGTGAAAACCAGGGATTGTTTGGTAAAGGGTTAAAAATTAACACAAGCTGCTCTGTATATCAAGTGGAAAACAAATTAAATGCATACAAGTCATGCTCTGGGAAAAGGCGGTTCCATGCATCTGCAGAAAGTACCAACCCGGGTCAGCCTTCAGAGTCGGCGCAGGCTGAACTGGGTCAAAACTTTTTGTTAATGGTCAATTTACTGCATGTCAAATGACCAGTCTACCACATGATTCAGTTGGTTGTTACACAAAATGGATTTTATGGATCCATAATTATGTGATGACTTAAACTGGTATCATGGCATTGCATTACAGACATGGGGTCGATTATTTGAAAAAGTAACCAATTAAATTAATGATTATTGCACCAATGATCATTAATTGATTAAATTATTTTTAGAAAAAAAAACTCATTAATCGATTAATAATCGTTAATTTTGAGTGAGTAATCGATTATTAATCAATTAATCATAGATAAAGGGTTTTGTTGAAACAAAAATAGTGATAAAGTGAAAACAATATTTTATTGTCTTATCATATACTATATCCATGTAATTACAAAAGCTTTACTAACACAAACAGTCAAATATCAAATGTGCTATCAAAAATGAAATTTACTTATCACATGTTCAATGTCTCAGAACGCTCATTTGTTACATTTGATATTCGTTAAATGTTCAAAAACAGTGTCTCCAAGACGACATCTATCTGGTCTGAATGTCTTTCCAGCAATACTAACTATCCTTTCAACTGGGGCTGAGGTAGAGGGAATGGAAAGGTACTTTGTGAGAAAATAATGAGTGAGCAATCTCACTGTTGTACTTTAAAACATTTTCTAATTGTTAAACAGGGCTCTCAGGGTTTAAATGCAATTATCTCTTAATCCCCTGCAATAAAAACCCAAATATGTGTGAAATTTCCATGATTGGTGCAATCATAACACAACATGCCCTTTGGCTATTTACTGCCATGATTAGGTGTGAATAGGCAATAGGTATGATTTATCTGCATGTCCACCTTACTTTAAAGACCAAGTTTCAGACCCATACAACCAAATTAATCATAAAGTAATCGTAAAATAATCATGATTACTGCCATTTTTTCACCAAAAATCGATTAAATTATTAATCATTAATCACAAAAAGCTACTTAATCGATTAATTCATGATTATTGGGAATTGTTAATCGATTAATAATCGATTAAATTACTGATTATGATTACCCCATGTCTGATGCATTAACACTTCACAACATCTTGAATTTTTAACATCCCTGACAGAGAAGGATCTTGACAACAACATGGCAAATAACCAACACTTTCTTCTTCTCCCACAATGTTTTATACCCTGTCAAAGACAGAAATAATCATTTGAGCTACATTTGTACTTCTGCAAGCACTTTCCAATTGAAAGAGTTCAAAATTTTATGGTTTGGTAAAGTGTTGAGCCCCAATATGCCAGAGCCTTGCTCATTTTACAAACCTGCAGGAAAGAGAAGTAAGGCAGAAAGAAGAGCAAATTCTTCATCAGTCAGGTTGAACGTTGTCACCATCTCTCCAACATGAAGAAAATGTTCCTGAAAGAGAATATAAGTTCAATACATGAATATATGTGAAAACATTGTGGTTGAAGGAGAAATTGTATCTTGCAAAGACTCCTTTTGTCACAATATTTTCCAAAATGATCTTCTGAAAGACAAAGAAGTCATCTGCAGGATGCAATGAGTTAAACTTTGGGTTGTTGGTACACTGTACTGTCTTGATGAGACAATTCAAATAAATACCCATTAATAAAGCTTACCCCTTTACCAAACGACAAAATTTTAGACTCATCCAAACTGTAAGCATTTGCAGACCACAAATGTGGCTCAAATAGTGGAATTGGTCCCTAAAAAGTAAGAAAACATACTGGGAAAAGGAGAAAAAGCTGGTTACCAGCATTTTCTCCTTTTCCCACAATATTTTCAAAAGTATTTTCTTTTAGGGTCATTAACATTTGGGATTGCGTGGTACAGGGTTAACTCTTTACCAAACAACAAACTTTTCAACTATTCAATATTGAAAACACCTGCATACTACTATAAATTAGATATTGCTCAAATGATGGGAATTGTCTTTCAGCATTTTCTTTTTCCATGATGTTTTCAAAGTCTTTCTTCCTCAGGGTCATGAAACTTCAGGATCATTTGGTAACAGGTTTATAAATATATTATTTAAGCAATAGCATGATAAGAAAAATACCCACTTGATAAAACCTCTAATCAATTGAAGAAAATGTACAAATCCTCACAAGGGGCTCTCAATACCTCAGTTGTTTGGCTACTGTCTTTGCCATCAAGAAAACAATAGTTTGATCCATGCTACTAGCACAAGCCATGATGAAGTTTCCTTAAACAAAGCACTACTGAGCCCCAGCGTAGTACTGGTGCAACCCAAGTAAGAGACAAGGGAGTTTGCCGTCACCATGATATTCATGACTGAAATACAACTGAAAGTGATACAAAACACCATTCAAACAAAGTAAAACCTACCTGAAATACCCTCAACATTGGAAAATGCTGCATCATAATGTTCTCCTCTTCTTTTGTGTATGTGAAATAGTTATACTGTTTGGTGACTGGATCAAATACTTTAGACATGTTGAGCAATTCTATTGGATAAATTGAGGTCTGGATAAGCTTCACCTGGTCATTCAAACTCAAGGTTTTGAAACCTGCAAAATAAAAATCATCTTCCATATTTCTATATTATGTAATAGGAAGCACATGTTATAAACTATTGGTAGTCCTATTAGAAAATATTTCAAATACATCTAGGCTAGCAGTGTGAACCTCTTCAAACTAATCAATTTCCACAATTCTATATAATTACAGTTTGATTATACAAAATACCTGTTGCTATGACCATCATAAATTAAAACCTAGTTTTGGATTTTTATCAAAAATTAATCTTTTTCTTCAAAATTTCACTTGAAAACATGCTTTCTGTGTAATTTTTGGCTCCTCAATTTCATTGGTAACCTACCATCCTTTCTATGTTTCACTCCTCAATTTCTTTAAAAACCTTTTAAATTTAAAATCACATTTTTGCTGTGATAGTATCACATAGTATCAAAGAAAACAAAAAGAAGTGTTGTGCACATGTACCTGGCACCATTTTGGCAAATCTGATTGTTATATAGGTATTATGATGAAAGTTGGTCATCATGTAACTCCATGTAGACTCTTTTGATTCAAACATGGACATATTTACACTGGATGTTATCTTGTTACCAGCCTAGAAAACAAAAAAATTCATTTTCATTAGAAATCTCAAATAATTATGTAAAGAATTCAAACATACAAGTCATGCTCTTAAGAAAAGGGGGTTTAATGCATCTCAAAAAAAAAAAAAAAAAAAAAAAAAAAAAGTATCGACCCATGTCAACCTGTGCAGTCCGCGTAAGCTGACAAAGCTCAAAGCATTTTGCTATTTGTAAATTTTCTGCATTCTACCTCATAATTAAGCAGGTTGTTAGACAAAAAGACAAAGTGGATTTTATGGATCCATAATCATATGAAGACTTGCTTGATATAATGAATCATGGAGACAAGTGAAACCTCCCTTTACCAGAGTGCCAAAATATTCAAGGCATGCCTTGAGTAAACAAGAGAACAACATGTGGATGCCGATGCTCGGCTACTGCTTACTTCTATGTCTAAAGAGGGGAATAACTGTGTCAAAAATATTTTAAGGGTTACCTGCTCTTTTGATATTGGTTCCCCGTTTGATAGGTAAGAACTAGCCTGAGCTTGAAAAAAAAAATAAATATCTACAGTAATGATATAGATATCAAAAAATGCCTCAGTTTTCACAAAATGACAACAGGGCTACAACAATACCACAATCTTTTTTCAAAATGAGTGAAGCAAAAACATAAAAAACAAAATTCTAATTTCAATACTAATTTATAATTCAAAGAATAGACATCTGGTTGACCTAAATACGGCATCTGTGCCAATCAAAGGATTAGTCTTTCATTTCTGAATCAGAATTTAATAAGTGAATGCCAGCCGTTGACTGTTGCTTAGCTATTTTTTCATGTATGCCTGTATAAAGACTAAATGACCAAATACTTTCATACCTGTATCAGGCAGTTAGCTAAGGCTTTAAAGCAAAGTGTGTCCTCAGAGCCGTTTCTTGCTCAATACGAGAAATACTCTTTTTCTTGTCACATTTTGAAACTAAATCATTGGGCATTTAAGACATGCAAATTGCTTAACATGGCTGCTATTCTGACAAATTTGACTGTTATTACCATAAATGTATTCTCAATGTATACACCTCAAATTCACATATATCATTTACTTACATACACAAGCCATATAAGGATCTTATACATACCCTAGGATCTACATTCTTCATTTTGAAAAGATTCTTGATTTCATCAACGTTCATAGAAGCCGTTGGATTCAAATCTGTGTCAAACACCTGAAATTCATTATCATCCCTCAGAGTGCCATATAAACCCAACAGTCTGCCATGAATGCTTGAATGAAAGCAAATTTAAGGTTGATTTTGGCAAGAATTTCTCATCAAAGCAGGCAGTGTAGATCAAAAATTACAAAATACCATTTAACCCTTTACCACACTATCCTTGTTTTAAAAATCTTAACAGAGATGGCTTTGGAAAAGATTGTTGGAAAAGGAGAAAATGCTGGTAACCAGCATTTTCTCTTTTACCTGTTATGTTTTCTGTCTTCTCACTAACAAATAATTTGTCTTCTGCAAATACTTTAAAATTGGACAAATCCAAGATTTTGTCATTTGGTAAAGGGTTAACATGCACACAAAAAAAAATATTGACAAAGTTCAAGGAGGTTTAATTCTTATAATTCTGGTAACTAGTATTTTTCCTTTTGCCCACAATGCTTTCTACCCTTTCAAAAACAAATTCCATTATTTGTACCGTATTTACAATATTGTCTGCAAATATCTGAACATGGACAAGTCTAAAATTTTGGGGTCTAGTACAGAGCTAATGGTAGACACCCCATTACAGTGTAATGCACATCTACACTGAGTAGTAAAGGGATGTACACAATTTTAACTCAAAATCCACAAAACTTACAAAGGAGTGTGCATATCTAGAGATGGATGGACATACAGGCTAAAAAAAATTGTTTTGCAGGAATGGAATAATGTTCAACAAGAGGGCCATGATGGCCCTGTATCGCTCCACTGGCTAATACGTAAAATCCCTACATGCCAAACATTACAATACTTGGCCAATTGGTTTTGAACATAAGACCCCTGAGACAGGACTAAAATTGGTAGCCCTAGTTCATATGGTTAGTAAGAAGAAGATTTCTAAAGATTTCACTATATAAGCCCATGTAAAACTTCTGACCCCTTGGGATGAATCAAATTCCACCCTAGGGCTATAATTTACGCACTCTTGGTGAAGGCCCTCTAGATATAGCTACATGCGAAATTTGGTAGCCCTACGCTTTATGAATAAGTACAGGGAGATTTAAGTTTTCTCTATATAAGCCCATGTAAAACTTGTGACCCCTGGGGCAGGGCCAATTTTGACCCCAGGGCTATAATTTGGGCACTCTTGGTAGAGGCCCACTAGATAAAGCCACATGCAAAATTTGGTAGTACTAGGCCTTATGGCTAGGTACAGGGAGATTTCTGAAGTTTTCCCTATATAAGCCCATGTAAAACTTGTGACCCCTGGGGTGGGGTCAAATTTGACCCAAGGGCTATAATTTGGGCACTCTTGGTAGAGGCCCACTAGATAAAGCCACATGCAAAATTTGGTAGCCCTAGGCCTTATGGCTAGGTACAGGAAGATTTCTAAAGTTTTCCCTATATAAGCCCATGTAAAACTTGTGACCCCCGGGGCGGGGTCAAATTTGACCCCAGGGCTATAATTTGAAGAAACTTGATAGAGGCCCACTAGACAAAGCTACATGCCAAATTTGGTAGCTCTAGGCCTTATGGTTTCAGACAAGAAGATTTTCGAAGATTTCCAATATTTTTAAGTTTTGTTGCCATGGCAACCAGAGTTTTTGAAGGAATCAAATTCTTTCAAGAAATTCTGAAGAGGACCATGGCAGGATCATTTCTGTGAAGTTTCATCAAAATTGGATGGGTAGTTTCAGAGAAGAAGATGTTTAAAATAAAAGTTAACGCATGGACGGACGGACGGATGCACGACGGACAACAGGCCATGACATAAGCCCGCTGGCCTTCGGCCAGTGGAGCTAAAAATTGTACTGTTAAAGTATCAAAATACAGCCATTTATTTGAAAAGAAAGGAACTATCCTCAAAAATTTTACTTACTCTGTAATTCAAGAGCTGTAAGCATTTTCCAGCTTCTATTATATTCTTGATAAATTCTGTCATATCTGAATTTGTATCAGTGTTCCCAAGATGCTTGTCATCGCCATTTCCATTGCCTTCTGTTCCTCCTAAAAACAAAGCAGGCCCATCAAAAAATGCTTGACCAGGCTCAACACTTGGCATACAGTATTTGGCTTTCTTTGCTTCTGATGGTCCCTTGTTTCCTTGTTCAAGTCCTGCTTGACCTTGAGACACATATTCACTATTATTTCCATATTGCTGCTGTTTGGAGATTGGATAACCCAATATCTGAGAGTTGTGTCTTAACCCCTGATTCCCACCTGGATTTTGGCCAGTAAAGTTGGATTGTCTTTCATAAAAACTATTTGGCATTCTGTTTTGTCCATCTGTGCAGGTGTATGAGTCAGAAAATTTTCTATCTGTTGAAGCACCAGATTGCCAAGGGCCAGAATTTGAAACACTTGTTCCACCAATGGGCAGTGATGGTGATACTTGCTGAAAGTTGGGACTGAACGAACTAGAGGATTTAAGAGTTTGAATACTAGAAGTTGGATCACAATGCTGATACTGTTTCGCCCTCAAAGTAGCCGACATCTTAGCTGACACTTTTGCTGGTGGTACCAAGCCTAGTAAAGTTATACCTGATTCTTCTTTGTCTTTACCTACAGCCGGCAACTGGCGTGACATTGTTACGCATGGTGCCTGGCCCAGTGTTGATACAGTTTGAACCTGACCCAAGTTCGACACAGCTGGCACTTGTGTTGGCGGTGAAACAGTTAGTACCAAGCCTTGTGACCCGGCAGGTGGTACCTGTTCTCCTTTCTGGTCTGTCCTTGTACTGTTCAATCCTGCGGCATAATTTAGATTATTCAATAATGGAGTATAATTTGACACAGTAACAGGTGTATGCAAGGATTCCTTTTCACTTGACTCCAAACTGAAAAACTTTTTTGACACCTGTTTTTTTCTACTAGAAGATAATACTGAATTGTTAGTGTTAGTTTCACTTTCAGAGGTATTAACAGTTGAATCAATGATAACTTGAGCAGGTATTGTTAAAGAGGCACTCTCTGGCTTTGTAATGCTGGTTAAAATAACGTCTCCTGAATTCTGCACAGAAGAATTTACCAAATTACCAAAATGCTGGAAGTTTGGACTCATATCAAACTTATCACAAGATGAATCTAAAAAATCCACTGGCTCTTCTTTAATTTGGACATCAAGTTCTTGTCGGTGACATTCCATTTCTCCAGGCAACAATTTATCACCTCCAGGTTCTGCTTTGACCTGGTGTTTCAGTTCCATGGATATCAAATGTTTTACAGAATTAGGCTGTCTACCAATTCTACTGCCTGTAAAAGAATCATAAAATATTCAAATACTTAACACCTTTCGCACGCAGGATAAATATTAATAATACTTCTATTTTCATCTTCAAAAACAAAATAACAGCAGATAAGTTCAGAGACATTGTAGCGGAAGATGGATAACAAATATGGAACAACATGGTTGAAAGCTTAATACGTCAATATCTAAATAACATTCCGACAAAGGGAGAAATTGCGTGTAATGTCAGAGCACTTTCTCCTTATTCTCCATTGTTATCCAACTAGGTTTGCTGTCAGACAAAAATAGCTCATACTGAGTACTACCTCAGTTTGCAGTATTATATTTCATTGTATGTCTCTAAACCTTACACAAACAATCCTGTGTTTTATCGACCCTGAGGAAGAATCATTCTCAAAACATCATGGGAAAAGAAGAAAATGCTAGTGATCAGCATTTTTTCCTTTTCCCATCTTTTTTATCTTCTACTCTTTCAAAGACAAATCCCATCATTTCAGCCATACTTACTTCGTCGTCTACAAATGATTTCAATTTGGAAGTGTATAAAATTTTGTAATCCGGTAACAAATTAGGAGAACACTCCTCTCTGGGTTGCCTTAGTACCTTTATCATAAAATACCTCTATCTAACTATGTACATATGTACATAGCTTCCATTAAATTTATGTAAGCATTTATCCCCCAGAAAAAGCGAATGATAAAATCATAGGACAAATCAATCCTTTAACACACAATCCTGTGTTTTGACGACCCTGGTGAAAACAGATTTTGTACTCTGTTGAAAACAGAGAAATTGCTGGTAACCAGCATTTCTCCTTTTCCCGCAATGTTTTGTTATCCTTTGAAAGACAAATGCCATTATTTGAGTCACATCTAATTTGTCCTCTGCAAAATGCTTTCAAATTGGATCTGTCTAAAATTTTGAAGTCTGGTAGAAAGTTGGGCAATTTCTTTTATAGGTATGTTTTACTGTTTACCAAACATCCCCCTGTTTTAATGACCCTGATGAAAAAAACTAATAAAAACATTGTGGCAAAAACAGAAAATGCTGGTTACCAGCATTTTCTCTTTTTGCCACAATGTTTTCTAACCCTATAATGACAAATATCATTACTTGAGCTACATTTAATGTGTCGTCTGCAAATGCTTTCAATTTGGACAAGTCAGATATTGTGTCTTTTGGTAAAGAGTTAACTCTTTACCATACAATCCTGACTTTTAACGATCCTGAGAAAGAAGCCTTTTGAAAACATTGTGGGAAAAGGAGAAAATGCTGGTAACCAAAACCAAATTTCAATTTTTCAGTCGAGTCACATTTATTTTGTCGTCTGCAAATGCTTTCAATTTGGACCAGTCTATAATTTTGTTGTTTGGAAAAGGGTTAAAAGGTGATCTGCTGGAAAGAAAAAGAGTACTGCATGCAGATGCATGCACTTGTCTGCAGTAGCTTCTTCACGGAAAATTGAAGGTTAAGAAAGTCAAAAAAGAGATAACTGTGTCAAAATACTTTGAGGGTTACCTGCCCTTCTTGTGTTGGTTCCCCCTATTGATACCCAGTTTGAAGCAAACATCTTCAAAAATAACAGTGATATGAGAAATTGGCAAAGTTTTCACGTGACAATGACAGACCAAAACAGGCCTTTGACAATACTACATGGTTTTCTTTGAAAACAGTGCTGCTAAAAAGTCCCATGTACGTAGTTGTGTGTTTAGTCAGAGAAACAGGATAAAATGATGGGATCCAATTTTTGTCTTTGCTGAAAAACATTTGACAACCAGTAGTTTGAAGGAACTAGTAAATATTTCCCACATTGTAAGTTATAAGCATACAATAAAAATATCTCCAATTTTAAGTATTCTCCTATTATAAGCATAAAATGGAAGTACTTTCAAATCTATTTCCTCATCAAAGTAACATTAAATGTCTATTGGTAATCAAACCCACCTTCCACTGACATTCCAGCATTAAGACACTGGCGGTATCGACATGCTTTACACAGGTTCCGGGTTAGCATGGTTATTTCACAATCTCCTTGTTTTGTACATTGATATTTCTCTGGCTCTCGCTCTTTGGCCATACGGCGAAAAAAGCCCTACAATGTAAGTTTAACCACTAATCTTGTGTTGAATTATCTCAACTTTCTAGTCACATACCCCTCACAAAGTGGATAGAAAATCAGGAAGTGATAAAAATGTTGGGAGCCAGGGGGCTGGTACTCACACTATGGCCTTGTTTGCCTCTCAAAAGCTGGAATTCCTGTACATAACACAGTATCTATCAAATAACCACAGCAGCCCCTGATTCTACTGCACGTACATTAGACTGAGGTAGCTTTAACTTCAAACAGAAATTTCATTTCTTTTTTAACAATAATCATTATCAACAAAATACACCTTTAACATCTCTGCATTTCACAGCTCTGAAAGTCAGTCTTGGAAGAAAAACAATTGCATGTAACAGGCAATTATTCTTTTTTCCACCATTTCTTCTAAACTGTTGCCATACGACATTTACCCTTTCTTTACAAATTCGTCTTTAGTCCATTTTTACAAATTTCTGTCTGAAAAAAGCCTTTTCTATAACAAATTAACCCTTTACCTCACAATCTGCAGTTTTAAAGACCCTGAGAGGCCTTTTGAAAACATTCTGGGAATAGGAGAAAATGCTGGTAAGTAGCATTTTCTCCTTTTTCCACAATGTTTTCTGTCCTGTCAAAGAAAACATTTATCAACTGAGCCACATTTAAATTGTTGTCTGCAAATACTTTGAATTTGGACAAGTCTGTTATTTTGTTATGTGGTAAACAGTTTTTAACCCTTTCAGCACCACAGGCAAAAACAGGGACTTTTGCAGAGGCATAGATCAGATCAGACTGCACAGAATGTGCCGTCCGCTTCTTTTGTCAAGCCAATGAGTCAAAAATCTTTCTCAGTTTAAATGGATGGTATTTTAAGCAGTCAGAAGAGGATGAGTTTATATATTTGGCGCTGAAAGAGTTACATGGTTACAGTATATAACAAAAAGAAGCTATGAACCAAACCGTAATTACACATTCAAAAAAGATATCCTCAATCCTCTGCCACGCTGACTGGCTCAGACTACAAATCACAACAAAACAGATGGCTAACTTCGTTCGGCCAAAGGAAAGGAAAACTATTTGATGGTAAAGAAAATGTTTTGGAAAAGGATGATATCTCAAACTGAACAATAATCTATGCTCCTTTACCATCTTTTACAACAGATGTATGCTGGTAAAGGGTAAACAAGAGGGCCATGATGGCCCTGTATCGCTCCACTGGCTTTTTAACCCTTTACTACACAAATCAAAGTGTTAATGACCCTGAAAGAGAAGGCTTTCAAAAACATCGTAAGAATAGGACATGTTGTCATCCAGTATTTACTCCTTTTCCCACAACGTTTCCTAACTATCAAGGACAGAAATAGTCATTTAAGCTACATTCAATTTGTCTTTTTGCAATGGCTTTAAACTTGGTACAGTAAAAAAAAATACAGTTAAAAAAAACTCTCTCTTAAAACAGAACATTTCCTCTCCAAAAAACTTGAATACCAAACTCCAATAACGTATAACTGCAGTTTGATAATCAAGGGAGGTAAATAGTAACAAACTTTATCTTGTATAACAGGAGTTATTTCCCTTGATTACTATTCTAAATTACAGTCACCCTATAAGCCCATGTTAAACTTGTGATCTCCAAGGCAGAGCCAATTTTGACCCCAGGGCTATAATATGAAGGAATTTGATAGAGGACCATTAGATAAAGCTACATGCCAAATTTGGTAGCCCTGGGCCTTATGGTATCAGACAAGAAGATTTTAAAATTCTCCACCATACTTTGAAGCAAGGAAAAAAGATGTAGACTATAAATTATAATGTACTGGAACAGCAATGTTTTGAGTGCATTTATATTTGCATGGACAGAACAAGAGTTATTTCCTTTTATCAGTATGTAAACTTAAATCATATAACCAGTTATAATCTTTAATAAAGCCAAGCCCACAGCAGCCACGTCCATTGCCAGATCAAATTTTTAGCAAAGAATCTGAAATATGTAACCCACAACATAGGGTTTGAACGAGAAATAATGGATTTAGAATATGATCACTCTCTCTTATCTGGAGCTGTGCTTTCATTTTGAATTTCTTTTTGTGACTGAGCGTATCATTGTATTTTTAAGGGCAGTATCTTTGTTTGTTATGTAGCAGACCTCTGAATCCTTATTCTGCTAAATAAATTAAATGAAACTTTCATGTAAATAATAAAAACCTAAATATTGCCATTTCATAAAGCTACATGCCAAATTTGGTCGCCCTAGGCCCCATGGCTAGGTCAAAGAAGAATTTTAAAGTTCTCCCTATATAAGCCCATGTAAAACTTGTTATATAAGCCCATGTAAAACTTGTTACCCCCGGGCAGGGCCTAATTTGACCCCAGGGCTATAATTTGAACAATCTTGGCAAAGGTCCACTAGATAAAGCTACATGCCAAATTTGGTAGCTCTAGGCCCTATGGCTAGGTAGAAGAGGAATTTTAAAGTTCTCCCTAAATAAGCCCATGTATAACTTGTAACCCCCGGGGCGGGGCCAATTTTGACCCCAGGGCTATAAATTGAAGAAACTTGGTAGAGGTCCACTAGATAAAGCTACATGCCAAATTTGGTAGCCCTTGGCCTTACGGTTTCAAACAAGAAGATTTTCAAAGATTTTCAAAATTTTTCAGTTTTGTTGCCATGGCAACCAGAGTTTTTGAAGGAATTAAATTCTTTCAAGAAATTCTGAAGAGGACCATGGCAGGATCATTTCTGTGAAGTTTCATCAAAATTGGATGGGTAGTTTCAGAGAAGAAGACGTTTTAAAAAAAAGTTAAAGCACGGACGGACGGACGCACGGACGGACGGACGCACGACGGACAACAGGCCATGACATAAGCCCGCTGGCCTTCGGCCAGTGGAGCTAAAAATATTCTGAATCTCTGTCTACCAAAAGGTAAAATTTAGATAAAATTTAATGTAAATGGTATGGTTGATACAGATTCTGGTTTTCTCAATTGATAGGTCATTATTTAAGTTTTCTTGAATCATGGTCCATTATATTTTACAAGTTACAAACTTTCATATCTGTATAAAATTTGTTTTGAAAGGTAATAGACTATTGATATATTTCATCAACAGCATATTTGGATAGTCAGAAGTTTCCATACAAATACCTTACAACCCTCGCATGTTATAGCCCCAAAATGAAAGCCTGATGATGGGGCTGAACAAACTCTACATGGTATCTCAGACATTGCAGCATCCTTATTGCCATCCCCCTCACCTGTAAAATATATAAAATGTATAAAAGCTCTGGCAAAAGGGGGCTTCTCCATGATGTAATATTCTAAGCAAGTCATTGCAGAATTATGGATCCATAAACTCTGTTTGGTCCAACAACCAACTGGATCATGAGGTAGTATTGTCCTTGGACATGGAGAAAATTTACAACTATCAAAAAGTTTCGACCCATGTCAGCATGCACAGACTGCAGTCTGACATGGGTCAATACTTTTTGCAAATGCATTAAGCCCCCTTTTCACAGAGCATGGCTTGTTTATACATCATTCAACTGGTAGAATACAAACATAATTTCAGTTGCTGCTGCAGACAATGTGGATCAAATTCACACTACAAACAAAAAGCAGTCTGATCTTGAACCCATACTGTTGGATCATGGAAAGATATTTTCACAAAAAAAAAATCTCTTAAAATTGTAGGTATATCTTTAATTATTTTTCATTCCTACAGACTCAAAATTACCATCTCATTTATTTTGCCAACTACGGATAAATTTAACAAGAGGGCCATGATGGCCCTGTATCGCTCCACTGGCTAATACGTAAAATCCCTACATGCCAAACATTACAATACTTGGCCAATGTGTTGAAAAAGGAAGACAGGACTAAAATTGGTAGCCCTAGTTCTTATGGTAAGTAACAAGAAGATTCTAAAGATTTCAGTATATAAGCCCATGTAAAACTTCTGACCCCTGTGGTGGGATCAAATTCAACCCTATGGCTATAATTTGGGCACTCTTGGTAGAGGCCCACTAGATAAAGCTACATGCAAAATTTGGTAGCCCTAGGCTTTATGACTAAGTACAGGGAGATTTCTAAAGTTTTCTTTATATAAGCCCATGTAAAACTTGTGACCCCCGGGGCCAGGCTAATTTTGACCCAAGGGCTATAATTTGGGCATTCTTGGCAGAGGCCCACTAGATAAAGCCACATGCAAAATTTGGTAGTCCTAGGCCTTATGGCTAGGTACAGGGAGATTTCTAAAGTTTTCTCTATATAAGCCCATGTAAAACTTGTGACCCCCGGGAAGGAGTCAAATTTGACCTCAGGGCTATAATTTGGGCACTCTTGGTAGAGGCCCACTAGATAAAGCTACATGCAAAATTTGGTAGCCCTAGGCTTTATGACTAAGTACAGGGAGATTTCTAAAGTTTTCTTTATATAAGCCTATGTAAAACTTATGAACCCCGGGGCGGGGCTACTTTTGAACCAAGGGCTATAATTTGGGCATTCTTGGCAGAAGCCCACTAGATAAAGCCACATGCCAAATTTGATAGCCCTAGGCCTTATGGCTAGGTACAGGGAGATTTCTTAAGTTTTCTCTATATAAGCCCATGTAAAACTTGTGACCCTTTGACCTCAGAGCTATAATAATGTTCAACAAGAGGGCCATGATGGCCCTGTATCGCTCCACTGGCTAATACGTAAAATCCCTATATGCCAAACATTACAATACTTGGCCAATTGGTTTTGAACATAAGACCCCTGAGACAGGACTAAAATTGGTAGCCCTAGTTCATATGGTTAGTAAGAAGAAGATTTCTAAAGATTTCACTATATAAGCCCATGTAAAACTTCTGACCCCTTGGGATGAATCAAATTCCACTCTAGGGCTATAATTTACGCACTCTTGGTGAAGGCCCTCTAGATATAGCTACATGCGAAATTTGGTAGCCCTACGCTTTATGAATAAGTACAGGGAGATTTAAGTTTTCTCTATGTAAGCCCATGTAAAACTTGTGACCCCCGGGGCGGGGTCAAATTTGACCCCAGGGCTATAATCTGAAGAAACTTGATAGAGGTCTACTAGATAAAGCTACATGCCAAATTTGGTAGCCCTAGGCCTTATGGTTTCAGACAAGAAGACTTTCAAAGCTTTCCAATATTTTTAAGTTTTGTTGCCATGGCAACCAGAGTTTTTGAAGGAATCACATTCTTTCAAGAAATTCTGAAGAGGACCATGGCAGGATTATTTCTATTAAGTTTCATCAAAATTGGATGGGTAGTTTTAGAGAAGAAGATGTTTAAAATAAAAGTTAACACACGCACACACAGACGGACGGACGCACATAAGCCCCCTTGCCTTCAGCCAGTGGAGCTAAAAATGACTTCAATCTTTACCTAACAACAAAATTTTAGACTTTTCCAGATTGAATGCATTTTGTAGATGACAAATTACATACTGCTCGAATGATGAGATTTGGTCGTGAAAAAATACATGACATTGTGGGAAAAGGAGAAAATGCTGGTTACCAGAATTTTCTCCTTTTTCAAGATGTTTTCATAAGCTTCCTGTCTCAGAATCGTTAAAACTTGGGTTTGTTTAATACAGGGTTAATCTACTATTCAGGTTTATTTCTATAGTACCATACTTATCTCTCTTTTTCAACAATAACAATATTCATCTCTTTGAAAACAGAGCAGCAGCATGTTGCCAATATATATATTGTGCTACCCCACTATTTTCTAAAAAGATGTACGACACTACCTCACAAAATAATGGACAAAAAACAATCAAAGATCATACTTCAAATTTCCATCCGCCTTATTCAAAATCATCGACATTTCAAAACGGCATTCTTGTTGTAATTCTGCATTTGGAAAGTAACACAATTCTGACTGGCTAAACCATTTGATTTACCCTACCAGAAAGTGTTTTACATAGCAGTTTAGAAAATTCTTTAGCATTGGAATAAGAATGCCCTTTAGAATGGTTGGTAAATACAAACCCCAGGGCTGAATGCAACTACCATTCTTAAGTACATTCTTAGTCTTATTCACAAGAATTTTCTGAATTTCAAAGCAACATAATTTCTAACAGGCTAAAGCAATCGGCTTAGCCAATCAAAAATTGAGTAACTTTCTAAATGTAGAATTAGCCTAAGAATGCTGGTAGAATGGTTGGTGGATAGTAGCTCTGATTTTGGTTCTACCCTCATCTATAAAAAAGCAGATTCTATCATACAAAGTTCTCTTTTGTTAAAAACAAAATGCACATTTTATGTAGAAAAGGTTTTAAATTACCAAAATAAGGATAATTTGATACTGCTCTATCATATTCACCAACCATTCTTAATCTTTAAGCAGACAATCCTATGTTTTAACGACCTTGAATAAGAAGAATCTTGAAAATATTGTGGGTAAAGGAGAAAATGCTGGCAACCAGCATTTTCTCCTTCCCACATTGTTTTCTAACCTTTTAAAGACAAATTTCTTCATTTGAGAGACATTCAATATGTCATCTGCAAATGATTTCAGTTTGGATGATTCTAAAATTCTTATCGTCTGATAAATAGTAAATTCATTTTTAGCTCTTAATCCAAAGACATGTTCTCTTATTGGCTCAGACAGCATGTGTAGTCTTGGAACTTAGAATAACAACAATTTTTTTTATTTGCTAGTAATTATGGGAAGAGATGAGCTATAACTCACCTTGTTTAGGACAATACATGTTCAACTTAATGCACTTCTGGAACCTACAATACTGACACTGCACTCGACTTTCTTTGGTGATAACACAGTTTTTATCCCTGAGACACACATACTTCATTTTGTCTTGCTTGTAGGCACGCATGTAGAATTTCTGGAAAATATTTGACAGTGTGTATATGTAGAATTTCTGGAAAATTTTAATCAACTTGATATATGTCATTTCCTGGATAAGAGAATTTTCCATCTTGTTGAAGACCAATTTTGAAATCATTGTATAACCCTTCACCACAAAATCCTGAGTTTTACTAACTCTGAGCTGGAAGGTTGTGGAAAGCATTGAGGGAAAAGGAGAAAATGCTGGTAACCAGCATTTTCTCCTTTTCCTATTGTGTTTTCTACCATCTGAAAGACAAATTTTGTCATTTGAGCTACATTTAATTTGTCATCTGAAAATGCTTTGACTTTGGGAAAGTCTAAAATGTTAACAAATCTGAACTAAGGTTAAACCCCTTCCTCTACTAACTCTTAATAAATAAGCCCATGTTTTTATGACTCTGTGGAAGAAGGCATATGAATACTTCGTTGAAAAAGAAAGAGATTCTGAAAGCTCGCATTTTCTCAAGGTCAAGAGGTCCAAAAGAGCCTTAATCACTCCACTGGCAGTTACAAGCCAATATATTCTAATGTGAATGAATCATAAATTTTTCTATGTACAAATAGCTCTATGCCATGATAGAAAATTCATCTGTTTTAGACTTGAAATAGCCAACCCTCTTGTCATATCTTAGGATTTTAAGTACATGAAAGTGTTACAGACTTCAAAGACCTCTATCCTAAGTGGAAGAGGTCATTGTTAAATCTTTCAACAAAATTTCCAGAAATTTTGGTAATATTCTAACATCCACCACGAACCTGAGGTACCGTAATAAAAAAAGAATGAGACAAAAAAAAAAAAAAAAATAGTCAAGGACTGTAGGCATTGTAAGAGTGCTTACTGAATTTAACAATTCATAAGAGAGTAATCAAAGAGCGATTTCTCAAAACCTTATTCTAGGAACCTAGCCAAATTCAAGAGGACTTCAGTACTCTTTCTAATAAAAGGCCAGTGCGAATTTCAGAAAAAGAAAGACCAAGAATGTGGACTTTCTTGTGCTAACAAGAATAACTCATGAAATGCCTTGTTTTGCTAAAATGATCTTTAGATCTTGTTCATTGCCTCAACTCCTTGGTACAAAATCACAAATGATCTGATCAACTTTCAAAACAATCAGATGAAAATCTGTACTTTTTTCTGCTATCAAGAACTGTATATTTTTCATCTTTAAAAAGATTTTTTTTACTTTATTCAATTGGCAAATGTTCTTCCAATTCAATAGGATTCAAGTTTTTGGCGATATCAACAAACTGTGAAAGTTTCATGAACTCTCATAACAAATGCATGCTTTATCACATAAGCAAGCAAAAACCTTATGGACAAATGGATGGACGGACAGATGGGCAGACAGGCAGAGAGGATGGAAACCACACTTGCCATTATGACAATCTCTTCTGACCTTTGATCAATAGAGCTAAAAATTCATACATACATAACAATGAACAGAGCTGTATAAATGCTAATAAACAAGTTATTTCGTTGAAATGATATCCCCCGCCACAAAAGACCTTTTTTGATACAAACATATAAGAGGTACTTTGTTTTGCATGTACACATGGCTTTTTTGTTATTTGTCCATAATGAATTTATACATTGAGCCCCATTTTTCCATGACATGGCATTTCACTAAATAAAGAAAATAATGATTTGTCTGTGGCTTATGATGAACAATATAAATATGAAGTTTCATAAAATTTTGTCCACTAGTTAAAGACATATTGGTCCATAATTGAAAAAATACATCAAGCCCCCTTTTTCCATGACACAGCATTAAATAAAATAAAAAAAAGGGATATCGGTGGACTATCATAAGGAACACTTGTATGAAATTTCATCAGTTTTTGTAAAAGATTTTAGAAAACAAATGGGTAAACGGATAGACAGACAGACAACGCAAAAACTATATCCCCTTGCCTTGTCTGAGGATAAATATCTATAATTATGTGCAGAAAAAAGCAAATGTAAACATGTAACATTTGTATACTTATATGCCACTGTAAATGAAAGTGCTTGTCAATATCTGTACTTCATTATACTGTTCTTAAATCTTACTTCTAGTAACAAAAAAGAAATCTCACCTTGCAAGCCTCACAAATGTACGCTCCACAGTAGAAGCCAGCTGCTATATCTCCACACACTTGACAGGTTACATTCATCACATGTTTGGCTTTGCTAGCCTTCCTCGGAGATATAAGTTTGTTATCTAGCACCTCTCCACTACTCCCAACAGTTGACACCTGAAACTCATACGGTAATTTACTATTTAGTTATATACCGAGACTATAAATTCTCTGACTAAAATAGGGACATTATCTAAAACAAGTATACAATAGACCAGACTATGCTTTCCGAATCAAACATGTATTCTGTGTAGGTTTATCCACATCATACATGTACTGTCTGTAGAGCTTTAATGTATTCATTTTCGTTTTTTTCCATCAAACCTTAAAATGTGCTGCTCTCTCATTCATTTTGCTATTTAGATGTTTTTTCCAGTTATAAAGAGGAGGTATATAATGACAGGAACAATACAATGGTCTGCATTTCTGTTTGGTAGTATCAGGTCTCATTGTGTATGCAAAGAGGTTCACATACGATTCGACCTTTGGTCTCATCAAATATGAACCTCTTTATACAAGCAACTCAACAGGATTGGAATTCATGCCTACTTTTTGACTCGACGTGACCCAATTTCAAACCTGTCCCAGATATTATCAAGAAAAACATTCTGACCAAGTTTCACGACTGAAAATGGGGCCTCTAGAGTGTAGTGACTTTCCTGGTGCTTGTATTTGATTCAAGCAGCGTGAGAAAATTCGATATCGCATGAGACCGAAGGTCGAGGGAGATGTCAAAATTTTCTTGCGCGGTGAGAACAGCATAATATTCCTCTTATTATATACCTACACCTTTCAATGAAAAAATATTGCAATTATTGACATTTTATTTGCAAACGGTTAGCAAAATAAAACAAAAAATGGTGTATTAGCCAGTAACTTGTTTTTATGAATGGCGGATGAATATTACATCGTAAAATTTTGACCAATCAAATTGCAAATGAATACATACATATTCCGCTCTTGAGTTATGTCATCATTACGTCATCATATTATATTTGGAACCGTATTTCATAGTGTGTAGATACCGATTTTTTTTCTGTCCAGTGTGATATTTTGTCCGCATGCAACACATGTATTTGAGCCAGAAAATTTTCAGGTATATAATAAACAGATTTACAGACTGTTCTAGTATTCCATTAATATCAAGGCCCATATTCACTAACTATTCCTACAAACATTCTTCATCTTATTCTGAAAATGTTTTTAAGTTTGAAAGTAACACAATTTCTGACTGGCTGAACAACATGGCCTAGCTTATCAGAAACCCTGTAACTTTCTGATATCTAAGCATACAATTTAGCATGGTTGGAAAATGCCAGCCTAGGTTCGGAAAATCCAAGATCAGACCGCAGCTCTTCTGCAATCTGATCCTGACCTATTACCATCAAGGCACCTAAAGTTGTACTTCCTGTTCTAAGGCTTGAGGAATTTTAAAATACTGGAATATTCTATCAATGCACAGTGCATAATTACTTTCAGGAGAGAGTAAAGAAGTTCCCCTACTTCCACTAACCTCTTTATTTTTCTCCCCCACCCCCTTTCCTTTCTCTTACCACTTGTTTTATAACCCTTTACACAAAATCTTCACTTTTAACAACATTGTGGAAGAAAACTTTGGAGAACATTGTGGGAAATGGGGAAAGTGCTGATTAGCAGCATTTTTCTTTTTTTTTCTATGTTTTCTACTATTTGTAAAACACAGTTTATGTTTTGAAAACATTTATCTTAATATCATCTGCAAGTGCTTTCGTTTTTGACAAGGCTAAAATTTTGTCGTCTAGTAGAGAGGTTAAGTTGTGACGATCAATGGTTTTTGTACTTTTAAACATATTTTTTTCCAGTCTCTACCATAATTTTCTTCTGCTGTCTTTCTAACATATTGATAATCAACAAGAATTAACTCTTTTACAAACAACAAAATGTTCTACTTGCCCAAAGTGAAAGCATTGGCAGCCAACAGATAAAATATTGCACAAATAAGGAGATTTATCTTTTAAAGAGTAGAAAACATTGTAGGAAACACGGAAAATGCTATTAACTGGTACTTTCTCTTTTCCCACAATATTTTTGAAAGCCTGTTTGCTCAGGTTTACAAAAATGCTGTATAGTATAGCAAAAGATTAAGATTTGATACATGTGACAACATTGTGGTAAAGTGAAAATGGTTTGTACAGGCACTTTCTTCACTTGCCAAAATATTTTGGACAATGGTATGCTGAAATGTCATCTGCTGGAGCTAAGGTGCTATCTACTAGAGGCCCTCGAGGGCCAGAATCACTATACTGGCACTTATTTCGCTCATTTTCTGGCATACATCATGAGATCATAATGGAAAAAAGACAAACTCACAAAAAATGGGGAGGGGGGGGGAGTTGTTGTTGCAACTTGGGTTGAACCCATTAACACAGCTTAATAAGTAGGCATGGTAACTTGAATAAATAGTGAAATAATCAAAGTACAATTACTCAAAACCAATTGTGTGGCAATCAGGCAAATTTGATAGGGTTTTAGTGCTCATTGTATTAAACAATTCCTTCAAGTTTCAAAGAAATAGGACCAACAATGTGGACTTTATCGAGTATTCATGAATAAGCCATCAAATGGCTACTATTCCTCAACTGATAGCAGGATTTTCTTTATTTTTAATAAGATTCAGTCCCTTGATCAGGCCTAACGGAAAAATTTCTCTATTTCAGGTTTCGGTCCGAGATGCTGTAGGTAGGGTAGGCAGGGATTTTTTTTTTTTCAGAAACTTTTTACATGGACCATGTACAGAAATCACACCCAACAGTTTGTTTTTTTTTCAATTGTAGCGTAAAAGGTTTAGGGTTGGCAGGATTTTCTAGGTAGGGTAGGGAAACCCTAAACAAAGATATTTTTTTAGGCCTGATACAAATAATCTGTGAAAGTTTCAGAAGAACTGGATCAAAAATGTAGACTTTATTTTGTAAACATGAAAATTTCAAAATCAATAGGTTTCAAGCTATTGTTGAAATATAAAAAAAAAAATCCAACCACAAATGCAAACTTATTTGTATTTATAATTTTATATAAACAAGAAAAGTAAATTTTCAACTTCAAATGGCTCCTTTTACCATAACAGTTGTCAGATATTAATTGTCAGATATCTTTCAAAATTGATATGGTTCAAGCTATCGATTATATAAAGAAACTGCCAGTTTCACAAAAATCCGACTTAATCCTGAAACCAAAAAAAAAAGACTAACAAACAAGCGGACCGATGGACAGACAAACGGTCAACAGAAACCACACCATGACATAAGCTGTGCTGGCATTTGGAAAGTAAAGCAAATAAAACTGGTTTAAAATCTGTACTTATCCATTCTCACCTGTGGAGCTTGGCCACACTGGTTTCCAGTTTGACTGTCTCCAGTTCCAGTCTTCCTTCCATCATTTTGTAGTTGGTTCCCACTTTCACATGTAAAGGAATACTGTGAGGATTGAGATACTGGAACTAAATTATGAAATGAGGTTTTTCCCTCTTTTTCAACTTCCAGTTTGTCCAAAACTACATCACTGTTTGAAGAATCTGCTTTTCGTTTTGGACTTAAATCCTCATTGTATCCTGACGTTGAAGAAATGGATGCTTGAATAGTTTGCAAATCTTTATCTTCTGTTAAATCTGAATTTGTGTCAACAGATATAATATTGGCACTGGACAGATCAACATCTGCGGCTGGGGAGTATGAAAAGTCAACGTCATCCAAATGGAAAGAAACATCAGACTCAGAAAAACTGATGCGCATTTCATCTGGCAGCGATACATTTGAGAAGCTGTCCACTCTTTGATGCTTTGGAGAAGCTATGTTTGCAAGAAGGTCTAGTCCAGATGGATTAAGTATGGAGTCTGTTTCACTTGGATTAACTGAATTCAGTCTTGAAAGATAGGACTTCCTTGGACAACCAATTTTAGCTTCCTTTGATGAGTCAGTTTGAAATGGTTCCATGTCAACTACAGTTTTTAAGATCCTCTTAATTTTTTTTTTCAAATTACATGGTATTAATATACAAAGCTTGTTTATGTTTTTTTATTAGAATTTTCCATTGTTGTTGCCATGACAATGTGGAACTTATCATTTCTGAGTCTGTCCTCCAATCTGAAAAAAATTTATTAGCTCATACAGTATCATGTGCAGACAACTCTCTTTGATGTGCAGCAGACAACTTTTGAAAGTATTTCAGCAATAGGAAAAATTTAATCCTAACGAAGCAGTTTCTTCTTTTGCCACAATTTTTTCCATTGTTTACATACTATAAAACCTTGACTCATGCTGATTATCGATATATTACATTTCTACTTAGGTTTCTATTCATTTTTTTCTTCAAACTACAGTTTTACCATATAGGATTGGTACAAAATTGATTCAAGATTTTCAAGAAATACTCAATAGTATCCATTATTCAACTATTCAAGAACCATCAGGGACTGGCACCGGCTTTCCCATGACATTCAGTCATCAGGTTCACTAGTAGGTGGGTAAAACGGCCCACTAACAAAACGCCCCTGTCCAAAATGACCCAATTTACCAAATCAGCCCGCTTAAATAGGTTCCGAAAAACTTTCTTCTAACTCTAACATTTGCAGATCACAAATTACATGTGGCTCAAATAATTGTATTTTTTTCTGAAAGGTTAGAAAATATTGTGAGAAAAGGAAAAAAACTGGTTACCAGCATTTTCTCTTTTTCCCACAATGTTTTCTATTGTCTGATTTTCCCGGGTCGTTAAAACTCGGGATTGTGTGGTAATGGATTAAAATATGACTTGCTGGTTTTTCATTCATTTCATTAGAATGAATCCAGTACCTTTCTTATTCTTATCCATATAAAACAAAATGAATTTATTATAATTTACTTGTGTTTGTATTATGTTGCCTACAGTTTTGTGTGGGTCATAATTTGCATCCCTGTTTGATGCTATTTTTTACATGCTCATTTGCCCCTCTCGCCCTGCACATGTTTGTTTCTCTTCATAAATAGTGCTTTCTTCAAATATATACTAAGACAAAAAAGAAACACAGGGTAAACTTTTAAGACAATTTTAAAGTCACAAAATAAATGTTTAAATCGTTTTTGTTTGTTTTTATCTTTCATCTGTATTATAGTAACTGACAAAAAACCTTCTGTCCCTGCCCATGTTTGTTTCTCTTGATAAATAGTACATTCTTTAAATATATACTAAAACAAAAATGAAATGCAGGGTAAGATAATTCTAAAGTCCAGAAATAAATCTTTAAATTCTTTTTGTTTGTTTTTATAATCATTCATCTGTATTAAAAGAACTGACATAAGTTCAGTTGATTTTGGGCGATACTCTATTAGAAAATTGGATGCCTCCGATAGTACCCCTTGATTTTTCAGAGATAAACTGACTGACTTGTCAAAACTTTGTGTCCCCCCTCATGTGCATCCATCTCTGATTCTCCTTCCCACGGAATTCATCAGCCTGTTTATTATTGCTATGGGAATACATGTATTATCCCATTCTTCAACGCCAGTCTCAGCTGTTCCAGATTTGAAGGGCATTTTGACGTCTCCCTACCCTCCTGTAGGTGTTTGACTGGGGACAAAGCTGGACTGAATGGTGGCCAGTCGAGTGGATGGATGTTGTTGTTTGCCAGATATTCTGGGCAAAATCTGGCCACATGCAACCTGACACCATCTTGCTGGAAAATAAGGTAATGCCCCCGCACAAACGGAACTACAACAGTGCCAAGAATTTCTTCAGTGTCTTATGCCTGTCAATTTGCTGTCAGTAGAAACAAGAGGGCCATAATGGCCCTGTATTGCTCTGCGAGCTAATAAGTAAAACCGTACAAGCCAAACATTACAATTATTGATCAATTTGTTTCGAGCTAGAAGACAAATAAAATTTTCTCCATAAAAGCCCAGGAGAAAGTAATGGTCCCATGGTGAAGCCATTTTTGACCACAGAGCTATAATTACTTGAATATTGGTAGAGGTCCACAAGATAAAGCCCCATACCAAATAATACAGGTCTAGAATGTATGGTAATAAACAAGACGATTTTCAAAGTTTCCTCAATAAAAGGCCCTGTAAAACATAAGACCCCTGAGACAGTGTTAATTTCAGTCCCAGGGCTAAATTTTGAACAAATTCAGAAGTGAACCACAACATGAAGCTATGTGCCAAATTTAGGATTTATGGTTGATTGTACTTGAATTTAACGCTGTTTTAACAGCTTAGGTCATATCATGGCTGTCAGTGCATCTACGAATGTGTTTCCTGGCTTTCTCACACCAGTACTGTCACAACTTTCTTTCAAAGTCACTGACTACTTTTCTCACATGCATCAGGGGTGAGAGGTGAAATAAGTTTGCCATAACAGGGTATTGAACTCACAACCACCAGGTCACAAGTCAGATACACTAACCACTGGGCTACCCAGCCGGGCCCTTGAAATTTTGGATCGGAGCAAGAAGATTTTTTGGAAAAAAGCACTGACCCATGGGGTGGAGCCAAGTTTGAAAGAGGTCTACTAGATGATAACACTCATAAAATATTAAATCCATAGCTTACAATCAGAAACAAGTTTTTATAAGTTTTCACTATATAGGCCAATGTAAAAATTGTTACCCCTGGGCCAGGCCAAACTTGACCCCATAGCTATAATTTGGGTCATCTAGGTAGAGGCCCACTACATAAAGCTACATGCAAAATTTGGTAGCCCTAGGTCTTATGGTTAGGAATCAGAAGATTTCTAAATTTTTCACTATATAAGTCCATGTAAAACTTGTGACCCCCCGGGCATGGCTAAACTTGACCCCAGGGTTATAATTTGGACCATCTTGATAGAAGCACATTAGATAAAGCTACATGCAAAATTTGGCAGCCCTAGGCCTTATGGTTAGGACAAGAAGATTTCTGAAGTTTTCACTATTAAATCCCATGAAAAACTAATGAACCTAGAGGCTGGGCCAAATTTGACTCCAGGGTTATAATTTGGGCACTCTTTGTAGAGGCCCACTATTTGGTAGCCCTAGGCCTTAAGACTAGGTACAAGAAGATTGTTTTTACCAAATAAGCCCGTGTAAAACTTGTAACCCCAGGGGCTGGGCCAATTTTGACCATGGAGCTAAAATTTGAAGAAATCTGATTGAGGTCTATTAAAGGCCCAGTAGAGGCAAAAATATCAATGAAGGTGTCATAATACATTTAAATTTAAATCATACCATTTAAAAGTATGGAAAATATTGTGAACATGACAGTCTGTCATTGTGTTGTCGGGTCCTGTGTTACTCGCTGGCAGAAAAAAAAGAATTTTAAAATCAGGCAAAAATTAAACAAAAGACACAGCTACCTGGCAGGTTTTAACCTAGTTTTGAAATTAATTTCTCTGTCAGCAACTAATACTTCGACCAACCACACTGTGACAGATTGTCATCTTCTTAATAATTTCCGTAATTTTAAATGGTATGATATAAATTTAAATGCATTTAAACACCTGCTTTGTTTACTTTTGGCCTTTATTGTCACTTTAAATAAAGCTACAAATTTGCCAAATTTGGTAGCCCTAGGCCTTTTGGTTTCAAACAAAGATTTTCAATATTTTTCAGTTTTGTTGCCATGGCAACCAGAGTTTTTGAAGGAATCAAATTCTTTCAAAAAATTCTGACGAGGTCCATGGCAGGATCATTTCTGTGAAGTTTCATCAAATTGGATGGGTAGTTACAGAGAAAAAGATGTTTGAAATAAAGTTTAACACATGCACGGACGGACACTCACATGTATGCACGGACAATGGATATCGGGCCATGACATAAGCCCGCTGGCCTTTGGCCAGTGGAGCTTGTAACATAAGTGTCCGTAAAACATTCCCCACGACATCTGTGTACATGTCACCCATTGGAATGATACAGAGTGAGCCTGGACTCATCTGTTTAAAAAAAAAAATATGTCGCAACTGCCTCATTGGAAAGGTGTGTGTGCCTGAAACCAAGCCAAGCGATGGGCATGAGGCACAGGAGTGAAAGGCAAACCAATGTAAGGATGTCTGGCCCATAAATCATCAATACATAATCGGTTCCTTACACTATTGGGGTAAATATGACGATTGTGATTATTAGCAGTTTTCTTGCACTAAGATGGCGATAACACAAGTGGCTCAGACCTATGAATTGGTCTTGATGTCATGTCATCACACCCAGATGTCCAGATCAGGGTTAATCGTCAACTCTTACAGTCTCTCACAAGCATCAGACAAGACATTCTACTGTCCAAATATGCATGTCAAACTGCACTGCCACCTGCTGTTGGCGACGACCCTCCAAGAGGAGGGCTATAGATTGCTCCTCTAAATTTTGGTTATCTGTACCATGATACCAAATTGCTGAATATGAATTAAAGCTTGTAAAACCAAATTGAATACTTCAAAAGTATCAGATAGACTGAGTTACATTTTGCAAACTTGACATTTTCACTCTGCACATGCTTATTGCTTTTTAACAATTTCCTTACATGCCACTGAATGCTACACTGTTGCTTAATTTTAACCAACCTGATAGATGGACAGTGATGGAAATACTCAACCGACGAATTTCCATTGTTTTAGGCCAACCAGTAACAAATTTCTTGCATATTTAGGCTACCCTGCATTTCTTTTTTTGGCTTAGTACATGTATATATAACAATGAATTTAAAGAAGCCTTTCTTCCAATGCTGTTTGGGTTGCTTTTTTT
The DNA here is from genome assembly GCA_946811185.2 of Hippopus hippopus. NCBI lineage: Eukaryota > Metazoa > Mollusca > Bivalvia > Cardiida > Cardiidae > Hippopus > Hippopus hippopus. The sequence goes on from OX328097.1 coordinate 39,941,525, forward strand.
TAAAACTATGTTCATGCCTTGTTATGCGAAACTTCAATCATTTTCCATACCTTCAATCCAAAGGGTAGTTCCTATCTTATTTGTGATTGTTTCTCTGCTCTCCTTTGCAGCAGCCATTTTTCCAATGTTCCTAGAAATTTCAAATCTTACCAGCAGGGCTTTCAATAAGATTTAAAGTAGAAGGGTAATTTCCAAAAGTAGAAGGGGGGTCTGGGGGTCCTCCCCCAGCAGGGGCCATGGGGGCAGCGCCCCCTGTCTGGGGGTCCAGGGGGCCAAAGACCCCCGGCCGAAAACGAAAATTAGGTGTTTGCAGACATGGAGAACCACATATCCAGGGGGGTATTAGGTGCCATTTCTTGTCCATATCCCCCCCACCCCCCTTTTTCTTTAGAAAGTTTCCAGTCATCTTTCAGCCAGTTGTATGTGTATTTAATTTGCTTGTTAGGTATGAAAATTGTCGTTGATAGATAAATACATTATTTAACTTCACGTTGACACCAAGTTGAGTACAAAGTTTTCATCAATCTTTTTGTAATTTACCTTTCTTTTGACATAAACACATCTGGTTAATTTGTAAAGAAACATTCACTTTAAATTCAGTACTCTGCACATGAACGATCCATTTCATTTGAAAAAAAATACACCGTATGATCAGCAAATTAAGTTATAAGTATGACTGTGTAAATGAAATACATACAGTAGATTTTAGTTTCCTTTTCCATGCCAAAGCTAATAAAACAGAAAGCCAATAAATTGTGAAAAAAAGAAATGTGCTTAAAATGACTTCCAGAACATGCACAGAAACTGTCAAGCCTAGTTTAGACTTCCTTGGGAGTAGGTCTATAGATATTTAAATTTCAAAAACTGAAATTGCAAGAAGGTTGCAACTTTACATTTCTTTTATTATTTTGGCGTTTTTGTAAGGATTAATCATTAGCCTCTTGATCAAGGACCTAACTGTTAGCTGACAATGAAAAGATTGATGCATACTGCTATTTAAAACAATATTTCATTTCTCAATCCAGAATGGGCATAAGAATGGCTGCTGTGGGGGTAGGCTGAGTTAAAATCACAAAAATAACATCGTTGCTAACCTCCAAGTTGGAGACAAACTAATCATACACTTTTTTTAACTTCTTTCTATATCTTTAAACTTTCATGACATATTAACTTTACCCTTTTTACGTTTTAAGTTTTCTATCATGCAACCCCTGGAAAAATAATCATCATGTTGATTATGACCACAACTAGAAAGAAGAAAATGAATGACAGGAATAACTGAGGCATTGAGGCATTGCGTGTTGTCCATGATTGTGAGGTAGAGCGTGGGCCTCGCAACCATAAGGTCCCAGTTCGATACCCAGGAGCAGGTGTCAACTTTAGGATTTTTCACTGGTCCACACATTCGGCACGAGTACTGGTGTAGTTCCCAGGAAGCAGAATTGAGAGAGATAAGTACTGTAAGTTGTGAAAACTTGTTTCTCAATCAATGTAAAGTATATATGTTTAAACTAAACTAAGAAATGAATGAATATACGGTGTTTAATGCCATTTTCAACATTATTTCAGTTATATTGTAGGGTGCATCTATCCATGCTTTCCTGCAGTTTCTTTTACCAATACTTCACACAATATTCTACCCAGGCCAACAGGTGATTTCCCCCATAACTATTGTGCAAACAATGGTCAGCCGTGACAGAGGAATGAATCCTGTTGCAATGACTATCATCAGTCCTCAGAAAGAAATTAGCTGTGCAGGGTTTCAAACCAGAGACCCCCTGTTCTCAAGTCCTGTAATCTACTGACTGCGCTACCGGAGCTGGCTAATGACAGGAAGGAGAAACATTCATTCAGAATAGTGTTACTCCATTTGTATCTTTTAAGAAAATGCACATAAAATATGTGAACAATTTTATACCAGTACAAATTCTGGTCAGTTTTGGATGAAATATTAAGAGTGCTCACTCGATACAATAGAAAGAGAGTCTGGACAGTTTAAAAGAAACTTGCTAAATGCCTGGGAAACTGTTAGCTGTCAATCTATCACTTGACCGACTTTCGCAAAATTTCTAGGTCAACGCGACATTTTGCAATCGTGGTCAATTTTTACAAAAGAACAGAAAAAACGGGGTGAGGCAGTACTCTTTTGCATTCCTCAAATAATTTACCATCAAAACAGCCGCAGAAAAACAAGTGACACACAGCAGATAGGCAACTGTAAGAGTAAACAACAACCAGGTCTACATTCTTCAGGAACCTGAACAGAATGTCTACCGGATGACAAACATATAAATAAAACGAAATTTTGAAAAAGTTATTCTCCCTTTTTTAAGTAATTTTTAGACAAATCTACGAAAGAATAACACTTGCAATTTTCAATAAATAATCAAATTTTGAAAATACAACATAAGGTTGTGTATCCTTCATTTATTTTTTTCCTGATTACTTCAATTTCGTTCATTTTCTAGACAAGAGTAGACCATCCGGTGGGAACCGGAGGCAGTGGGCAACAAGATCTGAAGGTCCTTCGCTGTATGAATTTGAAGCATACTTTATATTTTTATCATCTTGTATCTAAAATAGTATAGAAGAATGTATTTTAAGTCTAATATTTGTTGTTTCTATTAAGCGGAATTAAGACTGGAATGGGTTGTGGTAGTTTTCATGTATAGAACAGTATGCGCCGAAGATCAGTAGTTCGGATAGATAAGGTCGACCGACGGATTTTCGAGGGGTAACTGTTTTCGAACCCGACATGATATCCGAGTTTTTTTGCAAACAATGAAGTGAATGATGTCACTGTTATGTATGGACGGCTTACTTGGTTATAAACTATAGTGTTACTGCTGTTAATTTACATACTGCAATAAAAACAAGAAAGTATGCATGTTTTTAACAGAAAGATCATTTTTACTGACCAATTTCTTATTACCTTTTTCAACCTGATATGTGCCCAATTAAAATTCTCTTCCTAACATTTGATTTTAGTCCTGTAAAGTTCCTGAAATGTTACGTAGCCTTGATGTCAAAAAGTCATGTGACCATACTGGAACAATGTGACAAGATTCCGTCCGATCTATAATTAGATATGAGAATTTTTGTGACCTATTTCATTCAGTCTCTCAGGACTGAACGAATTTTCCAGAACATTCACTGCTATTGATAAATGTGTCCAACCGATATGTATAGAAACTCAATATTTTCATATGTTTCGTAATAAACTGGTGTCTAAAACAAGTCCTTTCCTCTCTTCATAGGTGCATATTAATTGGTAGAAGGGACCTAAATGCCTTAATTTTAGCTGTTCTGGTATTCTAGTACTGTGGTCATGAGAGAGCCATTGGCTGCCATGACACTCATCCGTCCCTTTCATCACGCTCCAAAAACTGAAGAGAATTTACATGGAACTGCTCATTTATGTTGTCCAAGACAGTTCCTTCTTGTAGTGGTAAACAAATTAGTTGAGTGTTGGTACACATGATGTTTTTCAGTTCTTTATTTATGACCTGTTCTATAGATGTTGAAAGCTTGTAAATGAGGTTAGGTTTTACCATGCAGCAATTCCATCTATGGCTCAGGATTGAATTGGTAAAATATGCCATTACCTTTCAAAATGCCTGATTCAAGCAGAATTTATGGTTATAGTTGCAATTAAACTTGATTTTCTGGTTATAAAATGATTTTGGTAATCAGTGCTTCGTTTAAATTAAATATGGGTAAATCATAATTGTTGATTAAGTCCCTCAAAGACTTGTTTGTCTACCAAATTCATAATTGTAGGCCATTTGTGAAGTTCTGATTTAGAGTCATTGAAACCAAAACTAGAGTCATAAATACAAATTGCAGTGAAATATTCAACTAGATCTTTGAGAATTGGTCTCCTGAGATGGTGGCTCCTAAATTGCACTAGATAGGTTCACACAACACCTGTACTCCCTTTGTAAAAGTTAAAATTAACTATTTGTACAAATTAATCTTTGATACACAAATTCATTATGGAAGCAAAGTGGTAATTGGAGATATTTAGGTTGGTTGGTTGGTTTTAATACAGATGTTTTAAACACACATGTACCTGGGATAGGGTCAAAAAGGCCCACTTCCAAAACAGCCCGGTCCAAAACGGCCCACTTTACCGAAACGGCCCAATGTTATGGGTACCAAAATGGCCCACTTTTGAACTATGAATTACTGTTTTATTTCCACCAATTTTGACAGAGTAAATTTTATAACTTCCTTTACTCTTATCTATTTTTCAAATAATGAATTTTATTTATGAGCTTGGGCCTCGATTCTCCATACTTGTGTGGGTTGCACTCTGAATTCCTGTCCGATGTTATAATGTGAGTTCATTTGTCTCCCCTGCTTTCCTACAGTCTTTTTACCTCAGTTATGCACAAATTACTCATGTTGAAAACGACAGCTCCAAACATTCTAAAAAAGGATACATCTCTACATGTTTCAATAAATTTGTAGCAGGTGACCATCTAGCTCGATTCATATGATCAAAATTCATGTTATAAGTCTTACGAACAAAGTCCGTAACAAAGAAACAAATGAAGAAATGCATGGCTGAAACACACACCGCATCTGGCGGGATTCAAACCCATGGCGGACAAGATCCTCGTTTTCCGAGGTTCAAAAGACCAATACCTTAACCACTGAGCTAAAGAGATATCTTCCTAATGCAGCTGTTAGGTATTGTATTTAAATCGGGACGAAGCCATGCATGAAGGAGTGGTCTCCCGTAACATTAGTAAATTTCATAAAACTAAATAATTGAATTTTATAAAAGTAACTGTGTGATCCAAATGATGGTTCGTCAATGGGTTTTAATTAATGACAGAAAAAGTGGCCGTTTTGGTACCGGGCCGTTTTGGCACCGGGCCGTTTTGGTACAGGGCCGTTTTGGAAGTGGGCCGTTTTGACCCCAATCCCATGTACCTCATGCTTTTATGCTTCAGGAGATGGAGAGTTCTCTGCAGTTTCTACCACGGGCAGTAAGAAAAAAGCAAACTGTCAACCAAACAAGTTCCACTTCAGATGAACATAACATATTGAATGAGAAAAAATGTCAGAATGCAAGTGGCAATTTTGAATATAAAAAACCAGATGTAGGAAAGTCGAAGGAAAATATTGTCATAGTAAGTTTGAATGAATTCAACAATGGCTTCAAAAAACCAGATGGCAGTTCACAAAGAAAAGTTTCCATCAGATCATATCAAGAGCCTTCAGAATTTGATTCTTCTTCAACCCAACAGTATGGGAGTATTACAAAGAACAAATCAAACACTGCTTACAAGTCAAATTGTTCAATGCCTACAGTTCTTACAGCAATAAAAAACCAAACCAATCCACCATACAGAGATATAGGATGTTTATCTCGAAGGAAGAATATTGCCGTGTATAAAAGACCTAGAACAGAACACAGCTATAACAGGAACGATAGTTCCAGATGTAAACATGCAGCACTACATTTCTCAAATGTTAGCTGGAGACCACACTGTTACAATAACTTGGAATACAGTCGGGTGTCTCTTGATTTTGAACACATATATAAAAGAAAAGATTCCTCATGGACCAGTGAGCAGACTAATTACAGATCTGATAGAGAAAGATGTAATCAACGTGACCAATACCAACCATACAAAAGTTATCAGTCCAGTAATCCATTCTCTCACAGACACTCAAAAGAAGATAGTCAGTTTTACACAGATGGACCAAACCAATACACAAGTCACAGTGGTTAGTTCAATCTTGCTCAATTTCTTAACCTTGTACCACACAATTCTGTGATTTAACCACCTCATGAAAAATGGCCTTTGAAAACACTCTGGGAAAAGCAGGAAAATGTTGGTAACCCTTTTAATGTGTAATGGGAAGTCGCTTAACCTTTTACCAAACAACCCCATGTTTTAACAACCCTGGGGTAGAAGGTTTTTCAAAAGATAGTGGGAAAAGGAGAAAATGCTAGAAATCAGCATTTTCTCCTTTTCTCACAATGTTTTCTACTCTTCCTTAGACAAATCCATAATTTGATCCACTTTTGATTTATCGTCCACAAATGCTTTCAACATGGACCAGTCTAGAATTATGTCATTTGGTAAATGGTTAACTTGAGCAACATTTGGAATGCCTTATGCAAATCCTTTCAGTATCAGCTAGTCTTAGACTTTGCCTTCTGGTGAGTGTAGGACAAAACCCCACCAGGACAAAACCCCACCAGACAAACCCCCATCAGGACAAAACCCCACCAGGACAGTACCCCACCAGGACAATACCCCACCAATAGATAAAATACAGGATTTATGGTTATGAAAAGGACACATACACAATATAAAAAGAATTAAGATATTCTCTTAATTGTCAGATATATTTAAATTTAATTCATATTGAATCGTTACTTGTTTTATGCGTAGTGAAGATTTGCTGTATATGTAGGAACAAAATGAAGAAAAAGTGTTACCATTTTATTATGTTTAGTTCAGTCTTTATCCTTACAATCAAATGATTAAAGCATTTATATTTGTATAAAATAGAAATACATGTTCTGGCATAGAGATTATTTATGATAGAAATGGTGTTTGTTGTAAGTTTCTGAATGAAATAATGTGTCAAAGCTTTAATTACCGTAGTAATTGATGATCCTTAACTGGGCTATAATTGTACTTCAAACATTAATGTGTGAAAATTAAAGAACACTGTATTCAGGTAGATTAACAACTTTCTTATTTTATCAAACAAAGTAATTAAAATTATTAGATTAAGGAGAAAAGCTTCTTAAATAACAATTGAAATGATAAATTACATAATATTCATAATTTATGCACTTATATACTATGTAATTCTAAATTCTATAGATCATTTTTATACAGATTTTAAGAACAGTTTTTGAAATGTATAATATTTAAATGAGACATCTCGAAAGACTACTTCATTTTCATCCAAATTAATCATTTACAAATGAATATTATCCTTACATAAAGTTTTAATACTTGTTTACGAGAATATATGAGTGGTGGGGTTTTGTCCACCCTGCCAATTTTGGTGGTGGGGTTTTGTCAGTTGGGGTTTTTTCCTCCTGGGGTTTTGTCCGTACCCCTCTTCTGGTAAAGAGTTGAAACAGGTATTTCTAAATTCATTGAAGTAACAAATGTTAACTACAGTTCTTATGTATATAAGCAGCCTATCTGGAATTTGTATTCATGCTGTACCACGCAGTCCTGTGGTTTAATGACTCTAAATGAGAAAGCTGTGCAAAACACTGCAGGAAAAAGAGAAAATGCTGAAAACCAGCATTTTCTCCTTTTTCCACAATGTTTTTTTCCCTTACAGAGACAAATCTGAGTTACATTTATTTGGTTATTTGTAAATGCTTTTAATATGGACAAGTCTAAAATATTCAAGTACTAATGGTAACCCATAGCAACACATATTAACTTGTAGTCACAGTGAATCAGAAAATGGAAATATTTTTGAGCCTGAAGAGACATTATCGTGATTCCTTTATTACTGAAATCCAATTTGTAGGACCGTAACCATTAGAGTTTTCACAGACAGACAATTCTAATAAGTAAAGGCATCATCAGTTTAAACCTTTACCAAACAGTTCCGAATTTTGATGAAAAAAATTGAAACATTGTGTGTAACAAGCATTTTCTTCTTTTCCCACAATATTTTCTTCTCCATAGACAAATTCCTTCATTTTTAAAGCAATATTGTTTTTCATCTACAAGTGTATTCAGTTAGGAAAAATCTAAAATTTTATCGTCTATGTTGAATTATTGCTTCTTTTGTATTAGAGTGATTTTCAAAGAAATTTTTTTTTTTCAATTCAAGCTCAGCTGGATAGCTTTGACCTTTCTGCATTAGGTTTAGGCTTAAATAATGTGCTACACTGGGGCTTATCAGAAAAATAGCTGTGTTTATGGTTTCCCGACCCTACCTAGAAATGCTGCTGACCCTAAACTTTTTAGGCTACGATTGAAAAAAAAAACCCAAAAAAAATCTGGCTGGTGTGATTTCGGTACATGGTCCATGTAAAAAGTTTCTGGGGAATAAAATCCCTACCTACAGCATCTCGAACTGAAACCCTAAACACAGATATTTCTTTGTTAGGCCAGATGTGAATGTTGTTCATGCAAAGTTTTATCAAAATTGATCAGTTCAGTCAGAAGTTACACTGCAAGTGCAGCACTCCTTCCTCAAAGCACATGTTCCATCATATCCCAAGGCAGTCCTTGTGTATTAAACATTGTTAAGTCACTCAGAGTTTACAATGTAATTTGTATTCATTTTGTTCTGTTTACCTATTCAAAGGTGATATTTTATGCAAATGCCCCTCATAAAGAAATAAACCTTAAGAAATAGCTTTGTTTCAACTTGCGTCTGTGCTATTGCCAGAATATTAACTTGAGATTTACTGTATGTTGTAAATTACAAAATATAATGTCTTACAGTAAATTACCGGCAGTTATATACATGTAGTTGAAACTCTTTTGACTTAATCTGACTTAAATTCTTTTGAAAATCACCCATTAAAGAATTATTTGAATTTCAGGTAGGCCATTTTGCTACCCAAGAGAATGGGAATACACTGAGTTTGGACAGTCCTATTTAAAGCAGATTCCAGTATCAGGCCAGTTGGACTTTACAGTGATGAGTTACAATGTTTTGGCACAAAACCTACTTGAAGATAATGAGTATATGTATTCACACTGTTATCCATACATGCTGGAATGGAAATATAGGAGGAGATGTTTGCTTGAGGAGTTTATAGCTCACAGACCTGATGTAAGAATTTGTTTGATTAATCCTTTACCAAACAATCCCAAATTTAATGACCTCAAGGACTAAGGCTTTTGAAAATATTGTGGGAAAAGGAGAAAATGCTGGTTACCAGTAAATTGTTTCCTTTTCCAACAATGTTTTGTACTCTTCAAAAGGCAAATACATGCCTTTTGGCTGTGTTTTAATATGTTGTTTTGCAGACGCTTTCAATATATTTGGACAAGTAAAGAATTTTGTGGTTAGTAAAGAGCTAACCTTTCACTACATAATCCCATGGTGTCTAACGATCTTGAGGAAGAAGCCTTTAAAAAAAAAAAAAAAGTGTGGGGGGGGGATGCTGGTTACCAACATTTTCTTCTTTTCCCACATTTTCTACCCTTTCACAGACAAGTTTCATGCTTTGAGCCACATTTTATTTATCAGCTGCAAGAGCTTTCAATACAGGTAAATCTATTACTCTGCCATCTGGTGAAGGCTTCACTCTTATCCAAACAATTAAAACTTTAGACTCGTCCAAACAGTAAGGATTTGCAGTCGACAAAATCAGTATGGCATGCTGGTTACCAGCATTTTCTCCTTTTCCCATGATGTTTTCAAAAGCCATCTTCCTCAAGATTATTGAAAGCTGGGACTGTGTGAAAAAGGGTTAAAGTACCAGCATGTCTGTAACTCTTTGCCAGGCAACAAGATAGTAAACTTGACTGTATTGAAAGCATTGGCAAACAAAAAATTATTAAAACCTCACTAGAACTGTTTGCTTTATGATATTTTTCCTGGACATTTTTAGTATGGGTTACCCTGGGTTAGAAACTAGGTCATCTGGTTGTATCAAATAAATCTTGTTTCCATTATAGCACATGAGGGACTGCAAAATTAACTTCACTTGTTTCAAAAATTCTAAACCTACTGACATTTACCAGATGGTAAAATGTGAGACTTGTCCACATTGAAAGCATTTTCAAATTACGATTTGAATCTTTTACCAATACTTTACAGTATCTTATACAATATGTTTTTTTACAATATTCTTCCCAAGCCACTACCTGGTTTCTTACATAAACATCAACAAAACAGTGTTCAGATATGCAATAAATATCATCAGTAAGGCAAGAATAATGACCCTGATGATTTTGAGAGCAGTTGTAAATGTTTGTCATCAGGGTTCAAATACCAGGGCCCATATAAAAGGAACATTCTTAATTTCATTCTTAGATTACTGTATATATATGTGAGTCAAAAAATTTGGGAATTACGGATTACAGACATTCTGTGTGTGGAAATGTTTGTGAATTCTAGACACTCGTTATTTGTTGGTATACTTGTAGTAAAATATGCAAACAGAAAAATTTGTGAATCTTTCAAATTCGCGAAATTGCAAAAATTTCCACCTATACAGTAATTCTGAAGAAATTTTTCTAGATTTCAAAGCAACATGATTTCTGATTGTCAAAACCAAATGGTTACACCAATCAGTAATTGCATTACTTTGAAATTCTTTAGAATTAGACTTAGAACTTTATCATGAATGGTTGGTGAATATTGGTCCAGATCACTGGATCTGGTCTTTATTTTTTGTATTTTTTTTGACAGATACTATGTCTGCAGGAAGTAAATGTTGTTCATTTTGAGGACTTTTTCAAACCAGAGCTGGAAAAAATGGGTAAGAGCTACATTTATTTTACACTCCTTGATTGTGAAATATGCGTGAAATTAATTTCTGTATAATCCATAATCACACAGATCAGAGTACTTACCTGCAGTTAAATGCACCTTTGATTTTCTTGTTTTGTTACCATATTTAGACTTGTCCAAATTCAAAGTAATTGCAGACAACAGTTGTAACAATCCTGAGGAAGAAAGCCTTTCAAAGCATTTTGGGAAAAGAAAAAAATGCAGGTAACCAGCATTTCTCCTTTTGCTGCAATGTTTTTGAAAGCTTTACTCCCTTAGGCTTTCAAAGACATTTTATGATTGAACCACAATGACATTGTCTTCTGCAAATTCTTTCAATTTGGACTAGTGTAAAATGTTGTAATCTGGTAAAGAGGTAAATCTTGAGTCAAAGGCAATTTTTTAATGAAAATGGAGAGGGCCTTCTTTGCAGTTGTCCTCAAACAAGTGTTGTTGACAAAGAGGGAGTTGCTTCTCCTTTTGCCGCAATGCTAAAAGTAGCCAGCTTATAGTTATGTGGATTAAATGTAGGTCTTGTTTATATATCGCCTCATATTTTGTTATTTCTATACTTTTTGATTGCTAGTATTAGCCTGGGTTCCAGTCCATTGGGTTTTTCCTTTTCGATCATTCAGACGTTACTTTGTCAAAAATGACAGCCTGGGAACATTAGGAAACCGATCGCAGTGACATCTACTTTATTCCGCCTCACAGTGGAGTAAAGTAGATGTTGCTGCAATCCATTTTCAAACATAAATGACTAAAAATAGATACCAAAATTCCAATAGCCTTGGTTTGATCACTGCCTGTTTGTGAGCCATTTTGAAAATATTGACAACAAAATTTCAAATCAGTTATTCACAATGACTTTCGAGGATAGTTTGACAATAACAAGGGTTGTTGAAGGTTGCGATGTATTTTTGATGGCACCGATCCCCCCCCTTGTATTTGAATTGGTCTAAAAATTGGCGAATCCATCGTTTTCAACTTTGTGATGTCATGCGATAATCAATTCTATAATTCGATTATCTGCACAATTTATAGTCATGAGGAGACCCTCGATTGTCCCTGGGCGGTGATAATAACAGAAGCAATCAACATATAGTTGCCAAAGATCTATATCACGCTATCAAGAGAGTGTGATACAGAGTAATTAAGAAATTTTTACCGCCTGGACCCAGGTTATGCTATTATGTATGTATGTATGTACTTTTTATCACCTTTGCTTCAGGATATAAGGGAGAATTTGTCAAAAGGACAGGAAATAACATGGACGGCTGTGCCACTTTCTACGATTCTGCCCTGTTTACTCTAGAGAAGGCCATTCCGATACATTATAAACATCCTGAAGGAGGAGAGGTCTTAGACAGGGACAATATTGCCCTCATTCTCAAACTCATTCCAAATTATACTGTTCAAGGTCAAGGTCACTCAGGAGATCTGAAAACACTGTGTATCTCTAATACTCATTTACTGTTTAACCCCAGAAGAGGAGATGTCAAACTTGCACAGCTGATGGTATTATTGGCAGAGCTGGACAAATGTGGGTATATGAACAATGGCAGCAATCAAGATTCATATCATGGACTTATCATGTGTGGAGACTTTAATCTAGAACCAAATAGTGATATTTATCAGTTGTTAGCAATGGGGAGATTAGAGTATGAAGGGTTGTCTCGCAAAAGTCTTTCAGGACAACAGGTTGACTATAGAAGGTCAGCAGGCCCTAAACTTCAAAAGAATTTCCTGCCATCATCAGTAGGGATAAACGATAGATGTCAGTATTGTGACTCTGTAAATGAAAGAAATAAAAAGTTTATCACGTTAGACACAGAGGATGATCTCATTACAGCTACTCAAGGTTCAGGATGTTTAACTCATCAGTTAAAACTTCTGTCAGCATATACACATCAAATTGGTCGCTTCTGGTATGAAGTAGATGAAGTCACCACCCATCATGGAAGAGCTAGCTGCACTGTAGATTATATTTTTTATGGAATTGACTCGGCTGAGACCAGTTTCACAAATGACAGAGTTTGTGTAAGAAATGTGAAAGAAAGTAAACTAAAGCTTGTTGGACGCTATGGTTTGTTGTCAGAAGATGAATTGGAAGACATGGGAAGTCTACCCAATGACAGACTTGGATCAGATCATCTGTGCCTTATTGCCAGATTTGTTCTGGTATAAGAGGTCTCATCTCGTAACCCTTTACCTTACTACAAAGTTTTAGACTTTGCCAAATTGAAAGCATAATATGCAGACAACAAATAAAATATGGCTTATATGACAGACTTTGTATTTGAATTGGTTGAATACATTGTTTTCAAAAGCATTCTCTCTTAGAGTCGTTTAAACATCAGCTTATTTGGTAAAGGGTTAAAGACAGCTTCCTATCTCACATATTACTGACCTTGGAGTTTTAAAATTTATTCAAAATGGCAGCTTTTGATTTTGTAGATGAAAGTTGTGACAGATAAAATTAGGAATTAGAACTAGTGAAGTCTCGTGAGCTATGTTTAACTCTTTGCCAAACGACAAAATTTTAGACTGGTCCAAATTGAAAGCATTTGCAGACGACAAAATTAATGTGACTCAAAAATTGAAATTTGTTCTAGGGAGGGTGGAAAACATTGTGGGAAAAGGAGAAAATGCTGGTTACCAGCATTTTCTCCTTTTCACACAACGTTTTTAAAAGGCCTCTTTCTGAGAGTCGTGAAAACCCGGGATTGTTTGGTAAAGAGTTAATTTGTCATCTGCAAATTCTTTGACTTTGGTCATGTCTAGAATTTTGTTGTTTGCTAAAGGGTTTGGATTTTACTGATGGATATAAGTGAAACATTTTGACAAAATGAGAAATTATGAGGTTTCAGATTTTTCTTTATTTCCCGTAATGTACATGTATTCAAAAGTGATCTGCTACTTGACAGTAGAAAAGGTTACCTGTAGATGATAATATGGGTCAAAAGTCAGATACACAATCTTGTTGTTTGTCTGCTGGATAAAGGTTGAAATCTTTTAGTAAGTGGTATTGATAAATTTACGATGTTGGACTTTAGAGTAACAAACTCCTCATATTAATCCTTTACCAAACAATTTTTTTTTTAACTCTTTACCAAACAACAAACTTTTTTGCATTCTACCAAATTGAAAGCATTAGTAACTGTTTTGCAGACAAAAAATTGAATATTCTTAAATTATGATTTCTGTCTTTGATTGGATAGAAAACGCTTTGGAGAGAGGGAAAAAGCTGGTTACCAACAGTTTCTCTTTTTTCCACACTTTACAAAAGTCCCCCGTCTTCAGGTTTGTTAAAACTTTAGATAGTGTGTTAACCCTTTACCAAACAATCCCTGGTTTTAACGACCCTGAAGTAGGAGCCTCCTGAAAACCTTGTGGGAAAAGGAGAAAATGCTGGTAACCAGCATTTTCTCCTTTTTCCACAAGGTTTTCTACTCTTTCACTGACAATTAGCATCATTTCAGCTACATTTAATATGTCGTCTGCAAATGCTCTCAATTTGGACCAGTCTAAAATTTTCTCGTTTGGTAAAGAGTTAAAGGTTAAACTCTCCAGATTGACAGCACTTGCAGACAAGAAATTAATTGTGGCTCAGATGATTGAATTTGTCTTTGAAAGGGTAGAAAACATTGTTGAAAATGGAAACAAAGCATTTTCTTAGCATTTTCTCATATTCCAACTATGGTTTCTAAAGTTTTTTTCCTTAGGGTCGTTAAAACTTGGGATTGGATGATTAAGGGTTTATTTTGATTAAAAAATATAACCAAATTTTAGTGCATTGATGGATAACTTGGTCAGAGCAAAAGTTTACCACTTTTCTCTTCATTTGCTGATTTTGATGTATTTAGGCAGATTAACAAAATGAGTTTTAAATTTTTCTCCATTATATGCTTTAGTAAAGCTTTTCCTTTATTAGCCCCTAACAAGACAACAATTTGGTTAAAAACCCCAAAGAGGAGGGCTTATCATAAGACATCGTGGGAAAAGTAGAAAATACTGGCTACTAGCATTTTCTCTGTTGGCCACAAAGTTTTCTACCCTTTTAAAATTAAATCTTATAATTTTAGCAACTTTTATAGTGTCTTGTCTGTAATTGCTTTTGATTTAGACATTATTTTAGCCACTTTTTATACGCTCGTCAAAGACGGGACGTATTATGGGATCACCCATGGCGTCCGGGAGGGCGGGCGGCGTCCAGTTCTTTGTCCGGAGCATAACTTTGTCATCTCCAGGCCGATTGACTTGAAACTTGGCATTTGTATTTGTTGCAATAATACGGAGTGCAGTGCGAAAGAACCATAACTCTACCTCGTGCTGTCTTTGAGTTATTTCCCTTTGATCGTCATTTTTACAGCATTTTCTGCTTGTCCGGAATACAACTTTGTCATCTCTAGTCTGAACACTTTCAAATTTGGTATGCATGATTGTTGAAAAATTATGGAGTGCAGTGCACAAGAACCATAACTCTTCCTAGCACGAATTTTGAGTTATTCCCCCTTTGATCTTGATTTTTATAGCATTTCTTGCTGGTCCGGAGCATAACTTTGTCATCTTAAGTAGGAATGACTTGAAATATGGTATGCTTATTTGTTGCAATATTTGGAAGTGCAGTGTGCAAGAATTGTAACTCTACCTTGTGCTGTCTGAGTTATTTCCCTTTGATCATCATTTTTACAGCATTTAGTGCTTGTCCGGAATATAACTTTGTCATCTCAAGTCAGAACGACTTCAAACTTGGTATGCATGTTTGTTGCAATATTATGGAGTACAGTGCGCAAGAACAATAACTCTACCTAGTGTGGATTTTGAGTAATTCCACTTTGATCTTCATTTTTACAGTATTTCTTGCTTGTCCGGAACGGAACTTTGTCACCTCAAGTCAAATTGACTTGAGACTTGGTAAACATATTTGTTGCAGTTACGAAAAGTGCAATGCACTGGAGCCGTAACCTTACCTAATGCCCTTTTCAAATTATTCCCTATTCATCATTTTTTTTTTTTACAGCTTTTCATGCTTCTCTACAATATAACTTTGTCTTTTCATGTTGGAATGACCTGAAACTTTATATGCATGTTTCCTTAACATTAGAGGAGACATTCATGCCTATGTCAATCACTTACATGATTTCCGCTGCACTACTATTTTCCTCTACCTGCCCTTTACGATTATTATCCCCCCTCGACAACTGGCGGTGGGACGGACGTATGTTGCGACAATTTGCCGCTCTTGTTGTTTGTTGCCTGCAAATGCTTGCAATTTAGACAAGTCTAGGATACTGTTATTAGCTAAAGTGTAAAATTTATGTCATTTCAAACTTGTTGGTTGGCCCATTATCAAACAATCCTGAGCTTTATCAGCTCCAGTGGAAGAAAGCTTTTGAAAACACTGGGAACAGGAAAAATTAGGTGTTTAAGTGACTGGTAGGAGGGGGGGGGGGGCTTTTGAAAACATTGTGGGAAATGTGCAATCATGCCTTATTTTGTTGTCTGCAAGTGGCTTCAGTTTAGATATGTCTAAAGTTTTGTAGTTTGGTAAAATGCTTTAGACTTATTATAATTTCTAAAACAAACTGGGTGCAGAGGACAAAATCTTTGTAAAATATGAAGGTATCTGAAAACACTGTATCTGCAGAAATGCTCATTTTCAAGAGTGTTAAACTGCAAGGTGAAGCAATAATAATTGCAAATACGGAAAATGTTTACTCTCAACAGTTTCTAGCATGGCTGTTTTCGAGAGAATGTTGAGGTATTATCCTAGCCCTGGCATCATCTGCATCCTTGTATGCGTCGTTGTGCAAAAACTTTCATATGTTGGTCTATCTCTGTTATTACTGAAGATAATTACTTCATCCTTCGACTAGTTGTTAACTTTCAAAAGGAGAACCAATACCACAGGAGCAGGTAACCATTAAACTATTTTTACATAGTTATGCCCCTTTGTTATTAACCTAAAATTTTCACTGAAAGCAACTACAGCCAAACATTGGCACCCTCATGCAGTGCTCCTGTCTCATTTGCCACTTTTTAGCTCACCTGAGCACAAAGTGCTCAAGGAGCTATTGTGATCGGTCAATGTCCGTCGTCCGTCTGTCCGTTTACAATTACAAAAAAATCTTCTCCTCCTAAACTGCCAATCAGATTTCAATGAAACTTCACAGAAATGATCCTTAGGTGATTCACTTTCAGAATACTTCAAAGATTTGAATTCCATGAAGAACTCTGTTTGCCATGGCAACCGAAAGAAAAAACTTTAAAAATCTTCTTGTCCCAAACTGTAAGGGCTAGAGCTTTCATATTTGGCATGTAGCATCATCTAGTGGCCCTTTATCAAAATACTTCAAATTATGGCCGTAGTGTGGAAATTGGCCCTATGCTGTGGGTTCTCGGATTTCACATAGAGATAAAGAAGGAAATCTTTAAAAATCTCCTTGTCCCAAACTGTAAGGGCTAGAGCTTTCATATTTGGCATGTAGCATCATCTAGTGGCCCTTTACCAAAATACTTCAAATTATGGCCGTAGTGTCAAATTTGGCCCTATGTTGTGGGTTCTCGGATTTCAGATAGAGATAAAGAAGGAAATCTTTAAAAATCTCCTTGTCCAAACCGTAAGGGCTAGAGCTTTCATATTTGGCATGTAGAATCATCTAGTGGCCCTTTACCAAAATACTTCAAATTTTGGCCATAGTATGGAAATAAGGTAAAAGAAAAAGTTGTAAATGCTGGTAACGTAATCAATTACAATCAATGTTTTGTACCCTTTTTTACTCAAATTAGATTTATGTTGCCCTTTTGATGATATGATCAGCTATTGCTACAACTTTCCATTTGGATTAGTCTGTAACTCGTATCCATGGTAATAATGACAAAATTCAAGACTGATCAAATTTCAAATTGTTGCATTTTCTGCCCCATATCGATAGATCAGGGCCTACTCAGGTGAGCGATATAGGACCATCGTGGTCCTCTTGTTATTCAAAACTCATTTATGATAAACTTGTGTATCAACATGTATACAGGTATACAACGA
Source organism: Hippopus hippopus (assembly GCA_946811185.2). Lineage (NCBI taxonomy): Eukaryota > Metazoa > Mollusca > Bivalvia > Cardiida > Cardiidae > Hippopus > Hippopus hippopus. Next base: position 39,959,028 of record OX328097.1, read on the forward strand.
AACAATGAAGCTGTGACTGAAAAACAATTATTAAAATCTTGTGATTTAATATGTTTTGTTGCTGTTACATAATGACCCATGTTGCAAAAGAATGGCCATTCAAACATATGTCAGTGGTTTTATTTTTTAGCTTATTGTGATCGATCACTGTCCGGCGTCCGTCCGTCCGTCCATCCGTGAACAATTACTTAAAAAATCTTCTCCTCTGAAACCGACGAACAGATTTCAGTGAAACTTCACAGAAATTATCCTTTGGTGATGCACTTTCAGAATACTTCAAAGATTTGAATTCCATGAAGAACTGTGGTTACCATGGCAACCGAAAGAAAAAACTTTAAAAATCTTCTTGTCCCAAACAGTAAGGGCTAGAGCTTTCATATATGGCATCATCTAGTGACCCTCTACCAAAATACTTCAAATTATGGCCCTGGTGTGGAAATTGGCCTTATGTTGTGGGGTCTCCGATTTCACATAGAGATTAAGAAGGAAATCTTTAAAAATCTTCTTGTCCCGAACCTTAAGGACTAGAGCTCTCATAAAAATCTTCTCCTCTGAAACCGGCAAACAGATTTCAATGAAACTTCACAGAAGTGATCCTTAGGTGATGCACTTTCAGAATACTTCAAAGATTTGAATTCCATGAAGAACTCTGTTTGCCATGGCAACCGAAAGAAAAAAACTTTAAAAATCTTCTTGTCCCAAACTGTAAGGGCTAGAGCTTTCATATATGGCATGTAGCATCATCTAGTGACCCTCTACCAAAAGACTTCAAATTATGGCCCTGGTGTGGAAATTGGCCCTATGTTGTGGTGTCTCGGATTTCACATAGAGATAAAGAAGGAAATCTTTAAAAATCTTTTAGTCCTAAATCCTCAGAGCTACAGCTTTCATATTTGGCATGTAGCATCATCTAGTGGACCTCTACTGAAATACTTCAAATGATGGCCCTTGTGTGGAAATTGGCCCTTTGTTGTGGGGTCACAGATTTTCATAGAGATAAAGAAGGAACTGAAAAAAACTCTTGAAAATTGGTGAGAATGTTTGTCTTAGTGGTATCTCAGACCAATACAATAATTGGTCATGTTGGGTTAAAAACTAGGTGAAAAGGTCAAATCTTAGAAAAACTTGTGTACAATAGGAAATGGATTAATTTGGTCAAAAGACTCAGGTGAGCGACTTTAGGGCCATCATGGCCCTATTGTCTTTTCATAAATGTCTGTTTCTTTTCATAAACATTTGTTGGAATGTCCACAATAATTGGAGACCTACAATCACATTAAGAAACATGGTCAACAGCTCGCTAAAGACTTAAGTGGCTAAAAAAGTCATAGCTGATGATGCAATTCTACTACCTTGTCATGGAGCCATTGGACATAAGTTTCATAGCAATTACTAGTAAAACATTTAAGATGCCTATTTAGTTGATTTCGCTGTAGATCAAAATTTCTCATGAAACACTGATAAACAAACAACTACCTGTAGACATTTTTGCTTTGCAGCTGTAAAGAAACTGTATTGCTACATTCAACAAAAAGGCGCAACTGTTACACATGTAAATAGAGGGTTAGTTGTTTTGCAATTTTGTTTCTTCATCTAATTTTATAAAATCAGATATGAAGTTTGTATTGATTTGAATACTAACGTCGACATTTCTATTGATTTGCTGTAAGTCTTTACAGAAACAGAAATATCGCACAATCCCGAGTTTAAATCAGTCTTGTCTTGATGCTGTCTTGGACTAGTTTGAAATTGAGTCATGCTGGTCAAAAAGTAGGTACTGGGCCAAGTCTGAGAAAAACCTTATTTGCACTCTAGAGGCATATTTTCAGCCTGATACTCATGAAACTTGGTCTGAATGTTTGTCTTGATGATATCTTGAACAAGTTTGAAACAGGGTCACGTCGGGTCAAAAAGTAGTTTGCAGGGGAAAACCTTGTTTGTACTCTAGAGGCCACATTTTCAGCCTGATGCTCTTTAAACTAGGCCAGGAAGGTTGTCTGTATGATATCTCAGACAAGTTTGAACTTTGGTCAACAAATCAATAAGTAGGTCACTTGGCCAATCTTAGAAAAAAACTTGTGTGTAGTCTAGAGACCACATTTTAAGTCTGATACTCATGAAACATTATCAGAATTTTTCTCTTGATGATATCTCTGACAAGTTCTTTTAGGTCAAGTTGGTCAAAAAGTGTGCCACTTGCACACATGCGTTTTACATCACTAAAAACAGGATATTTTCAGCTTTATGAACCATAGATGACTATTAAGATGAGCGCAAATGGCCCTCTTTTTTAATGAAATGCCATGTCACGGAAAAAAGGGTGGGGTGGGTAACAGGTTTTACAAAGGCTTAAATAGAGAAAACTTAACAAATCATCTTGTGGTATATGAACTCAATATGACTTAAATTTATATAGTGATCAAGATAAATAATTCCTGTTACAAAAGATAGTGTGTAACTATTTACCTCCCTTGATCATTATTACTATTACATGGTTTGTGTCGGGTATTCAAGATTTTGGGATAGAAAATATTCAGTTTTCAGAGAGGGTGATTCATTTTAATGCTAATAGTTATGCTCTGCTGAGGGAATATTTAACATAAAGTAAGGTTTCTATTGGTAAGTGTTTTGTTCCGGAACTTAACCATTTATGCCATGTAAAAAATGTTTTCTGCTTCTAATATTTGGAAATCTTCTTGTCAAAGCACTCTGTTAGAGTGCATTGATATTTGGTATGAACGATACTTGGCTAGACCTGCATGTATTCCCTGACATAATATTTGCATTTCACAAAGATGTGACTTTTTTTTCCTTTTTGGGGGGGGGGGGAGCTGGGCTATCTTTATCTTCGTAAGTTTACTGCTATACAGACTTTTTATGATTTATGTCTCTGTCAATGACAGTTAATTGCATGGACATTTACTTAACTCTTTACCAATTTTTAAGACAAGTTTTTCGACTTGACCAATTTAAAAGCCATGGCATATCTATCACAATTAAATGTAGCTTAAATGATTATTTATGTCCTTGAAAGGTAGGAAACATTGTGAGAAAGTAAGAAAATGCTTCTTCTTTTCCATAAATGTTTTCTCTTGTAGGGTAGTTAAAATTCGGGATTGTGTGGGAAAGGTTAAAAGCCAGTGGTGCGGTGCAGGGCCATTGTGGCTCTCTTGTTTACAGATTATGTACAGCAGTGACTTCCCCTACCTTTTTACGAAAACGCTCCTCACCCCTCACTTACCGGTATGTAGATTGGTTATCTCCGGTGATACAGCAATCTGATATATAAATGTTTTAAAAAACGGGGACCAGTTTGATGATGAGGGATAGAGTAAGAACTCCGACAAAGACAGATACACATATCTTTATTGGTTTAAGGTTTTTTAAAGCGAAATCATTATAAATCAAATAATTATAATTGATAGTGGTTTGTATTTCAAGAACACAGGGGTAAAAAGCGGTAGGCCTAAAATACGCAATGGAAATTTTTTTCAAAATGGACGAAATGGAAATCGTTTCCACGAAATGGAAATCGCATCTGACTTAATTTGATACCTACTAAAATTTGGATCAAAATATTCACATAATAATATCATTTCAATAATTTTTCAATGTATACTGCATGACTTATGCATGCACTTTTTCATAATAATTTAGCCGTTCTGTGTTCTTTTTATCCTTTAGTCAAAATTTTCGGTAATCAAAAATGGTGGGCGAAACGGAAATTTTCACGAAATGGAAAATGTCTCTGAATGAATTTGATAGGACTTCAATAGTAATTCTGTAAAGACTACTTCAAGATATTAGTAAGGTTCATCATATTTAAGCTGCCGAGCCCCGGTAGCTCAGTTGGTAGCGTGCAGGACTTGAGAGCAGGGGGTCGTGGGTTCGATCCCTGGCTCGGCCAATTTCTTTCCGAGGATTGATGATAGTCATTGCGACAGGATTCATTCCTCTCCCACCGATGACCATTGTTACGACAATGATAATGTGGGAAAACAGCCAGTGGCTTGAAAGAAAATTGTGCGGAGTACTCCGGTAAAAGATACTCCAGGAAAGCATGGATAGGTGCACTGGCCGCCGCGATATAACTGAAATAATGTTGAAAACGGCGTTAAACACCAAACAATCAATCAATCAATCAATCGTATTTAAGCTGCTCAATGGGTTTCTTTGCCCGACTCTGGTGGTCCCAGAAGAATGGCATTGATTCCTGGCACTCCTGAGCTATCAGGTTCTTTGGGAGCTTACTTTAAACTGGGTGCCATTGTGAGGGCCTTCCGCAAATTTGTAATTAGATCTATCACAGTCTGTTTACTCTTCTATATATGTACAGCCGGTGACCTACGATTGACCGGTTTCTGTCTGTTTCCCGTTTCAATGTTGACACTGGTACCCGGGCATATATGTCAACTGCATATCATCCTTGTATGAAAGAGTAAAATTAAATCACGAGCAAAAATTATGTCTGTATGGAATAATACCAATGCAAAATAATTTCAGTCCGATTTTTCTGATCAAGGCTGTCGTTGGCAGTCCGGCCATGGCCGGACCACTGTTTCGACCGCTTATAGTAGATCTAGATCTATGTAACTCAGCAAGTATTTATTGAAAAATAAAGATCTAATCTATTTATTTGAGTTTCACTAGCACAACTGGTCTCAAAATCGCTGTAAATTTGAATTTTTTTCGGAGGTAGGTCCCCCGAATCCCACTTGAGACAGGGTTAACAAACCCTTCTCCACCTCCAAAACAAAGGGTAACCGTAACGTTATACTTGTGATTGTTTCTCCGCTAAGGGCTAGAGCGTAGAGCGCTCCAGACAAAGCCAAAACAAAATAAAAACAGAGCTACCCTCCGAATCGAAGGTAGGCCTCCTGTCCTAACCAGCCAACTACATGTAATAAGAAAATAAAATTTTAATCGATCTAGATCTACAGCAAAATTGCAAATAAAGATAGTAGGCAATAGATCTAGGGGAAGAAATAGACGTTTTAATAGATCAAAACTGGACTAGAATAAAGGAAACGAGAGAAATTAAAGCTCCTAAATATCATTGTGGATCGGTCTCGCGTCTCGAAACGGTCACCGTCAGATTCCATTGTGATTTTTATGGTCAAAGGGAAAAAACTCTTACAGTCTGTTTGTCCATTAGTTATAAAGAGTACTCTCCCTTATTGTTACCCCCCCCCCTCGGAATAGTCTTTTTTTCAACTATTACAGTCACACCGAAACTTTAAGAACCGGTGCAAGGTTAATTTATACCCATACGGTCTATCGAAAAACCCGGACCCTCTGTTAACCCTTATCCTGCTAAATAAGTAAAATGAAACTTTCAAGCCGCTTTTAAAAACCCAATCTTTGCTATTTCAAAGGAGTTTTCTTTTGGACAAATGTTCTGATTGGACCGTGTAGATTCAAGATCAGACTGCACGTTCATAAGTACACACAAGTTTAGTCTGTGCTGATTCTTAAAGTTATGGTTTGCCCGCTGGTATTTTTCTGTCAAAGGCAGGATGCTGTTGCGTTATTTTAAAACAATTTATTGTCTAAGGGATTAAGTGTTCAAATTAATAGAGTGACTTCTCTTATAATCCCCTTCCACTCAGAAAGGGGGGGGGTCTAAACTGGAATCAACATCAATAATATCGGGAAAAAACATAGCTTTCATCTCCATTTATTAGCTTGGAAGATTCAGGTATGTTTTCACTTTCTGTCCCTTGTTCCTTACGGTCAGTGATCAAAGAAATGATTGGAATTTGACAATTCAGCCCACATTGACGATATTTGTTAATAACCTCGAAAACCTAATTGAACGAAAACATGTCGTTGGTCTATGAGTTTAAATTGTAACATACGAAAGCTTATTTATCGTATACATTCATCAGTTGATAAATTTTAATATGAAAATTATATAATTTATATATCTCACTGTGATAACCGAACTGTTACTTCAAAGTTTAAATTTTGGCGGTCGCATTGTTTACAAATGTGACGAAATACAAGGGAGACTACCACCTGTTTACAAAATAGTAACCACGTCAGCAATTGTTGTTTTTTTTTTTTCTTTCTTTTGTCTACTGTCATGATATTTTCAGAAGTAGCAACATCTACAATCCTGTCTTAAATTTTACCAGAAATAATGACAGCTCTACGAACATTTTTTTTTAGATACTAATCGTCTTCACAAACCGCAATGATGTTTATTCGTCTTTGGTCTTATGCTGTCCACAAATATAAGAGATGTAACTCTGCCATTACCTAAGTGATGTCAGTACGTACGAGTTTTCTCCCTTTGACCATAAAGTTATTCCTAATTTAAGCCGGTATCCGGTTCGTGCCACACAGAATTTCCCATTGACGAAAATCAGTGTAAACAGTGTGGAAAGAAAGTAAGAGTGTTCATGAAATACAGGAAATTCTAAAAGTCGAACAAATTATTAGATAATTGAATGAATCAACGGGATGTTTCACCCCACCATAGGCTGCCATAGTTTTAGGAAGAATCTTGTTCGTAATATTTCCTATGCCGTTTTCCTGGTAAAATGGAACTGGTGGATCAAATTGATAAAAGTTTAAGTTGAAAAAAAAAAAAAAGAAATGAGCAGATCAATTATATTATCTGTAAATTCTTAAAAGAACAATATACGAACTTGTCATAGCCTATTTGTGTTCACACCCCTTATGGAATTACATGTATGCTACGAAATCGTAAAATGGAAATCGATTGACGAAATGGAATTTATCAGGACACTAACTCTTGATTAGAAGTGGGGTAGAAAATAGTTAGGCCTATGTAAGAGAAATACTGCAATAATCTTGAATCGTTTTAAACTGATTTTAAAAGCACTTTTTCGTCATAGTTTTATCAGTCTATTTCCGTCACTATGTGAATTTTAGAAAATGGAATCGGTGAGCGAAATGAAAATTTGCCATCTCTGCTGAATCGAAATAAAAAAGGCTATTGTAATTTATAATTATAAATTTGGAAAAAATATTACACAAAATGAATATAAAATAGTCAAGGACGGCCACCAATAATTAATGCACGGTTTGTTTGCGCCTTATCCCACGATGTTTTCCACCTTTCCACAAACAAATTTTAAGATTTGAGTAAAACTCACGATTCCAATTGTGAGAAAGACTTTTGAAAACATTATGGGTAAAGAAGAAAACGCTGGTAACCAGCAATTGGTCCCGTTTCCCATATTGACTTCTGCCTTTCAAATTTCAATAATAAAAAAATACTGATTTTGTCGTACGCAACTGCTTTCAATTTGGAAAAGTCTAACATTTTGTCGTTTAGTAAAGAGTTTTATATGGGTGTGCTCATTGTTTTGTTAATAATTCCTTGATAAACTACGGAATTAATAAATAACTGAGTAACAGTCAAAATCTCTAGGTTTAACTACCCTATAGTAAAAGTCTTTTAAAAACATTGTTGGACAAGAAAAAAATAACAAGCAATTTCTCCTTTCCCACATTGTTTTCTACCTTTCCACAAACGAAATTCAATGTTAGAGAAATATTTATCTTGTCATCTGCAACAGCTTTTTTGCCTAATTTCACCAGGGCTGACCTCTGATTCAAGTCAATAATACCCATTTCGTCAAACTATTTCCATTTCGTAGCCAAATTTCCATTGGATAAAAGACAATTTTGACACTGAAATATGAACATTGAGCGGAAAACTGCATATGTGGTGTAGTATTCTTTAAAAAGATATTGACATGATATTGTTCGAAGATTATTTTGACCTCAAGTAAGTATGAAATTCGAGATGTGACGATTTCTATTTCGTCAGGAATCTATATGTATCGCTATATATGGTCCCTAATTTCGTCGATCGATTTCCATTTTGTCTATTTTGTATCAAAATTTCCATTGAGTACGAACAAAAAAATGACCAAATACCAAAAGTTTGTGTTATATTCTTTTGAAATTTATTGAAAATATAGAATCTACCCATTTTCATTTCATTTTTTTATTTTAATTTTCATCAAACACTTCCATTTCGCCCGCCATTTTCATTACCAAAATTTCCAACTAAAGGGTAAAAAGAACATTGAAAGGCTAAATTATGAGGAAAAAGTGCATAACTCATGCAATTTTCATTAAAAACTTATTGAAATGATATCATCACATGATTAATGTGATCCCATATCAAGTAGGTATCAATCAGAGACGATTTCCATTTCGTGAAAACGATTTTCATTTCGTCCATTTCGTAAAAAAAATCCATTGCGTATTTTAGGCCTATACCGGTAGACATTCGGCATTTCTCGGGTGATGGGAGCCATCAAATCCCGTTAGATGTAGGTACGGAATCGGCCGAGTTGTGACGAGTGCCCGGTAAAAAGGGCTGTTGTCGTAAACCGGAAGTAGTAACTAGTTTACGATAACAACGAAATCACGATGTAAACAACCATTTTCACGATACGGATTTTCGTGATTAAAAGTCTGCAATGGATATAACACTGCGCCAGTAAACCGACAAGTACTTCGATCAAAGACTTGTAAGAATTTATTGATTAATGCGCATACATTACTGTATATCTATCTAGCGGCTCCGCTCAATCGGATTGCATCTGATCCGAACAATTCTGTGTCCGACTTGGATTTCTTGAAAGATTTGCTGAAAGCTTACTACCAATCTTGCAGTATCAGCGACGGGCAAAATTTTGCTGCATAAGTGTGTAGAAATAGGATTATCTATGCTAGGATGGATATAAAATGCCAAAGAACTCAGCTCAGTATGAGGAGTTGTCAAATTATGGCACACTTGTAAGGATACGCGAGCCAACTGTTTGTGAGGCTATATCGCCAAACATTGTAAGGCATAAGATGTCAACAAAGAAAAATGTAACATCAACGACCGTGTATGACTCTAAGTCAAGACCATCAACAGTTCATAAAGATGACAAGCCAGATGAAAATGGTGTTTGGTTCTGGGTTAACAAGAATGGGTTTCCAGTTGATGAGATGACCTGGAACAGAATGTGGGATCATGTGGCCAGGATACATCCTGATGGTCATAAGATGGTCACTTCAATCAGAGGAAATGTAGATCTACCACAGGTATGATATTGATTATAGATTAAAAACCCTTTACACACATTTACACATACGGAATATTTTGCCATAGAACATTTCTGTAAATATTGTGGTAAGAGGAGAAGTTATAAAAGTCATGTTTCATACAAAAACTCATCACTTTTAAATTCAAATTTCCACCACACAGCTTTTCTAATGTTGTAAAATATGGATAGTCAGCATGAAATTGGGTGTGATATATAGATTTATTATATACCAGTAAATTTTCCGACAAATACATGTGTCGCAATCGGATAAAATAACACTCATGACAGAAAAACAAAATCCTTATCTACACACTGTGAAATACAGTTCCAAATATGGTGGGATGACGTATCTCGCGCACGGACTAAGCATGCATTGATTTGCGATTTCATTTGTCAAAAAGTTACGCTGCAATAATAATCCACCATTCATAAAAACGGAGATACTACCTTCCACGCTATTACTTGTCTCATTTTGTGTACTGTTTCCGAATGAAATGTTAGTAATTGCAAATTGTTGTCGTTGAAAGTTGTAGGTATATAATAAAAGGAATATTATGCTGTAGTAACTTTCCTGGTGCTTGTATTTACTTCTCGCAGCATAAGAAAATTTTGATATCGCGCTCGACCTTCGGTCTTGTGCAATATCAAATTTTCTCACACTGCTCGAATTAAATACAAGCACCAGGAGAGTTACTACAGCATAATATTCCGTATACATTTAGCAAGTAGCCTTGAATCCCACTGTATTGATCTATTTACTGTCATCATATGAATACAAAGCAAATTTATACACTTAATTACCTTAATTTATGTGTGTATATTCACACCAAATCATGTTTTTACTGTCTTTATATAGCCAAATTTTACTTTAATATCATTCTGCAGCAACAATCAGCAGTTATGTCAAATTCAGTGAATTTTGACATCACTCCATAGTATCGATGCATTGTGGCGAAAATTTAACAAAAAAAGGTATACTATGGAGTTCAAACAATGCCAAAATTAATGGAACAGAATGCACAGCCTCTGTTTAACAAATTAGTGTAAGTCTGTATTGTGGAAAATAAAAACATTTCAGTTTATTTTATCTCAATAAACTGTTGGTATCTGCTAATTTTCAACGAAAGCACTATTTACATTAATTTTCAGGTATGGTATTTTCAGTCAGTTATTGTGAAGATCCATAAGGAAAAGTTGAAACCAAAAGAATCCTGTGGCCAAGTTTTATTGTACACACTTGGCAGGTAGCACTCTGGTCAAAATATTGAGAAATTTGTAAAAAATTGTAAATAGATCAATACAGTGGATAGATTGATACAGTGGGGTGGGACTATACTGCAAATTAAGTTGTAAATTCAGTATAAGTTATTGCGTAAATTTTCAAATAGAATGATATTTCTTGTTAAATTTGAATGACATAAGCAAACTATAAGTATCCTGTTGGCCTACTTCCAAAGTACTGGGAAAGATTGGTGTAAAGGTTCCTTTGATTTGCATAGAAGGGGTTTAATACGTATTTTAAAAGTATTTGAGTTACCGGTATATCAGGTTAACAGGCAAGTTATCTGTCTTTCCCTAGTTTTACCAGTGCTAGGCATTGGCTCCGAAGTGTCCTGCTAAAGGACACTTAACAATGTAAGAAGCACCACTGGCAGGAATAGAACTAGGATTTCCTGATTATGATATAGACGGGACCCATAAATGTGTTATGGACAATCATGATGGTTATCAATTACTTACTCCAGGTATTTCTACGAATTTCTTATTTTCTTTCAGATTCCAGTCCCACAAGCTCCACTCTCATTTTCCCCGGTGTTATGTGTGGCCGACAAACTTGACAAGATACAGACTTATATGAACACTTTACAGTATCCTGAACTAAGTCCCAACACTTTTCCTTATGAATTGTTTATAAAATCTTTCCATTCATAGAACAGTTTCAGTTTGTCCTCCATTAATCATATACCGGATAGGAATTTTGGACTCCGATGAGTCAGATGATATTGTTATTGACAGAGTAAAGTACATTGTGGAAAAGGAGAAAATGCTGGTAACCAGCATTTTCTCCTTTTCCCACAATGTTTTCAAATGTTTTCTTCCCCAAGGTTGTTAAACATGAAATACAGGATTGTTTTACAAAGGGTTGAGAATTTATCTTATAAGCCGTGTGTTCTGTGTGAGACAGGCTTTAATGGCATGCAAATGCTTCATGATATTAACTCACTTCTCCTTCAAATAACCTTTTTTTCCCAATTACGGTAGACCATTTTTGGAGAATTTAGTGACTCAAGAAGAAAAAGCTCTTCATGAACAATTTCTTCTTATGTCACTATGTTTTCACATGCATTCATTGATCATTCCTTAACTCTTTACCACACAGTCCCGAATTCGAACAATCCTGAAGTAGACAGCTTATGAAAACATTGTGGGGGAAGGAGAAAATGCTTGTTAGCACCATTTTCTTCCTTAACCACAACGTTTTCTATCCTTCAGAGACTAATCCCATCATTTTAGCCACATTCACCTTGTTGTATTTAGATGCTTTCACATTGGACAGGTCTAAACTTTTGTTGAGTTGTTAGGGAGACATCAAACTGAATTTTATTTCCCCAGTTTTTTCTTTTAAACATAGCTAGAAAAATGTGTAGAAAAGTCGAGGAATCTCTCAGAACTTTATTGGTATGGTTCTGTAAAATTTTCTCTTCTATTAGTAACAGGATATGCATTACTGTGTAACAAGGAATAAAAACATTTTGGACACGGAAGAATACCAGTTGCTCAGTAGGTAGAGTCAGTGAGTTATTGTTATGAAGGTCATGGAGACAACTTATTTTTGTAGTGCTTTTCTTAAGCTCACTGTGTGTCGTCTGTCATCCGGTCATCAACATTTACCTTGTGTGCACTCAAGAGGCCACATTTTCAATCAGATACTCATGAAACTTGGTCAGAATGTTTGTCTCAATAAAGTCTCAGACAAGTTAGAAAATTGGGTCATGTTGGGTCAAAAAGTAGGTTACATGGCTAAATCTTAGAAAAACCTTGTGTGCATTCTAGAGGCCATATTTTCAGCCTGATACTTTTGAAACATAGGCAGAATGTTTGTCTTGATGATATCTTGGATAAGCTTGAAATTGAATGATGTCAGGCCAAAGGTAAGTCACAGGCCAAACTTTAGAAAAACCTTATTTGTGGTATGGAAACCACATTTTCAGGCTGATTTTCATAAAACCAGGTCAGATTGTTTGTTTTGACGATATCTCAGACAAGCTTGAAAATTGATCATTTCAGGTGAAAAAGCTGGTCACTGAGTAAAATCTTAGAAAAACCTTGTGTGCACCGTAGAGGCCACATTTTCAGCCTGATAGTTATGAAACCTGGTTGGTATGCTTGTCTTGATGATATCTTGGACATGTATGAAATTGGATCATGTCAGGTCAAAAATTAGGTTACAGGGTCAAATCTTAGAAAAAACTTGTATACATTCTAGAGGCCATATTTCCAGCCTGATACTCATGAAACTTGGACAGAAAGATTGTCTTGATGATGTCTTAGTCAAGTTTGAAATTGGATCAAAACAGATCAAAGAGTAGGTCACTGGGCCAAATCTTCGAAAAACCTTGTGTGCGCTATGGAGACTACATTTTCATTCTGATACTCACGAAACATTGTCAGAATGTTTATTTTGATGATATCTCTGATAGCTTAAAAAGTAGGTCAAGTTGGTCATAAAGTAGGTCACTTACACTTATGTGTTTTACATCATTAAAACCAGGGTCTCTTCAGCTTTATCTACCATAGATGACTTTACTCAGTTGAGTGCTTGAGGGCCAATCGCCCTCTGGTTTTATTTTGATGTCTGTTGTCCTGATTTATTCTTTTCTTGTTTACGTGCTAAAGTCTGCATTTGTGGTCATTTTTTTGCGAAACTTGCATAGTTGCTGTACATCATCAATAGCTTGAAATCAAGTGATTTTGACAAAAAATCTGACTAAGGGAAAAGTAGCTAATTAAAGTTGAAAATTTACTTTTCTTGTTTACTGGTAAAGTCCCCATATATGGCTGGATTTTCATAAAACTTGCACAGTTCCTTTTTCTCATCAATAGCTTTAACCCTATTGCTTTTGAAAAAAATCTGACAATAATTAGGGAAATAGTAGCCATTTAAAGTTGAAAGTTTACATTTCTTGTTTACACGATAAAGTCCACATTTGTGGTTCGATTTTTGTAAAACTTGCACAGTTGCTTTATATCATCAATAGCTTAAACCCTTTTGATTTGGAAAAAATTCCAACAACTTGTAGGGGAAAATTAGCCATTTAAAGTAAAAGATTTACATTTCTTGTTTCCGCGATAAAGTCAGCATTTTTCATGTAATTCTTTTGAAACTTTCACAAATCATTTATATCATCAAGGGATTGAAGGAAATTAATTCAGCTCTCTGTTCAGGAAAAGCAGCCATTTATTGAATTAACCTTGTATACCCAACACAGCCCATATTGTTGCTAACATTTCTTTGAAACTTGCAGGGATTGTTTAATACAATGAGCACTGAAACCCTATAAGATTTAGCTGGATTCCAAACTAGTGGTTTCTAGAAATTGTGCTTCAATTATTTCATTATTTTTCAATTCACCATGCCTACTTATCATGCTGTCTTAGTGGGTTCAAGCTCAGTTGCAACAACACCCTCCCTTCCATTTTTTTTTTTCTTTGTATATGTGTGTTTGTCTTTTTCCTTTTTGCATCATTAATTAATGATGTATGCTAAAAAATTAGCGAAATCACTGCCAGTAGAGTGATTCAGGCCCTCACTGTCTCAAGGTTTTTTCCACCATGAGTTAACAGTCCCATCCTTATGATTTTTCCATGCGAAATTTTCCCCTCCTGTGAAAGGCTTTTGGCCAAAATCTTGTTTTATGCCCCATTAATTCATTTTGATTACCCATATTTCACCTCTTGATATCTATAAAGCTGTCTGTTGCAAATTTGTTTCAGAAGATGTTGAAGTAAAAAAGATAGTTCAACAGGGGCTGCCATGTAAAAGTTATTGCTTGAATGGATGAACACTTGGTAAAAAAGCTACAAAATGTATGTAATAATAATCCTGAGTATATTTTCTTTATGTGAAGAGCTATAAGCTGGGTGATACAGGTCATGTCAACCCTTCATCAAGCAATCTCATGTTTTTTTACAACCCAAAAGAGGAAAGCTTTGGAAAACATTGTGGGAAAAGGAGAAAATGCTGGTAACCAGCATTTCATCCTATTCCTACAATGCTCTTTACATTTTCAAAGCTAAATCCCCTCAAAATTTTGTTATGTGGTGAAGAGTTAAATATCTGACTTAATGACTTACTATTTTTGTCCCTAGATCACAACTGTATCAGTATTGAACATCTTTAACAGAATTTTAACAGGTATAACCACACTGGTACACAGTTCTTTGAAATAAGGAAGAACAGACCCATCACAGGGTAAGTAGTTATTATGTTAACATTCAAAATAATGTCAATGAAAGTTTTAATAATCCTTTCCTCTAGATTTTCAGTTATGATTTTTGTTACTTGGTACTCTACAAATTCACCTCTTTGCAAGTTTGTAAAAACCTCATCGTCCACAAAGATAAGTACATGTAGTTTGCTCCGTTTCCCACACTCTTTACATATAAAAAAAAGGACCCCTTTTTTCGCTTTACATATATATATTTCTCTTTTGTGTCACTTGTTCTAGTTGGTAGTTTGTCTTAGAATGGTCAGTATGGCTATGGTTAACTGTTTACCACACTGCAAAATTTTAGACCTATCCAGATTGAAAGCATTTTGGACGACAATTTCATAGTAGCTCAAATGACACAATTTTTCTTTGATAGGGTAGAAAACTTTGTGGGAAAAGGAGAAAATGCTGGCTACCAGCATTTTCTTCTTTTCTCAAAATGTTTTCAAAAGACTTCTTCCTCAGGGTCGTTAAAAGTCATCGTTGTGTGGTAATGGGTTAACCCTCAAAGTGCTAAACAGTTGAAATAGACTGTCATAATCAGGAAGAAAGACCAAAGCTTTTGTAGTGTCAAGAGTATGTTTGCCTAAATTTTTCACAAAAACGTGGACCGTGTAGATTATGTCACATTCTTTGCAAGTATGCAGCCTGATTTTTATCTTCACTGTCTACAAAAGGCCTTGTGAGGTTGATCTAACATTGTCATCAAAAACAACTACAGTTGTGCTTAGCAATATAAGGGTTAAAGTTCCTAGCTGCATTTGTTGTACATTTTCAAACATATAGGAACACTGTGATCAGTAAACTGTTGTTAAAATCTAAAAAGGCACAAATACATTTGAGCCATGAAAAAAAGGGTTTAATAAATCTCCATGAATTATATCAAGTAAGTTATCACATAATTATATATCCATAAGATCCATTTATGTCCTAAAACCGGCTGAAACCTGTGGTACAATGTCCTTGGATATGCTGAAAATTCACCAAAAGCATAAAGGTTCAACTCAGGTCAGACTATGCAGGCTCTCCTGGATCAGTACTTTTAGCAGATGCATTAAACCCCCTTTTCATAGAGAATGGCTCATTTATTTATGAATGTTGCTGTTGTGTGTTACATATTGGAGATTAATGTCATTGTTTTTGTAACAGGTTAATGGAGGTTGCCAAGGATATGATTAGAGAAGCTCTACCAATCAAATGTTTAGAGGCCATAATTCTCGGAATGTATCCTTTTTATTCAGAAGTTCTTTCTGGTATGCAATAGATACTTGAGTGTGAAGGTTATGTAAGGATTTGTGTTCGTTTTATAATTTACCAAATATATAAAAATAATTTTTGCAGGAAATTTAGAGCCCAAGCCTAGTGCTGGTGAACCACAGGACAGGCATGAATATGTAAGCTGTCATGATGATATAACTAAGACAAGGGCATCACATGCAGGTGCCAACTCTCGGCTGCAGTTGCTTGACTTTCAGTCAAAATTCTGAATCAAATAAAGGGGTATAACTATGTCAAAAATATTTTGTTGGTTACCTGCCCTTGTTGTATTGGTTCCCCTTTTGATAGTTAACAACTTGTCCAAGTTTGAAGTAAATATCTTAAGTAGTGACAGAGATATTATAAAATTTCAAAGTTTTTTGCATGACAATGACACAAACAATGACAGGGAGCCCTATAACAATACATTTACCTTGATGTTTTCTTCAAAACCAACTATTAATGTTGAAAGTGTAGAAAAACACCAGCAAATCAATCAATTTCATTTGTTGCGTGACACCCTAAAAGTATGGTATGCTGTTTCATGCCTCACTGTTTTGCCATTAACTCTTTACCAAACAACAAAATTTTAGACTTTTGTATTTTTTCCTTGTGTACGCTCTAGAGGTAACAATTTCAGTCTGATTCTCATTAAACTTGGTCAGAATGTTTTTGCTAATAATATTTCAGACAAATTTGAAAATGGGTTGAGTTGGATCAAAAACTAGGTCACTGGGTCAAAACCTTGTGAACACTCTGGAGGCCACATTTTCAGTCCAAACTCATGGAAATTGGTCAGAATGTTTATCTTGATGATCCTGGACGAGTTTGAAAATGGTTAGGTGATCAGGTCAAAACTTTATGTACTGTACGCTCTAGAGGCCACATCTTCAGCCCAATACTCATGACAGTTGACCTGATTGTCTTGACCATATCTTGGAAGAATTTGAAAATGGGGTCAAAAAGTGGGTCACAAGGTCAAATCTTACAAAAATCTTGTGTAAGGTCTAGATGCTACATTTTCAGTCCAATACTCATGAAAGTTTGTCAGAATGTTTGTCTTAACAATATCTTGAATTTGTTGCAAAATGTGTCATGTTGGGTCAAAAACTAGGTCACAAGACCAAATCTGTATCAGACCTTACATACACTTCATTTCCATATACTTCCTTACATAAAACATTTTCAGGGCAAAACTTCTGAAAGTTGGTCAGAAACATTTTTTTTTTTTTTATAGTATCTCAGACATGTTAGAAAATTGGTCACACCAGGTTGAAAACCAGGACAACAGGTCAGATCTTTAAAAATCCATGCAAACACTGTGGAGGCCATATTGTTAGTCTAATAGTCATAAAAGTTTGCTAGAATGTTTGTCTAGATGATGTTAAGGATTTCTTTGAAGGACTTCTTTAAAAATAGGCCATGTTGGTTCAAAAAGCAGTTCACCAGGACAGATCATTAAAAAAAAAAGCTTGTGTACACTGTAAAGGCCACATTTTCTGTCCAGTGTTCATAAGAATTAGTCAGAATGTTTGTCTTGATTATATCATAGATAGGTTAGACAAGTAGATCCAGAAAACACATTTTCAGTCCAATACTTATGAAAAATTTGTTAGAATGTTTGTCTTGATATTTCATAAGCGAATGGAAATGGGTCATGTTGGGTCAAAAGGCTCAAGTGAGCTACTTCAGGGCCACCATGGCCCTCTTAGTTTATTTTTAGAGACAATCAACATGAATTAAGGTTTTGTAAACAAATACCAAACAGGAGCTTGAATTATAGGCAACAAGCCAATTCAATATTTATGGCCACTGATATTTTTTATTTGTTTAATTAATTTAGCCTTGACAATGAACTTTAAGATTTCTAACAAATGGAATGATGGGAGTGGAGCGCTTTCCCATCAGTTTCAAGACAGCTTTTAATGGTAATGTCCATCGGCATGTGGTATTGGGTATATACCATAGTGGTAAATATGGTGCTTTGGGAATGAGTCGGCGGGATGATCTGATGTATAAACCTCTAGTCTATAGGGTATGGAAAAAGTGTTACATTTTTTCAAAGCTATACTACCGGCAATGATAAAGATAAAAACTCTTTAACTCTTTACCAAACATGTAATAAATCTGAAAATTTGATTCAGTTAGCTGCAGATTAAAGTACTGTGAGATTTTAAGGGCATTATTATTATACTGCAAAGAAATTTCTCGTGATCTGATTCGATAATATGACCCGAAAATATATATCATGTACACTGGCAAAACCCATTTAAAACCAGTTTCCCTTTCAGGTGTCCCGTATACATGACTACACTTTCAACACAACATCCAAAATGGCGGCGGCGATCGATCAATACAAGCCGCCCACAAGAAAAAACATACTGAGTAGCCTGCACCATATTATAATGCTTACTAGTTTCCCTTGATGGTTGTCATTAAAAAGGAAAGAATGGATTTTTTTTGAAAATAAATTAATATAGAACTTTACATGTATTATCGGTCACATGGGTCAAAGGTCAAGGTCAAATGTGAGCTTTTTGAAAATTATTTCCATGTTAGCTGTTAGACTTAGGACCCTGAAACTTTATACAAGTGTTGCTCATGACCCAAGGAGGTGGTCTATTGTTTTATGGTCACATGGGTCAAAGGTCAAGGTCACAGATGAAATTTGTTAGAAAATGGTTTCCATTCTCTAACTCAGTAGCTGTATGACCTAGGACCCTGAAACTTTATACAAATGTTGCTCATGACCCAAGGGGGTTCCCTGTGTTTTGGGGTCACATGGGTCAAAGGTCAAGGTCACAGGTGAACTTTGTTTTGAAAATCATTTCTATTCTCTAATTGTGCTGCTTCAGTGACAAGGTACTGGTTGGGGTTATCTGTCGGCTTTGCAACAGTTCTAGAACATCCAAACCCCATCCTGTACATACTAATGTGAATTGCTTTATCCAAGCAATTAATATGTATATAAACAGTGTAGGCTTTTGTGAAAAAAAAAATGTTTTTCTGATGAGAAACTGGAAATTTATACTTTTGTTATAATTGTATTCTTTGAATTCCTCAAAAAAATTGCTGCAGAAAATCTTTAAAATAATGCTTTATAAGAAAAATGTTATAGCTATTTCTACTTTTTGCATAATGTTGCCCAAAATGGTCTTCTTTAACTCTTTCAGCGTCGAATAGATAAACTCGACCTCTTTCGACAGCTATAAATACAATCCATTGAAACTTAGAAAGAGTCTGATTGTACAGGCTTGACTACACAAGCGTACATTATAGGTCAAAGATCAGACTGCTTTTTCTGTGCAGTCTGATCTTGATCTATGCCATCTGCAAAGGTCACTCTTTTCGCCTATGGCGCTGAAAGGGTTGAGATGAAGAAAGTCATGTGTAGTGTAGGTGGTAGTGTTTTTATATAGAATCTAATAAAATATTTTAATAGTACTGAATTATAATGATTAGTTTATTTAACTTCTTTTGCTGTTTATCCAAATTCCTTTTTAAAGATACTTCTATACAGACAGAGAGAAAAAATGCAGTTAAAATTTTATAGTGTGTATAATGATTCAGATATTGGTCAGCTATGTAAACATAAGTAAATAATCGATAAATATGGTGTACAGGATAAAGAAACTCAAGGGATTTGTACTCACTTAAAGCCGGAAACAACAACAGCAATAGCTTGGAAGGCCTCCAAAGCATGAAATGCATCTTCTGTCCGTCGTAATCTGTGCAACCTTGCAGCCGTCGGGGGCAACATGTGGCATGAAGACACCAGAATGATTATAGTTTCATAAAATAAGGATGAAATAGGTTAAAAACTGGCTGAAAACTGGCAGAAAATGAGTAAAGATGTATCTTTAATGTAATACAGAAAAGGGAATGAATTATCATTACTTATAGAATGATTTTTAAAATATTTCTTGTTGCTTGTAACATTTTTCAATATTTTAGGTATAGGTCAGCCATTTAGTAATGTTATTGTTTTATTTCAGACTTTGTCAGAGTTGATCAATGATTTCGAAAAGTCCTACAAAAAATGTGAGTATGTGTAACTGTTTTAATTAAGCTAAACATATTTTTTCATATGTTCCTACCAGACTACTATTAAGTATGTGCAGATATTGCTCAAAGAAATTAGCTATTTCTGTATTTGTCTTTATGCTTTATTCAACAGTTTATGCCTGAAGCTGATAACTGTTAAAATCATCTTTTTATACGCCCGTCGAAGACGGGACGTATTATGTGATCACCGGTGGCGGGCGGGCGGCGTCCCCATTCTTTGTCCAGAGCATATCTCCAAAACTATGCTAGCTACGGTTATGAAACTTCATGGGTGGATAGATCTCATCAAGGGGGAGTGCAGTGCACAGGAATCATAACTCTCGCATGCTTAATTTTTGAGTTATTGCCCTTTGTTGTTTTTCATACTTGAATTTTGTCCGGAGCATATCTCCAAAACTATACTAGCTACGGTTATGAAACTTCATGGGTGGATAGATCTCATCAAGGGGGAGTGCAGTGCACAGGAATCATAACTCTTGTTTCCTTAATTTTTGAGTTATTGCCCTTTGTTGTTTTTCATACTTGAATTTTGTCCGGAGCATATCTCCAAGACTATACTAGCTAAGGTTATGAAATTTCATGGGTGGATAGATCTTACCAAGGGGGAGTGCAGTGCACAGGAATCATAACTCTTGCTTACTTAATTTTTTAGTTGTTTCCCTTTGTTTATATTCATACTTGAATTTTGTCCAAAGCATATCTCCAAAACTATGCTAGCTATGGTTATGAAACTTCATGGGTGGATAGATCTCATTAAGGGGGAGTGCAGTGCAAATGAATCATAACTCTTGCTTGCTTAATTTTTGAGTTATTATCCTTTGTTTATATTCATACTTGAATTTTGTCCAAAGCATATCTCCAAAACTATGCTAGCTACGGTTATGAAACTTCATGGGTGGATAGATCTCATTAAGGGGGAGTGCAGTGCAAAAGAACCATAACTCTACCTTGTGCTGTCTTTGAGTTATTTCCCTTTGATCGTCATTTTTACAGCATTTTCTGCTTGTCCGGAGCATAACTTTGTCATCTCTAGTCCGATTGACTTGAAACTTGGCATGTGTGTTACTTGCAATAATACGGATTGCAGTGCAAAAGAACCATAACTCTACCTCATGCTGTCTTTGAGTTATTTCCCTTTGATCGTCATTTTTACAGCATTTTCTGCTTGTCTGGAGCATAATTTTGTCATCTCCAGTCAGATTGACTTGAAACTTGGTATGCATGTTTGTTGCAATATTACGGAGTACAGTGCGCAAGAACAATAACTCTACCTAGGGCGGATTTCGAGTAATTCCACTTTGATCTTCATTTTTACAGTATTTCTTGCTTGTCTGGAACGGAACTTTGTCACCTCAAGTCAAATTGACTTGAGACTTGGTAAACATGTTTGTTGCATTACCTGCCCTTTACGATTATTATACCCCCTTGACAACTGGCGGTGGGACGGGCGTATCTTGCGACAATTTGCCGCTCTTGTTTTAATTTAAAGTTGAACAAATTTGCATACAAGTCCAATAGAAAAGGAAATTTGTTGTATAGGAAGAGCTAATCACCTCCAGTTCATCTCTTAATAGTTTACACATGTATTGTTTTGGGTCTCACATACATTCTTGTTTAAACTCTTGAATGAGCCTTTAACAACTTTATTTGTTTTTGCATCCAGCATAGATCAAGATCAGACTGCTCAAAACCTGCAGTCTGATCTTTGTTCTACACTGTGCATTTTGCATGGACAATTTGGAGAAAAGTAGCTTTGAAATTATTTGGGTCTTATTTCTAGACAGAAAATATGTGTTGGGTTTATTTGGCGCTCTATGGGTTAACTATGTATTTACCTCAGAAAAGCTTGGACATTGTTTGTATTAAAAAACAAGTATGTTGCCTCTGATACTTTATTTTTTCTGATTCTGTTATTCAGTCTTCTTTCAATGATAAACATGATGTTTAGTGATCATTTATTGATATGAAAATATTCCTTTTACCAGACTGGCATGATGTGAAAAAAATAAAAGTTGGTCTTCCAGTCTCTCATGATCCTCACAGCTATGAATGTATACAGTGGAAGGTAAGATGGAACCCTTTCTTCTTCTTGATATTCTCTATGGTCTGAGGAGTCATGTTTCTACAAAGAATACTAGAAATTTGCACTGCATAACGCCAAAACAGCAAGTTAATGATGTAAAATAGAGCATCATAGTTATAAGTTGATTTGTGGCACAACAAAGCATGATGTGCATGTTTAAGCTATTAAGTGTCCTTTTCCATTTTTGGTCTTTTTTAGTAATAATTTATTATATATGATATCTCCTGACCTCAAGTTACTGCCTGGCTAAATGTGCTCTGCTTTACATCTAACCTGTTTTCTCATGAAGTTCTTGGACTCTTTCAAATACCAGACAATATCATAAGGGTAGGAGTGAAATATGGACAAACTTCACATTTTTCATTTAGTTTGTCAAACTAAACAGTATTTCATCTATGTCACAGTGAAGAGTTGATCTATTCATTTAGTCATCGTCATGTTTTTATCAGCTTTACATTCATTACTCACTAAAGAATACTAACCCACACTTTCCCCAATCAATAAATGAAGTCAGTACAAAATTTAAAGGTGGAATAGGAGTTATTCTTGTCACAAAGGCTTTCAGCAATCCTGAGAATAAACAAGTTTGTAAAAATTGTGGAATACACTATAGCCAATAGGGAAATTCTTCATAAGTTACTTTTTCATCAGGCTTAGCTACTTGTGCATATAAATGACTATATGAAAGGAAAGTTTTAGCTGTGAAGGGTTACAAAAAAAGATATAAGAATCTTGATTATTTCATGTTTCTGTGTAATTTATTTTCAGACCTTGACCTTGAATAGATATAAGATGACACAGAAAGACATGGTAAAAGAGGTTGATGCTCATGCTAAGGACATCAGGACTAAGGTACTTTCTATTTCTATAGGATACCATAGTTTATCGGTAGGGTTACCAACTGTAAGCTTTATCCTATATCCTCTATAGTATATTGAAATCTTAATTAGACAAAATTTTAGAGTTGTTCAAATTCAAATCATTTGCAGACAATGAATTAAATGTGGCTCAAATGACGTAATTTGTCTTTTAAATGGTAGAAAATATTGTGGGAAAAGGGTTTCCTCCTTTTCCCACAGTGTTTTCTAAACCCTTTTACTGAGGGTCATTAAAATTTGGGATTGTGGTAAAGGGTTTAATATTTAACCAGATGACAAAATTATAGACTTTTTGATATTGAGAAGAAATGTGTGATTTGTCTTTGAAAAAAAAAAAAATGTTGAAAAAGGAGAAGATGCTGTTTTCTTTTTTTCCCCACAATATTTTCTAAAACTCGTCAGGGTTGCAAAAAATCAGATTGTTTGGTGTATAAGTGGCTTAATGTAGTTGTGTTTCACATGACCATTCATGGTAATTATTTTATTCTTTGGTCAACAATAAAGAGTAGCACATTCTGATTTTACCTTGTGATGGTAGATAACTGTATGCGCTAACTTCAGACTACTAAAACTTAGCGCTTGTTATTCAAAAGATAAAAAAAAAGTTGGAAAAAAGTTATTGTCTTTCAAGAATGATGTTGAAAATATTTTGGGAAAAAAGGCAATTGCTTAAATTATTTACAGCAGTTGCTCTTTTCTAAACAATGTTTACAAAAGTTTTTCACTGCAGAGATACATATAAAATACATCCATGCACAAAAACCGATGAAAAAAGTAAAAAATAAAATGTTTTGAATTGGAAAGAGGTATCACATGTTATTTTATTGCTAATTTGGGTTATCAGAATTATGTTGAAAATAGTTCAAATTCATGGTAACTAATTCATGGCAGTTCAGCAGAAAGGGTGAATTCTACAGTTTGTATTTGATGTTTTCATAGATATGGCAAGGCAATTTAGTTGTATATTCCCCCTTTCTCCTCCCTCTGCTGTGCTTTAACCATTTCTTAACACATTGTTTTCTGGCAGTTGAGTTTGTTTGTCTTTATGACCACCATTAATAACTACATAGCATTATTTTCTTTCATCTCAATGATATGAAATTATGAAAACACATAATTATTTTTGTGTCAAATGATATTCACAATAGTGTATTTGCCAAAATAAGAGCATACAGATTGCATAAGCATTTGAGATTATACTACCTATTAGTTTTGTTATATTCATTTGTTAGATGTAGATTTTATCTCTTTCTAGCATACTTTGCTACATAATGTTTGGCTTTCCATAAGTTTGAGAATATCCTTGAAGGGCCAATTGGGTTATTTCACTCAACACTGTATGAAGCATCGGCTGTGTAATTATTTCATAAGAGAAATGTAGATGTTGGAATAAGTCAGTATCTTGCACTTACACTGTTGGGTATTTTGTTGGTTATTGAAAAGTATTGAAAGAAGTGAATTTCCCTTTTGTAGGGCTGTATGAGTTAACTCTTTGTTAAACAACAAAATTTCAGACTTGTCTAAATTAATAGCATTTGCAGACAAATCAAATATTGCTTAAAGGATAAGATTTGTCTTTGAAAGGATAGAAGACATTATGGGAATTGGAGAAAATTCTAATAACCAGCATATTCTACTTTTCCCACAATGTTTTTCGAACTTTTTTAATGTCTTTTTCTGATGGTCATTAAAACGTGATTGTGTGGTAAAGGGTTGATATAGAATTTGTAAACATATAGATTGCAGCTCTAAAATTTGTACTGAACTTGATTCCCATTGACAATGTAGGGAAAACTAAACTGGAAAACTCATGAGGAACCCCCACCAAAACCAAAGGTAAGCAACAAGCAAGGTGTTGGCTTAATGTATTTTAAATCACTTACAAAATGTCAGACAGTCTATAAGCTGTGTTAAGTACTGATCAGCCACTTGGGATATTCCTCCACAAATGACTCTCTTTCGATGCAATTTGTTCCCGAGAAATATTTCATGCATAAGGATTTTTTTCAAATTTATTTACCCTGACAAGATTGAATCATTTTGATAGTTTAAACAAATTTTATACTTCCTAATAATGGTGGACTTGTAATCATGTCATTTTGGATCCTGCTTGTAAAATAGTTCCAGAGGGAGTTGTGAACCCTTTTTAACCATTTACCAAGCAATACCATGTTTTAACAACCCTGAGGAAGAAGGCTTTCGTAAACTTTGTGCGATAAGGAGAAAATGTTGGTTACCAGCACTTTCGCATTTATCCACAATGTTTCTGCTCTATCAGAAATTTCATATGAGCCATGTGCTGTGAAAAGGGGGCTTAATGCATTTGCAAAAAGTATTGAAACATGTCAGCCTGCGCAGACCATGCAGGCTGACATGGATCGAAACTTTTCGCTATCTCTGAATTTTCTGCATATAAAAGGATAATTCTACCTCATGATTTTAGTCGGTTGTCAGACAAAGTGGATTCTATGGATATCTAATTATGAGATTTCTTGCTTTGTACAATATAGTACGGAGATGCATTAAGCCCCCTTTTGTCAGAGCATGACATATATTTGAGCCACGTTTGATTTGTCATCTGCAAAATGCTTTCTGTTTTGGCATGTCTAAAACTTTATTGTGTGGTAAAGATTTAAGAGGAGTCTAAGAAGGAACTGTAACTGTCTAACTTCTACTTAAGTGTGAGCATCCTTTTGACAACTGAACCCTTTACCAAACCTCAGATTTTCTACTCTTCCAAATTTAGAGCATTTACAGTATGAATGATAAGCTCAAAACCTGGTATAAATCAGTCAAAGATCTCTGATGGGGTAGACAACATTGTAAGAGAAAGAAAAAGCGCTGCTTACCAGCATTTCCTCCTTTTCCCATTATGTTTTCAAAAGTTTTCTCTCCTATGGTCGTTAAAACACAGGATTGTTTGTGAAAGGAATTAAGGTGCTATGAAGGATCAGACTGTAGTCATAGCAACCACAACATATTTTTAATCTTAAGCTCATACTTACAAGTATGTATTCAACAAAAAGAGCTTTGAAAGACATTGAAACAACACTTTAGATTTTTAAAATATCTTATCTGGATCAAAAGTTATGAGGATTTGAAGATTGAAAAAATAAGCCATTTTTTGGAATTTTCTGGCAATTAAACCCGCGTGTGAGTCACGGAACCATTTTGAAGAAAATTTCAAAAGCTTTCATAATTTGAAAGATTTCAACACCTATTTTTTCTAAATTTATGTATTTTTTCATGCTCTTTCTTCTATTGTCATTATTTTTCATCTGTAATAAGTATTTTAAAAGATACTTTGATCCAAAATAAAAAAATAATCTGAATATCTCAACATTTATTCAAATTAAAAGGCAGACAAAAATTTCATGGTTAGGCAACTTGTAATTATCACAGGAATTGGTATGCATGTAAACCTTATTATTATTTTACCTTTATCATCATTATAAAGAACTGTGAGAGTTTTTTCATGGTGAAGAACAAAAAAAAAATCTTAAAGATATCACATGAATTCTAACAGATGACAAAATTTTAGGCTTTTCAAAATTGAATGTGATCGCAGACGACAAACAAGTTATGGCTCAATGATGAAAACTGTATCAGAAAGAGAAGAAAACATTGTGGTAAAGGGAGTAACTAGTCTTGGACCTATTTTTTGTCCAATATCTTCTGGGATATTCCCATGAAAATAGCCACAAACATTTGATACACATGTCCACATTTTTACAAATTCAATAAATGGTCTTCAGGTAGTGTTGGGTGATTAAAATATGCAAGCCATGCTCTGTGAAAATGGGGCTTAACTCTTTACCAAACGACAAAATTATAGACTGGTCCAAATTGAAAGCATTTACAGATGACAAAATAGATGTAGCTCAAATGATGATTTTTGTCTTTGATACGGTAGAAAACATTGTGGGAAAAGGAGAAAATGCTGGTTACCAGCATTTTCTCCTTTTCCCACAATGTTTTCAATAGGCCTCTTCTGTAGGGTCGTTAAAACATGGGATTGTGTGGTAAAGGGTTAATGCATCTGCAAAAAGTATTGACCCAGGTCAGCATGAGCAGTCAGCGCAGGCTGATCTTAGTTGAAACTTTTTGCAATTGGTCAATTTTCTGCAAGTCAAGTGACTAGTGTACCTCATGATTCAGTCAGCTGTCATGCAAAATGGATTTTATGCATCCATAATTATATTATGACTTAACTTGGTATCATGGTTCATGGAGATGCATTTAGCCCCCTTTTGCCAGAGCATGGCTCCACTGTAGAAAATGTTGGTCAGTGGGGTTATCTGTCTTTACCACAATTTTTCCTACTCTTTCACAGACAAATCCGTTGATTTGAGCCACTTTTGATTTGTCGTCTGCAGGTGCTGTCATTTCGGACAAGTCTAAAATTTTGGTAACCGGCATTTTCTCCTTTTCCCACAATGTTTCCTTGCCGTTCAAAGGCAAATTTTTGTTGTTTAAAAAAATGAAACATTTTAGACACAACCTAACAAACAGCATTTGCAGAAGACAGATGTAGCTCAAATGATAAAATCTATCTTTGATAGAGTAGAAAACATTGTGGGAAAAGGAGAAATTGCTGGTGACCAGCATTTTCTCTTTGTCCCACCAAGTTTTCAATAGCCTTCTTTCTCAAGGTCATCAAAACTCGGGATTGTGAAGGAAAGATTTAACTCTTTACCACACGACAAAATTTTAGACTTGTCCAAATTCAAAGCATTTGCAGACGACAATTTAGATTGGGCTCAAATGATAGACCTTGTCTTTGATAGGGTAGAAAACATTGTGGGAAAAGGAGAAAATGCTGGTTACCAGCATTTTTTCCTTTTCCCATAATGTTTTCAAAAGGCTTCTTTCCAAGGGTCGTTAAAAGTCATCATTGTGTGGTAAAGGGTTAAGCCTTTCTTGTTTCCAACTCTGGAAAATACATGGTCAAGATGCAATTTTTCTGTCCTTCAAATTTTTGAATGCATATTTATGAATATAAACTTGATATACATGTAGCAGCATTTAAGATAACGTTTTTGTAATTGCCGCTAGTTGAGAAATTTCCTGTATTGATTTATTTCTACATTTTGTTACAATGATTTCAAAATCAGTCTGTAAGTATGTCAGAATGCATTTGCATTAGGAATACAGCTAATGTTACTGATTTTTCTGCAATGAAAAAAAAATAGGTTATAATTCGAGAGGAAGAATCCCCCTTGCCAATGTACGCTTCATGTCGCAAGGTAATATATGTTCAATGTACATGTGTATGTAAACATCTTTTTTTTATCTTCTGTAACATTCTAATAGATAATGTTGCTAATTAACAGCCTGTATTCAATTTTTTTCACTTAAACTTTTCTCATAATGGTGGATACAAAATGTCTGAAGGATTTGCTAGAGAAGACATTTTGATCAGTTTATCCCATTACAAACATGTGCAACTTTTTGTAGCTCTGTTACAGCCAGCTCTTGAAAACAATGCAGAAAAAGGAGCATCTGTGTTTAGAAATAGATGGTCTATTTGCCTCATTTGTTTCTTCTTCTATTATCAATTTTTGTTTGTCCTTTTAGTGACTTGAAATAAGTTTTTGACTGGTCCAAGCTCTTTGCCAAACAACAAAGTTTTGTATGGTACCAAATTGAAAGCATTTGCAGATGACAAATTGAAGGTGGCTTAAATAATGATTTCTGGCTTTGAAAGGGTAGAAATCATTGTGGAAAAAAAAGAAGAAAATGCTTGTTACCAGCATTTTCTTCTCTTAAGACACTATTTTCAAAAGCCTTCTTCTTCAGTCATTAAAACTCGTATTGTGTGGTAACGGTTTAAATGAAATCAGTCTGTAGATGAAGGACTTACTCTTTTCGACCAGTCAAAAACAAGAAAAACTTATTCATTGTTGAAATAATTGAGGGAATTGAAAATCTTTTATCAAATTGTACAGAAAAATTTGGAGGAAAGACCAGTTGTTTGTAACAGAGTTTTGGAAAGTTGTGTAAAGTAAAGTGTTAAGGAAAAACAATAACAGTTGCAGTCTTTTTCTTAACCCTTTACCACACAGCAAAAATTTAGACCTATCCAAATAGAAAGCATTTGCAGAAGATAATTTCATAGTGGCTCAAATGACGCAACTTTTCTTTGATAGAGTAGAAAACTTTGTGGGAAAAGGAGAAAATGCTGGTTACTTTTCCCACAATGTTTTCAAAAGGCCTCTTCTTCAGGGGCGTCAAAAGGCGTCATTGTGTAGTAAAGGGTTAATTTTTCTGGTCCGTAATGTGAACTAGACTAACAACTTGATACTTTATTATTTTGTTTTGAATGATCAAATTAACTTTGCTTAACTCTTTGCCAAACAATCCCAAGTTTTGACCCTGAGGAAGAAGCTTTTGAAATCATTGTGGAAAAAGGAGAAAATGCTGGTAATCAGCTAGACAAGCCAAAAATTTTGTCGTTTGGTAAAGAGTTAAACTTTCCTTGGGCTGTCCTTCATTTTAGTCTCAATAATGAGACGCTACGGTGATTTTTTTTCATATTTGGACATTTATTGTGCGCTGTACCGTCTCAAGTCCATCGTAAATTTTCAGGTAGCAAAGACAGAACGCTATACCAACTTTCTGTTTTGTCGGTTTAATTTGTATTGCAGCGAAATACAATTAATTTATGGTAACAAACATGACCAAAGACAAATTATCAAACCTTTCATTACCTTAAGAGCTTGTAGAAGTTGTTTATAACATCTAAATGTCGGGAAAAAAATGACAAAATCAATCATGTGTGGCGGCCATTTTGTTTGTTTTCGGAAACGTAAATTACTTGAGTAACAGATAAAATGAACTGTTTTTTCTTATGTTCAGCGTTTAAATTGAAAATATTTGTATTTCAAACAAAGGATTATTGAACACGCAATCAACAGGTATGTTCAAATCCTAGTTTTGTGCTCTATTTGTGAAATTATGAGAGTTCAAACTTGCGCATAAAATCTGTGTGGAGATTTCAACTGTTTTTGTCTTGATCGTCTCTGTACCCAGAGGCGACCAGTCAAAAATTAACATCACCTTTGGGGACAGTTGTCTGTACTATCCTTCATTTATGTTACATAGTAAGTCCATCTTCGCTAGCCAAGGGTGACAATTGCGTCCTTGCTCTATTCACCCTTGTCTGACCAACTTGAACTTTGTAAACCTTCTGATACATGGCCTACTGGATTTAGATAGTTATCACCCCGAAAATTACATCATTGAAAACAAACCAAATATTGTGTAATATAACCCTTTCAGCAAAATCTACACAGTCCATCGTGTCATTTGCTCTATTCACCCTTGGCTGAACAAGTCAAATTCTGTAAAAGTGAAGACACATGTACATGGCCTTTCTGATTTTGATAGCTATCACTCCTAAAACTACATCATTGAAAACAAACCAGATGTTGTGTACTATAACCCTTTCAGCAAAATCCACACAGTCCATCTTCTGTCATTTGCTTAATTCACCCTTGGCTGATTAACCCTTTACCAAACAATTACGGGTTTTCACAACCCTGGGAATGAAGGCTTTTGAAAAAATTGAGGGAAAAGGAGAAAATGCTTGTAACAAGCATTTTCTCCTTTTCCACAATGTTTTCTACCCTATCAGAGACCTTAAGCACCGATTTTGAATTTGTTATTTGCAGATGTTTTGAATTAGAAAGTTTAAATTGTTGCATTTGGGAAAGGGTTTAGTCAAAATTCTGTAAAGCTCACGAAGCATGGCCTTCCGGATTTTGATAGTAACTGTTATCACCCCATAGTCCATCCTCTGTCATTTGACAGTCCATCATCTGATGTTTGAATGTATCCTAAAACTTCATTGAACAGATTTGTTATAGTGAATGTTGAAGTAGTTACTGTTTGTCTGTATTTTTTTTGATAAGGATTTCCAGCATGTCCCTTGTCCAGCGAAGATGTAGTAAGGACAGCTGGCTCATTTTCATCTTGGCCTTTTTACAAAGAAATCATCAAGATATTTGCATAGCCCTGTCATCATTGTCTGACAACTTTGACATTTTTCTGATATCTCTGTCCCTACTTGTCAGGCCAGTTGTTAGCTACCAAAAGAATAACTCATACCAGAAGGGCTGGTAACCCTCAAAATATTTTTACACAGTTATGCCCCTTTTTAAACTTAAAACTTTCACTGAAAAAGCAGCTGCAGCTAAGCATTGGCACCTACATTTGGTACTCTTGTTCTTTTTATTTTTCTAAAAACTTATCAGGATATCTACCTAATGGACAGTTAGCACAAAGTGTTGAATGTCCTTATTGGTTTAATTGATTTGTAAGCTAAGAGCCTGGTGTTAAATCCTTTCAAAGCAAGAGTGCCTTTGGGTACAGCTTTTTGTCTAGCCCTACTGTAATTGTAGCTGACTTATTAGGTGTACTTTATACACTATGACATAACTGAAATAAATTACATTATTACCTCTTTAAAAAGATTTACAGCAGAGGACTTTGAAAGTATCCTTGTTTAATATGGATAATCTACATAAATTTAAGTTTAACCCTTTACCACATAGTCCCGAGTTTAATGACCCTGTAGAAGATGGCTTTTAAAAACATTTTGGGAAAAGGAGAATTATGCTTGTAATTAGCATTTTCTCTTTTTCCAACGATGTTTTCTGCCATGTCAAAGACAAAATTTATCATTTGAGCCATGTTTATTTTTCAGTCTGCAAAGGCTTGGAATTTGGAAAAGTTAACATTTGGCTAGTGTGGTAAAGGTTTAATGCATTAATACATTTGAAAAAATCTGGAAAAAAAGGGAAATCGCTTGTAAGAAGCTTTGCCCTTGACCACACAGCAAAATTTTAGACACATCTATATCGAAAGCATTTGCTTATAAAAACCAAAATGCTGATTTCCAGCATTTCCTGATTTCCCACAATTATACTACTCACACTTTGATAGGGGTCATTTAGATATTACAATATGGGTATATGTTTCAAAATTACTTTTTTGCTTAAAAAATATTCATTTCCTCAGATGGTTTACTTCATCAGTGTAGCAATGT
Source organism: Hippopus hippopus (assembly GCA_946811185.2). NCBI lineage: Eukaryota > Metazoa > Mollusca > Bivalvia > Cardiida > Cardiidae > Hippopus > Hippopus hippopus. The sequence goes on from OX328097.1 coordinate 39,990,932, forward strand.
TTCATATTGAAAAACCATAGATGATACAGGCCACTCATACATATCAGCTGGATCGAAGATGGTGACCCCCAGCAAATTTTGAGTAGTATATTATTTCAACAGCATTCTTCCTTGGGGTCTTTAACTCTTTACCAAAAGACAAAATTTCAGACCGGCCCAATTTGAAAGCATTTGCAGCCGACAAATTGAAGGTGACCCAAATTTGTCCTTGATAGGATAGGAAACATTGTGGGAAAAGGAGAAAATGTTGGTTACCAGCATTTTCTCCTTTTCCCACAATGTTTTCAAAAAGCTTCTTTCTTAGGGTCGTTAAAATTTGGGATTGTGTGGTAAAGGGTTAAAGTATGGGATTTTTGGTAAGGGGTTCATGGATGAAATTTTATGTTTTTCATGATTAGTGTGGGTGTTTTCGGGATATGCAAGGCTGATGTGTGTTTATCTTAAACTTAAATTTCATTTTGGTTGATTGTGGTTTTACCTGTCTTATGGTCGAAAAACAGCCATGTTCTTTCCTCAAATCTGAGGACATAAAAATAATATACATGTACTGTTTGAACTGTTACTCAAATAACAGTGATGATTGTAATAAGATTGTGAGTCTTTACAGTGAGATGGCCAATAGTTTGGACTAAATGAGTGCTGTTACCCTGACCTCTGTATTAAAGGACACAAATTTAGCCTTGTCCAAGCCCAAAGCATTTGCAGATTTACAAATTGATTTGGCGCAAATGAAGGAAATTGTCTGTGAAAGGTTAGAAAACATTTTGGGACAAGGAGAAAATTCTGCTAATCAGCCTTTTCTCATTTTCCCACAATGTTTTCAAAAGCCTTCTTCCTCAGGGTGGTTTAATCTTGGGAATGTGTTGTAAAGGGCTAAGGGCAAAACATTGCAATTTCAAGGGTGTTTCTAATTGAATATTTCAATGTCAATATAGATACAAAATGTAGATCAGACTGTGTGTTCTTGGAACTGATCTTGGAATTTCATTGTTTTCAAAGGTCCTGATCTTCATTTTCTGCAAACAAAACCAAAGTTGTGGTGAGCACTCAAAGAGTTGATAAAGCAAACACCAAAAACTGATTTGTGATTCCTTTAAGATATTTGCAATAAGGGCTTGGACCTAGTGTTGTCATTCTAATGAATAAAAATTCATTTTACCCAATGTGAATCTCTCGTCTTTTTGGACAGAAAAATTACTTGGATATTATTTACTTCTTGCAATGCTGAATTAATGCAATGAGCAGTTCAAGTTAGTAGAATGACCCATATACTGGTGTTACAATGTCAAGACTGTAGAGGCCAGACAATGTCACATAACTTGGGATCAGACTGCCTTTACAGTGATGTGGAGCAAGATTTGCCAACCATTTCAACTTTAGTGTTTTAAATTTCAAAACTAGCCCTCTGATTGGCTGTGACAGAACTTCTATACAAATCGCTGAGCCTCGGTAGCTCAGTCGGTAGGGTGCAGGACTTGAGAACAGGGGCTCGTGGGTTCGAACCCTGACTGGGCCAATTTCTTTTCTAGGATTGATGATAGTCATTGCGACAGGATTCATTCCTCTACCACCGCTGACCATTGTTTCAATGATGGTTATGTGGGAAAGCAGCCAGTGGCTTGGAAAGAATATTCTGCGGAGTACTGGTAAAAGAGACTCCAGGAAAGCACGGATAGGTGCACTGGCCGCCACGATATAACTGAAATAATGTTGAAAATGGCATTAAACACCATGCAATCATTCAATCAGTCTATACAAATCAGAATCTGATGAGTAGTCTTGGAAGTTAGAATTAAGGACAAATTTAGAACAGTTTGGCCTCTTATGTTGTCCCTTGCAAACTATTGGTTGATTTTGGCTTGCTATAAACTTTTAAATGTTAAATCTATTCACTCATATAAATGGACTTTGACCCATTTTAGAACTTGCTGGGAGCATCCATGGACTAAGATATATTTTGGTAGATGTGAAATTACTCTTTGAAATCTACTTCAAAAAGTTCAGTGCTATTTCTTGAGGGTAAACAGAAGCCCCTAGTTACATCTATATCACTACTTAATGTTTTAGATTTGTTCATTTGCCACAGGTGACGTTGAAAACATCTTTAACCCTTCACCAGACAAAAAAATTTTAGCCTTGTCCAAAATGAAACCACTTGCAGACGACAATTTCAACATGGCTTAGCTCTTTACCAGACGTCAAAATTTCAGACTGGTCCAAATTGAAAGCAATTGCAGACAAAAAATTAAAGTTGGAAAAATTGACACATTTTTTCCTTGATAGAGCATAAAACATTGTGGGAAAAGGAGAAAATGCTGGTTACCAGCATTTTCTCCTTTTCTCACAATGTTTTCAAAAGGCTTCTTTCACAGGGTCGTTAAAAGTCAGAACTGTGTGGTAAAGGGTTAAATGGTGCAATTTTTCTATGATAGGATAGAAAACATTTTGGGGAAGGGAGAAAATGCTGGTTACCAGCATTTTCTTCTTTTCCCACGATGTTTTCAAAAGACATCTTTCCCAGGGTCATTAAAAGTCGACATTGTGTGGTAAAGGGTTAAGATAATTATGATCAACATGTATAGATTGTCACAAAGAGAGGAATTAATCACTTTGAGAAATCTCTACATTTACCATAAAGTTTTCAAAAGTGGCAAGCTACAAGAAAAAAATGTTGTCCACCATGAGGTAGTGAGTTACCAGTAACTTTTAACCAGATGACAAAATTTTAGACTGTTCGAAATTGAAAGCAGTTACATATGACAAATGTGGCTCAAACAATGAATATGTTTTCAAACGCCATCACCTTTGCCATCATATTCAGGTTTTTTCATGGGCAGGTGGTAAGGGTTAAGCAAAATTGTTGAAAAGTGCCATTTACATGTAGTTTACACTGGTTAGATAATCAATGATTTACATACTTGTACTAGTTTACATTGTTTAGATAATTAACAATTTGATCATCTTCGCAAGCCAAGGGTGACGATCCACTATGCATCGTAACCTTGGCTCGCTAAGATGCAATTTGATATACTTATTATATTTGCAGACTTTGTTACCATATGATTTTCAGTGTATTTTACAGAAACTGTTCTGATCACAAAAAGGGGTCCTGCATGACTTTGTGGTAAAGTGTGGGACTCGTAACCTGGAGGCCCCGGGTTTGGGCCGCACTGGATTCACTGGGTTTTTCGTGGGAGTGTCCTTGGGCAAGTCACTTCTGAGCCCCAGCCTAGTACTGGTAAAACCCAGAAAAGACATGAATATGTGAGCTGTCGCTATGACTGAAATAATGTTGAAAGCGGCCTAAAACACCATTTTATCAATCAATCAGTATGACCACAAAATCTGCAGTCTGTTTACTGTGCACCATTTTATTACAGGTTCTAACCAAAACAGTCTAAATTTCAATATTTCTGTTATTTTTGTGGCATTTGTCGAAGACAATGCCACTATGAGATCAATAATAAATGTTCAATATTGAATTTTGAAGACCATGTATGGTACTTTGTCCAAAACCGAAGGAAGTAAACCCAAGTAAACTCAAGACAAATGAGTTTTTCAATAGCACTCAGATATATAATTGGAAATGGCGTATTGAAATAAACTGCAAAAGGCTATCGATCGTGGAAATACTTCTTTTTGAGTAAAAATAGCTTCACCTCTTCATAGCCTTCTATTGGCGCAATGATATGCACAAATTTGTTTTCTGACCGCTTTGCTTCCGGGGTTGTTCGTTCCAAAACCAGTTCGTCCCTGGGCTTGTTCGTCCCATGATTGCACGCTACTCATTTGATTGTGCATGAATATTTACAGGAAGAAAACTTTATTGTAATGTTGGGAATTAGGTCCTGACGGTCAAAGATATCTCAAAATCATAGTATTCAGGTATAAACTTAATTGAATTCAATATATTTACATGGCTTCCCTCTCTACCCATCGTGCATCCTTCCGTTAAGGGACGTTACTCCTGACTTCTCTTGAAAGATCAAAGGGAGACCACCAATACACAAATAACGCAAACTTAGGCACCAGTAATCTCCCTTTAACCAAAGAGACGTATTAATTTGCTTAGGAGGTTGATTTTCAAGTTAATATTTAAATAATATTTCTCTTTTTTTTTTTTTAGCTCACCTGAGCACGAAGTGCTTAGGTGAGGTATTGTGATCGGTCATTGTCCGGCGTCCATCTGTCCGTCTGTCCACAATTCCTTTAAACATCTCCTCCTAAACCGCTGGGCCAATCTTGGTGAAATTTGGCAGGGATGTTCCTTGGGTGAAGCTCTACCAAACTTGTTCAAGAGATTGAATTCCACCCTTAACTCTGGTTGCTATGGCAACAGAAAGGAAAAAAATAGCAAAATCTTTGAAAATCTTCTACTCTGACATTAGAAGGCGTAGAGCTTTGATATTTGGTATGTAGCATCTCCTAGTGGACCTCTACCAAGTTTGTTCATATGATGACCCTGGGGTTAAAACTGGCCCCGCCCCGGGGTCACAATTTCGAACATAGGAACAAAAAAAGAAAACTTTAAAATTCTTCTTCTCTGAAACTGGAAGGCATGGAGCTGTGATATTTGGCATCTAGCATCTCCTAGTGGACCTCTACCAATTTTGTCCATATGATGCCCCTGGGGTCAAAACTGACCCCGCCCCAGGGGTCACAATTTCGAACATAGGAACAAAGAAGGAAAACTTTAAAATTCTTCTTCCCTAAAACTGGAAGGTGTGGAGCTTTGATATTTGGTATGTAGCAATTCCTAGTGGACCTCTACCAAGTTTGTTCAATGATGCCGCTGGGGTCAAAACTGGCCCCCCTGGGGGTCACAAGTTCGAACAAAGAAGGAAAACTTTAAAATTCTTCTTTTCTAAAACTAGAAAGCATAGAGCTTTGTTATTTGGTATGTAGTGAACCTGTTCTAAGTTTGTTAGCCCACCTGAGCACAACGTGTTCAGTTAGTTCAAAATTGGGTCACCTGGGGTCATAAACTAGGTCTCAAGGTTAAATTAAACTAATACTTTGTGGGCACTCTAGAGGCCATATTTTTTGCTCAATTGACTTGAAAATTGGTCAGAATGTTTGTCTTGATGAAATATTGGGTGAGTTTGGAATTGGGTCACCTGGGGTCATGAACTAGGTCACTTGGTCAAATTTAAGAAATACCTTGTGGGCACTCTAGAGGCCACATTTATTGCTGAATTAACTTGAAAACTGTTCAGAATGTTTGTCTTGATAAATGTTTTGACGAGTTCTAAATTGGGTCACATCGGGTGATAAATTAGGTCACTAGGTCAACTTCAAGAAATTCCTTGTGGACGCTCCAGAGGCCACATTTTAAGCTCAATTGACCAGACAATTGGTCAGAAATTGAATTACGCACGTGGAGTGAATTTTGCCTATTGACTCAGGTGAGTGATCCAGGGCCATCATGGCCCTCCTGTTTTCAAATTATTAATTCTACACAGTGGCTTCCTTGACAAATGCCACATCAGCGTTCTCAACGCTTTGATTCCTAGTGGAAAAGGCCCCTTTTAGTGCTTTATAGTGACTTAACTCTTTACCAAACAACAAAATTTAAGACTGGTCCAAATTCAAAGCATTTTCTCCTTTTCCCACAATGTTTTCAAAAGGCTTTTTCTTCAGGGTCGTTAAAACTTGGGATTGTGTGGTAAAGAGTTAACTCATTACCAAACAACAACAATTTGGAGGTGTTCAAATTGAAAGCATATGCAGACGACAATTTGAATTGGACTGGAATTCTAAGATTTGGCTATGAGAGAGCCAAAAGTATTGTGGGAAAAGGAGAAAATGTTACCAGTATTGTCTATTTTTCCCAGATTGTTTTCAAAAGCATTGTTTCTAAGGGGGTGTAAAACTGGGGGACTGTGTGGTAACATGTTAAAAGAGTTAAATGATATGGAAAAATTCTTGGAAAAGCAGCAGTTTGTTGATTCAATAAATTTGTTCCTTTGCTAACAATCTTTTCATAAAGTAGTCCAAAGAAGGGATGTGAAAAATATATTTATACAGTAATATATTGTAAATTCTTCATCACATGATAAAATTTCAGATTGGTCTATAATGAAAGCATTTGCTGGCAAAAAGTTAAATGTTGCTGAAATGATGGAATTTGTCATAGAAGGGATACAAAACATTCTGAGAAATGGAGCAAATTCTGGTTACCAGGATTCTCTCCTTTACCCAGGATGTTTTCAAAAACCTCCTACCTCAGAGTTATTTAGAATCAGAATTGTGTTGTAAAGGATTAACCCTTTACCACATGACAAAATTTTAGACCTGTCCAAATTGAATGCATTTGTAGATGACAGTTTTAACGTGGCTTATATGAAATGATTTTTCTTTGATAGGGTAGAAAACATTGTGGGAAAAGGAGAAAATGCTGGTAACCAGCATTTTCTCCTTTTACCATAGTGTTTTCAAAAGCCTTCTCTTTCACGGGCGTTAAAAGTCGTCATTGTGTTGTAAAGGATTAAATGTTCAGTAAGTAAATGTACAGCATTTGACATTTAACAACAATTCTGTTTATTTCACAGTCACGTTCATGGTCTGTGCCACAATCTACGTCTCCAAGAAAGTCCCTGTCATTTATAGACATTGAAACAGTCAGAAATTCCAAACCATATGCTTCATCAACTAACCAATCCAGTTTTTCACAGGCAGTGAAAGTTTACTCTGGGTAAGTGACTAACTCTATACCAAACAATGCCATTGTTTGGTAAAAGGTTAAATGCAGCTATGTACAATAATTAATACCAGAGGTATTGTAATAGCCCTGTTGTCACTGTCTGCATTGTTGTTGTGGTGCAAAAACTTTTGCATTCACAAAAATTCTGACATTTTGTAATATCTCTATCATTACTGAAGATATTTACTTCAAACTTAGATAACTTATTACCTATCAAAAGGGGAACCCATACAACAGGGGTAGGGAACCATCAAGGTATTTTTGACACAGTTATTCCCTTTTTTTTTTTACTTTGAATTTTCACAGAAAATCAAGCAACAGCAGCTGAGCATTGGCACCCACATGCAGTGCTCTTGTTTCAGACAGCTATTACTCAAACAAATTGACATGAAATAGATGACCTCTATTACCATACATTACATGCTTGAATTATTGTCCAAACTTATGTTCGGCTATTGTCGTCTGCATGCGGAGCTATGTGAACGTTTTTTCAACTCTGTGTGGATAATAGATTCACCGTGTCATTAAAAAATACTTAAAATACCTGAAATAAACATGATTTTGTTGGTTTAAAATGGTAATACGTGGCGGGTGACATAGATCCAAGATGCACTTTCTGTGCAGTCTGATCTTGATCTATGTCATCCGCAAAAGCTTCTTATTTTGACTTTGGCACAGTAAGGGTCAAACCCGCCATTTACCGTCAACAGAATTTCCGTACCGCCCGATTATACCCGATGATATAAATATTCACTCTTTAATTATTCTTTGCATAAAGGTCAATTTCAGGTCAATTTATTCGAGTAATACATGTATGTCAAGAACAGATTACTTAAAGGGCAACTACAGCCCAAAGCTATTTTTGGATATAAGAATCCTTGAATGAAAACAATCTAAAAATTGAAAACCATATTTCAATGTTTTTCGTAAAAAGAGAGTTATAAGCGAAAATGTGGTTTGCAAACCTGTGCGAGTTTGTGAAATCTTCGATAAACCAGATGTGACGTAGGAAGTGTGACCCACACATTTAATTCGGCTTCTGTGTACTGTTAATTTGCTCTGATACTTTTTTCTCACAGCCTTATCCTCCCTTATGTTGGGAGACAATCTTTTTCGTCACAAAAATCCCTATCGTATGCCGGGTGCTGAGTTTGAGCACTATTTCGAGCCAGGAAATGACTATTTATTCGTCAGTCTGCTGTCTGTCTGTCTGTCTGTCTAAACCGAATGACGTGGATTAATATCGGATTTACCATTAATCCTCAACAGGTTAAATAAACCTTCATGCCGATTGCAAAAATTCGAATATTGCTAGTTTTTGGAGATAGATATCTCCGTATCGGACACTGTACATAAGATCAGATTGCATGTTCTGTGCAGTCTGATCTTAATATACTCAGTTCGCAAAAGGTCATTGAGTCGCGCTCAGCAGCCTTGGGGCCATACAGAAATTTAAATGGGGCAAGAAATCAATGGTAAATTCACTGTTGATTATCCATCTCTTTCATATTACAGAGAGAGAGAGAGAGAGAGAGAGAGTTAGTTGGAGGGTAGTTAGAATAGAAATTCGACAAGCAGATTATGGGGGGGGGGGTTATTTAAGATCGTATAAATGAGGAAAATACAAAAGTTGTGGCATTCAACTTACCCATTTAACCAGTGTAAAATTCCAAATTCCATTTACATTTTATAAGAAAAAGGGTTCAATATGGTCGTGAAAACAAAAGAGTAACTTTGTACATGACATATTTATGACACGTGCTTGTTAACCTCCAGCTGCAGGCCGGGTAAAAAAATATGTAAGACCACGACGGTGCGATACAATCATCAAAGAGGCGCTGAATTAACCCTCTGCCCCTTTGGACTGATGGAACACATAATTCTTTTCTCAAAATAAAAGGTTGGCGCACTAAACTTTTGTGTAAAGTTTGTACGCAGTTATAAATTTTTAATTATCGCTGCATTTTTATGGTCAGCATCTGTTATCTCATACATGATTACAGCAAGAAATACGGAAAAAGAATGTTAAATAATTTTTGTCCACGTTGGTATTTTCTTTTAAATTTTACGCCTAATATGTCTCAGTATTTAGGAAATGGACTGACCCTGTATTTTGCAGACGATCAAAAACGTTTACTGCATGGTATGGAGGGCAGGAAGGCAGGAGGCAATTCAGACAATCTTTTAACGTTGTTGTTGATAAAAGAAACAAATTTGAAATTGTGGAAATAACACGTAGGAAAATAAATGAAGATCAAGTGAAAAAAATGGATTTAACTTTAACGGCAAATTTAGGATGTGTGCTGGATTTAATGTTGTTTGTGAATGTTAAAGAGAGGATACGATTTCTAAGGTAGATCAAGGCTTTTAATTCTTCCGAATCTGAAGGAGACATGTAAAATGCTGACATTGATGGTGTAGATCAAGATCAGACTGCGCAGGATGTGTAGACCGTTCAATGATCGACGGTGTCCTATATTTGGTAGAAACAGCCTTGGAACTGTACTCGAATGATTTCCTTTACACATTGCAACGTTCCTTCTTCCTTCTACCACTTAGTAGAAGAGAGTTTTGGCATGTTTCAACTATCTTGAGTGATTATTTTTTTTTTTAATATTTATCTATTAAAATTAGTTGATGAGGCAGTGGTATAATTGAAATAACTTCAAGAAATAAATTTCAAAATAGTTTTGTTCCCGCACTAGAAGAATAACTTTTTTCTTTTCATAAGTACTTTCTCCACTAGGCTAATTCATTCAAAATTTCTTTCCTATGATTGTAGTAAGATGTAAGAGCGATAGAGATTGAAATTCTGCAGTACACAAGTGATTGAAACGTGATAAAGCGATTTATATCTTTACAAATTTCATGCAGTTTTCTCAGTTTTCTTTTGAGTTCATATATAGCGACCATATCTTCTCACACTTGTGACGTCACAGCAGACTATCGGAAGTCACGACTTTTTCAATTAGCGACTTTCAGATAGGTGAAAATCCGAAGTTTAAACCTCTATATCTCGTGAAGTAAGCATCACAGAACACTAAGATTTTTATACGCCCGTCTGGGCAGGCGGGCCGGCGGCGTCCAGTTCTTTGTCCGGAGCATAACTTTGTCATCTTTGGTCTGATTGACTTGAAACTTGGCATGCGTGTTTGTTGCAATCATACGGAGTGCAGTGCGAAAGAACCATAACTCTGCCTTTTGCTGTCTTTGAGTTATTTCCCTTTGATCATCATTTTTACAGCATTTTCTGCTTGTCCGGAGCATAACTTTGTCATCTCCAGTCAGATTGACTTGAAACTTGGCATGTGTGTTTGTTGCAATTATACAGAGTGCAGTGCGGAAGAACCATAACTCTACCTCGTGCTGTCTTTGAGTTATTTCCCTTTGATCGTCATTTTAACAGCATTTTCTGCTTGTCCAGAGCATAACTCTGTCATCTCCAGTCTGATTGACTTGAAACTTGGCATGTGTGTTTGTTGCAATAATACGGAGTGCAGTGCAAAAGAACCATAACTCTACCTCGTGCTGTCTTTGAGTTATTTCCTTTTGATCGTCATTTTAACAGCATTTTCTGCTTGTCCGGAGCATAACTTTGTCATCTCCAGTCCGATTGACTTGAAACTTGGCATTTGTGTTTGTTGCAATAATACAGAGTACAGTGCGAAAGAACCGTAACTCTACCTCGTGCTGTCTTTGAGTTATTTCCCTTTGATCATCATTTTTACCGCATTTTCTGCTTGTCCGGAGCATAACTTTGTCATCTCCAGTCCGATTGACTTGAAACTTGTTATTTGTGTTTGTTGCAACAATACGGAGTGCAGTGCGAAATAACCATAACTCTACCTCATGCTGTCTTTGAGTTATTTCCCTTTGATCGTCATTTTTACAGCATGTTCTGCTTGTCCGGAATATAACTTTGTCCTTTCTAGTCTGAACATCTTCAAATTTGGTATGCATGATTGTTGAAAATTTACGGAGTGCAGTGCACAAGAACAATAACTCTTCCTAGCACGAATTTTGAGTTATTTCCCTTTGATTGTCATTTTTACAGCATTTAGTGCTTGTCCGGAATATAACTTTGTCATCTCATGTCAGAGCGACTTCAAAATTGGTATGCATGTTTGTTGCAATATTACGGAGTACAGTGCGCAAGAACAATAACTCTACCTAGTGCGGATTTTGAGTAATTCCACTTTGATCTTCATTTTTACAGTATTTCTTGCTTGTCCGGAACGGAACTTTGTCACCTCAAGTCAAATTGACTTGAGACTTTGGTAAACATGTTTGTTGCATTACCTGCCCTTTACGATTATTATACCCTCTCGATAACTGTTTAACTCTCGTATAGTTTTATCGGATTTTGAAATAAAAATTTTGGTCTGAAGTTCCCCTTTAAAGTAGATAGAGTTTAGGTAGCTCAAAACATGCCACCTGGGGTGTATTCTAAGTACTGGTAGCTTCCTCAAAATAACTGAATTTAGAAAGTAACACATTTTCTGCTTTGATAAACAATTTGGCTTGACCAATAAGGATATTGGGTCCTTTTTGAAGTTTAGTGAGAATTGGAACAAGAATGCAATTTTGAATCAGCGGTGAATACAGCTTTAGATTTTCTTTTCGTCTGTACTTAACAGAAAAAGAAACCACAGGGTAAACATTTTCTAAAGTAATTATTATTATACTGCAAAGAAATTTCTCGCGATCTGATTGGATAATATGCCCCATACATACAAGTCATGTACACTGGCAAAATCCACGTAAAAGCACTTTCCCTTTTGAAGGCCCCATATACATGACTACACTTTCAACACAACATCCAAAATGGCAGGTCGACCGATACGAGCCGCCCACAAGACAAACATAATGAGTAGCCTGAACCGTACTATTTCTAGTTTCCCTTTGGGTTGTCACTGAAGCGGAAAGAATGGATTATTTTTGAAAATAAATGAATATAGTTACAAAATTATCGTTTGTTGTCATTCTAAAACAAATACACAGGGTTAAAATGAGCCATCCCTTCGTCAGATAAGCAAATTGAGAAGTATCAAAACCCATTCATTGTAACGTCAAAAGGATAACTAAATTATCCTTTGTGGTAACTAATGGTCTTTTACTTTTTGACAACAAATCATTAAAAAGCATAGTTACCTACCTTGAAGTTGTTTAAATCCATGTTTAAATAAAAATATGACGAATGTCTATTGTAGTGACATCATCAAGTTCATCCACCAAACTGCACGTTTTACCAAGGTTTCAGTGACGTCAGTTCTCAGTGACATCAGTTTTCATTGAATTGGGGGCACTCAGAAGGGAAATTCTATGTACATAAACGGGAAATTTTGCTGAATACACATTGGAATGGTAAAACTTTGCAGTATAATACATTCAGGTGGCCGGGAACTTGAGAACTCATTCACGGCTGTGGCGAATCATGTCGCCACCTCGCCTTCGGCTCGGGGCAACATGATTTGCCACAGCCATGAACAAGTTTCCTAGTCCCTGGCCAACTGACCGTACAACTAATACTGCACCGCTGAACTACTTTGAAATATCAGGGTACTGTTGGAAATTGTATTTTAACTCGGCAAATACTAGTGATATAATGACTGTGATATAATGACATTTTGGCTATTTGTCGAAAAATGTGAATGTCTAGCATTAGACCAAATATTGAATCCAAACAAACTCTTATTTTCTATCAGTCAAACCTATAACATACTTACAGACTCAGTGAGTGTGCATGCATTGTCACACAAGATGTATTTGGTTCTGGCCAGTTCCATCACAGTAAGCGGATCTGCTATCAAATCATCTAAAAATTACCCTTGTTTGAATACTTATTAGTTTCACGAGTTTGTTTCCTTTTCAGATCAACTAACGAGTCCACTAGTGCAAGTAAAAAGAGGGAACCAACTGATCTTGGAGAGTACCAAATCAGAATTTAAGTTGAATTGAACATTACTTTTTCCTATATATGTATCAACAAATTATTTGGTCAGTATTGGTTTCCATATTGGTAATTGTCATTGTCTTCGGAAAAAATGCCATACATATTTCTATTTTATATGTTGTTTATGATATCTCGCTTTATTTCTAACTGTGATAGCATAACTTAACCATTCACTTTCTTGTAATACTTCCACTTATTTCTTCCAGTGGCATCAAGAATTAACATCTGAATGAAAAGAAAATTTCTCTCATAGATGACTTGGAACACATTGTGGAAAAATTATTTTTTTTTTAATATGCAGCTGCTCTGGTTTCACAATGTGTTTGAAAGCTGTCCACTTGTTTGTTACCATACCCCTAGAGTTACAATCATAATAGGTTGGTTTGTTGAATAGATGGAATAGATCTTGCAATAATATTCAGTTGAAATGAGAATGTTATAGGTTTTGTATTGTCATTACTGCCAATGTTTAGCATGTTTTTTTTTTTTATATGGAAACTCTAATTACTGGTACATGACTTTTTCATATATTTGTGATTCAATATATTTTATGCTATATTGACTATATAAAAATTTCATACATTTAACTTACTGCTATAAAGTCTGCAAAGTAAGACTATTATTTTATATAACAAAGGAAAGTTTCTATAACCTAAACAGATGCTTGTTGAGGATTTACTTCATGACTGTGATTGTTTTTAAACTGAGTTTTTAAACTCTTGATAACTGCATATTTTTTGTTTGTTCAAAGTATTAATGTTCATCTTGAAAATATTGGCCATAACTGTTGTGTTCAAGCTTTGTTCAGGATGAACTTTCACTGAATCTGTTGTTGGAAGAGTTTTTCAAAACAGAAACAACTGAGGTGTGGAATAGAAAAATGACATACAGTAATGAAATTGGTCACCAAAACATTTTTCAGACTTTAGGAATTCCTTCATTTGGTACCATTTTCACCATGTATGCAAAGTCACCATCTTGTACAGGATGAAGGATTGGATGGAAAATCAAAATTGTGTTTCATGTCAAAAGATGGTGATTTTCAAAGTCAAACAGTTATGTTCTGCAATTCTCATTGTAAATGTGTGTGCATCATGTTAAACTCAATTGATGTCATATATTCGAATATTCAGAATCAAATAAATATTACAAAAATTTTGACTGGCTTGATAAATTGTGCTGTTATCAAATCAGTCTGCTATTGTTGTCGAGAATCAGCTGTAGTAAAATAGAAGTCATCTTGTCCCATAGTTATGTGATGTATAGTCATGTTTGTTAGCTATGGATAAAATATCTTTGTCTTGTTTAACTCTTTCCCAAGCGATAAATTTTTTTGTCTTATCAGAATTGATAGCATTTGCAAACGACAAAATAAATGTGATTCAAAATATTGAAATTTGTTGTAGGGTAAAAATTATAGGAAAAGGAGAAAATGCTGGTTACCAGTATTTTGTCTTTATCCACAATGTTTTCCAAAGCCTTCTACTTTCAGGTCGTTAAACACTCAGGATTGTTTGGTAAGGATTTAACTCTTTACCAAATAGCAAAAGTTTACATTTGTCCACAATGAAAGCATTTGCAGATGAATAAAAAGTAGCTCAAATGATGGAACTTTTATGCGAAAGAGTAAAAAAATTGTGGGAGATGGAGAAAATGCTGCTAACCAGCATTTCTTCCTTTTTCCACAATGTTGTCTACCATTTTTAAGACAAATTCTATCATTTGATCAGATATGTCTTCTTTTGGTACTTTTGATTGGTAATGACCAAAATTTTGTTGTTTGATAAAAGAGTTTACCCTTTACCAAACAATCCTGCATTTTAATAACCATGAGAAAAAAGCTTTTGAAAACATAGTTGAAAAAGGAGACAAATGCTGGTAAACAGCATTTTCTCCTTTACCCACAATTTTTCCTATTCTTTTGCAGACAATTTCATCACTTGAGCCAGTTTTAATATGCCATCTGAAAATGGTTCATTTTGGACAGCTTAAATTTTGTACCTTTGTCAAGAGCTAAAGAGTAACAGGGTATGATTACATTTTACTGAATAATGCTCACGTTATTTTTGTGATAATTTTATTTTTTGCAGCCAGGCATTGTTTTTATGGTGTTTTTATGGTGATGTGTTTGTAGAAAATCTGTATACCACATTTGTAAATTGCTTTACGGTCATGATGAAAATAAAAAGACATCAGAAAAATGTTCATTACTGTTTAGTGTTTACTTTTTATTCTGTTTACACCATTCCGCAATGGGACAAATATTTGTTGATCATTCAAAATACTGGTTTATGCTAATTTCCAAAAATATCTGCTCTAAAAGGCCATAGTTATGCATACCACTAACAGGTACAAGTGGCACAATTGAGGAAACATTTAATGTAGCTGAAATACTGTGGAAGGAGTATCAAAGATACTGTATTTTTATAATTTCTATAAATAATCCATTTCTCCCATGCAGTTTTAATAAATATATTGTGTAATTCGATGAGATAAATGTTGTCATCTGTGATACTGCTCAAGTCCTACATTACAAAATTTATCTGGCTTATAAAGCACATCTATTGAATTTTTATTATACCAAAATTTAAGACTTTACAGAATACAGATTCAACAGTTTGTATGTTGTTTTCAATAGTATTTTTAGGCATACTCTGACATATAATTTGTGTATCAAGGAGGATACGTGACATAGTGTGCATGGACCTGTTCATGCATTGCTGGGGTTTTTCTATCATCACTGTGCAAGATATTCTTCCAAAACCAATGGCTGCTTTCTTATACAAACAAAGCCAAAACAAAGTTCAGTGTAGAGAGAGGAATTCATCCTATTGAAAGGCCCTCAGGCATCAATCTATCCTTGCACTTACCCTTTACAAAACAATCCTGTGTTCTAACAGGGGTCTTATACTTACTGTTTTATACAATCCGTAGCTCTATACACCCTTAGGAAGAAGGCTCTTGATCACACTGTGGGAAAAGGAGATAATGCTTTTAACTAGCACTGTTTCCTTTTCCCATGATATTTCTCACCTTTTCAAAAGACAAATAGATCTACCGGTACATTGTAACATCAAATGAGCTCCATTTACTGTGTCATCTGCAACTGTTTTCCTTATAGATAGGTCTAAAACTTGGCTTTGGTTTCCTCATCTGTTACAGTTATCAATAGTTTGCTGACATTGTGACTGTTGGAGGGAGAACTTTGCAATAAGTAGCAGTGTACCATGGTTCCTCAACTCGTAAATGGGACTTTTTGGGGTTTTTTTGCTGCTAATTAATTTTTTTTTTTTGTTAAATATAAATACCCTTTTTATGCAAACTTGGAAAAAAAAAACTTGTAAACATGCAGTAAAAAGAGGCAAATTTGGCGTTTGATTAAAGGTTGCTTGTCTATTTTTATAAGGTCAAATACATGTACTACTACATATATATATCAAATATGGTGTTCTCATAATCATTTGAACAGGACCTGTTTTATTGATGGTGTGATATACTACAAAGCATTCTGGGGTGAAATCTAACATAAGAGGCTATGTAACCTATTAAGGAAATGCCACTGAAAAATATTTTTGGCAGCGGGTTTACCCCGCTGTCATGGTTCCCACATAACGTGTGCATGTATATACAGGTTTTCGAAGCCTACTATCTTTATCTAGGTCAGATTTTTGCTTCCGGCAGGTTTTGCCTGGATACACGTGTAAACAAAACCAGTTTCGTACACTAACAAAATATAGTTCTGCCAATGATATTCAAACAAAGCAGTTCAACTTGAGACTGTATGTTCTCTGAAAAAAATTAAAACATCATGTTTCGGTTGTCTTTTTAATCGGTCGACGTGAGCCGGACGATTAGAGAGACCACACCTTTCGGAAATCCGTCTGCTGAGGGCAAACTGATCTAACTGCAACTCGTGACAGCTTTTTCCTACACTCTAATAACACTAATACTAGCTGTTGTGACCTTATTACGTTGAACTTTTAACCCTAATAAGCCATAAGGAATGGTGTCAGTGATAAAGCAACAACTTATAAATGAAACAAGAGCGAATCCAGGAGTATCTGGATTGTGTTACGAGCACACCCTGTGTTGAAAAGATGATAGGTCATTTGGCATGGAGCAAGGATAAACTTGCAGTGAAACGGAATTTGTAAGGAAACATTGCTTTAAAAGAATTTGAAAATTTAGATTGTTTTGCCTTGGAGCAAACTGATGTACATGCTGCTGGTGAAAGCTGTTTAAAAAAGTAATCTGCCGTTGGTAGTTTAAAGGGCAAATCAACAAGTTTCAGATATGGTTAATTTTCAAATCTACACTTATCAAATGGTAACCTGGTAATGTTGTAATTAGAAAAAAAAATTAGTAAAAGTACTTTTTTTTCAATTCATATTTCTGCTTATTAATTTTTATTGCATCGCTTATCTCCCTTACTTATTTTTGCGTCCCTTGATTTGTGACGACATAGGAGAGCTTGTTTCAATATGGACGTTGTTTACGATAGTGAACTGAGCGATATTGAAGACAAAGAAATAGACGATTCTGGGCCGATAAGGCCGTACATGTACGAGCCAATTTTTAAAGAAACTTATTAAGTTTCTGGTGATGAGGATAAAAGTAACTTTTCGCCCACTGTTGACGAAAATGACGATGTTGTGCCGGACTTTTCAACGTGTTGAGTATCGCGCGCTATTGAAATACATATACGTCTATTACGGGGCGATGGCGAACATCGCTTACAGAAATAATATTCTATACATGATAGAATTAAGTGTATGGCATAAACTTTGTTTCACGTGAAGCATTTTCAGTAGATTAACGGGCGAAATTAAACAAAAAAAAAGGGGGGGGGACGGTTTCAAGACAGTTCCACGACAAGACAGTTCGCCGACACTTTAGTTTCATGTCAAATAACCTTTTTCTTGACTTTTACGACTGATAATCGTGAGATGTTAGTTCTAATTATTTGTTAATGGGTCCTTGTTGATTTTTGTACCTTGTAAAGAATTCTGTAAACATTGACGGGTACAAGTTTATTCTCTCATGGGTGAAAGGTTCCACAATAAATCACGATTTTCATGAGAATAAGAATATTTTGAAATGCTGTTAACCAGCATGAAATTTGATAAAAGAATATGTTCCGAGATTATTAAGAGTTAATTCTCAAAATTATTTTGAAAATTATTTTAGTTGTATTTCTTACCATACAGAAATACATGAACATCAGAGAGAGAGAGAGGGGATCTACCTGTGTGAAATACTTTTTTGTGTTTACCTTGTCCACATGATCCATTCAATGCAAAAATTTATCATACATGTATAGCTATTGTATGTTCCATATAGAGCTTCTCTGTGAAAGTCTTAAACTCTGAATTGTAAACCGTGGGAAAGGATAGTGTAAATTTGTTAACTTCTTGTTTGTCTTATGCAAATTGTTTCAATTTGGGTAAGTCTCAAATTGGTCTACTAGGGACTGAGCAGTTAATACTGACATTCCGGTCAAATTGCAGTATAGACGACTTCAGATTCATTGTAAAAACATAGAGAGAGCTGGTAACTATCAGTTGGTCCTTTATCCACAATATTTTCTATTTTTAACTCTTTACCAAACGACAAAATATTAAACAGGTCCAAATTGAAATCACTTGCAGACGACAAAATAAAGTTAAATATTTCAAAAATTGAAATTTGTTTCCAGCAGAGTAGAAAACATTGTGGTAAAAGGAGAAAATGCTGGCTACCAGGGTCGTAAAGACTAGGGATTGATTGGTAAAAGGTTAAATATAAATCCCATACATTGGACACGAGTTCTGGTTTAGTTCCCAGGAAGCAGTATCTGAAGAGATTAGTACGAGTTGTATGAACTTGTTTCTCAAGAGATGTAAAATACATGTTTAAATTGTTACTAAACGTCAAATTTATTGACTCAACCGAATTGAAAGCATCTGGAATCAACAAATTAAATTTTACTCACATGTTTGGACTTGTCTTTAATGGAGTAGAAAACATTGTAGAAAAAGGAGAAAATACTGGTTACTAGCATTTTCTCCTTTACCTACAATGTTTTCAAAAGGTTTTTCTTTCTTCACCAGGGTCGTTAAAACAAAGGATTTTTTGGTAAAGGGTTAAACTAAGTTAAACTAAATTCCAATAAACAATCACATTTTATCGGTCATATTTAAATGCTGTGGATTTTAAATATTCTAATTTTTTTATCATTTGGGTTAGGGTTAGGCTAGACCCTTACACAGATGGCAGAACTTTAGACTTGTCCACTCCACACCGAAAGTATTTGCAGACCGCAGATCAAATGTGGCCTTGACAATAGGTTTGAGGGTAGAAAATATTGTAGGAAAAGAAGATAACCCTGGGTATCAGGACTTATTCCTTTTTTCACCCTGTCTTCAAAAGCCTTCT
Source organism: Hippopus hippopus (assembly GCA_946811185.2). Classification (NCBI taxonomy): domain Eukaryota; kingdom Metazoa; phylum Mollusca; class Bivalvia; order Cardiida; family Cardiidae; genus Hippopus; species Hippopus hippopus. The sequence goes on from OX328097.1 coordinate 40,010,002, forward strand.
CCATTAGGGTGGTTGAAGGTCAGAATTTTGAGGTAAAAGGTAAAAGAATTGGTGTGTGAGACTGGTCAAAAACCATTCTGTTTCCTAATTTAAAAAAAATGTGTTATTTTTAATTTCCTCACTTTTGTCTGATTATCAGAGAAAATGACCTGTGTCAAATGTGCAATTTCAAAATTTTCATACTGACATGTTCAAAACACTTTTCTCAATAGCCTGTCTAGAAGACATAATATGGATAGGAACAAGGAAATATCCACAAATCAAAATTGTATTGATATAATTCAAAATTTGTTCAAAATGCATTACACAAACATTACAGTGTAAAGGGGTGAGATATGCAAATGTTATGTAACCATTTCCTGTATTGTTTCAACTGGTCGGTGATGGATTAACATTTATGACCATGACTAGGGGTAGCCAGATACTGACTTAACCCTTTACAATACAAACCCTAGATCTAGTTTCCAATACCCAAAGAAAGAGTGTTTGAAAAACAGTGTGGGAAGAAAACGATGTTTGCTGTTCATCATTTGAACAATGTCGACTTTGTTATTTGCAAAATTTATGTTATGAATTTGGACGAATCTATAATTTTGTTAAATGTTGAAATCATTTGGAAACGGGAGAAAATGGTAGCAATTTCTCCTTTGTCCAGAATGAAGCGATAATGTAGAAAAGGGTAAAATAGTACGAATAACAATTCATGTATTCCAATTTCGAGAAAAAAAGAAATTACCTACTTCATGTTGGATTTTCTTTTTGGAAATTGCCGTTGCGGAATGTCTGTCTTTCGGAGTTTCGGTTTAAGGCCTATCTCCTTTCGACTCGGAGTTTCGAATAATGTCGGCACAGCGTCAGGTTTTAACCGCAGCCTAAAATTCTTAAAACCAACTTCTTTTGCGAGTTTTGGACTTATTAAGAACTGACTGTCATCGAAGTATTTCGGACACAATTTCGAATGAACCGATGGCAAAAAATCTGTCGCTACTGTCCGGCCACGGTTTTAACGTTGAATCCATAGTTTCCTCCTTTTTAATTCCTTCGGAAATTTGAAGATACTAATTCTATGAGTTCCCGAATCGACGTTGCAGCCATAGGCTGCACAATTTACCATTTTTTCGGCTCAATTCTCAGTTAATACTCAGATATCTGCATACAATCATCCGCGTTCCTACTGTATGTCTACTGACAGTATACACAGACTAACTCGACAATTACGTCACACATGCACGGGAGATAAGCGAATCAGGGGAAGTAAGCCATGTACCATTTTTAGGGCCGTATATCAGCGTGACAATCCGGCCGTGGTTTATGGCATGTTACGGGGTGGTATTTATGAAAAATGGCGGACACATGTTTAACTGACATCATTTGCAACTGATTAAAGGAAAAAAACAGTCTGGTCTAAATATTTTAGGATTTGCCCTTTAATGTAAGCAAGGTGAAGCGTGTGAAGCAGTGTGGGACAAAGGATGTAGAGTTGTTTAAGAGTTATTACCCTAGTGGAGAAGCCATTACATAAACATTTTCAGGATAGTCTGGTTATCCTACGCTTTCAACCTTAGAACCCAGACTGTCCATTCACTATACTGACCAGCATATATTTGATTAGGCATCTTTCAGCATAGGATGTATTACCTTGGGCTACTAAGCGCGAATTTATGACCTTTTCCGGACATTGTAGATCAAGATCAGACCGTATACTACATGCTGTCTGATTTTGTATCTTTAATGTCCGACAAGAAGATATTTTTTCAAAAAAAAAAAAAAAATACTTTTGAAATAGTAAAGAACTGGATTTTTACTGTCAGCTTGAAAGTTTCATTTCACTTATTTAGCAGGTTAAGGGTTGAATTGTTTTCATAACCCCTATTCCTCTCCTTCCAACCACGGCTCTACCATTTTACACGCTCACTAACATGTTACTTTTTGATGACATTCTTAAGACTGGAATCAGTCTATTAACCGTTGGCCACACAATCTTGTCGGGCTTTAAAAATGTAGTGCGAAAAACAGCATACATGTATTAAGCATGTTCTCTTTTTCCTCACAGCGTTTTTTCATCATTTGAAAGATTTTCAACATTTTGTCATTTGGTAGAGTTAAACAGATCATTTTCTTTGATGGAAAAAACCCTGAAACTGCAATACAAAAAACTCACTTAACGTCGTATTCTCCATGTCTGAATCAACTGACCAGGGAAAAAGCCTCTTCGGAGAGCACAGATTCAAACCGGAATCAGACCAGACTGCACAGAACATGCAGTCACTCAAATTTTGGATCTGCTATTCCTATTACTTGAGATACCGTAGTCAAGACAGCAGTGACCCTGCAATAATTAGGTTGCTTTTCAACGCTTATCAGATCTATTTCATTAATTGAGCGCTTTAGTGTAAAACTCTCAGTAACATGTTTGTCTCATCAGCATTCTGGTTGACTCTCATCCTCTCCATATTCCAGATTAAAAGCACAAGGTTTACTGTAGTGATGCTCTTGCTCATTACAATGATTCAATACAATGGCCTATGTTCTCCAGTGACATATATATAGTCGCTTTTGAAGACAATAAAAGATCAAGATCAGACTGTCCTTTGAATGCAATACAGATCAGTATCACAGACATACATATTGAATATCTTAATTGTCTGTTTATAAATAATTCATATGAAAAAAAAAACTCGACACTGAAATTGTAATGTTTGGATATTGTTTTTCTGACTATAAAAGGCCAAAACTGAGTGTTTTAACCAAACTTTCCCGTTTCTGATGACCCCGAGGAAGAAGGCTGTTAAAAACATTGTGGAAAAATGCAAATAACCGTCGTTTTCTCCTTTTCTCACAATGTTTTTTTTTACCATTTCAAAGATTCAAATCATCATTAATTTGGTCTACATTTCATTCGTCATGTGCAAATGCTTTCGTTTTGGACAAGTCTAAAATTACATCATTTGGTAAAGGGTTAAGGGTTTGGTAGATACTACATGCTTTGAAAGTAATGTGGGAGAAATTGGCCAGCCGTTGTTTTGAACAGAACAATCTTGCCAAGGACAATTTAGCCAGCCGAAAAACGTATGGTAGGACAATTTGTCAAGATAAACGCGAGCAGCCAAAAGTAATCACTTTGATAGCCATAATACAGGCACATTCTATACGACATATTCATCACGTCCATCATTCAATATGGATATTATTGATAATATCTGACATTGATATGTTACAGTATAGTTTCAAAACTTGCAAAAGTTACAGAAAATAATACATGTACGTATTTATATTTTCTTAATCTTTTATAAAAGGTTGGTAGGTACTGTTATTCATGATGAGTGATATCTAAAGCTTGAAAATCGGTATTTCTGGTCAGAATAGTCACTTACATTCTACGTTTTATTGCTGTCGACTGGCAGACATACATCTTTAGCATTCCGTTAAACTACATGTACTAATTTGTAAGGGACGGAGAGTTTCTTCGTGACTCAGTTATAAAATGTCTATCCCATACATAGTTCAAACAACTGCCATTTGATTTGTGATTTCAAACCACTGTAGTTATTCAGTGTCGATCGATTACAGTGCTGACAGCACTTTGATTAATTTAAGGTAACAAAAGATTTTCAAGCTTGAATAAAACAAAAACCGTGTTGGGTTTACCTCGTTTCTGGAGAACTCGGACCTTGGTGAACACGTACCCTAATCTCAACGGTAAGAGTTCTCTGGAGAACTTTCCGCTTTGATTTATATTAGTTTACGAGGAAAAAAAGTCATCGAACACACCAATTAATAGCATGTGTTCAGAGCCAGAAAAGAAATCCGCTGCTTTCAGTGCGTTAGCGCTTTGATTTTCTTATCTTTATCGTACTTCTTTACTGATAGTTTGCCAAATATCCTATCGTGAACTGCATATAGATTAAGATCAGACTGCTCAGGATATGCAGTCTGATCTATATAAACTTGGATATGGTGAGATTTTCTGGTGAAAATAAATTTTAAAAAGTAAGAATTGAGTTTTACCATTGGCTTGAAATTTTCATCTGACTTATCCAGCAGTTTAACCCTTCATCTCACAATCCCGCGTTTAACGACCCTGAGACAGACTGCTTTAATAAACGTTGTGGTAATCGGCATTAAATTCTTTTCCTTCGTTTTCTACTATTTAAAAGATCAAATTTCATGTTTTGAGTAACATTCATTTTATCGTCTGCAAACGCTTTGACAAGGACAAGTCTAAAAACTTAGCATTTAGTAAAGAGTTAAGTGAGAAAAAGTGGAAAGATTCCCAGAATTTTCAAGGGAGTTAATGTGTCTAAGCTGTAGGAAACTTCAAGGGGAACAATTCTACCTTTGTTTACATGTAGAGGTCAAAGTTCATTCTGCCAGTCTCAGCAGCCAATAACAGGAGCCTATCGATTTGCAAAATCAATTCAAGATGGTGGCAAATACAAGGTGAAATCGCAGGAATACAAGTGTGTTAGTGTGGGTTGTAAAACTCAATAATAATGAAATAAAAACTACAGTGATTCATCAGTGGCAGCTTGAGTGAATTTTAGAAAATCAAAGGTAAATTTTCTATTGAGTATAGAGATAACAGACGTGCAAATCGAACGTTAAATATTGGGTTTTGAGACAATTAGCATTCAATTAACATTGGGAATGCTCGGTGCAAAGAAACCTGGTATTTCAGTTCAAGAATGTCTGCCTTGCAAATAAATTGATCTTTAATTATCATTTGGTTCTCTACAACGCTTCCAAATCACTAATGGTTTAATTGTAATGACGTCATTTTCTTAACTGCTCTGGAATGGCTCATCCTTTTTATCCGAGGAAAAAGTTTAGGCGAATTTTTAAAATCAGTCTTTTGAGTCAAAACTCAATGGAAATTATTTGAAAACAATACTTGGCAATAAATTGGGAATTAGTCTAACACTCAGCAATACAGTAGTGTATATGCTCACTTTTCCTCATACTTCTCATTCTTCTTTACTTGCAAATTATTTATAACTCGTTTGGCATAAATGCAGACGACCCATTTTTCACTAACTTTACATTTAAAAAAAAAAATCGCTGAAAAGTAATTGATATGATTGACTAGGAAAAAGCTGTGAGAATATTTAGCTTTTTATAGAAGTGTATCCATTTTGTGGGTACATGTATATTTTCTAGAGCATGAGGTAGTTCCATGGGAGTTCAGAACCAGTTAACGCTTTGCCGTATGAGCAAAATTTATACTTGTATTTTACTTGAAAGCAAAAGTGTAGATGACAACTTGAATTTGGCTAGAATGATGGGATTTGTCTTTGATAGAGATGAAAACATTGTGGGAAAAGGAGAAAATGTTATTTAATAGCATTCCTCCTTTTCCAACAGTGTTTTCTAAAGGCCTCTTCCTCAGGGTTGTTAAAACTCCAGATGAGGTAGTAAACTAAAAGCATGAGCAGACAACAACTTAAATGTGGCTGAACTGATGAGTTCTTTTATAAAAGGGTAGAAAACACTGTTAGAAAAGGACAAAATGCTTTTACCAACATTCTTACCTTTTCCCACAATGTTTTCGAAGGCATTCTTCTTCATGGTGGGTAAAACTGGGCATTGTGTAGTAAAGGGTTAAGTCTCTATTTGACACCAAAATTTTAGACTTGTCCAAATTAAAAATATCTGCAGATGACAAAAAAATGTGACTCAAAAAGCTCAATCTGCCTTTAACTCTTTCCCACACAGCAAAATTTTTCACAAGTCCAAATTAAAAGCATATGCAGATTACAAAGCAAATGTTACTCAAACAAAAGTCTTTCTTTGTGAAGGGGTAGAAAACATTTTGGAAAAGGAGAAAATGCAATATTTTCTGAAGGCTTTTTTTTTCAGGGTCGTTAAAACTCTGCATTGTGTGGTAAAGGTTTAAAAGGATAGAAACATTGCAGGGGAAAAGGAAAAAATGTTGGTTACTAGCATTTTCTTCTTTTTCCACAATATTTTACAAAGCCCTTTTCCTCAAGGTCATTGAAGTGCAGAATTGTTTGGTACATGGATGAAGTGTGAAAAAAATTAAAATGAACTAAACAATCCTCCCAGGTTTGCCAATGATGATGTTTGATTATTTGTCCTCCTGTCAGAAAATAAAACCTTGAGATTGCAAGGTCAAGGCTGCTTTTGTAAGAATGTAGATTTAGATCACAAACAAAATTGACAGAGGCGATTCAAGAACAAACTACACATTCTGTGCTATCTTATTTTGAAATGTAGCTATCAGTAGATGGGGAAACAATAGCTTTTAGCATTCTTAAAGTTTGAACTTTCTATATGAAAGACATTCTAATAAAAAGTAAAAAACATGAACAAATGATTAGGTGAAGAGATTGTTTTAGAAAAACACATTTTAACCCCAAATGATACAATTTTATACTCATTTGTATTAACCTTTCCCACACAATCCAGATATTTAATAACCTTCAGAGAAAGCCCTATAGAAAACATTGAGGGAAAAAGGAAAAAATTCTGCTAACCAGCATTTTCTCCTTTCCCCATAATGATGTCTGCCCTATAAAAGACAACTTCAAGAATTCGAGCCACATATGTCATCTACAAAAATGTTTTGGGTTTGGACAAGTCTAAAATTTTGCCATGTGGTAAAGGGTTACAGTTGATTGCAGGTGATCAATGATATATGCCTTAAATGATAGGTTTGTACATGAAAGGGAGAAAATTTTGGAAAAGGAAAAAATTATGGGTATCAGCATTTCTCCTTTTCCCATTGGGTTTTCAAAAGCCCTAATAGAATTAAAGGTTGTAAGATTCAGTTTAGCTTTCTTGGTAAAGGATTAAAGCTACACAGCTTTAATACAGTCTTTATAGAATGATGATCTTGAAAAGAGCAGGGGTGACAAGCACATTTCAATTTACTTTAAATATGGATAGTCATGGGTGTAGATCAGGATAAGACTATAGTAGAACTTGCAGTCTTATTTTGAATAGAATAGGTTTGGTTTTTGATTATGTAAAATCACTTAACCCTGTATCAAACAATCCTGTGATTTTGCATTTAAGATTATTTAAAACGATTTGGGTAAAGGATAAAATGTCAATAACTAGAATTGTCTCCTTTTTCCACAATGTACCATAATCTGCCTTAGCAAAGACAAATTTAATCATTTGAGCAGAATTTAGTTTGTCATCTACTACTGATTTTAGAATGAAAGTGTCCAAAACTATGTTGTTCAATTAGGATAGGGTAAGGTTAATGGCATCCTTAACAATTTGATAGTATTGAAATTTGAGCCAATATATCGTAGACCTAAATCTTTACCACACAATCCCGAGTTTTAACGACCTTAACAAACAAGGCTTTTGAAAACATGGTGGGAAAAGGAGAACATGCTGGTAACCAGTATGTTCTCCTTTTCCCACTATGTTTTCTACCCCATCAGAAACAATTTCCATCATTAATTTTGAACCACAGTTAAATTTTCATCAGCAAATAATTTGAATTTGGACCAGAGTGAAATTTTGTTGTTTGGTAAGGGTTATCAGAGCCAAATTTTTTAGTTAAATATTTGAGTTTAAATAATTGTTGATATTTAATAATCGCTCTTACTTTATTACAAAAGAAGTCATTAATTACCTCTCTCTGGATGAAATTTACAAAAACACAATCATGAGAAGCATGAAATAGTGGCCAAAAATAAACAAAGCGGGTGTTAAAATGCATTTCAAATAAAATCATACCATTTAGAAGTATGGGAACTAGTGTTCAGATGACAATCTATCATTAATACTGTCAGTCCATGACTGTGTTAGTCGCAAGCAGAAAAATGAATTTTAAAACCAGGTGCAAAGTAAAGAAAAGATAGAGTGACCTGGTAATTTTTGACCTAGTTTTAAATTTCATTTCTCTGCCAGCAACTACTGTATAAGTGGAAATTTTTGCGACGTGGACATTTTTGTGATTTCGTGAATTTGAAGAAATTCAAACTTTTCTATTCGTGTGTTTTACTACAAGTATACCTACAAATAACGAGCGTCTTGAATTCGCAAATATTTCTGAACGCAAAATGTCTGTAATCGATATTTCGCCAATTTTTGACACGCGTATATATCCATGTACACAGTAACATTCGGCCATACCATTCGATAAGAGATGTCATGTTCACAATAATATCTTTACTTTTAAATGGTCTGATTTAAATGCATTTTATCATCCGCAACATTTACTTTGAGTTGCTCACTGGGCCTTAAAGTGAAATAAATTTAAAAAAACAAACAATTAAAATTATGCAAATGTAGTTGCTCAATTTCTGTTCATTAACCCTTTACAACACAGCCCTGAGTTTTAACAACCTGTAGGGAGATGGCTGTTGAAAACATCGTAAAAAAGGAGAAAATGCTAAAAACCATCATTCTCTACTTTTCCCACCATGCTTTCTACCATTTCATAGACAAACTGCATAATTTGAGTGGTTTTTAACAGTAAACTTTTCATCTGCAAATGCTTTCAATATGGGCGTCTTGAAGTTGGTCTTGTCATTTGTGGTAAAGGTTAATGCAATTAAACATGCTAATAGAAAAATTTTTCAAGCCTGTACTAGAAGCACTGTGGAAGTTTTAACTGATCTCTTTACCAAATGACAAATTTTAGATAGATCCAAATAGCAATTGTAGACAACAAATTTAATGTGGTTCAATGGTGGGATTTGCATTTAAAAATGGAAGGAACATTTTGGGAAAAGGAGAAAATGTTAGCTACCAGCATTGTCTCCTTTTCTCACAATATTTTCAAAAAGGCCTCTTTCTCAGGGAGGTTAAATCTCGGGATTGTGTGGTAAAGGGTTAAAGTGAACAGCATTGGTAGTACAATATCTGGGCCTTCTTCTCCCCTTTCACGGACAAATCCCAGAAGAAGCAATATTCGTATTTTGCAATCTTTTTTGCTTAAATATGTATACATCTGGGTTTCTTGAGTTTGATGCCTTTTTTCAGGGTACTAATCACAGATTTATTTGTTTATGTGTAGATCAAGGTCAGTACTTTAGCTCTATTATAACAGATGACAAAATAGTAGGCTCAATTAAAAGTGAATGCATACAATAAACGGTTGTTTTTTTGAAAGGGTAAAAAATATTGTGGGAAAAGGATAAAACACTGATTACCATTATTGTGAAGTCTCTTTTACCCACCACAAGGCACATGTATGTCCAGAAAGTAATAGGACAAGCTTATCTGATGCCTTTTAGCGCCAGTAATAACAAAACTCTGCATACACGATATTCAACGCGTCCATGAACCGTCTCTAAAAGAGGTCCAGTTTCAAACTAAGGAAAAATGCAAACCCAAATGGTGCTAGGTCAGGCGAGGATGGAGAATGCTTAAATCTCTCAAACCCTCAGAAGTCAATGATTTGTAAGACATGATTCCTCTGTTTTGTTTCTGGTTCATATAGATATAAATAAATTTCATCCATTGTAAAATCGCAATGAAGGAAATTTTATGCTCTTTTTCTTGTTCATAGCACTAAATGAATGCCGATAACAAAGTTATTCTTTCAGTTTTCTCATCATAACTTAACAGGCAAGGCACCCAACATGCACAAACTTTGCTCAGTTTAAGATCATCTCTTAACTTTTGGTGAGCAACAGACTTACTTGTGCCAAACAGTGAGCTTAATTGTCTTACAGTTTTTCACCGGTCTTTATAATTAGTGTTACCAAGCAAGGCACTATCCTAAACTGTCGGTCTCCCTGATCTGTTACTGTCACTAACTTCAGTTTCACTTGTTGAAATTTTTTATAGCGCCGGTAAACAAGATTTCTGGCTACTTTCGTCAAACTATCATGGGAAACAAACTTTTAAGTGTCTACTGGGGTCATAATTATGTGCACCAACACAGAACTTTATCACATGCCGTAGCTCTGTATGTGCAGAAATGTCCTTCATTTTACCTGGCCTAAAATGTTACTTGCTCGCATAAAAAGGTGCATAAACAATTTAATGATCAGAAACACAATGATTTTCTGTGTGACATCATAAATTATAACGGTCTTTCATGACGTCAGCAAAAGTTTCTGGACATTTAGCACCTTAAAGGAATTAGAGGTAATTAAAAACAACCAGTTGTTGTGCGCATTAGACACCTACTTTCAAAGTGCTCCATAAGGCAGTATCATGTACTTGCATTACTCTAGCAGTTGTTATGTTTGTTTTACAGTACTTACAGTTGAAGTCTTTACAGTGAAAAATAGAAGAAAGACAACACTATAAGTTGACACAAGTTGCATTTATATGGCATACGTGTAAAATAATAAAATGGCAGAGGTGTCCTATTCCTTTCCAGACATAACACGTACATTTATATTTTCATAAGCTTTGTTCATTCTAGAAATCAAATCTAAGGGGCTGACTTGATTTTAATCTTAATATCCTTACAACCAAAAGTAAATTTTTCTTCCATTACTGCCCAAATGACCTTTTCCCTTGGAATGCTTAACATGTGTGCATAATTATAAGCATGCACACATGGAAGAATTGTGTACACTTCAGTCAACATACTTGTCTTTCGGGCTTTGATCACAAAGTAAAATGTATTTTGAGTTTAGAACCTTTTAATGACAACCAAATAAATCTGAAGACATACAGCATACTGGCTGTATTATACAAACTGGTAAATCTCTTACTGTCAATGGCTTTGCTTCCCACAAAGTCCTGTTTATTATTTATGAGAAAATCTGTTTGTCAGTGTTACCTTGACATTATTTCTTTGACTTATGTTATTTGGGACCACAGATCTAACAATTTTCAGCTGAGACGTCTGCTGTCAGGGCAATGGAAGTAGAATGGTGTTTTATTAGCTTTCCAAGTATTCCGTTTTCAATTCAACAATATGGGTGCCCACACCCACAGAAATAACCAATAAGCGCCCTTGTAACAACTTATGTCATTTGTTGGCTGCACTTGATTCTTCAATAGTGTGAATAAGAGAACAATTGTTTTCAAATAATGAACACTGTATGAAAAACATGTGCTAGTTCAGATCTGAGAGAAGATTTCTGATGCGCCAAAGGTGAAAGATATATGTCAGTGGCGCAAAGGGGCTCTCTAGAATGAACCCTGCATAAGCCAAATGGGGATTGTTAAGTATCGAGTTAATTGTACAAATTTCGTAAAGAACTATTTAGCACCATTAATTAGGAAATTTCTGAGTAGATGTAATTATACAATTAACTGTTTTCAACTTAATGTTACAGTCAATGCATCTCTCGTCTTTAAAACTGCTAATTTTTTTCTTGATTTTTTGTAAAGCAACCTTTAATTTGGATCAAATTCATTCTCGGACTTCAGATTACTACAACCCTAAAGTGCAAAGAACTACAATGGCCCTGAAGTGCAAAGAACATATGCAAGTTTGTTACTCTTGTGGAAAGAGTGAATGAATACAAGACTGCATGGAAGTGACATACATACCATTTGATCTCAGATCTACATTGTCTAATATACAAGCCATGCTCTGGCAAAAGGGGGTTGGTTATCCCTTTACCAAACAATCCTGAGTTTTAACAACCCTGAAGTAGACAGTTTTTGAAAACATTGTGGGAAAAGGAGAAAATGCTGATTTAATACCAACATTTATCCTTTTCCCACAATGCTTTCTACCCTTCAAAGATAAATGCTATCATTTTTAGCCACACTCATCTTATTGTCCTTAAAATGTTTTCAATATGGACAGGTCATAAAATTTTGTTGTATGGCAATACTTTGTTTTTTTCCCCTGATGCATTAAACCCCCTTTTCACAGAGCATAGCCCATATTGTATTGTGCAATATCAACCTTCAGAGTCAGCTAAGCACAACTTATGTTGCTTTTTTGACAGCATAGATAAAGATAAGACTGCACAGAAAATGTAGCCTCATCATAGGGCTTCATTGTCTGATGAAGCATTCTTCGACCAAAAAGGACATAGAAATTGAAATATTGCAGCTTGTTTTTGTAATGGAAAACGTTCATTGTATGAGCCATACTCTGGCAAAAGGGGCTTGATGCATCTCCGTGATGCATTATATCACACAAGTCATCACATAATACAGGAACCATAAAATCCATTTAATCTAATGATTGGCCGAGTCTGGAGGAAGACTGGTCTTTGGACCAAAAGCAAAAAGTTTTGACTCATGTCAGCCTGTCCGGACTGCGCAGGCTGACATGGGACAATACTTTTTGCAGATGCATTAAGCCCCTTTTCACAGAGCATGGCTCATATTTATTAGCTCTAGATGGGTAAATCTACATTGAAATTGCAACATTTACCTTTTTTTTGTGAAATTGTTTATTTCAGTTTTTTTGTATTCTGAGGGTCAAATATTACAGCCTTAACTTTACCAAACAACAAAATTTTAGACTTACCCAAATTTGAAAGCATTTGCAGATGACAAATCAAATGTGGCTCAGTTGATGAGGTTTTTCTGTGAGAGGTTAGAAAACAGGGTGGAAATGCTGTTGATCATCATATTCGTCTTTTCCCACAATGTTTTCAAAGGCCTCCTTCCTTTAGGTCATGAAAACGCAGCATTGTTTGGTAAAGACTTAAATCAAGTTGAAGTTACAGCCCAAACACAATACCTGAAATTGTGAATAAGCATGCGCTCTTTTAAGAACAATATGTGTTTAAATGTGAATTAGCAAAGCAATTAAGTAGTGCAAGCTAGAAATTTCAATTTGCTATTGGAAAATTAGTCTGTAATTAAATTTTTGCTGAAACTATTCTGCTGTTTTACATTGCTTGAAATACTGAGCAATATTATTCCTATTTAACTCCTTAAAAACAAGATTCTGCACTCTGTCAAATTGACAGCCTTTGCATACAGTTGATTGAACGGTGTTTAACGCCGTTTTCAACATCATTTTAGTTATACTGCGGCTGCCAGTGCACCTATCCATGCTTTCCTGGAGTTTCTTTTACCAGAACTCAGCACAGTATTCTTTCCAAGCTACTGGCTGCTTTCCCACAGAACCATCGTCGAAACAATGGTCAGGGGAGAGAGAGGAATGAATCCTGTTGCAATGACTATCATCAATCCTTGGAAAGAAATTGGTTGAGCCGGGGATTGAACCAGCAATCCCTTGTTTTCAAGTCCTGTAATGCTACTGACTGAGCTACCAGGGCTCAGCTTTGTAGACAATGAGCTGAATGTAGCTCAGTGATGATTTCTTTCTGTGATATGGTATAAAGCATTGTGGAGAAAAAAGAAAATGCCCCATAAAGTTTTCTACACTATCAAGTACAATGTCATTTTTTATCATTTTAGCCTTATTGATATGTCGTCTGCAAACAGTTTACCAGATGGCAATTAATGTTTTAAGCATTTGCAGAAAACAACCCACAATGTTGTCAAAGCCTTCTTCCTGAGGATCATTTAGATAATTATAGAAACATTTGGTAGATATCAGAGCATTGGTAGCTCGTTGTCTGCACATGTCATATTCTTCGAAGATTAGACCTGTCTGCTATGACACATCACTATCCTGTACAGGATAAATATTAATATGCGGTGTGTCAACTAAAACTTTGCCGCTAAAAAAGTAGCAATGTAGAAAATGGCTATAAACAATACTTGTGTGGAAGAATCTAGCCTGCTTTTGGCTCGTAATTTCTTAGAAAATTAGCTATTTCAAACATAAAAAATAGTTTTCCACAATACCATTGTTTACTGCAAATCTTTGAATAGTTTCTAAATACAGACTTTTGAGAAACCAGGATATGTGCAGGGTTTTTCCACAGACTTACCAACAAAAAATGTCTAGGCTTATACCGGGGCTTTTCCAAAGCCTGTAGGGGCTGTGTTTATGGTTTTAGGTTATATGGTAGCTAATCATGGCTGGATAAATGGTACCAGGTAGTGTTGTTTTGAATAAACATATATTTAATTTTGAAATTAGGTGTATTGATTGTCACTTTGAAAAGTAGTTCAGTAATGTATCCAGAAGCCCGAATCAGATAGGTACCGTGGTATGTATTTGAAAAATGCCACCTAGCGGAAGATAATATTGGTACATGTAGCTCAGTAGTAAAAGACAGTGTATAGGTGAAATAGAGATAGTGAGTTTGAAACATCGGAACATTTGTAGGTCAGTGGTAAAAGACAGTGTATAGGTGAAACAGAGACAGTGAGTTTGAAACATCAAAACATTGGTAGCTCAGTGGTAAAAGACAGTGTCTAGGTGAAACAGAGGTAGTGAGTTTGAAACATCAGAACATTGGTAGCTCAGTGGTAAAAGACAGTGTATAGGTGAAACAGAGGTTGTGAGTTTGAAACATTACTTAAACCTATACCAAAGAATCACATGTTTAACAATCCTGTGAAAGAATGCTTTTGAAAACAATATGGGAAAAGTTTTTTTTTTCCACAAATGCTCTACTAGCCAAACAACAAATTCTAGACAGGTCCATATTATAAGCATTTGCAGACAACAAATTAAATGTCACTCGAATGGTTGGAGTTTTCTTTGAAAGGTTAGAAAACATTGTGCAAAAAGGAGAAAATCATACTAGTTTTGCCTTTTCCCACAATTTTTTTCAAAGTTTTCTTCTTCAGAGTCGTTTAAACTCAGGAATGTGGTATGGGTTAAAAGACAATTTTTTTCTATTTTTAGCTCACCTGAGCACAAAAGGTCAAGGTCAGCTTTTGTGATCATGATGGGTTGGTCATACATTGTTTGTCGTAATTGGCATCAAAAATTACCATGTGTGCACGTTAGAGGCCACATTTTCGGTCCAATGCCCATTTAACTTTGTCACAACGTTTATCTTGACAATATCTTGGACAACTTTGAAATTGGTTCACATCAGGTCAAAGAGTAGGTAACTGGGACCAAATCTTAGAAAAATGTTGTGTTTACTCTAGAGACCACATTTTCAGTCTGATAGTCATGAAAGTTGGTCAGAATGTCTGTCTTCATGCTATTAAGGGACATTGCTTTTCTCAAGGAGACTGGACCTTATACAAAATTGTGATTGTTTTTAAACCTTTTATTCATGATTTTATTCTTATCACTATATATCTATTTTATTTCAATTACAGTATCATTTCATAACACATCTTTCATCACATACTATGACTCATATTCTTACATACTATTCTTTCCTTTCTATACCTTTTTTGGTGCCCTAAATGACACTAGACGTCGATGTGCCATAAAACACCATACATTCATTTATTCATTCATTCTGTCTTCATGATATCTAGGGCAATTTGAAATAGGGTCACATCAGGTCAAAAAGTAGGTCAATGAGACAAATCCTAGAAAAATCTTGTGTGCTTTACAGAGGCATCATTTTCTGTCTGATACTCATGAGAGTTGGTAGGAATGTTTATCTTAATAATTTGGACAAGATCAAGATTTGGTCGCATTAGATCAAAAAATGGGTGACCAGGACAAATCTTTGAAAAAATGTTTGAAAAATCTTGTATGCTCTCTAAAGGCCTCATTTTTAGTATGAAAATCATTAAATTTGGTCAGAGTGTTTGTCTTGATAATATATATCTGACAAGTTCAAAATTAGGTAATGTCAGATGAAAAAGTAGGTCACTGGGACAAATCTTAGAAAAACACTGTTGGCACTCTAGATTCTACAGTTTTAGTCTGATACGAACGAAAGTTTGCCGGAATGTATGTCATGATAGTATGTATTACAAGTTTAAAATTGAGTCAGGTCGGGTCAAAAAGTTGGTCTCATTGACAATTCGTATTAAAACCTTGGGTGGTATAGAGCTTAACTGGAATGGTATTACATGTTGATGTAGAGTAATACATTTGAGCTTTGTTCTGGCAAATTGAAAAGCGGCATTATATTGAGCAAGTCATCACATAATTATTGATCCATAAAATCCATTTTGTCCAGTCATGAGGTAGAAGGTACGTGAACATGCAGAAAATTGTCAAAAAGCAAAAAGTATCAACATAGGTCAGCCTGAGCTAGATTCGCTGGCTGATAGTTTTTGCAGTTGCATTAAAACCCCTTTTCAGAGAGCCTGGTTCATTTGTTTCTCTCTTAGTTAACCATTAGGGATACCAAGAACAATTAAGACAACAAGAGGGAACAACAGACAAAGATCAAACTACAAAATATTCTAACCAATCTGGTCTTGATTTGCACAGTCCATTAAATATGTGAAGTTTTTCTCAGCATCTGGATGGCTTCTTAATATTCATTCGCCTTCCTATCATAACCTTACAAGGCAGTTTTGCTTCATTGGCAAAACACAACTTCCCCATCATAACTTTAATGTTTTATGCCTAGATTACTTTGGCCTGCAATAATCTTACAGCAAGTGTACGATGCCCGTATCCCTCTTTTGTTGCAGCTTCCGAACAGCAGCCATAAGATTGTCGTACAGACTCACTGGTGCCGTAGCCTCTAGGATTCATTTAACTCCACTCAAAAACAAATTTTCAAAATCTCAAGCCCTTAGCCTTTAGACATGTTGCGATAGCATTGTATGATCCACATAATAGGCACCATACACTCTTTACCACACGACAAAATTGTAGATTTGTCGAAAATTGAAAGCACTTGCAGATGACAATTTAGAGGTGGCTCATGTGATGATTGTGAGGACAACCCACAATTTTAGATAGTAATTTTGGCCCAAAAAAACTCTGGATAATTGAATGACCCCAGCTTAACTATCGCAAGGTTGCCTATTGGTGCCCATGCTGAAGATTTCTGTATGATATCCATATGACTTTGGCCCTTTCTGTTGCCGAAAGGTAGCACAAATAATTGCAAAATGCCTGTATGAAATGTAAACACATACACTATAGCTGGAAGCCACCTATGATGCCTGAAAAGCTGTAGGGAAAATAGCAGACAAGTAAATAGTATTGGACCCATAGCAAGGGTATCCCAAGCATAAACAATGACAAAACATTCCTCTCTCAACATTTCAAGGATTATAATTTTTATTGCTTTTCATTTGCAAAAAAGCAATTTTCTGTCAGAAAAGTATAAGAAAATTTCTGACCATATTCTAGCATAACACATAATGCTACTAGGTCTTCTTTTACGTTGATAAATACAACACATTTTTTTCCAATAGCGATCAAATGTATGGAGAGAAAAGGCTTCAAGGACGGACACAGGAAATCAGAATTCTAGTCAGTATGTCTCGCTGCAAACAAAAAACCCAATGTTCCAAGTTTTGATATCTGTAAGTCTTTTCTGTCAAACTGGAGAAGAAGCTGTACTGTAGGGTGAGAGAAAATCTTCACTGCAGAAACTATTGATTGGATTTCCTCACAAAGTATCAATCATATATGTTTGAAAAGATGGGAGGAGGCATGGGGTCTCAATATCGAGGGGGAAACCGGATCCATTGTGTAATCAATATTTCATTTATTTTTGTCATGAAACTCCGTTTCATGGGTATGCTTTCCATGATGAAGTTCACATTGAATAATGTTTGCCTTAAATAATGAAAGAGATCTACACGAATAATTCTTAACCCTTTACCACACGACAAAATTTTAGACCTGTCCAAATTGAAAGCATTTGTAGATGACAGTTTTAACGTGGCTCATATGAAATGATTTTTCTTTGATAGGGTAGAAAACATTGTGGGAAAAGGATTAAATGCTGGTAACCAGCATTTTCTCCTTTTCCCACAATGTTTTCAAAAGCCTTCTCTTTCAGGGGCGTCAAAAGTCGTCATTGTGTGGTAAAGGGTTAATCTTGTTTTGATTCAGAATTCCAAATTCAGCCATATGATTGGCAGAGAAAGACCATCTTGACCAATCAGATGCTACTGTTCGGTTTTAGAATCAGAGCTATAGTAAAAAGTCATTGATGATAGAATGTCTTTTCTCTTCTTTAGACTTAACCTTTTACCACTCAGGCTGAGAGAGTTACCTCATTACCTCCAGCAGTAAATTTGCAGCAAATAACTTTGAAAATATTTTTGAGGAATATGGATAGTCAACATTAAGTAAAGTAGAAATAAAGGCCAAATGTAAACAAAGCGGGTGTTTAAATGCATTTGAATTTATATCATACCATTTAAAAGTATGGAAATCATTGTGAAGATGACAATCTGTCATTGTACGGTCGGTCTTAGTGTTAGTCGTTGAGAGAGAAATTAATTTCACAACTAGGTTAAAACCTGCCAGGTAGCTGTGTCTTTTGTTTACTTTTTGCCTGATTTTAAAATTCTTTTTTTCAGCCAGCGACTAACATATAGCCCGACCACATGATAACAGACTGTCATCTTCACAATATTTTCCATACTTTTAAGTGGTATGATTTAAGTTTAAATGTATTATGACACCAATGCTTTGATATTTTGGCCTTTACTGGGCTTTAAGTTATTATACAGGAATACATGTGAAAGCATTTTGGCAAAAGAAGAAATAGAATGTTACTGGCAATTCCTTGGTTTTGCTCTTAAAAGTGAGCTGCTACAAAATGAAAACTATCACTAGATAATGCCTTCTCAGTGACTAAAGCTTAAAGAAATTTTAGACGTGACTAATATTATGAGAATTTCTTGAAAAGGTTATATAGTAGGAAAAGAAAACAAATTTCTTTAACCTATACCACACAATCTTGAGTTAAAACAACCCCAGGGAAAAAGATTTTTGGGGACATTGTAGGAAAAGGAGAAAATGCATTTTCTCCTTTTGCAACAATATTCTTTTAGTTCTACTGGCTGAAAGCTGCTAAAGCAGAGCTTTTGTCATGGCATGGTTTCCGTGGTCAGCCCGTCTGTCTGTCATTTTCTTGTCTACGTGATAAAGTTCACATTTGAGGTTGGATTTTTTTTAAACTTTCAGAATTTGTTTATATCATCAATAGCTTGAATCCTATTAATTGTGCAAAAAATCTGACAAATAGTAAGGGAAGAGTAACCATTTAAAGTTGAAAATTCACATTTCTTGTTTATGCGATCAAGTCTGCATTTGTGGTCGGATTTTCTTGAAACTTTCAGAAATTGTTTATATCATCAATAGCTTGAACCTTATTGATTTTGGAAAAAAAAATGACAAATAATCAGGGAAAAGCAGCCATTTTAATGGTAATTTCAATTCACCATGCCTACATAATGATGTATGCAAGAAAATAAGCAAATTCACAGCCAGTAGAGCGATATTTTCAAAAGCATTCGTCCTCAGTGGTGTTGAAACAGGATTGTATGGTGAAGGATTAAAACAATGTTGTGGTTCATCATCATAATTTTCACAGACAGTTTCAATGGGCAAGTTATAACTGGATAAACCCTTTATCAAATATGAGATCGGTGTTTCAATTACCTTGAGGAAGTAGCTTCTTGAAAACTTTGTGGGAAAAGGAGAAAATGCTGGTAACCAGCATTTTCTCCTTTCCCCATAATGTTTTCTTCTCTCTGAAAGACAGCAATTATATTCTGAGCCATATTGTATTTGATGTCGGTAATTACACTCAATTTGGATATTTCAATATTTTTTGGTTTGTTAAAGAGGTAACCTTATACCAAATTATGCGGTGTTAACTCTGAAGAAAAATAGCCTTAGAAAACATTGTTGGAGAATGAGATAATGTTTGTATTTGCTCCTTTTCCGACAATGTCTTATACCCTGCCAAAGACACACCATTTGAGTTATATATATTATATGTGTACAACAAATGCTTTCAATCTGGACATGTCTGTTATTTTGTTGATATTGTAAAGAATAATTCTTTCATGAATTTTAATGACCCTGAAAGAAAAGGCTTTTGAAAACATTGTTAGAAAAGTAGAAAATCATGGTATCAAGCATTTTCTCCTTTTCCTACAGTTTTGTACCCTTTCACAGAGAAATCCTCTCATCTTCGCCCTGATTAATTTGTCGTCTACTAAATGCTTTTAATATGAATGGGTCTAAATTTTTATCAATGTTTGAAGGATTACACCTTTACCAAACTATTCCATATTTTCACAACAATGGGGAAAGTAGCTTTTGAAAACATTATAAAAAAAAAAATTAGCATCTTCTCTTTTTTACACTATGTGTATTGCACTTCAAAGATATTAACAGCATTTTAGCCATGAAATTTGCCGTCTGCAAATGCTTTCAATTTGGACAAGTCTACCATTTTGTCTTCTGGTAGAGTTAACCCTTTACCAGTTACCACATAAGCCCGAGTTTTAATGACCCCAATGAAAAGGACTTTTGAAAACATTGTGGGAAAAGGAAAAAATGCTGGTAACCAGCATTTTCTCCTTTTCCTACAATGTTTTCTACCTGTTCAAATACAGATTTTATCATTTGAAGGTTTATTTTGTCGTCTGCAACCGCTTTCAGTTTGGACCAGTCTAAAATTTTGTCATCTGGTAGAGTTAATAGCGGATCTTAAAATACTCGCCTTGTCTGTAGCACTGAGATGTGGAAGAAAAAAAAAAATCAGTGAAAGAGAGAGAAATCCTAGTTTATGTGATGAGGGGATCAATAGAAGAAAAATGTTTCCTAGCCAGTGCTTGCCAGAGAAATATTCAGGGGAAAAAAAACCTTTAGACTTTGACATGGAATTACTCTTTTTTAACACTTTGACTCCTACCAGCAGAGTGCCAATGGTATATGTATATGTTTTACAGGGAAATATTCAGAAAAACCTGTAAAATGAATAAGCCTAGCTAATTCATCTGTTTGAACACTGCCTTCAAGCCCTTTTTAGCATTTCTTTCAATGAGTAGAGTTATATACATGTATTGAAGAAGATTTAACCTTCTTTGGAAATATGATGGCAATTGGAGAATTGGCCTGTCTGTATATAACATCTGAAAACAGAGACTATGCCCAACAGTTTAGATACAGAAATCTTTAATGCAGCTGCATGATGAAATAATGGAAGACTTTGACCAAAAATCATGGAACTTCAGATGGACAGATTTTGACTAGAAGTTTACTTCTAGTTCTAAAGAGACTACAGATTGACAGAATGGTGAAGAACTTGACCTAAAAGTAAGTTCTAGAATCAGACTACAGATGGAGATATGGGGACTGAGTAAAAGGGCAGGCCCAAAGAGAGACTACAGATGGATGATAACTGAACAGAAGTTTGTTTCTTGAATTAGACTACAGATGAGTGGATGGAGACTAAAATATCAGTTTTAGAAACAGATTAGAGATGGTCAGATGGGGATTTTTATTTCTTCAGTTCAAGAACCAGGCTATAGATGGACAGATGCAGACTGGCTTAAAGTTTAGCACTTGAATCAGAATACAGATGGACCAAGTAAGACGAACCAGAAGTTCAGTTTCTATAACCAGACTACAGATGGACACATGGGGGACTTTGACCTAGGAAGAAGTTCTAGAACCTGACTACTGGACATGTGTTATCAAGAATAGTTAACTCTTTACTGAACAACAAAATTTTAGAATGGTCCCAACTGAAAGAATTGGCAGATGATAAATTAATTATGAAATAACTGAAATTTTATTATGGAACGGAAGAAAACATTGTGGGGAAAGGAGATTTTGCTGGTTACCAGCATTTTCTACTTTTCCTATTGTGTTTTCAGAGGTTTTCCCCACAATGTTTCGAAAACTTGGGACTGTGTGGCAGAGGGTTAGAGCAAGAGCTTTTTACCAAAGAATTAAAATTTAACTCTTAACCAGACAACAAAATTGTAGACTTGTCCAAACTAAAAAGTGCTTGCAGACGAGAATTTGAATGTGGCTCAAATGATGGAGTTTGTCTTTGATAGAGATGAAAACATTGTGGGAAAAGGAGAAAATGCTGGTTACCAGCATTTTCTCCTTTTCCCACAATGTTTTCAGAAGGCTTCTTTTTCAGGGATGTTAAAACTAGGGATTGTGTGGTATAGGGTTAAGGGGAAAGTGTTTATACCTCTACCTACCAATCTCGTGTTTTTGTCAACCCACGAGGAGCAGACTTTCGAAACATTGTTGGAACTTGGAAAGAAGAAAATACTAGTAACCAGCAAATTATACTATTCACACAGTTTTTCTGTCCTTTCAAAGACACCTTTAAACCCCCCTTACCACACAGTCCCGAGTTTTAGTGACCCTCAGGAAGAAGGCCGTTTGAAAACATTGTGGGAATAGAAGAAAATGCTGGTAACCAGAATTTCCTCTTTTCCCGCAGTGTTTTCTTTCCTACCAAGAACAAATTTCAACTTTTTAGTCATATTCAATTTGTCGTCTGAGAAGGCTTTCAATTTGGATGAGTCTAAAATTTTGTCGTTTGGTAAAGAGTTAAATTAACATATGCAAATGCTTTTAAACTGGACAAGTCTATAATCTGGTCTTCTGGTAGAGAGTTCAAGACTGGTTTGCCATTTTATAGATGCTAACTGGCTTAGAATAAAGGAATATTATATGATATGACACTGGTGACAAAAATGAACTAGATGTTAAAAAAATACCTCATCGAAAAAGCATAAAACATATTTCTATGACACTAGGTTAAATATGGAAGGGAAAGTGTTGCCCAGTGTATAGCACTGTGAGCTTGGAGCCCTCCATTTCAATATTGATTTATACATAATCTGAAGTAATGTGCTATTTTCTCATACAGCAGAAGGACTCCAGGAGAACTTGTATTTCTGTGAAATCTTATCTATTGCAAGCTGTTGAACTCTACTTCATTCTATATAAAATTTAGCATTGTAGTAAAATGTATTAAGCAATATTTTAACTTTTTACATGTGTACAATATTATAGACTTGTCTGTTATCAAAGCTTCTGCAGACTTGACAAACTATATGTGGCTCAAATGATGGGATTTGTGAAAGGGTAGAAAAAATTGTGAAAAACAGAAAAAATGATAGTTACCATGTAACCAGCATTTCCTCCTTTTCCCACAAAGTTTTCAAAAGACCTCAGTCTGGGTCATTAAAACTTGGCATTATGTGGTAAAGGATTGAAGGGCATTATTTACATTGTGTTTGATACAAATCAAAATTTCTTGTAAAATGCTGTTAATACAAGTTAGTATAATTTTCTGTGCAAGTGTATAGAAACTGGTCTGCAACTTAAGTTCGCTAAAAAGGTGCAGTCTGGACATTTAAATAATGGAATGGTCATTTTGCAACTGGGAATTCCTATTTATATGTATTTAACCAGAGATGACGTCGCTGTATCTATATGAATACAATCCCGTATGATTGACATGTGTTATGTGACATTCCCACAAGTCCTTGCTTGGTTTGAAACCTTATTGAAAGAAATATCATTAAGAAATATGTATTTGTAGCATATGAACATGATGAAATAATGTTGAAAACAGCGTTAAACACCATGCAGTCAATCTCTATGTCATGTATAATACCTCCAATTGTGCAAAAAAACTGGACAAATTTTGACCCCCTGTCCCCTTTGAAAGAAGCTGTTGGGTCAAAAACACATATTCTGTGTTACACCAATTGAGCTTCAGTGGCTTATGCCTTTATGAATATGATCTCACATAATTGAGGTGTGTTACTGATCATGTGACATTCCCATGAGTCCTTGCAAAATTCTGGCTTGGGATCTTTAAGAAATTTCCTGAAATATTATTGAAAAATTTTGTTTTTTCTCACACTTCTCTTTTGTATTTTTTCTTGGTTTGCAACTATTTGTCTAACTAAATTCAGTAAAAAAAACATTTCTATAGTTTTGTATAATTTATGAAAATCTGATTAGGCCCCTTTCACTCTTAGAGTGCCCAATAAACCTATCGGATGTTGTCATCATAGAAATACGACCAAACATTTGCAATTTCATGGTTGCTTTTGTCTACAGTGTTTCAGCAAAGCGGACAGTGTAGATCAAAGATCAGGCTTTGATCTTGATCTACACTGGCCACAAAGGCAACAATAATCGTGAAATGCTCTTTAAGGGTTAACATTTTGCCATGAGAAAATTTTAGACTTGTCCACGCTGAAAGCATTTGCTGATGACAATATCAAGTGTGACTCAATTGATGGAAATGCCCTTGGACAGGATAGAAAACATTATGAGGAAAAGGAGAAAATGCTTTTAACAAGAATTTTCTCTTTTTTGCACAATGTTTTCAAAAGCATTTTTTTGTAGGGCTGTTTAAACTTAGATTGTTTGGTAAAGGATTTAATCTTATACATTTAATAAGTTATTTTGAATATTTTTGCTCCAGTGTTCTTACCGTTGTGAATCATAGACCTTTACTGGTTTACTCGTACCTGTATTTATATTCTGACAGAAAAGTCTTCTGTGGTGAGGATGCTTCGTTGAATGTTGCTGAACTCAGATGCTCCTTAAAAGTCGAGCATTGTAGCTCAGTTGATTATATACATAGCATGAAACCAGGGAGTTGCTGGTTCAAATTCCCTGGAGCTTGGCCAATTTCTTCTTTCAATGCTTATCATTGTTTGGGCCATAGTTGTGTAGGAAATCAACACCGTGGCTTTTGTCAATAATGTTCAAAATACTGGTAAATGAAACTCCAGGAAAGCATGGATAGAAGAAATTTTTGTTGTAATATGAATATACTGAACATGAACCAAACATTTACCAAACAATCCAGGGTTTAATGACCCTGGGGAAGAAGCCTTTCAAAAACATTGTTAGAAAAGGAGAAAATTCTGGCAACCAGCATTTTCTACTTTTCCCACAATGTTTTTTGCCCTTTGAAAGACAAATTTCAAATTTGAGTAATTTTGAATTTGTTGTCTGCAAAATTTAATGTTGTCAATTTGGATGAGTTGTTTATTGTTGTTTGGTATAGAGTTAATGCAGATTACAATCATTTTGTATATAACAAAATAAATGTGACTCAAAAATCAGAATTTTTGTTATGGTAGAAAACATTTTTGGAAAAGGAGCAAATGCTGGTTACCAGCATTTGCTCCTTTTTCCACAATGTTTTCAAAAGCCTTCTTTCTCAAGGTAACTGATACATGGACTTTCCAGATGACAGCATTTTATGCTTGTCCATGTTAAAAGCACTTGCAGACAACAAATTTACTTTAGCTAAACTGATGGAATTTGTCTGAGAAAGGTCAGAAAACAAAGTGTGAATAGGAAAAAATTCTGGTTTGATATAACATGTTCTCAGACTCTATTCCGACAACGCTTGGAAAAGCCTTTTTCCATCATAAGGGTTGTAAAAACGTGTGACTGTTTGGTAAAGAATACATGGACACATGTGCAAAAAAAATGTAGCAATAAGAGAAATTGCTCAATTACAAGCATTTGATTCTTTTTCCACTATGTTTTTGAAAGATGAAGTTTTAAAAGAGGATAAAGGTTGTGCACAGAAGGTAAAGAGGTAATGAATGATTTCCCTGTTGATATTGTGCACACATGTTTTTGACAGATATTCTCACTTTTTTAACTCTTTACCAAACTACAAAAATTTGGAGTGGTCCAAATTGAAATCATCCGTAGATGACAGTCTAAATGTTGCTGAAATTATGCTGTTTGTATGTGAAAGGGTAGAAGATATTGTGGGAAAAGGGGAGAATTTTCAGAAATGTTTTCGAAAGCTTTCTTTCTCAGTGTCATTAAAACTCAGAATTGCATGGTAAAGGGTCAACAGATGTACACATGTTGCTTCCACAGATGCATACATTCTGCTGTACATCCGCATACAGAAATTATCTGTGCAAACTTCATGAAGGATGCATAAAATAAGGACCATAGTAACACAAATTCAAAATGTTTTGTCAGTAAAACCATCCCATTCTTTACTAAGTAGCCAGGCCTTGTAGTGTGGTGGATTTGAGACCATTTACCAGTTTCTATTGTGTCAGAAAAAAATACTGTTGACAGTAAAATATTAAATGATGAAATTGCACAATATACAGTGCAATTCTTTGCATACAAAGCTAGCACACATCTTTCAAGTGTCTTTGAGATATGGCCTGCAACACACAAAAAGGGGCATTCGGACATTGCGTACAGTGTCGTGTCGGATGCTGACCGAAATGACACATTCTGTTTTTAGCTCACCTGAGCACAAAGTGCTCATGGTGAGCTATTGTGATCGTGCTGTGTCCGGCGTGCGTCGTTCGTCGTCAACTTTTTACCTTGTGTACACTCTAGAGGCCATATTTTTAGTCCGATACTCATGAAACTTGGTCAGAATGTTTGCCTTGATGGTATCTCAGACAAGTTCCAAATTGGGTCATGTCGGGTCAAAAACTAGGTCACTAGGTCAAATCTTAGAAAAATCTTGTGTACGCTCTAGAGGCCGCATTTTCTGTCAAATACTCCTGAAAGTTGGTCAGAATGTTTGCCTTGATGATATCTCGGACGAGTTTGAAAATGGGTCAGGCCGGGTCAAAAACTAGGTCACTTGGTCAAATCTTAGAAAAACCTTGTGTACGTTCTAGAGGCCACATTTTCTGTCCAGTACTCTTGAAAGTTGGTCAGAATGTTTGCCTTGATGATATCTTGGACGAGTTCGAAAATGGGTCATGTCGGATCAAAAACTAGGTCAATAGGTCAAATCTTAGAAAAGCCTTGTGTATGCTCTAGAGGCCACATTTTTAGTCCGATACTCATGAAACTTGGTCAGAATGTTTGCCTTGATGGTATCTCAGACGAGTTCCAAATCGGGTCATGTCGGGTCAAAAACTAGGTCACTAGGTCAAATCTTAGAAAAATCTTGTGTACACTCTAGAGGCCACATTTTCTGTCAAATACTCTTGAAAGTTGGTCAGAATGTTTGCCTTGATGATATCTCGGACGAGTTTGAAAATGGGTCAGGCCGGGTCAAAAACTAGGTCACTTGGTCAAATCTTAGAAAAACCTTGTGTACGTTCTAGAGGCCACATTTTCTGTCCAGTACTCTTGAAAGTTGGTCAGAATGTTTGCCTTGATGATATCTTGGACGAGTTTGAAAATGGGTCATGTCGGATCAAAAACTAGGTCAATAGGTCAAATCTTAGAAAAGCCTTGTGTATGCTCTAGAGGCCACATTTTTAGTCCAGTACTCTTAAAAAATTGGTTAGAATGTTTGCCTTTATGATACTTTGGACGAGTTTGAAAATGGGTCATGTCTAGTCAAAAACCACGTCACTAGGTCAAATCTTTGAAAAACCTTGTGTATGCTCTGTAGTCCACATTTTCAGTCCAGTACTCTTGAAAGTTGATCAGAATATTTTTCTAGATGATATCTCAAACGATTTCAAAAATAGGTCACGTCGGGTCAAAAACTAGGTCAATAGGTCAAATCTTAGAAAAACCTTGTGTACACTCTGGAGGCCACATTTTCAGTCCAATACTCTTGAAAGTTGGTCAGAATGTTTGTCTTGATGATATCTCGGACGAATTTAAAATTGGGTCATGTCGGGTCAAAAACTAGGTCACAAGGTCAAATCTTAGAAAAATCTTGTGTACGCTCTAGAGTCCACATTTTCAGTCCAGTACTCTTGAAACTTGGTCAAAATATTTGTCTTGATGACACCTTAGATGAGTCTAGAGAAAGCTTGTGTACATGCTAGAGGCCAAATTTGCAAATTTTCAGTTCACTAATTATGAAAGCTTGTTGGAATGTTTGTCATGATATCTCAAAAGAGATTTAAAATGGATCATGTTTGCTCAAAAGGCTCAGGTGAGCAATTTCAGGGCCATCATGGCCCTCTTGTTATGTAATTTTATGTTTTGCAGGCTGATGCAAGATGACACTTTACGCAAATGTCCGAATGCCCCTTTTCGCGTGTTGCAAGCCATGTTGCAAGTTAGGCTTGGTTAGGTCATGCTGTGTCCCTGTGTGTCCCTCTATATAGGTGGTGCCCTCTTACAGTGTCTTACATTACAGTGCAGCTTTCAGGAAGTAGATAGAGCCATGTAAGATGACTGTGCATGCAGAGGTTGCATACTTTGAGGGGCTCAAATAAACAAACTTTGAACACATGTATGTATTTCAAACATTATTTCAAACAGCATTGGAAAAACTGCCCTACTTTATGAACTTGAAACTGGTCCTTTTACAAGGAATCCTTTTTACAGCTGCTTCTACAAATTGATTTTGTGTTAAGATGTAATGAGTAACCTTTCCCATTCTTTTTCCCCTCTACCAAACAATCCTGTGTTTTAACAACCCTGTGGAGAGAGGCATTTGAAAACATTGTGGAAAAATGAGAAAGTGCTCATAACCAGCATTTTCTCCATTTCCCATAGTGTTTTCAACCCTTTCAAAGCCAATGACATCATACCAGCCATGAACTCTGTATGAATTCTTTACCAAATAACAAAGTCTAGAAGTTTGTTATTTGGTAAAGATTTAAATATCTAGTTAGGAGAAATCAAAGAAGGTGGTGACATAAGTTGTCCAATTAAAACATTTTAGCTGGGCCAGTTTTACTGAAATATCTGGATTCTTCTTTGATCAAGCCTTCTAGTTAACTCTGTACCAAACGACATAATTTTAGACTGGTCCAAATTAAAGGCATTTGCAGACGACAAAATTGAAATTTGTTTTGGGAAGGGTAGAAAACTTTGTGGTAAAAAGGAGAAAATGCTGGTTACCAGCATTTTCTCCTTTTCCCACAATGTTTTCAATAGGCTAATCTTTCACAGGGTTGTTAAAACTCAGGATTGTGTGGTAAAGGGCTAAACAGAACTGAAAATAACAAGAACCATCTTGGTGAAAGAGCCATGCATGGAGGGAGAAAAAACATAGCCACTGATTGAAATCTTGAAATTGAACTAATTGTGAGATTACTGGAAGGTAAAACATGAAAATTGAAGATTCTTTTGTGAAAATAAACAGGCTCTGCAATTTCACAGCATTGAGAGATTGATAAGCATTTGAATAAACAAGTTTGTACAGAGTTGCCAATGTTAACATATGCTGATGAAATGGCTGAAATTGAATGAAGAAGGACTTTTTTCTTCAGATTTTGTAGGCCTGTAACCCTTGACTTAACAACCCTTAACTCTTTACCACACAACAAAATTTTACACTGGTCCAAATTGAAAGCATATGCAGACAACAATTTAAATGTGACTCAAGTGATGGAATTTGTGTCTGAAAGAGTAGAAAACATTGTGGGAAAAGGAGAAAATGCTGGTTACCAGCATTTTCTCCTTTTCCCACAATGTTTTCAAAAGCCTGTTTTGTTAGGGTCGTTAAAACTCAGGATTGTGTGGTAAAGAGTTAAGTAAGAAGCCTTTTGAAAGCTGTGTGGGAAAAGGATAACCAGCATTTTATCCTTTCCCTGCAATGCTTTCTAACCAATCATAGACACATTCCACCGTTTAAAATACATTCAATTCGTTGTCTGTAAATGCTTTAAAATTTGGACAAGTCTAAAAATTTTTCATTCGGTAAAGAGTTAATTAAGAATATGAGTGAGACAGTAAAATCTGTCTCGATGCCCCTGTTTCCCTGGAGTTTCTGTTACAAGGACTTTGCACAATATTCTTACTCTAAAAGGGTAGAAAACAATGTCGGAAAGGTGTTTTCGAAAGTCTTCTTCCCCAGGGCCTTTAAAACAGGTGTGTTTGGGTTAATGAATATTTAGATACAAGTAGTGAAGAAAACTGAAAAATGATAGTTTTACCAATTTGTTACTCTTTGTTGAGATTACTATGAAAAAGCTCCAGAATATCTACATCATGGAAGAGGGTTAATGAGCTAATTAAAGATAGCAAGTGGTTGAGCATTTCTTTTTCAGCCGGTAACTGTGTCTGTTGGGAATAGAAAAGGAAACTGATCCTTTCTCTTTTTTACTCAAGAATCCCGTGTTTTTACAACCTGCAGAAAGGCATTCGAAGAAACAACATGAAAGAGAGAGGAAAAAATACCCAATGGTATTAGTCAGTTTTTTCTGCCCTTACCAATATGTTTTGTACCCATCAGAAGACGGATCCTATTATTTGATTGAGTCATTTACCTGTGTGATAAGCATAATAATATTATGCTATCAATTATGCTTTCAATGTTGACAAGTCTGAAATTTTGGTATCTGAAATTTGACAGATTTGATTTTGTTTCAAGCTTACAACAGCATTATGCAGATCAGTCAGCCAAAGATCATTCTCACTGGGATACAGACAAGCAGACCATAGTTGTAAAAACCTCATACCAATATGGGCCTGTATTCACTTAGCCTTTTAACCCTTTACCACACAATCTCGAGTTTTAATGACCCTGAGAAAGAAGCCTTTTGAAAAAATTGCGGTAAAAGGAGAAAATGTTGGTAACCAGCATTTTCTCCTTTTCCCACAATGTTTTCTATTCTATGAAAGACAAATTTCCATCTTTTGAGCCACATTTAAGTTGTTCTCCGGAAATTCCTTCAATTCTGATAAGTCTTTAATTTTGTCGTGTGGTAAAGGGTTAAACCTGTATAGATACCACACAACAAAATTTTAGATCTGTATAGATCACAGTATATAAACGAACTGTACCCAAACTGGATATTGCGGGTAAATTCCAGGAATCGATTGGTGAAAACAGGTGGGTGTCTTCGAATAATTATGATCAACAGGTTGCAGTGACTTTGACGCGGCCTGTAAACGATTGTATCATTGAATGAAATATTGTATCTTTCAAATAAATACATCATTTACCATCTTTCGCCGTGTAATTGCTGATAAAGTGCGATACTCGTCTCAACTTATTTGGCTCTGTACTACACATGCTGTTTACAAAAGGCAATTTATGCATAAATTCGTTTATCTTTCCAATACTCATTTGTGAGGTTTTGTTTCTAAATGTATGCCCTTCACAAAACTGTCAATATATGCCGACATGATTTGTTTTAATTATCTAAAAATGTATGGAAAGTAAGCAAGGCGAACGGTTCGATACTGTACCCTTCTTGCAAATACCAAGTAAATGATCTGTACATTACTTGCGAGTTTGCTACACGACTTCTTGTGAGTAACATGTAGTATACTGGTCTATCCCACAGATAGATATAAATGTATAGCTTGTGTTTGTATAAGGGGACACTTATACTGCCTTGCTATAGAGCTAGCTTTTATACCTATACATGGGCGTAGTGCCCATTACGCACATTACTTCAGTGCGTAATACAATGTTTTGTAAGTCACTCAGATCGATAACGTTTTGCAAGCCATCTTTCTCAACATGTTGGTTATCTTCAACTATAAAACTTGTTGGTTGAGATATATTCAAATTTACTGTACACGGCACCACTGCGTTTGTATTTCCATTAAACTTGGGTATACACAGTGGTAGTCCTCTTTCATCTGTATCCATTTCTTCGTCCATCTTCCAATGACTCGGCTAATTCGAGCGATACAGTATCACGCATTTCGTTTGGGTTATCTGAATCATTGTTTGTTGGAGTATGTTTGTTTGTAGAAGTCTTCTTACAGAATCCAATTTTCTAAACATATACTTGCATGTCTTTAATATGTAAAGATTTATTTGTGTGATGTGATTTTAACAACTGGTTCCGAGATCACTGTCTACTTGTTCAAAAACATCGTTCATCGATTCTGCATGGACTACATTTGTGTTTTTAATGATATCAAGTATGTCTTTGCCTGTGGCCGCTCTTGCTTCCACAAATCTTTTTAAGTTGGAGCATGGTAAGTGGGGCATCTTCCTTCGACCGAACAGCAAGCATAGCCCATTGTTCATCAAAAGAAACTGCTTGGAACATATAGACCAACCTCAAAACACTTTCGCAAGACTTGGTCCAGCACATTTCTTAAACTTGAGGACTGTAAACTGTAACCTTTAAATGCATACCCAAAAGGGACAGCATATTTCTATTCTCGACGATGTATGCAATCCAAGTCTTATATTACAAATACAAGCACTTCACTGGCTAATTGGAGACACTGTATCAATTAGTTAATGTATCGCCGTCAAAATTTCAGAAATAGTGCAACTGTACTTCCTTGTCTTAGCCTTTGTAACATCACTGTGATGATGGTGGCCTACATCTTCAGAGTTAAGGGATGTTTCTGGGTGATCACAAATTCTTGTGGCTTTCGCCGACATAAATTCACCTATGAAACAAGCCTTCTCCTTACAGAAATGCTTAATTTTGCCTTTGAGTTCATGTACGTTAGTGGGTATTTTCTTCAATGTGTTTATGTCACTTAACTCACTGAGGTTTATTACGCTTTATGTATACCACAGATCAAAGTCAAAATAAACTTTGAAAACTGTTGTACTCTCATCTGAGTAGGATAAAAAATGTAATTCTTGAATATTCAAGGCACGCGTTTCCAGTGTGGCTTGTGAAACATAATACCACAGGATTTTATAGTAAACTGGTGTTTTACATACCTTCCCAGGATATGGACACTTAATTTCAACTGCTGAATATGTTTCAAAGTTTCCTTGTCTTTGTTTTCTTACACTGCCATCAGGACTAACGACCATCAGTGAATCCTTATCTTTTTAATTTCTTCACAACCTTCTTCCACGAACACTGCATCTGAATCATATACTGTACTGGCAAAACCTTAGACACAAGAGTTGCTACTGCATGGATTTCATTCTCTGTCCCATGTCTGAAATGTTCCCCCAATTCATCAGATACCCTCTGTTCATCATTGTCACCAAGCACATGTTCAAAATGTTC
Source organism: Hippopus hippopus (assembly GCA_946811185.2). Classification (NCBI taxonomy): domain Eukaryota; kingdom Metazoa; phylum Mollusca; class Bivalvia; order Cardiida; family Cardiidae; genus Hippopus; species Hippopus hippopus. Next base: position 40,042,492 of record OX328097.1, read on the forward strand.
GTTCTATTTTTTTTTTTTCAATCCACTTAGACCAATCGCTGCATGACAGGTACTTCCAGTAACTTTAGCCATCTCTTTGATAGTTTGCCAAGCCTCGGATCTCTCTTTTACCAAAGATATATTCACATCATTTTCACTAGAATTTGCACACAGGCAAATGTAGTTTTCCTTGATAGAAAGGTCACATGAATTGCCAGTTACGTACAGATGTCCTACTCAAGAATATTGGAAGGCTCTATTATCAATTGAATATCATTATCCATTTTTTCAATTCTTTCATTTACTGTTAGGTGTCCTTCGTTACCCCACAAGTCTCTATCACCATTACACTTATATTGTTTTCATAGGTTGATCTTTTTACCATCTACACAAAGCTTGAATGCCTTTCTAGGGCTAACATCATCTTTTTTGATCAGCTCTATCATATCCTCGATCATTCCTGGACAACTTTGTTTCAGTTTTTCAGCCAGATTAGATTCTTGCAGACAAGATAGTGATGGTATCTACAGCAAAATTAATGACAGAATCTGCTTGTCTGATATCACCTTTTAGCTCCTGACCTTGGTTTTTCCAGCCTGACATAAACCTACGAAACCTTCCTTTGGACAACTTAAATCCAATTCGTCAAAATGTCTTTACTTCCTCTGAGTATCTCATGTTTCTAGTAGTGTCCACTGAAAACCATTCTACCACATCGGCAAAACATCAGGGATTTGTTGAATAATATTTTCAACAATTTTCATATCTGCTTCTTTGCATGAGTCTGTACTTAAAACAAAGCAAGGGTCTGTTTGTGTCGAAGAAGTGGATTCCAGTAAAGTCATATTTTCGAAAGCTATAGGTATAGTATCATTATCTTCATCTGAAATCCCAATATCCTCAGATTCTTCAAGGAACTTGTGAACATCTTTCACTGGTGTCTTGTGTTATGGGGCTTTTTTAATTAGTGACACACATTCAAGCCTTGAAACTCTCACTGTCTCAGTATCATCATTGGGTTGCAGAGTGCTGTTCGATAACTTTAAACCTTTTAGAATAATTTTGAAGTCTTTTTTTTATACGAAATGGTTTCTTTTTCTTTGTGAGTCAAATTTTGAAATTTTGATCTTGAGGTTTTTCTCTTCATGGATTTCCAAATTACGATTTATTATATCGCCAAAGTTTGTGGTTGAAAGTTTGCGGTGAAGGCAGCTGAATTCTTCCATTTTTATACTTGAAAATGTACAAATTTATGCTTTCAGGCATAGATTTCTTACCCCAAGAAACGTACAGAATATTTGAAAATATTACCAAGACATCGTACAGACAGATTTTGTAAACTCGCAAGTAAGGGTCAGAATCACCAGCAAGAAACGTACAGTCGACCTATCTTACATAGAGGCTTTAATTTTTATTTTCATGTTCAAAATCGATGTTTAAAATACCCATTACCGCCAATATTTGTTATTGATTAATTGTACCGGTACAAACTCAGAAAAACGTCGTGTTTCAGCCAGACTTAACATGATAAAAGCCGATTTTAGATCGGGTGTAGTGCAAATGACGCTGCAGCCTCCGGCGAGTTTTAGGAATTTCAATGTTTTAGAGCTAAAGATGATTATGTGGCAGTTCATGTGTTAACAATAAAGGTTGGGCATAAACTATACATAAAGAGTGAAACTTTACATTCAGCAGTATGAAAGACGCACCAATTTCTATCTCGGCTGTCTCAAATGCAAACTGGATCTCACTGAAATTTACTCGCAATATCCGGTTTGGGTACAGTTCGTTTATATACTGTGTAGATACCACACAACAAAATTTTAGACCTGTATAGATGCCACACAACAAAATTTTAGACCTGTGGTAAGGAGCTAATCTAATTCTGAAATTAGTAAGCAACACAATCTCAACACCGAAAGGTTTACAATACCCAATCAGAAACTGTGTTACTGTGAAACAAATCTGGAGAATTAGAATATGAATGTAATGGGTTAATTTATTTTTGGTGTTTAATGGCATTTTCAACTTTTTTTCATTTATATTGCAGTGGCCAGTGCACACTGTCCGTAGAGCTGAGACATTCTCATCTAAAACAACAATGATATTGCAACTATTTGGGCCTTTTTTCTTAACCCTCTCCCACACAACAAATTTTAGATTCTTCCAAATTCAAAACATTGGCAAGGACAAATTCAAAATTACTGCAAATGAGCTTAAGTTCTCTGATAGGATAGAAAACACTGTGAGAAAAGGATAAAATGCTGGTTACCCGCATTTTCACCTTTTCATACAATGTTTTCAAAAGGCTTTTTTCTCAGTGTCGTAAAAACAAGGGATTGTTTGGTAAAGGGTTAACTGAATAATTATGTGTTGTTGGGTTTATCTGACACTCTAAGGGTTGAAATAGAAGCTTATTTGTTACTGGTTAACCCTTTACCACACAGTCCTGAGTTTTAATGACCCAGACAAAAGAGGCTTTTGGAAACATTGTGGAAATTGAAGAAAATGCTGGTAACCAGCATTTTCTCCTTTTGCCACAATCTTTTATACTCATTTGGCCACAAATTCCATCACTTGAGCAGCATTTAATATGTCCTCTGCAAATGCTATCAATTTTGACCAGTCAAAAATTTTGTCATTTGGTAAAGAGTTAATGATTGGTATAATGGTATAATGTTACAGACTGCAGAGAGAGTAATGTTGGGAGATACTCATACAATTTTTTACCAGAGGACAAGATTAGGCCTTTCAAAATCGAAAGTATTTGCAGACAACAAAGTTAAATGTAGATTAAAATGTGAAACTTGTCTGTCTTAAGATAGAAAATATTGTGGAAAAAGGAGACCAGTATTTTCTCTTTTTCCTACAGTTTTTTCAAAAACTTTCCTTCTCAGGGTCAGTAAAAGTCGTGGTTGTGTGGTTAAGGGATAGACCATCATTAGCAGCTTCTCAATGGAAACATACTTTTAACTCTTACTGTAATACTCCAAGGGCAACAAAAGTTAGCTTGCAGGGTTAGTGTAGATCAAGATCAGATTATATAGAATCTTTTTCGGCATAGCTGTATGATCTCACTTTTGACCTACTTTGAGTACTAGGAGGAAATGAATGGTTACACATTTTGTGATTGGCCAAATATAGGTAAACTGCGCAAAAAAATAAAGGTCACAGTAGAAATTTACCGACATTGGATAAAAGTGTTCATGACTAGAAAATCACGTAATGATCACATTTACCTGTGTAAAGATGTACTTTTTGGCCATGCAGATGTTAAACTCTAGCTAAACATAAATCTAAATCATATGGATAAACTAATAGCAATGAGTAGCCTATTGGCAAGTTTTCTATTTTGGTTAGTGTAAAAGATTTGGTATCCATTTTTCCTCGCGTAAAACCGAATACGAATTGTGATGGCAGGCTACCGCTCTATTGTCTTACACAAAAACGGGTTGTGAAACAACTGATTTCATTTCTTGTCACAATAAAAAAAAAAAATGTTATGTCTTGAATTTGGTGATTTAATTCGAAACGTGAATAACTATGCCTACCTGGGGGTACAATCGATTTTATTGCGTTGTTAGCGAAGAAACTGGGTTTCTACTAAACTACTCTTAATAAAAGTAGGTGGGTGTGGTCAAGCATTGAGAGGGGTGGTAAAACCCCGCCTGCTGATAACGACAAATAGTCGATGTTTGAAAGGTGCTTCATTTTTGTACAAAAACATGCAAATCTACTTTGTTTTCTTTTTAAAGATTTCATCGTATGGTCTAAACAGACCTTTATTTAAACATTATTTTTTTACTTTATTTTAAACATGTTAAAAAACAGAACAAACGATATATTCTAAAACATGGCAGAATGTCGACTCTCATTTTACGTTAAACATGAGAATTAATGTATTGCTCAATAACACTCATTACGAGAGCTTCCTCATTCTTAAATCTTATGGAAAATTCTGCTTTCAACCATATGCAAAACAATTTAAAACAGGCTACTTTCCGAACTGTTTTCATCATTTCTCTTCATATTATACTACAAACGAATTTAAATATTCATATCCCAGTGCCTCTTACGCCGGCTGTCTTTTTTAAAAGATATTTCTTCTTATCTTGGATCTTGACTATCAGGATGTTTTGAGATACATCTTGGCCATAACTTTTATACTAGATAGCAAAATTTTAGACTTGTCCAAACTGCAAGTGTTAGTGACTTAAATGATAGAATTTTTCTTTGAAAGGTAGAAATCATTGTGGAGAAAAGAGAAAATACAATTATACTGGACAACGGCATTTTCTTCTTTTCCCCCATTGTTTTCAAAAGCCTTTTTCCGTACATTTGTTGCATCTTAGAATTGTTTGGTGAAGGATTAAAAGACTTTATTATGTTTACTGACTGAAAATTCATTTTATTTGGCATAGCTAGATTTTAGCTCTATGGCTAATTAAAGCATACATGTAGGAAGGGTGTATTTTCTGTCATAAGAAAAACTCACTTGTACTAATTCAGAAGCTGCTTTTCAGTGACCAAAATATCTTTCTATATGAGCCATGCTCTGCGTGGTCAGTGCAGGCTCACATGGATGGAAACTTTTTGCTATTTGTTCATTTTCTGCTTGTCAAAGGAACATTCTGTCTCAGGATTCAATTCAGTTGGTTTTTAGACAAAATCAATTTTATGGATCATGGCTCATATATTGGATTATGTATTACAGATCAAATTACTTGTGTACATTTTTTGCAGTCTGATCTCAATCTATACTATCAGCAAAAAGCGCCTTAGCATCAAAGAAACAACACTGTACCAATTTTGTGTTTTAATGACTTTGAGAAACAAACGCTTTTGATAAAATGATGGTAAAAGAGAATTTTTTTGTTGTTTTCCAACAATATTTTCTCTCCTTTCCAAGGAAAATCCCTCATTAAAATTTTGACCTACATTTGTCATCTCCAAATGATTTCAATATGGGCAAGTAAAAAAAAAATGTATTTTGAAAAGAAATTAAGTCCTGTTTTTGTCTTTGCAGTTTTCCAAGTGAACAAAAGTGATGGTGCGAACTTAGATGGGATTATCTGTTAACTGTGTGTGGCGTGGCCATGGCTCAGGGCCATCATAGATATAACAAGAGGACGGAGTCCCTTCCGAATACCCTCTCCAGCGCCCTTATGTTTGGAAATGGGCAAATCAATCAGGAAGAAAATCCAAACTACCTAGTCTACAAAAAAGTAAGTTTTATTCATTCATACCTTTATCATTTATTTCCTTTGAAGTATCGCTGAAAACCTAATACATAATTTATTAGGTCTTAACTCTTTACCCCACAATAAAATTTCTGACTGGTCCAAATTGAAAGTACTTGCAGACAATAATTTAAATTTGGAATTTGTCCTTGATAGGTTAGAAAACATTGTGGAAAAGGAGAAAATGCTGGTTACCAGCATTTTCTCCTTTTCTCACAATGTTTTCAAAAGGCTTCTTCCATAGGGTCGTTAAAACTCGGGATTGTGTGGAAAAGGGTTAACTCTTTACCGAACGACAAAATTTTAGACCTGTCCAAATTGAAGCATTTGCAGATGACAAAATAAATGTGATTTGAAAATTGAAATTTGTTTTGGGAAGAGTAGAAAACATTGTGGGAAAAGGAGAAAATGCTGGTTACCAGCATTTTCTCCTTTTCCCACAATGTTTTCAAAAGGCTTCCTTCTCAGGGTCGTTTAAAGTCGGGATTGTGTGGTAAAGGGTTAACCAAATTCAATTTGAAAAGTTCATTTCTGTGAGTTTATTGAGTGGTTTCGCCTCTGGCCCAGCTTACAACTGTAAACATAATACAATTCTCTGGAATAAAATGAAGACAAAAAACAGGAATCAAAACTATCAAAAATATCATGATGAGAAAAAGGTGTTAATGGAACAAATAGTAATGCATATTATGGAAAATTGCATGAAACTTCAGTTTTACAGTATTATATAAGATCAGTGAGGTAACAAGAGAAATTGATTGTATTTAGCAATTTCTTCTTTTGCCACAATCATTTAAAAAATGATCTGGTGTAAGAAATTGTATGCTGGAGTTAGACCAAGATAATTGTGCTTTCAAGGTTGCGCTTATCCAGACTATATAAACAAAGTGGTATGTTTAGATCAAAGATCAGGCTCACTTTTTGTACAGTCTGATCTTGGTCCACACTAGCTGCAAGTGCAACAAAATTTGTGGAAGGCACTGAAATATTAGGGGTTAACTATCACAAATCACAGCATGATTATCTCATTTCACATTTCTGGTGCAGAGACAGAAAAAATTTCAGTTCAAAAAATAAGAAGTGCTATTTCTGTCTAATTTTTAAAGAGTCTTAACTTACCTCATGTGTACAGAGGATACTTTACCTGGAGATCAAAGTGAAGATTACTCTGCTGTAGCTGTAGTTGTTTTCCCTGAAAAATTAACTCTTTATCAAAGAATGCCCTGTGTTAACGACCCTGGGGAAGTAGGCTCGTGAAAACGTAGTGGATGAGGAGAAATTACTTTTAACAATATTTTCTACCCTTCTACAGGTGAATTCCAGTCATTTGAGAAACTTTTAAAATATTGTCAGCAAATCCCTTGAGTTTGCAAGAGTCTGTAATTTTGTTTTGTTGTTTGGTAAAGATTTATTTCATTTGAGTGCATGTCCCAAATGTAGATGCTTGCATCCATTGTAAATCAAGGTCAGACTTCACAGAACATGCAGTTTGATCTTGCATCCATGGCCCTCTTGTTCCTGGTAACCCATTACGAAACAATCCCGACTTTAAACAATGCTAAGAAAAGAAGCTTTAGAAAACATGCTGAGAAAAGGAGCAAATGCTGGTTAACAGCATTTTCCTTTTCCAACAATATTTCTACCCTTCCCAAAACAAATTTCAATTTTTGAGCCACAGTTATCTTGTTGTCTGTAAATGCTCTCAATTTGGACTAGTCTAAAATTTTGTCATTTGGTTAACTCTTTCACTACTGAATAAATAAATTGGATTTTCTCAAATGCTACAGATACAGTTTTGCAACAAGATCAAGAGACAGTTCGGTCAAAATCTAGGATAAAGCAGTGGACAGTATAGATCAGAGATCAGACTGCACATTCTGTGCAGTCTGATCTTGATCTATACTGTCCACAAAAGCTTCTGGTGCTATCAATGGCATTGATAAGAGTTAATAGACCTGTTATAATCTACAGGCACCTTTCTTCATCTTGCTCTGGACTACTTATGAAAGTATTACTTCAATAAGAAAAATCATGAGTAGCATGATTCAGAAGGATATTTTCAAAGTCTTCTGCAGAAAATTGGTCTGAAGGGACAATCAATTATGCCTTATCACACAATCTTGAGTTTCAATGACCCTGATGAAAAAGGTTTTTAAAACAATTGTGAGAAAAGGAGAAAATGCTGGTAACCAGCACGGTGTTTTGTCCTTATCTCACAATGCTTTCTCCTTTTTCAGTAACGAACACTATAATTTAAGTCAAATTATTTTCATTTGTCATAAGCAAAATTTATGCTTCAAATATACTCCTCACAAAAAGTTAAGCAACAATGAATTACCGCTGCACCAGAATTTTATTATTACACATATAGACAATTTCATTGTATAAATGTAATGAATATTGAGTTAAAAACCAGTCCAAGCAATTCTGTACTTCTATCAGATAATGTTTTCTCACTTTCAGGCTTTTGAAGTAAGGCACTGTCAAAATCCACATGCAAAAAAGTGGTATACTACCCAGTAAAATCTCTAAAATTCGGTCAATCTGCAACTGGGACACAGTCAGTAATCGGTATGGCCACCATTAGCACGAATACAAGTTTGAACTCTTCTGGGCATTGACCAGATCAAACCATCCAGCTGTTGCTGTGGAATATCCTGCCATTCCTGACTCAAAAGTTGCTCAGAGGTGTTGGAGGTTCTGAGGCCTAACATTTCCATCATTTCACGCCTTTCGAGAATGCCCCACGCATACTCAATTGGATTGAGATCTGGAGATCTTGCTGGCCACTCAAATTGCCCAGAAGAGTTCAAGCTTGTATTCGTGCTAATGGTGGTCACACCATGTACTGACTGTTGCAGATTGACCGAATTTTAGAGATTTTTAAAACATCTGGGTAGTATACCACTTTTTTGCATGTGGATTTTGACAGTGCCTTACTTCAAAAGCCTGCAAGTCAGAAACATTATCTGATAGAAGTACAGAATTGCTTGGACTGGTTTGTAACTCAATACTTATTATTATATTTATACAATGAAATTGTTTATATGTGTAATTATAAAATTCCGGTGCAGCGGTAATTCATTGTTGCTTAACTTTTTGTGAGGAGTATATGTACAAGTCTAAAATTCTGTTGTCTGGTAAAGGATTAAACTGAAACTTAAGCACCAAATGCTTTGCTAACATTTAAGAGCCTTTCATAACTTAAGTTGGATTTGCCGTCAGTATATATCAAGTTCAGACTGCACAAAACATGCAGTTTGATCTTTAATTCAGAATGTCCATTTGCTTCAGTACCACAGACAAGAACAATCCCGAATAGTTTGAGTCTTATTTCCAGACTGGAAATGTTTGTTTGGTTTATTGGTCCCTCTATGGGTTAAACTTTGAACTCTGTGCACCAAATTAGGATTTAAAGTATAATTGTTCAGGAGGTTCAGCATAGAAACAAATGAATATGAGCTGCACTCTGGCAAAAGGGGACTTAATGCATCTCTGGGATGCATGATACCAAGCAAGTCATCACTTAGTCATGGATCCATGAAATCCATTTTGTCTTAAACTAACTGATCATCAGGTAAACCAGTCCTCTGAGCTGCAGAAAGTTAACCAACAGCAAAAAGTGCACGGGCTGCTGAGGCTGACCTGGGATGATACTTTTTGCAGATGCATTAAGCCCCCTTTTCACAGAGCATGGCTCATATATTATTTTTGCAAGGTTTGAATCAAAGGCTGCCTCACAGAAGAGGCCCCTGTGGTATTTCACTAAATCTGCATTTAGTACAAGCATAATTATTATGCCTCAAATGACCTTTTAGGAGGTTTCCATGTGGTATTTCGTATCAAACAGAGTCATTTGGTTTGCAACAAAACCAAGTTACTAGATGTGACTGGATATATATATTTTTTTGCTAGACGTGGTGATAACAGGAATTTGTGATACATGGATGTTGCAAGGGTTCGAGTGTTTGTATGTAACATCTAAATGTCTGAACTTGAAACTGAAAGCTTTGTTCGACATATTTTACATTATTATCCCTTTACCAAACAATCCCCTGAAGAAGGGTATTTGGAAACATTGCATGAAAAGGTAAAAAAAACTAATGGTGGTAAGTTGGTTACTAGCATTTCTCCTGTATTGTCAATGTTTTCTACCCATTAGAAGAGAAATACCACCATTCTTGCCCCATTTCCTGTGTTGTCTGCATTAATCTTTTACCACACTATCCCAAGTTTTAAAGACTTTAGAAAACATAGTGGAAAAACGAGAAAATGCTGGTAACCAGTATTTTTTCCTTTTCCCACAATGTTTTCTTACCTTTCAAAGACAAATTCTATTATTTGAGCCGCAACTAATTTGTCCACTGCAAATTATTTCAGTGTGGACTGGTCTAGCATTTTGTCATGTTTGACAATTGGTTAAATGCACTCAATATGGAAGAGAACTTATGTTGAGTTAAAGAGTCCCTTGTACACAGGAAATTCTGGAGTATAAATTCAAATATGAAGTAATGTAAATATGAGCCTTTCACTGTTTAAAGGGGGCTTACTGCATATGCAAAAAAGTATCGACCCATGTCAGCCTGCACAGTATGTATAGGCTGACAAGGGTCGAAACCTTTTGCTATTGTTGAACTTTCTGCATGTAAAAGGACCATTCCACCTCCAGCTCCGGTCAATTGTTAGGCTAGATGGATTTTATAGATCTGTAACTATGTGAAGACTTGTTTGATATCACGCATCACAGAGATGCATTAAACGCCTTTTTTCCAGAGCATGGCTAATATATGAATTATTCTATGATGTGAACCTGTTGGCTAGTAAATATCTCTTTCATTACAGTTCTAATTGCACTTGATCACACTTGTGTTTTGATTACAGAAATTTGCTTGATCTTATAATTGTATGAAGTGGAGAGAATTTCTTGGTTCCACTTGTATTTGAATAAGTCATATCTTCAGTTTGGTCCCATTTGTGTATGAAATACAGAGATCTGCCTCATGGTGCTTCTTTTCATATTTGGACATTTACTGTGTATAGCTCCATCTCAAGTCCATCATGAATTTTTAGTAGCAAAAAAAGAGTGCAGTGCTGACCTTCTGTTTCGTCGGTTTAATTTGTATTGCAGCAAAATGTGGTAAACTTTTAATGACAAACATGACCAAAGAACAATTATTAAACCTTTCATTACCTAAAGCTCGTTTAGAAGTCTTTTATAACATGTAAATCTCGGAAAAAAACTGACAAAATTTATCGTGTGTGGCGGCCATTTTGTGTCTGTTTTTGGGTATGTTAATCTCTCGAGTTACAGTTGAAATAAACTGGTTTTTCTTATATTTAGCGTTTAAATTGAAAATATTTGTATTTCAAAGCAAGGATTAATGAATACGCAAGCAGCAGGTATGTTCAAATCCTAGTTTAGTGCTCTATTTGTTAAACTATGAGAGTTCAAACATGCGCACAAAATCTGTGCGATTTCAACTATTTTTTCACGATCATCTCTGTACCCAGAGGCCACCATTCAAAAATTAAAATCGCCTGTAGGAACAGTTATCTTTACTAGGGAATAAACTTGATCAAACCCTGTTTTAGTTAAATGGATTTGTTTGAACCTTGAATTACAGGGATTTGCCTAGTTCTATCTACTTGTGATTGAGTTACAAAGATATGTTTGATCAACTATGAATTTGAATAATTATAGTGATTTTCTTGGTCCCCTTTGTGTTCAAAGTAGAGAGAATTAGTTGGTCCCACTTGTTTTGAATTGCTGGCATTTGTTTGAAATCACTTGTGATTGAAATACATAGGTCCCACTGGTATTCCATATCAAGATTTTCTTGTTCAAAAGTTTATCAAAAATTATGGTGTGGTTAACTATTAGCAATATTTTTTTTTGTAATTTCAACAACAAAGATATTACAAGTTCATTTCCATTTTGTTTAGAATACTCCACTAACCACATTGTTATCATGGATTTTCACTGTCAGCAAAAGAAGCAGAATAATTGTATTTGATAATTGCAGTTAAGATTGGGGAAGATGGCTATTGAAATTATCTTGGATTATACATTTTATGTCTCCTGATTTTGATATGCACCTAATAGCCTGAAGTTGCCTTCTTGTGATTTTCATCTTGTAAAGTTATGACTGTAGAAGAAAATCAAAAATTACAACCATAGATTGCTTTTTTTACTACAAAAGAAAGTTCTTTGATACTCTAAGTTAACACTCCATTTTGCAACATTTTAGCTTATCAAATTTAAAAAAAAAATGGAAAAAAATTGCATAGGATGAACTTAACCCATTGGTTCTCAGCATTAATATGCCTCTTCGGCAGAATATCAGACCCCTCAAGTCATCATTTGCCTTGAAAATTTTTGACAAGGACAATAAACTTTCTGTTACACGGTGTCATAGTACAAGTTTTCTGTTAAAACTGTCTATTATGTGAATAGATCTAATATATATAGAAGCGAACTTGAAAGCGCGCTTGAGAACAAAAGGGTTAAAGTACCCCAAGCAAGTAAAGTGAAGTTTTTTCTTAGGTTGTAAATACAGTAATACCTTGATATTTCGAGTCTCAAACATTCGAGAACACAGCATTTTTCGAGGAATTTCCATAGTCCTGGCAGAAAACTCTACTATATTGCACTAAAAGCAGCTCGGTTATTTTGAGTCTCATTAAGTCGATAATTCGAATATTGGTGTTGGTCCCTGAAATAATTTTCCTTCTTTAAATTGATTGTTTATTTGAACACAATATTTTCGCACCTCTCGATCGATTGTTTTCACACCTTTCTGAGCAAAGGTTTTTATCGCACCAGCCCGTCTACGGTTTGGTATAAGTTTTACAAACTATGACAATTACTACAGGGGATTCATGCTACAATATGATTTGAGAAGGTACTAACTTTGATTTTATGATGAGAGGCTAATTATGAAAATTTTGCGATGTCTCTTTAGACCACCTTCTCATCTAATTTAAACTGTCTGATATTTCATTTTATAATAAATCACACAAGTATTTTATTCCTGATTAAACAAATAATTTTATCCCCCAAGTCTATTATTTTGCAGCATGTGCATACATTAACTATTCAAAGTCATTGTTGACCTTGAAAAGACAGTTTTAAGCGTGTGTAATCGAACGATGCCTGATTTTTTATCAGTTTTCGTGTCGATCTTTTTATAGCATCAGGTTTTTCCAAGTCCCTTCGCCACAGATTAAGACCTGTTTGATCACACAAATTTTTTCTTTCTTGTTACAGTGACTTCATATTTCGATTTTGCATAAATATCACTGGTTCATTTCCATTTCATAGAAATTCACCTTTGACAAAGGTAAATGTCATTTTTCAAAGGGTGTGTAGGTATTCTGGTCTGTTTTCCTGTCGAAGACATTGGTAATGAGAAAAGTCGTAGTAAAGCTTGTCTTTCCTTTTTATTTCTCATTAGCTCAGCTCTATACTTTCGGTAATTTACTCTCCAATGACCATTTCAGCAGCACCGCAATCACATGGAACTGTTTGTGAACATTTACACATATTGACACCAAAATAGCTCATCCACACGTTCTTGATTTTCTGGAGAATAATCAAACTTTTGACATCTTTCCCGCTTGCATTCTTCGATCGTTTTCAACAACTTTTTCTAGTTGCATGGCACCATATTCAACAATATTTCAGTGAAACACCGGTGTCCGGAAATCTTAAATCCATTTCCATGTACATGTAAATTTTCTTACTTTTTCTGAAATAGAGCAAGCAAATACCTGCTGCTGTTTTCTCACATAAACAACTTGTAGTGCACAAGCTTTTCTATGGGGCAAAGGTTATAGCGGGCGAATGTAATGCTGCTCTCTCACTATTGTGTATCAGCGTCGTATGCAACAAAATTTCTTTACATGGGTCAATTGCCAAGAACTGAGGCGTATTTTGTTCAAAGTTAAAGACACAGTGTATGTACGACATTTCTCTGGCGTTCCTGTGGCGTATCTGTGTTCGTATGGAGTTCAAGGGACATAAAGTACGGCATGCTGAGGTGTAAGCATGGTGTATGATGCGTTGCCGTGGCGTAACCGCTTCGTTAGCATGACGTTTCTTTCTTGTGTTTAGCCTTGACGTTGCGTAATTACGGCGGTCACCAATAGAAAATGGCTCTGCTCACTTCGTTGCTGTCATTCGTTCAAAAGAAGTCAAACCTATCATGTTAACCAATACATTTGCGTGACGTAATAAGTGGTCGAGCTATGTTCCCGCGGCGTCACTGCTGCATTGTTTTCGCTTTTACAGCGTATGTGTGACGTAAGCATGACGTATCGGAGCTGCTACGTTTGTTCTACATATTTTTAAGTGCAGACTTAAAAAAACATTGCACCTCCGCGTACAAGTAGATCGTGCTACACACCAAAGAGTATTAGCTACGTAAGTTGACGTTACTGCGGCATTGTTGCGGCGTTCCTTTCTTAGCCGTACATACACAAGCCAATATGCAATAGTGAGAGAGCGTCTTAAAAGGGCAGATATTACGATTTTGTAAAAATTACAGTACACACCTTTTCCAAAAACAATAGAAAGAAAGTCTAGATTATTTAGATATTTAATTTAAAATCCAAGAACTCATATGATCAAAACAGGAACAATGGAAAGTATTTTTTTCATGGACATTTTGGATAATTCGAACACCGTTAAAATTCGAACATTTTGCTTGTCCCTTGGGACTTTGAATTATTGAGGTTTTACTGTAGTACATGATGGCAAATGGAAAATTAATAATTACAATACATTCCAACCTGTTTTAAACATTTTAGAACCTAAGGGGTACTCAAAATTAGCCTGTAAGGAGGGGTGCTGTCTAAGTACATATCAGTCTTCTTTGGGACAGCAATACACAAGCGTGCTTGCTTAGACCAGGTTGCTTACTAAAGAAAGGTAGCTGCTAGGACAGGTTTTACTGTACTAGAGTCCTAAAACTGCCTGCCATACTTTTATTAATCCTTTACCACGCAATCCCAAGCTTAACAACTCAAGGAAAAGGACTTGAAATCACTGTGGGAAAAGGAGAAAATGCTGGTTTTCCACAGTGTTTCCCACCCTTCCAAAGAAAAATTTCCGTATTTGTGCAACATTTAGTTTGTTGTCTGCAAATGCTTTTGATTTGGACCAGTCTAAAAGTATGTCATTTGGTACACAGTTAGACAATGTGTCTACATACGGAAATTCTTCAGGAACAGAAATAACCTTATTAAGTACATTAACTATTAAAAGAAGAAATTAACCTTTTTATCTATGCATATCCTTGATAATAATCCATTACTACACAACAACATCTTGTGATGTTCCATTAGGATACAGCTGTGTTTTATTTTTTTTCAGAAAAATATGGGAAAAGGAGAGATTAATGCTCCATTTCTTAAATCTTTTTCATATCATGCAAACATCCATAAAGAAATATTTTTCCTTGCCTTTTAATGCTTCTCCACTGTTTCATTTGAATTAGATATTGTTTAGGTATGATGGAAAGTAGCCACAATGGTAAAGGGTTAGGTGAATCAGACTGTACCATAGTCAGTGCAAGGTACTGCATCAGCATAATTTTCTCCTCTTTTCATCATGCACTGCATTATCACAATGTTTTGTAAACTTTTTAACTCTTTATCCATACTCTTTTATTCTGACAAAATTTTTGTACCTGTCCATAGTGAAAGTATTTGCAGACAACTATGTAACTTTAAGAGTTGTCTAAATAATAAACTTTGTGTTTAAGAAGAAAGCATTGTGGGAATAGGACTAAATGCTGGTTACCACTTCAACCCTTTACCACACAAGAAATTTTGGACCGGACCAAACTGAAAGCATTTGAAGTCAACAATTTAAATATAGCTCAAAGGATGATTTCTGTCTTTGATAGGGTAGAAAACATTGTGGGAAAAGGAGAAAATGATGGTTACCAGCATTTTCTCCTTTTCCACAATGTTTTCAAAAGCCTTTCTTCCCAGAGTCATGAAAACCAGGGATTGTTTGGTAAAGGGTTAAAGATACACCCTTACAGCTAGAGAGAAAAAAACCATGGTAAAAAATTTGATAGACTGTAGAATGGTTCAAAATTAGTCAGCTGTGTAAATTTTAGATAAATTATCGATATATTTATGTTGCGTAAGGGATAGATACGTATATCAGAATTTTATTCTTTTTAAAAAAACTTCTAATGAGTGATTTCTCTAATGGCCTAAGAAAATGAAATGCTTTTTTTTATCGGTTGTAATCTACTGGTATGCAACCTTGCAACCATCAGGGGCAAGATTTGGCATGAAGATATCTTACGAACAAAGTCTACAACAAAGAAACAAATGAACAAATGCATGGCAGAAATACAGGGACCGGGCAGGATTCGAACCAAGACTCATTATAGTTTGATAAAATAAAGATGAAATGGGTTAAAAACTGGCTGAAAAGGAGTATAAGTGTACGTTTAAGTTAAGAAATAACACTGTTTGAAGCCTGTTTTTTACTGACCTGAGCATGTTGTGCTCCAGGTGAGCTTTAATGATAGTACTGTGTCCGTTGTTCGTCATGCCTCATCCAGGCGTCAACAATTACCTTGTGTGTACTCTAGAAACCATAATTTCAGTACAATACTCATGAAACTTGGTCAGAATATTAGATTTTGTCTTGATGACATCTCATACAAGTTCAAACTTGGGTCATGTTGGGCAAAAAAGTAAATCACCAGGTCAAATCTTAGAAAAACCTTGTTTGCAGTCTGGAGGCCACATTTTCAGTCTGATACTCATGAAACTTGTTCAGAACTTTTGTTTTGATGATATCTTTGACAGGTTTGAAATTGGGTCACATCAGGTAATAAAATAGGTCACTTGGCCAAATCATAGAAAAACCTTGTGTGCTTTCTAAAGACCACACTTTCTGTCTGATACTCACGAAACATGGTCAGAATGTTGGAATGTTTGCCTTGGTGGTATCTTTAACAAGTTCATAATTGGGTCACTTTGGGTCTAAAAGTAGGTCATTGGGTCAAATCTTAGAAAAACCCCATGTGCACTGTAAAGGCCATATTTTCAGCCTGATAATCAAGAATTTTGGTAAGAATGTTAATCTTGATGAAATCTCAGACATGTCAGGAAGGTCAAAAAATGATTCACTTAACCATATCATGGAAAAACCTTGTTTGCACTCTTGAGGCCACATTTTCAGTCCGATACTCATGAAACCTGGTCAGAATGTTTGTCTTGTGGTGTCCGTGGTTGTGAGGTAGAGTGTCAGCCTCGTAACCATAAGGCCCGAGTTCGATACCCAGGAGTGGATGTCAACTTTGGGACTGTTCATTGGCCCACACATTCTGCGTGAGTACTGGTGCAGTTGCTAGGAAGCAGGATCGATAGAGATTAGTATAAGTTGTAAGAACTTGTTTCTCAATTGATGTGAAATAAATATGTTAAAACTAGAGTGTTTGTCGTGCTGATATCTGGGACAAGTTTGAAAAGTCACATCGGGTCAAAAAGGAGGTAACTGGGCCAAATCTTTGAAAAATCTTGAGTGCCTTCTAGAGGCTGTATTTTCAGCCTGATACTCATGAAAAGTGGTCAGAATATTTGTCTTGATGATATCTCAGAAGACTTTGAACAGGGTCACTTCTGGTTAAAAAGTGGGTCACTGGGCCAAATCTTAGAAAAACCTTGTGTGCACTCTAGAGGCCACATTTTCAGTCTGATACTCATGAAACTTTATTAGAATATTTCATCTTAATGATATCTATGAAGAATTTAGAATTGATTGATTGATTGATTGATGATGGTATGGTGTTTAACGTCGTTTTCAACATTATTTCAGTTATATCGTGGCAGCCTGTACACCTAACCATGCTATCCTGGATTTTCTTTTACCAGTACTCTGCACAATATTCTCTCCAGCCCACCGGCTGCTTTCCCACATAACCATCGAAACAATGGTCAGCGGTGAGAGGAACGAATCCTGTCCCAAAGACTATCACCAATCCTCGGAAAGAAATTGGCCGAGCCAGGGATTGAACCATCCACCCCCTGTTCTCAAGTCCTGTACGCTACTGAGTGAGTTACCGGAGCTTGGCAAATTTAAAATAGGGTCATGTTTGGTTAAAAAGAAGGGCACTGGGAAAAATCTTACAAAAAGCCTCGTGTGCACTCTAGAGGCCATATTTTCTGTCTGATACTCATAAAACTTGGTCAGAATGTCTGTCTTGATGATGTCTCAGACAAGTTTGAAATCGGGTTATGTTGGGTCAAAAAGTAGGTAACTGGGCAAAATCTTAGTAAAACCTTGTGTGCCTTCTAGAGGCCATATTTTCAGCCTGGTACTCATGAAACCCGGCCAGAGTGTTTGTCATAATGATATCTTGGACAAAAAGTAGGTCACTAACATTCACATGTTTTACATCATCACAACCAGGATTTCTTCAGCTATATCAATCCTAGATGACTTTACTCAAGCGAGCGCTTTAGGGCCAATTGCCCTTTTGTTTATCTCAAAATTACCTCTGTCCGATGCCCTTAGTCCAAATGTGCCTATGGTAATGCCCTAGTAACACACACTACTGCCCTACACCAGCCTGCCCTACACAGGTTTTCAGCTGATCTGTTCATTGCTGTGCACATATGACATGTTACTGTGATGCCAATAGCAATGCTGTCCTGCTAAAGTAGAGAATGAGAAGAGTTTAGTCGGTTTCACATATTTAACCTTTTATCAAAGGAAAAAACTTCAGACTTGTCCAAATTGAAAGCATTCTTTTCCCACAATATTTTCAAAGACCTTCCTCAGGGTCGTTGAAATTCGAGATAGTGTGGTAATGGGTAAACTTTTTAACAAAATTTTGGCAAAATTTTAGACTTTTTGGTAATAAGAGCACTCTGCAGATTACAAAATACATGCTTCTCAAAAAATACATACTTCTCAAATCAAAGGATTTATCTGTGAGAAGGTCGAAACTTTGTGCAAAAAGGAGAAAATGATGGTTTCCATTTTCTTCTTTTTCCATAATGTTTTGAACAACCTTCCCATTGTTTTCTTCTTTTCCCACAATGTTTTCAAAGGCTTTATGGCTTCAGATTGTTAAAAGTCTGGATTGCTAGGTTAAGTGTTCTTTTATACACATTGGGCTGAAAAAAAAAAAAGGTAAAGCAAAAGTTGCCATTTTTTTATTCAAATCAATGAATCATTGTACTCAAACAATCTCGGATAAACTATAAATGGCCAGGGACATGATTGCTATGTAAGATTAAGTTCAAACTAAATGGTCAGTGACATGACTGGCCGGAACAAGCTCAAGCTTTATAGCAAATATTTTCGATTGTAAAGTAAACACACACAGAAAGAAGATCCCCTGCCCAAACACCAATATATTGAGTTTCATCTTCTGTTTCAGACCCTTATTCTGTTACAGATCAAAATAATTTTTACTGTGTCAGCTGTAAGTCAAGTTTGGGATACAGCATGATAAATGTAGAAATTGTTAAAAAAGAGCAATTTCGAAATTTCTCAGAGTGTGTTCTCATAAATAATTATGTCTCTCTGGGAATAATTGTTAGGTATCTCCTTATCAAAGGACAAATCTAAAGATTTCTCCATATTCAAGGCATTTGCAGACAACAAAATAAACGTGACTCAGACATTTTTGAAGGGTAGAAAATATTGTGGGAAAAGGAGAAAATGCTGACAATCTTTTCAAAAGCCTTCTGTCTCAAGGTCGTCAAATGTCAGGACTGTATGGTTAAGGGTATACAACCTCCAGTATCATTCTGCATGACTTCTGTATTAGTAACGCTGAAAGCTGCTGATAATGTTATGATACTGAATTTTAAAAAAAAAGCCTGTTCTCTCTAGTTGAAAACATCCATTGTATTCATTCATTCAGCAGTGTAACAGTTAACTCATTACCATACAACAAAATAATTGACTTGTCCAGTTTAAAGCATTAATTTTGCAGGCTAAAAATTTTGTGTGCCACAGATTATGGGATTTGTCTTGGAAATGGTAGAAAACATTAAGGAAAAAGGAGAAAATTTAGTTTTTTCTCCTTTTCCCTTAATGTTTACAAGAGCTTTTTTCCACAGGGTTGTTAAAACATGGAATTGTTATTAAAAGGATTAAAACATAGTATGTAACAATAATTATGAAGGCCATTTTTTTTCCTAGGTGATATTTCTATTGAACATGACATTTTGCAATCTTACACAAGATCTAATTCTATCCTAGTGGATAACCAATATCATAATAACATGTCTGCCAACAGTTTTGTTTGTTTTCTGCTTATCATCAAAACCCATCTTGCTTACTCAAGTCAGATTGCACAACATAACACCATCCAAAGTTCTAAATAGAGCTTCGAACCTTGATCAAACAGCATTTTTAGTTCACCTGAGCAGAAAAAGCTTGCACCAGGAGAGAGAAAGAGAGAGACAGAGGGTTGGGACAGGCAGACACAGAGACACACACACACACACACACACACACACACACACACAGACAGAGAAAAGAGAGAGAGAGAGAGAGAGAGAGAGAGAGATGTACCTGTAAAACATTATTTACATATTTTGTTTAGTCTGATTTTGATCCACACAGCACACAAATGCCAGTCTGATCTTGATTTACATTGTCTAGAAAAAAAACTACAATTTTGCCAAGAGGTTTTCCCGAAGTCATATTTTTGTCCCCTTCTTGATGATTACTTTTTCTCCAATGTTTCCTAAACTCTTTTAGGCAAATTTCATCATTTAAGACACATTTCATTTACTGTATAAGTGGAAATTTTTGCGACATGGAAATTTTTGCGATTTCGCGAATTTATAAAATTTGCAAACTTTTCTGTTCGCATATTTTACTACAAGTATACCAATAAATAACAAGTGTTTTGAATTCACAAACATTACCGAACGCAAAATGTTCATAATCAGTAATTCTCAAATTTTTCGACATGCATATATATCCACGTATACAGCATTGTCCACAAATGCTTTTAACTGGACAAGTCTGTAATTTTGTCGTCTGGTAAAGAGTTAGATCAAATTTCATAGTTTACTATGAAGAGATTTTTGAGATAAAATAGATAATGAACGTGAGTTGTTGAAACTGGTTATATGCAAGTTGTCCTTTTGCCTTGATGCTTTCAAAATCAATCTGCTGAAATTGGTCATCAGATTCTGCAGAGTGTAAACAAGTGAAAGTCTTGTGTGTTAAGTAATGGATAACAACTGGTGACAAAAATTAGGACAAAGTTACAGATTTCTGCAACTGTTACTGATGATGTTTGATCTCCAAAAATTAGCATATAAAACATACAATCTAGCAGTGGAAGATTCCCCAGTGGCTTTTATTTGTTTGTAGAGACCCCCCTCCCAATCACGGGAGATTACCAAGATCCGTCAGGGTCTGATTGGCTCTACTCCTTTATGCCTTTTGCTTTTTCAATTAAGGATCTATGCTCTGTAGCAGATGTCAAAGTGTTAGCCTTGTCCATGCTGAAAACATGTACAGATTTCAAACTGAGTATTTCTCAAAATTTGATCTGATTTATCTTGGGAAGTTCCAGAAACACAATGATTGTGGTATTGGGAAAACAAGCTGGTTGCCAGCACATTCTTTTTCCGAAAATGGTGTCAAAAACCTTTTTCCTTTAGGCCAAATTAAGTTAAGGAAGGGTGTCTTTTTACAGTCCTGAGGAATGTCTTTTGAAATCATTTCTGGAAAAGGATTTTCATTCCCCCCCCCCCCCACACACACACACACACACCAGTTTTTAGCTCCACTGGCCAAAGGCCAGAGAGCTATTGTCATGGCGTTGTGTCCGTCGTGCGTGCGTGCGTGCGTCCGTCCGTCCGTCCGTCTGTCCGTTCGTGCGTGCGTCCGTAAACTTTTTCTTTAAAAAACTTCTCCTCAGAAACTATTGACTGGATTTTTACCAAATTTCACAGGAATGTTCCTTTGGTGGTCCTCTTTCAAATTCCTTCAAATAATTGTGTTCCATGAAGAATTCTGGTTGCCATGGCAACCAAAGTAAAAAACCTTTAAAAATCTTCTCCTCCCAAACCGCTATTTGGATAGCATTATTATTTTGCAGGAATGTTCCTTAGATACAGGTTTACAGAATTCCTTAAAAAAAAAAAAGATCTGTCAAAAAACATGGCTTTTATGGGAAGACTCATTTTCCTTTTATGGTATAAAGTAAAATCTTTGAAAAATTTTTTCTCTAAAACTATTCATTGGATTTCATTGTTGTTAGCTCCACTGGCCGAAGGCCAGCGAGCTATTGTCATGGCGTTGTGTCCGTCGTGCGTCCGTCCGTCCATTCGTCCGTTCGTCCGTGCGTGCGTCCGTAAACTTTTTCTTTAAAAAACTTCTCCTCAGAAACTATTGACTGGATTTTTACCAAATTTCACAGGAATGTTCCTTTGGTGGTCCTCTTTCAAATTCCTTCAAATAATTGTGTTCCATGAAGAATTCTGGTTGCCATGGCAACCAAAGTAAAAAACCTTTAAAAATCTTCTCCTCCCAAACTGCTATTTGGATAGCATTATTATTTTGCAGGTATGTTCCTTAGATACAGGTTTACAGAATTCCTTTCAAAAAAAAAGATCTGTCAAAAAACATGGCTTTTATGGGAGACTCATTTTTTTTTATGGTATAAAGTAAAATCTTTGAAAAATTTCTTCTCTAAAACTATTCATTGGATTTCATTGTTGTTTTGCAGGTAAGTTCCTATGGTGGTTGTCTACCAAATTGTTTCTTCAGTGAGCTAAAATGCAGGATTGAATGATAATTGTTAAAAACTTCCTTTCGCCATTATAGAAATATCAGGCCTGTGGAGCGATACAGGCGCTCAAGCGCCTCTAGTTACCTGTTACTGAAACAAATTCCATCATTTGAGCATTTCCATCACTTATTTGTAAAAATTCTGTAAAATTTTTTAATGCTTTCAAATTGGATGCTTAGAGTTTCGTCATCTGGAAAAGAGTTAACCATTTACTGCACAATTCCAACTTAAGATGACCTTTATCATGCAGATCATGACGATGTTTGTTTTTAATTTCAAAAATACATGATTGTATGCTGTAGAAGAAATCATCTCTGTAGCATGTAACATGTTGAGGAATTCATTGGCGTAATTAATGCCAGGAAACTGGGTCAGTATCAAAGCTAATGATTGATGAGAGTGATTATTTCAATTTACTTCAAAATATTTCTATTTCGAGTGGTCTAGATAAGTTAGGGCTGGTATTTGTATTCTAAAATCATTGCCTGTGGTTGTTCTTCACTGTAAAAAAAGGATTTTGGTAATCACATAAATAAAAATATGTAACTCTTTATCAAACAACAAAATTTTAGACTGGTCCAAATTGAAAGCATTTGCAGACAACAAAATTAATGTGACTCAAAAATTGAAGTTTGTTTTGGGAAGGGTAGGAAAGATTGTGGGAAAAGGACAAAATGCTGGTTACCAGCATTTTCTCCTTTTCCCACAATGTCTTCAAAAGGCTTCTTCCTCAGGGTCGTGAAACCACGGATTGTTTGGTAAAGGGTTAATTTGAAGTGAAGAGTTATGATAAATACTGTAGCTTGACCCAAAGTATCTTTCAAAACCATAGTAAACAATGCTGTTGTGAACAGGGTCAAACAAGATCAGAAAAGGCAGAACATGCAGGCTGATCTTGGCTCTCTACTGTTTGCTATTTAGAGATACTATTATCAAAAAAAGGCTTGGAATTACAATAATTGGGTGTTTTTATCTTGGCTGAAAGGGTCTGTGTTGTTTTTCTGATGCTTTAAGGGTTAAGAAAATCTGAATATTATTGTTGCAGCCCTATTTTTTCCTTTCTGTGGGTGGGGAGGATAGATTTAGAAACATTGCTGAATTACTCTTTCCGAAATGACTAAATTTTAGACATGTCCATATTCAAAGCAATTACAGCCCCAAAATTTAAGGTGGCACAAATGATGAAGTTTATCTTTAATTGATAGAAAACATTGTGGGAAAAGGAGAAAATGTTGCTTTTTGAAGTCATCTACCTCAGGGTCTTTAATAGTTGAGATTGTATGGTGAAGGATTAAAGCTTTTTCTTTTGTAGCTCACCTGTACACAAAGTGTGATCGTGCTGTGTCTGTCATGTTTTGTCCATCATACTTTGTGTGAGCTTCAACAAGTAACTTATTTACACTCTAGAGGCCACGTTTTGAGTCAAATACTCATGAAAATTGGTCTAATTGTTTGTCTTAATGATATCTCTGACAAGTTTAAAATTATGCCATTTTAAAAAGTAGATCATAGGGGTAAATCTCAGAAAAACCTTGTGTGCACTCAAGAGGCTGCAATTTCATACTCATGAAAGTTGGCCAGAATGTTTGTCATGATGATATCTCAGATAAGTTCAAAATTAAGTCTCATCAGGTAAAAATGTAGGTCACTGGGACAAATCTTGAATAAGAAACTTGCATGCACTTTTTAGGCCTCATTTTCAGTCCAATGCTCATGAAAGTTGAGGCTGCACTCATGTCACCTGAGGTAATAGACAAAAATGTTGTATTGAGAAAAAAATAAATTCCCATAATGCACACTGAATGTATTTTGTATGAGTTTTACATCATCAGCACCAGGATATCTTTACTGTTATGAATCCAAGACTGCTTTACTTAGGTGAATTCTTTAGGGCCAATAGCCATTTAGTCCTGATAAAACTCTTGACGGCATGATATAGTGTAGTTTTTAGAGTTTTTCCATGTTGGGGAAACAAAAGTGGATATACATTGGAATGGATTTGAATGAGGGAGAGGTTTATGAACTTCTTGCACTGATTGATTGATATATGTCTGCCAATACATCCTCTGGTAAATTAAACTTGTGCTTAACATGCCAGTTTGATGACAGAACCATCTCAAAAACCTGTTTGATTATATTATTTAGACTTTTTCCTTATTTTTCTTTAACCCCTGGCAAAAATGAGTAAAAAAAATTGACTTCGACTAGTGGTACTACTGATAATCCAGAGGTTGTAAGCTCGAACAACAACTAAGTCTTAAGTCTTTCTGATGACTGAAAGAATTGATTCATGAAGGAAAAATAATCCCTCTCTCAATGCTCATTGTCTCGACCTTCACAATTGGCAAGTTATACTTCCCCCAGGCCCTTTAAAAAGATAGAAAACATCTTGGGAAAAGAAGAAAATGCTGTTTATCATTTTTGTCTTTGCCCAACTTGAAAGGAGGGTTGAGGGTAGTTCCTGTACAGAAACTCCAGGAACACAAGGGTAGGTACACTGACTACCATAGCATAACTGAAATACTTTTGGAAATGTCATTCAACTCTATACCAGACACAAAATTTTAGACTTGCCCAAAATGAAGGCATCTTGCAGAAGCCAAATTGAATGGAGCTCAATGATTATTTGGTAAATGGAAGAAAAAGTTTTTAGGAAAGAAGAAAATGCTCGTTACCAGTATTTTCTCATTTTCCCACAAGTTTTTAGCTCTGCTGGCCAAACACCATTGAGCTTATGTCATGTACCTTTGTCCATCGTTTATGCATGCATGCATGCGTGCATGCATTAACTTTTATGTAAAGCATCTTCTTTTCTGAAACTACCAATCCAATTTTGATGAAATTTCACAGAAATGGCCCTGCCATAGCCCACTTCAGAATTTCTTCAAAGAATTTGATTATAATAACAACTCTGGTTGCCATGGCAACAAAACTGAAAAAATATTGAAAATCTTTAAAAATCTTCTTGACCAAAACCATTAGGCTTAGGGCTACTAAATTTGGTATGTAACTTTATCTAGTGGACCCTGTTAGCAGATTTCTTCAAATTACAGCCCTGGGGTCAAAATGGGCCCCACCCCAGGGGTCATAAGTTTTACATGAACTTACATAGTGAAAACATTACAAAACTTCCTGTTCCTATCCATAAAGTATAGGGTTACCAAATTTTGTATGTAGAGTTATCTAGTCCACCCCTGCTGAATATGTTCAAATTATTGCCCTGGGGTCAAAATTTGCCCCACTCCAGAGGTCAAGTTTTACATGGGCTTATCCAGTGAAAACTTCAAAAATCTTCTTGTTCTGAACCATAAAGCCTAGAGCTACCAAATTTTCCATACAGCTTCATTAGACCTCTACCAAGAATGTCCAAATTATGGCCCTGGAGTCAGAATTGGTCCCACCTTGGGGGTCATAAGTTTTAACATGGGCTTAGTTACTGAAAACTAAAAGAATCTTTCGGTTTCCAACCGTAAGATCTGGGTTAATTAAAACTTGCATCTAGCTTCATCTAGTTGGACTGTAGCAAGATTTAATATAGAACTGGGGTAAGCCCTGGGGGGTAACACGGTTTACAAAGACTTATACAATGAGAACTCTAAAAATCATCATGAAGTACATGAAATAAATATGACTGAATGCCTTTGTTTATATATATATTGATAAAGGGACTCCTGTCCACTCATAATAGGTACCTGTATTAATAGTTCATTAACATTTACCTTCCTTGATTATAGAACCACACTTATGACATGATTGGTGTTGGGTATTTAAGTTTTTTTAGTTTTCAGCAAGAATTATTTATATTGATGTTAATTGTTATGCTTTACATGAGTTGAATATTTTTTTGAAATGAGATTTGTATCATTCATTTTTTTTTTCCAGAACTATAGGTTCAAACCAATGAAAAAAATGTGTCCCGCTACAAAAGTTTTGAAAATCTTCTTATGAAAGCACTTCTTTGTTAGAGGTCATTGATATTCGCGCTATGAGCAATACTTGATTAGACTTGCTTGTATTCATTGATACCATCTTTGCATTTGAAAAAAAAAAAGACGGGGGGGGGGATGTAAAATTATTTTTTTATCCACTTGGCCAGCAGAGCGAGTAGTGTTAAAGGTTACTCGCCCTGCAGAGTTTTTCCCTCGCCCTTCTTTTTTGTGAAATATTCGTCTAATAGAATTGAAAGTCATGTGATTATACTTACACATAATTTTGATCTAAAATAAATTTAAAGAAATGTTATCATGGCTGATTTTTAGCTTTTTATTCAACTGCCTGTTCATTAACATCATGCAAAGAGAGGAATTCATTTTCTAAAGGTAATGTAAACAAACAGATGGTGTTCACTACACCGCTACTAAAAATAGGTATCTCCACTGTCAAATTTTCTGATCAAATGACTTACCGTTCAAACTCAAAATCAACCTAATTTGTTTATGTAATTATCTTCTTACATAACATTCTTTGTAATGCATCTGTAGTGATTTAATCAATTTAATGAAAAATAGGCCATGCCACTTCTTCAGAATATTTTTAGAAAACCACTGAACCAGTTTGGAATTCTCTCGACCATTCCCGTGAGAAAAGAAATGATTTCTAAAGTGTAGACAGCCGGATTTACTCCGAGTCGTCCACTCGTCACAACTCAGCCGATTCCGTACCTACATCTGACTTGATGGCTCCCATCACCCGAGGTATGCCGAATGTGAGTTGTCCGGAGGTCGTTGCTAAATATCCAGTATTTAATGCAGAATCAAAGCATGGCTTTTAGAATTTATGGGTGGCCACTAAATCTCGTACGTGATACCTGATTTGTTCGCTGTAGAGATTTGATGCAGATTGGGCGTGGCGAAATTGACACTGTATTGTGTGTGTGCACGTAATGGTTTGTAACTAGACAAAACCCACTGATGTAAACTTCTGTTTTATTAGCAGTTTTCCGACTGAAATTTTGCAGAATTTTATGGACTTAAAGTGCATGTAATATGTTAGAAAATGCACTCGCCCAGTCGGGCCAGTCAGGTATTTCTGGTACTCGCCAAAGTCAAAGATCATGGCCAGCATTGCCGTCTTGTTTTTAAAGCTTTCTCCGTTAGAATGGTTAAAACAATGAATTGTGTGGTGAAAGCTTAATACCATTCAAGTTCAAGATTAGTCAAAATACATCTGTTTGGTGCAGATTGACAAGAATTAGACTTCAGTGTGACCAGATTTTAATCTAGAATGGATGTACAAATTTACACCATTGTAAAGGTTCATAATATAGATTTTAGATAATAAATAAACCTTGATAACAATTAGGTCCAGATGAAGGTTTTTTGTGGTTATAATAAGGAAAGAAGACTCTTTGACCTACTGACCTGGATATCACTTAAAATGTAGAAAAGTGATATCTGAAATAGTTTCTGTAGTGTGGGGATGTGATTGAGCAATATTGATTTGTATAACACCATTCCCTCTTACAAGTCAGTTGATTCCAATGCCTTTCTTAACAATATTTCAGTTATCATGTAATCTTAACCCTATACTCCACAGATACGCGTTTTAACGCATCTATCCATTACCCCACAGATACGCATTTTATCACACGGCAGGTTTACCTCCTCTTCTCCATACATACGCGTTTTAACGCATATACCCCTTACTCCATATATACGCATTTTAACGCATTCAGCTTTAAATGCTAAATACAACCTCATTATAAGTGTGAGAAGTTTAACAAATGCATTTTCGAGAAGTATAATATATATCTAAAATAATGACCAAAAAAATTATGGGCTTACTTCTTGACTTTGTACCGTAAATTCAAGCTTTGTTTATGAGGTATTTCATATAAATCCCATTGATCTTTTAGCCGTGTTTACACGATTCGAGAGTGGAAAAATACTGAACTTTGCATACTGGGATCGTTTTTAACGGTCCTGTTATTAATGGGATAATCTATAAATTTGGATTAGCCCATTCATGCAACCAGGCTATATGGCATGCCGAATTTGGTTGATCTACCCCTGACCGAGTCTAGCTGAGCCGTCTTATGACACAGGCTTGTATGCATTACACAAAAGATGAAGATTGACGTTTTACCTAGATTTATGTTGCATTGTGGGTTTAGATTTAATGTACGGTTCTCGAGAGAGAAAGAAAGAAAAAAACTGATGCCTAGAGATCAAAGAGACAATGCATGCTGGCCGATCTTTGTCCACTCTCAGAAATGTTCACACAGTGGGTTTGTCCTCTAAAATTACAAGCTGATCTTATTCTTCAAAAACCGTTCCAACAGATCTAGCAGACGATTTAACAATAAAATAAAATCCGAGTTTCAACTACCCTAGGTCAAATAGAAAATCTGTTGAAAACATCAAGGGAAAAGAAAATACTGGCAACCAGCATTTTCGTCTCTTCTCTCCATGTTTCTCAACCTACGCTATATGCCGTCTGCAAGTGATTTCTCCTTGTTCCCTCCTTGTTGTGTATGTGGTTTATTTTTTCAACCTACGAAAAACAATTTTTACAGGTCATACGTAACTTTTATTCTGTTGTCTGCTTGATCAAGTCTAAAATTTTTGTGTTAATTTGTCTAGTCAGTATTTTATGAAATTGCGTCATCCTCTAAGATAGATTGTGTTTGTGTAAGTTCAGTTACCATGCATGTGAGTAAACATACGGACACTGAATTTCGTTTTCGAGTGAATTTTATTAGATTATGAAGACACCTAGATCTATATGGGCAATTCACCTTTTCCTACAGAAATACATAGATCAATTTTTAATTTAAATGTCTTTTGATAAAAGCCTCCATGAAGTGATTTTAACTCTACCAAACAACATAATTTTAGACTAGTCCAAATTCAAAGCATTTGCAGACGACAAATTAGATGTTACTCAAAACATTAATTTTGTCTTTCATAGAGTATAAAACATTGTGGGAAAAGGATAAAATGCTGGTAACCAGAATTTTCTCCTTTTCCTACAATGTTTCCAAAAGCTTTCTTTCTCAGGGTCGTTTTAAGTCGGGATTGTGTGGTAAAGAGTTAACTCTATCAAGTCAATTTTAGACCAGTCCAAATTCAAAGCATTTTGCTTTTGAAGAATTTTTGAAACAGTGACACTGGACTTTGATAGGATACACAGAACATTGTAGGAAAAGGAAAATGCTGGTTACCAACTTTTTTTTTTTCTTTTCCCTCCTTGTTTTCAAAAGCTTCTACTGTTAGATTTTTGGTTTGTTCAGTAATTGTTTGGTACAAGGCTAACCGGTCAAAGAATTTTGTTTTGGTAGACAAATGTACAGGCCTAAATATCGTTTTTATCACCATGTTTTCCTGGAATGCCCTGGCCTTTTTGCCGCTAAACCAAACACTGCACAACTTTTTTTTCCTCCCTTGTCATAGGCAGACAGTTTTGTAGTGTGCACAGCCATACAGTCTGATCTTTATCCACAGTGGGTAAATCAGTCGTTTGGAACATAACAATAGTTTGATTTTTCTCCCAATGTCAACCGTTAACAACACAACAAAATTTTAGACTGGTCCAATTTCAAAGCATTTGCAGACGACTGAATGAATCTGAATAAAAAAATGAAATTTAATTTGGCAAGGATAATAATCACTGTTGGTTCCCAGCATTTTCTCCTTTTCCCCCCCAGTTTCAAAACGCCTCTTTCTCATGGTCGATAAATGTCGGGATTTTTATGTGGTTAAGGGTTAAATCATGACTAAATGATACAGTCAGTCTGTTTCTAGACCTAAAAGACTGATTGCAACTGACACATTAAAAGAGTTGGAAAGCAAGGTTTTATGAAATATTAAACATGTGAAGACCATTAATCAAGCAGTCAATGCTATCCTGTGATAAGTTACATTTAACATTTTAAATACATTCACAGCTGTTAGTTGCTGCTTTCCCACATAATCATTTAATGGATCTTGTCAAATTGATTTGCATCAGTTCTGAAAGAAGTTTGGTATACTGTCTACCCTGGGATTCAAACCTGCACTAGGAAGAGATTGATAATGCTGTGTGTATTCACTGTGCTACCTGGGCCTAGAATCATAAAGACAGGACAAAAGTAGTAAAAAACCTTAATTTTGGAATTTCAAGGCTGTCTTGGCAAACATGTTTCACAAAATACTGAATTACTTGCATGAAAGATTGTTTGTACATTCTGTACTGTATGATCTTTACCTATACTGTCAGCAAAAGCACCTACATTTACACATCACATACAGTTCTCTGAATATTTACTGTACAGACATGCTAATAAAAAGTATATAGATAAAAGTCTAGGACAGATATTTAAAGGAAAGGAAAATATCATTTTACAGGACGGAGTATGGAAAACTTTCTAGGGGGAGCAATTTCTACTTACAAGCAATTACTCCTTTTGCTATCATGATTTCTAAAGTTGTCAACTACAGGGATATGAATATTCTATGATACAGTAATTTGTTAAAGATTCATGAACTTAACAGATTTTTTAGCTCACCTGAGCACAAAGTGCGACATCCATCATCTGGTCTGCAACAATTACCTTGAGTGCATGCTAGAGGTCCCATTTTCAGTCAGATACCTATGAAAATTGATCAGAGTGTTTGTCTTGATAAGATCTTGGACCAGTTTGAAATTGGGTCCTGTTGGGTCAAAAAGTTGGTTACTGGGCCATATCTTAGAAAAACCTTGTGTGCACTCTATAGACCACATTTTCAGCCTGAAACTCATGACAGGTGGTGAGAGTGTTTGTCTTGATAATATCTAGAACAAGTTCAAAATATGGTCCATGCAGCTTGAAGGGTTGTATTTGATACTATTCTAAATGAACAGAATGTGCAGTCTCAATCATCCGATATCTTCACTTTCTAAATGTATTGCAAGATATTTAGGTTACATATTTAGACTAATTCACCTTGAATTACAATACCCAAGTCCTTTTACATGTTTGGAGATTTAGGCTTGTAGTTTGCAATGATATTTTGGAGACAAAAAAGAGTCTTGGAATCTAAAATCAATACACCTTGTTGTGTGACCATTATGCAGTTGTGAGAGAATAGCAATCTATAAAAAATACCAGTTGTTTTGATATCCAAATGTCTGCCTTTTCCAATTTGATGTTGTCTACAACTATGGCAATAATGACGTTTTATCGTAATTTTCGCAATCAGATGAAAGAATGACAACTGGTCCCAGCCCACTGTGATAATTAGGTATAATAACTAGATAATCTGTCAACTGTTCAATGACAGTCTATGAACAGCAAGTCAAAAGCAACACAATCCAGACCCATATCTCGATTTTATCAGCTTCCGATTAACCTTGTACACTACAGTCATGTGTTTAAACGATCTTTAGGAAGACAGTTTTTGAAAACATTTGTGAGAAATGGAGAAAATGCTAGTGTCCAGAACATTAACCATTTCCAGCATAATGTTAAATTCTATCCGACAAGAGAAATTCAGCTCATGTATATTAGTTTCAGAACTCACATTCTGCAAATGATTGCAATTTAGAAGAGTCCATTTTTGCTGTTTTTTTTTTTTTTTTTGTTTGGCGGGGGAGGAAAGGGTTAACTCTTTGCATACTCAGGGCAACATTAGATGCTTATAAGGACAATGTGGATCAGGATCAGACAACAAACCATGTGCAGTCTGATAACTGATCTAAGCTGTCTGATATTTTGAGAGATCTTCTTATCAGAACAGCCTCAAAATTTCCGAAAGTGGGATTGTATGATGTACTGACTGAAAATAGATACTTCATTACCATTACCACACAGATCCAAGTTTTAACGACCCTTACAGAGAAGGCTTTTGAAAACATTGGGAGAAAATGCTGTAAACCAACATTTTTTCCTTTTCCCATAGTGTTTTTCTACAACTTGAAAGACAGAAATTATCTTTTAAGCTGCTTTGACTTTGTCACTGTCTGCAAAACACTTTCAATTTTGAAAGGGCTATGATTTTGTTGTTTGGTACACGGTCAACTGGGGACCTCTATAAGAGTTGAGGATGATACTGTAACTCTTTATCATATGGTAAAACTTTGGACTTTTCCAAAATAAAAGAACCTGAAGATGTCAAATTAAATGTTGCTTAAGTGAAAGCTTTGCAGAATTTTCTCCTTTTCCCACATCGTTTTCTACCCTTCCATGGACTAATCCTCTCATTTGAGCCACATTTAATCCGCTGTTTGCAAATGATTTCCATTTTGACCTGTCCAAAATTTTGTAAATGGTAACTCTCTGCAAAAGACCATGCTTTAGATTTTTAAAAATTTAAAGCATTTCAAAATGATAAATAAAATAATGGCTTAACTCTTTACCAAACAACAAAATTTTATAGTTGTCCAAATTGAAAGCATTTTGCAGACAACAAATTGAATATGGCTATAAAATAATTGAATTTGTGTATAAAAGGGTAGAAATTATTGTGGGAAAACGAGAAAATGCTACTTTTTCCACATTGTTTTCAAAAGTCTTTTATTCTTATGTAAGAGTCTTTAAAACTGGGGATTTTTAACAAAGCGTTAAGTAATGATATTTGTCTTTGGAAGAGTCAAAATATCAAGATAAAAAGACAAAATGCTAGTTACCAAAACGCCTGGAAGAGTCAAAATATCGAGATAAAAAGACAAAATGCTAGTTACCAAAACGCCGACTTGGTTTTGTTAAAGATTTACTTGTACATAAAGTGGTGCCTTGAATATGGGTAATTTTGAACACCAAAGAAAGCTGATCTTGGTGACTTCTAAATCTCTACATATGGTAATTGTTCATCATTGTAAAACTCACACATCTCGTAATTGAACTTTTGAACACATATCACAGTCCCATCATTCATATTTCTATGAATTTTACCTGTAAAAAGTTGAAAAAAGGGCAAGTCAACAATGAGTCCGTTGATTTTGAAGGTGATCTTTTGGGATCATGCTGTGTCCGTTGTGTGCACAGTCCAGGCCTCAACAATTGTGTTGTGTGCACTCTTAAGATGCCAATTTTTCAATACAATATTCATAAAACTTGGTCAGAATGTTTGTCTTGATAATATCTCACACAAGTTCGAAAGTGGGTTATGTCGGGTCTAAAGGTAGATCACCGGGACAGATCTTTGAGAAATGTCATGTACCGGTACACTCTAGCGGACACAATTTCAGTCAGATACTCATAGGACCTGATTAGAGTGTTTGTCTTGATGAAATCTCGAAAAAGTGCAAAACAAGTCACATCGGGTTAAAATGTAGGACACTAAGACAATCTTAGAAAAACCTTGTGTGCACTCTTGTGACAATATTTTCAGTCCAATACTCATGAAACTTGGTCAGAATGTTTGTCTTGATGATAGTTTCGACATATTTGAAATTGGGTTACCATGGTAAAAAAAATAGGTCCCTAGGTCAAACTTCAGAAAAACCTTGTGTGCACTCCAGAGGTCACAAAGTTTGAAATTCATGAAACTTGGTCAGATTTTTTTCCCTGAGAATATCACAGACAAGTTTGATGTTGGGTCATGTCATGTCAAAAGGTAGGTCACAGGAAAAATGTTTAGAAAAACCTTGTGTGGATTCTTGAGACCATATTTTCAGTCTGTGATACATGAAATTTGATCAAAATGTTTGTCTTGGTAGTGTTTGAACAAGTTTTAAACTGGGTCATATTGGATCAAAAAGTAGGTCACTCACACCCATGTCTTTACATCATCATAACCATGATTTGTTCAACTTTATTGACAACTTTGCTCAGGTGAGGGCTTTAGGGCCAATGGCCCGCTTGTTTTGCCAATAATTGACTTTGAAATATGTTCTAAGTAAATGGCAAAGGTATGCAATTTGTTCTGTTTTGTTCAAATGGCGGCCATTTCTTAATTCGGTATGAAAGCTATGAAGATACTATGAGAATGCATGTAACTTGTTTAGTGCCGACTTTTTACTTTTTCTGAAACATGGATCAGTCAAACCATTGATAATTAGAACAAATTACCTAGTCAAAAAGGTGTCTGAGCTACTGATGTTCACCTGTATTTCTTTTGTTGCTTTTTAGAAACAGTAAGATTTTACTTTTTATAGGTATTCCCCTTATCTTTGAATGTAGACCTTCAAGTTTTCTATATGATCCCCTTTTATCCATATGAAGGGGGTAAACTGATCTCAGTATGAGAAAGTCAAAAGAAAACCACGTGTAAATAAAATTCTGTTTATGAGTTATGATATCGTTAGACCTTTCTGCAGCTTCTGGTGGTAGACCATGACATGACCAGTGATCTCCTCTAACAATTAAACATTGTGCCAGATATACAATGTACATAACTGATTATTTCAAAGACTGATATAGATGCTAAAATCCCAGGAACACAAATCCAAAGTCATCTTTTGTATTCAATTTATCAGAATCTGATGTTGCCTCCCCCTTCTGTGTGCTGTATGATTGATGGCATACAACAAAGCATGTTGTAAACTTCCTCTGTAAAGGTGCATTGATGTTTTAAACAATGTAAACAATAGATGCACCGACTCACCAGCAGTTAGTCTCTAGCTATTATGTCAAATATATAGTATATGACATTTGTACCATTTGTTGACAGCGTCTTTACTCTTTAACTCATGTTTAGAGCAGTTGCAGATAACAAAATAAAGGTGACTGTAAAATTTAAGTTGATTTTGGAAGGATAGGAAAATTTGTGACAAAAGGAGAAAATGCTGGTAACCAGCATTTTCTCCTTTTCCCTCAATATTTTTGAAAACCATTTTCATAAGGGTCATTAAGACTTGAGATTATTAGGTAAAGGGTTACATTTTGTCATTCAAAGGAGACTGAAGTGTGCAACCATAGCAAGCATTTAGAACCATGGATAAAAAGATTCAAGCTATAAGAAAATCAAAGTGCTGAAAGCGCTGATGGCAAGGGGCAAGTGGAAAGGTCATATATGCGTAAAGCAATTTGCATTCAATCATGAAATGTCCAGTTAAAAAGTAAAAGAAAAAAAATATGGATGCCTATGCCCGGCTGCAGTTGCTTTAACTGAAAATTGCAAGTCGAAAAGCTGGGCATTACTGTGTCAAAAATATTTAGATGTTTACCTGCCCCTGATTTATGGGTTCCCTTATGATAGTTAACAATTAGCCCAAGTTTGAAGTAAATATGATGGTTAGCAACTACTTCAAGTTTGAAGTAAATGTTTTCAGTAATGACAGTAATGACAAAGATTTTGGTTTTGAGGGTTGTGTTGTTTCAAGCCAATTAGAAACGGCAGTTGCAGTTCCAGCAAATCAGAGACAGCGAATAGTGCGCATTTATACATGATGTTGAGAGTGGTTGCAGCTTTCATGCAAAAGTCTGAAACATGGTTACTAAGGCTAGGCGCCGTTGGCCCCTAGCCAACCAGGCTTAGATGTCAAGAACATACTGACCTTGTGGTCATGTGGTCATGGCAACATATTGTGTGTGTGAATTACGTCATGAGCAGCTACAAAGTTCCTTTACTCCATAGCCTCATAGGCTAGTTGGCAAAACACCAGCATAAGTGGCACAAAACAGAAATAGTTGAAGGAAAATCTTTCATTTTCAAGTGAAATTTAAAAGATTGTGGCAAAGAAGAAATTGCAGTTTTCAAGCGGACAGTTTTTCCACTTGTTACAACGATTTCAAATGTGGTTTTCCTTACATGCATCAAGACATGTTTACCAAAGGGTCTGTATTGTTTGTCAACTGCAACATTGTTGGAGAAATATGCCCATAACTGAACTTTATTGGGCCAGTCTTTTGTTTTAGCAGTCAGAAAGAAAAATAGTATATCTCCTGGTGGAAAGCCTAATCTGTGACCTTTCCAATTATAGATCCTGTTTTAACATGTTAAACACAATAAAAGCCAGTTGTAAGTTGGAGACTAGTTGTAAGTTTGATGACACACTGTCTTGTAATACTTTGCTACTCAATACCTTTTTGTTCCGAGTTTTAACCTTGTCGGTACTAAGTTAGTTAATTATGTACCATAATCTTCCTAAAAGAAATTTTCAACAGATGATCTAAAAACACCCTTGTAAATCATAAATCTGCATGCATCCAAAATGATAAATTCTTTCACCCTATATTAATTAACACTGATGGAACAGTTATGGTAAACCAGTTGTACTCATCTGGCAATGCTGAAGAGTGTCAAAACATTATATAAGGAAGACAAGTTGCTTGCTACTATCACTTGCTAATAACAGTGAAATTATCCTGACACTTGTCATATATATATATATTTATAGATTAAGTCACAATATCTGAACACTGGTGGAACAGTCATTTCAAATTAATCTGACAGTCGTAGAGCAGCAACAAAAACCATCTACACTATCTTGACACTTGTTGAGCTGTCAACAAAGCCAGCCATGTTACCTTGACAATGGGGATAGCAGTCATGATAAACCATTCACACTACTCTGATACTCATGAAACAGAACCTGCCACACTATCCTTAAACTGGCATAGCAGTTGTAAAAATCAGACACCCTAAATTGACACTTGTAGAACTGTCATAAAACTTGTCACAATATATTGATGTTGGTTGAAGTATTTGTAGGTACCATTTTTACTATATTAACACTGGTGCAGTAGTCATGATCTAGTAATACTATCATGGCAGGAGAGAAGGAAACCTAAAAGCCAGTCACATGATACAGACATTGATGATACATTCATGAAAAGCAGTCACACCAACCTTACATTAGTGAATCAGTTTTAGAACTAGTACCAGTATCCTTTCAGGCGAGAATTGGTCCTTAAAACCAGTTACACTATTCTGACACAGTTGGAACAGTGGTAAAACTCAGTCACACTATCCAACTACAGATGGAGCAGTTATCAAAATCAAACAAACTATCTTGACATTTGTGGAGCAGTCATAAACCAGTCACACTGTTCTAGGATGTGAGGATTGGCCATAAACACCTTTCAAGTTGTCCTTAGATAGGTGTTGCAGCCATAAAATCATATAAAATCATCAAGGGAGCAGAGAATTGAGAATTTGAGTCTAAAAACAAGATGCACATTCTGATGGAGCAGTCTTCAAAAGAAGTAACTCTATCCTAACACTTTTGGACCATTACAAGGACCAGTCACACTGTCCTGGCTCTTGTTGAACCATTACAAAAAACCAGTGACACTTTTGTTACACTGATCAAGCAGTCTTAAAAACCAATCACACTACTCTGACACTGATCGAGTAGTCATAGAAGATATGCTACCTGAACAGTTTTGGAGTATTCATATACAAGTCACACTATCCTTACATTAGATCTGATCTTTTACACTGATTGGGCAGTCTTCAAATCCTTTACACTATCTTAATACTGTTGGAGCAATTATAAAGACCAGTCAAATGGTTCTGATATTTGTGGAGTCATTACAAAACCAACCACACTGTCATGACAATGAGGGAGCAGTCATAGAGACTAAAATGTACAATCCTGACACATGTCAAGTAGCACTAAGAACTAGTCACACTATCCTTACACATATCAAGCAGCACTAAAAACCAGTCATACTACATTCATAGTTATCAAGAGCTATAAAAACCATTATGTACACCAATCAAGTTTTCCTTACATTAGAGGCTTATGTTGAAACTGGCAAAGATCCCGAAACTAACTGCCCTTTTATGCTATGAACAAAGCCCATCCCTCTAACCACAATTACTTTTTCTTCAAATACTTCACTGTGGACAAGTCTAGAATTTGTTTACTGGTAAAGAGTTAACTTTTTCACTGCCAAATAAATGGATTTTACTTTTCTCAAGGTCTTTAAGTATCTTTTTGTTGCAATTGAAACTGATTTTATTCAAAGATTAGCGTCAGGTAACAGATTGTATTGATCCAAGATCAGACTGCATATTTTGTAAACTTGATCTATGCCTGCTGCAAAAGCTATTTAAGGCAACATTGGTAGTGCAAGAGTTAATGAGGCAATTTAGAAATACTTTACTGCACCTAATCAATGCCCCGGGCCCAAACAAATGTGGACAGGGCGCTCTTATTTCTTAGTCATTTTCCTGAAATTTAAGTGCCATCATATAGTAGATCAAGTATGGTACTTACATATTGCGATACATGTCGTACACATGTTAATGATCAAAAGATGTCAGTAATTCTTTTTAATGGAATCATCTAACTTGACACAACTTACATCATTGGCATTTTTATAGAAAATCGGTCATCAATAAACTTTCTTCAGTCTGCATTTGAAAATTTCCCCAAAGCATACATTTACCACAACTTTCAGCAAGAGGGAAGCACTTTGCAGGTAAAGAATTCAGTGTACATTAAATTTTGGAAGTTTGTCACTTACAGTCATTGATTTTAAGGTGTTTGGATGAGGGTTGTCTAACTTGTCTTAGGAAGCCTCTGGAGTAAGTAATATAGTTGGGAAAGCTACTTTTGCAACGAACACCAGTACCGACTGCAGACTACTGACTTTAATTAGGGGTTTTCTCAAAACATTTGTACATAACAGGATTGTGAGAATAGATTAAAGGTTCACATGCATTTTAAGTATATCAAAAAGAAGAGCCAAAATTACTTTTGGATTACACCAATATCTGTGCAAATCATTCCTGGTCTTTTATTAAGTATTTAAGCCAATTTCCCTCTTTCGACAGACTACACTGGCACATATTATATTTACAATAAGACTTAGTAAATGTCTAGAATGTCTCAGAAGATCTTTTACCGCCCTGTACGATTTAAGCCTTGCTAAACTGTGCTCAACAGAAACTCTACAGCAATCTATTTATGCTCTGAGCTTGTGACATTTCTAAAGCCTTGGTCCTTCTTTTCTCCCAAGTTAAACACTTTTATATTGGGTGAGTAGGGGACATCTATTTGCATAAATTGTATCTGCCAGTAAATGGTAATTTTTAGTAGATGGATGTTCTGGATAAGGCCCAATTCTGGTCATAGAACTGAATTGTTGAGCATCATTTATATGGGCCAGAAAGCCACTTTCAACAAGAACAACTGGTCCATGGTCATCATTGAAGTCTCTATGTATGGATCACATAACAATAACGATACCAGTCAAACACTGCTCTTGTGATTTATTTCTGGGTCCCTTGCTTCTAAAAGATGGATATTCCAGATACAGGGCAGAGCAGGTCACTATTGTTC
Source organism: Hippopus hippopus (assembly GCA_946811185.2). NCBI lineage: Eukaryota > Metazoa > Mollusca > Bivalvia > Cardiida > Cardiidae > Hippopus > Hippopus hippopus. Next base: position 40,081,643 of record OX328097.1, read on the forward strand.
GGATGGACATCTTATATAAGAACTTTTAACATCGTCTGTATCTTATATTTGATACATGAAATGCACATATCAAAAATAGGTGACAATTGATGATATTGCGGATAGCGGAGTAACCATATCAAAAACAGGATGATAAAAAGTGTATCATAGATTAGTGAGTTAACCTTTTACCTCAAAAAGACGCCTTCAGACACCTGTACCAAGAGGCCTTTGAAAACATTAGGAAAAAAAGAAGTTGTTCAGAACAAGTAAATTCTCCTTCTTCCATGATCTCAGCAATTTTCCCATTTTCAACAAAGTTTTTTGCTCTGTTAAAAAATCTCACATTTTTCCCAACTTTCATTTCTTTTCTTATTGAAAGAGTCAGAAAATGGCCTATCAGGGAAAGGATAAGTAAAAGCAAAGCGTACCTTTAATAACGTGTCGGCAAAGCATGCGTTTTACCTGTGATAGCACAGATTTTCTTATCCAAACAAAGAACAGTATGACAATCGGTCAGACTTTTTTTTATATTCATAATTCATGTAAATATTTGTCACTAATTTGACTTTCATGTAAAGCATTTCGTTTTCTTTCTAAGCTTCGCATCTGACTCAAACAACTGTGACACAAGTGACTCAAATGCTGACATTTGCCTGCAAAAGGGTAAAATAAAACAAAAAATGATCGTTACAAGCATATTCTTTTTTTTCCAAAAGTGTTTTTTAATGCCTTCCACGTATGAGGTGTAGAGACAGGGATTATTTGGTAAAGCATGTTTCCAACATGCACATCGCCTTCAGTTTAACATAGTTGAAAGGACTGAGTTAAACAACATTTAATCCTTTCTCCACAGTATGTTGTCGGCGTGAACCTCATAGACATCATATTTGTCACATGTTAGGTTATGGCCGAGACACAATATACATTTGTGTATTTGTAGTATACCGTTCAGGACAGGTCTGAGTTTGTCTTTTTGTTAAACGTTCGAATTGGCGTCCTGCATGGCTCAGTGGTTAAGTGTAGGACTCGTGACCTGAAGGCCCTGGGTTTAAGCCTCACTGGATCCACTGGGTTTTTCGTAGGAGTGTCCTTTGGCAAGACACTTCAGAGCCTGCGCCAAGTGGTGGTAAAACCCAGGAAATACATGAATATGTCAGATGTCGTCGTGATATGCCTGAGAAAATGTTGAAAGTGGCATAAAAAACCATTCATTCAATCAATCAATCAATGAATCAATTATGTCATTATATTGTTTTGAAGAATTAAAAATAATACGGTCATAAATGAATCCACTGTATTTCACCATGCCTGAGAAAATCCCTTCGTTAAGTTCACAATATGGTCAGAGTAAAGATATTTGTGTAATTTATTCGTGATTTATTTCCTATTCTTTGTAATACTGATAACAAAATAGACTTATGATTTTATTCACACAATCGTCTTACAGATATTTTGAGAAAACCCCTCCATAAAGTCGATAGTCTGTAGTCCGCAGTCGGTGCTGGTGTTCGTTGCAAAAGTCTATCAGGGAGGTAGTGGTAATTAGATGAAATGCAGTAGCTTAGGAATCTGCAACATGAGACATTAGAGTTCAGATAAAGCAATTTTTGAAAGGGGCAATTTAGATAGGTAGAATTTTTCTGTGAGATACTACAGTTTAAGAACTAGAAATTGGAAAAATATGTTGATATCCTTATTTCAAGAGCTTTATAAATGTATCTTGAGATATTACTTCTACCTAATCCTTTTTAACAGTGAGAAAATTTCATTTTTTCCTGTCATTCTTGCTCCACTGGCAAAAGGTCAGCAAGCTTAATTTGTTACCCATCATGCATTCATATTTAACTTTTTATTTGCTTCTGTGTATCCTTCTTTAGTTCCACTGGCTGAAGGCCAGTGAGTTTAAGTCCTGTCCTCATGTCCATCATGCATGTGTTAGTGCATCTTCTGTCCGTCTGTTGGTCTGTTAGTACACCCGTATGTCCATGCATGAACTTTCATTTCAAACATCTTCTCTTCTGAAACTAATCATCCAATTTGTACCAAACTTCACAGAAATGATCCTGCCATGGGCCTCTTCAGAATATCATGAAAGAATTTGATTCCTGTGAAAAGTCTGATTGCCATGGCAAAAAGATGAAAAATCTTCGAAAATCATTTTGTCAAACCATGAGGCCTGGGGCTACCAAATTTTGCATGTAGCTTCATCTTACCTAGACCAAGATTCTTCAAATGAAGACCCCCTGGGATCAAAATTGGCTCAATCCATGGGTTCACAAGTTTCACATGGGCTTACATAGTGAAAACTTTTAAAATTTTCTGGTTCTAAACCATAAAGCCTAGGGCTACCAAATTTCAAATCATAGCCCTGGGGCTGAAATTGGCCCTGACAAGTTTTTGTTACAAGTCTTACATTGTCTTATATAGGGAAGACTTTAAACATTTTCTTCATCTTTACCATAAAGCCTATGGCTACCAAATTTTGCGTGTAGCTTTAACAAATGCAGGGAAGGGACTTCTACAAAGAGACTTCAAATTATGGCCCTGGGCTCAAATTTGGCCTTGCCTGGGCAGTCACAAGTTTTACATGGGCTAATATAGTGAAACCTTTAAAGATACTTCTTGTTCCTAACCATAAGACCAAGGGCTACCAAATTTTGTATGTATTTTTACATACCACATACATACATTTTTTACAAAGGCCAGCGGGCTTATCTTATGGCCTGGTGTCCGTCTTGCTTCAATTTGTGTGTGCGTGTGTTAACTTTTATTTCAAATAGATTCTTCTCAGAAGCTACCCATCTAATTTTGACCAAACTTCACAGAAATGATCCTGCCATGGCCCTCTTTAGAATTGCTTCAAAGAATTTGATTGCAATGAAAACTCTGTTTGCCATGGCAACAAAACTGAAAAATATTGAAAATCTTTAAAAATGTTCTTGTCTTTATCTATAAGGCCTAGGGCTACCAAATTTGGCATGTAGCTTCACCTAATAAACCTCTACCAACATTCGCGAAATTTTAGCCGTGGGGTGAAAATTGACCCTACAATGGGGGGTCACAAGTTTTACATTGGCTTGTAAAGAGAAAACTTTTAAAAACCATCTTTTTTCTAAACCATAACATGTAGGGCTACCAAATTTTGCATGTAGCTTCATCTAGTGGACCCCTACTAATAATATTTAAATTATAGCCCTGGGGTCAAACTGGGCTCCTCGTAAGGGGTCATAAGTTTTACAGGGGCTTATAAACTGAAAACTGAAAGAATCGGGGGTCACAAGTGGGATTATATAGTGAAAACTTCTACAATCTAAGTATTAGGCCTAAGCTAGCTACCAAATTTGGCATGCTGCTTCACGTAGAAGACCTCTACCAACAGTGTCCCATCTATAGGCCTTGCGTCAAAACTGGCTCCTCCTAAGGGGTCATAAGTTTTACAGGGGCTTATAAACTGAAAACTGAAAGAATCGTGTGTCAGTGACATTTTCTTGTCAGGGCCATCACTTTTTCACTATTACTAAATTTCAAAATCACTTTGCACAAATGTTAACAACATGGAAACAATGTGTCATTAGTAAAAGTCATGTCCATAGGCCACTGGTCAAGAGTACAGCAAGGTTAATGTGTTTGTCGGGGCTGTTGTGCATGTCCAGCCTGTAACATTTTTGGTTATAAATCAATTTCAGTATAACTTTGCAGAATTGTCAACAACATACATTTTCAGTCTAATACTCATCAAAATTGGTAAGAATGGTTGGTCTGATAATTTATGGCGTAAGTTTAAAATTAGGTAATTTTGGGTCAAAATGTAGTTCATTGGAAAAATTTCTAGATTTCTAGATAAACCTTGTGTGCTTTCTATAGTCTATATTTTCAATCTGATACTCATGAAATTTGATCGGAATTTTTGTCTGAATAATATTTTGAACAAGTTCTATACTGGGTCAAGTTTGATAAAAAAGTATGTCAATAACACTCATGTGTTTACATCATCAAAAGCAGGATTTCTTCAATTTCATCAATCCTAGATGACTTTGCTCTGGTGATCGCTGTAGGGCCAATGGCACCCTTGTTCCTTTTCCCAAATGTAATTTGTTGTCTTAAAATTGATTACCAGCATTTTATTCTTTTCCCACAATGTTCTAAAGTACTTCGTTTACATACTTTGAAAAGATTTGAAAAGATTGAAAGCATTGTGGGAAAAGGAGAAAGTGCTGCTTACCAGCATTTTACTCCTTTTCCCACAGTTTTCGAAACCTTCCTTTATAAGGGTCATTAAAATGCAAGATGTTTTTTAAAGGGTAAAGTGCATTATAAGCACTTATTTTGTGTGCCTTTTAACCCTTTACCACACATTCCGTACTTTTAATGACCTTGAGAAAGAAACCTTTTGAATACATTGGGGAAAAGAAGAAAATGCTGGTAACCAGCATTAATTTTTAGCTCTACTGGCTGAAAGCCAGCAGAGCTCATGTCATGGTATGGTTTCCGTCGTCCGTCCGTCTGTCTGTCTGTCCTTTAGTCTTTTTTTTGTTTACGCAATAAAGTCTGCATTTGTTGTCAGATTTTCATGAAACTTGCATAGTTTGTTTATGTCATCAATAGCTTCAACCCTATTGATTTTGAAAAAAATCCAACAAACAGTATGGAAAAAGTAGCCATTTTAAGTTGGAAGTTTCCATTTCTTTTTTACGCGATAAAGTCTGCATTTCTCGTCAGATTTTCTTGAAACTTGAACAGTTTGTTTATAGTATGGGAAAAGTAGCCATTTCAAGTTCAAACTTTCCATTTATTGTTTACATGATAAAGTCTCCATTTGTTATCAGATTTTCATGAAACTTGCACAGTTTGTTTATCCAATGAGTAGCTTCAGTATGGGAAAAGTAGCCATTTGAAGTTGAAAATTTCCATTTATTGTTTAGGCAATGAAGTCTACAGTTTTGATCCAATTCTTTTGAAATTTTCAAAGATTGTTTGGTTCATCAAGGGAGTGAACTCTATTAAAAGTGAAGAAAATCTAGTAATCTGTTCAGGAAAAGCAGCCATTTGATAACTTAGTATTGTTTACTCAACAAAGTTCACATTATTTGTCACATTTCTTTGAAATTTGCTGGGATTGTTTAATACAAGGTGTACTGAAACCCTATCAAATTTGGCTGGATTCCAAACAATTATTATGCCCCCCTTCAACGAAGTGTGGGTATATTGCTTTGCTAATGTCGGTCCGTCGGTAGACCTTACCTTGTCCGGATGATAACTAGACACAGAATTGAGCTAGGTTTGTCAAATTTGGCACAGACATGCGTCTCGGAATGTAGATGATCCCTATTGATTTTGAGGTCAATCGGTCGAAGGTCAAGGTCACAGTGACCGTCAACATGTTGATATATAGACCAAACATTGTCCGGATGATAACTAGACACAGAATTGACCTATGTTCGTCAAATTTGGCACAGACATGCGTCTCGGAGTGTAGATGATCCCTATTGATTTTGAGATCAATCGGTCAAAGGTCAAGGTCACAGTGACCGTCAACATGTTGATATATAGACCAAACCTTGTCCGGATGATAACTAGACACAGAGTTGACCTAGGTTTGTCAAATTTGGCACAGACATTTGTCTCGGAGTGCAGATGATCCCTATTGATTTTGAGGTCAATCGGTCAAAGGTCAAGGTCACAGTGACCGCCAACATGTTGATATGTAGACCTAACCTTGTCCGGATGATAACTAGATACAGAATTGACCTAGGTTCGTCAAATTTGGCACAGACATACGTCTCGGAGTGTAGATGATCCCTATTGATTTTGAGGTCAATCTGTCAAAGGTCAAGGTCACAGTGTCCGTCAACATGTTGATATTTAGACCAAACCTTGTCTGGATGATAACTAGACACAGAATTGACCTAGGTTCGTCAAATTTGGCACAGACATGCGTCTCAGAGTGTAGATGATCCCTATTGATTTTGAGATCAATTGGTCAAAGGTCAAGGTCACAGTGACCGTCAACATGTTGATATATAGACCAAACCTTGTCCGGATGATAACTAGACACAGAATTGACCTAGGTTCGTCAAATTTGGCACAGACATTCGTCTCGGAGTGCAGATGATCCCTATGGATTTTGAGATTAATCCATCAAAGGTCAAGGTCACAGTGGCCTTCAACTTAATGATATTTAGACCTAACCTTGTCCAGATGATAACTAGACACAGAATTGACCTAGGTCCTTCAAATTCTGTACAGATATTCATCTTGGAGTGTAAATGATCCCTATCGATTTTAAGGTTAATCCGTGCCGAAAAGAAATTTGATAACCCAGTCTGTGTATCGGCGACTGTTTACAATCTTGTATGTATACACACGGCGGTGTGTATAATTATGCAAACTGTTGACAGATTATCATGTTTAACAATTGAAGTGGGCTATAAATCAAAAAGATGACATCGATATTTCCCAATCAATTCTTTTGATATCAGTTTATGAACTGTGCCACTTCTTGTATCAGTGTGGCAGTAGGGGGGCATGACTGTTTTACAGACATCTTGTTTTTCAGAAATTGCACTTTTTTTTTCCACTGCTTGTTCAATTCACCATGCCTACTTATGCAGTCTTAGTGGGTTCAAGCCCAGTTGTAAGAACACCCCCCCCCCCCCCCCCCTTTTTTTTTTTTTTTTGTCATTAGCTCTACTGGCTGAAAGCCAGCAGAGCTTATGTCATGGCGGGGTTTCCGTCGTCCGTCCGTCTGTCTGTCTTTTTCTTGTTTACACGATAAAGTCTGCATTTGTTGTCAGATTTTCGTGAAACTTGCACAGTTTGTTTATCTCATCAATAGCTTCAACCCTATTGATTTTGAAAAAATTCCAACAAACAGTATGGGAAAAGTAGCCATTTCAAGTTGAAAATTTCCATTTCTTGTTTACGCGATAAAGTCTGCATTTGTTGTCAGATTTTTGTGAAACTTGCACAGTTTGTTTATCTTATCAAAAGCTTCAACCCTATTGATTTTGAAAAAAATCCAACAAACAATATGGGAAAAGTAGCCATTTCAAGTTGAAAATTTCTATTTCTTGTTTATGCGATAAAGTCTGCATTTGTTATCAGATTTTTGTGAAACTTTCACAGTTTGTTTATCTCATCAATAGCTTCAACCCTATTGATTTTGAAAAAAATCCAACAAACAGTATGGGAAAAGTAGCCATTTCAAGTTGAAAATTTCCATTTCTTGTTTATGCAATGAAGTCAAAATTTGTGGTCGGATTTTCATGAAACTTGCACAGTTGCTTTGTCTTATCAACAGCTTAAACCCTATTGATTTTGAAAAAAATCTAACAAACAGTATGGGAAAAGTAGCCATTTCAAGTTGAAATTTTCCATTTCTTGTTTACGCGATGAAGTCAGCATTTGTGGTCGGATTTTCATGAAACTTCCACAGTTGCTTTGTATAATAAACAGCTTGAACCTTATTGATTTTGAAAAAAATCTGACAGTCAGTATGGGAAAAATAGCCATTTGAAGTTGAAAATTTCCATTTCTTGTTTAGGCAATGAAGTTCACAGTGTTGATCCAGTTCTTTTGAAACTTGCAAAGATTGTTTGGTTCATGATGACAAGGGACTGAACTCTATTAAAAATTAAGAAAATCTAGTAAACTGTTCAGGAAAAGCAGCCATTTGATGACTTAGTATCGTTTACTCAACAAAGTCCTCATTATTAGTCACATTTCTTTGAAATTTGCTAGGATTGATTAATACAAGGAGTACTGAAACCCTATCAAATTTGGTTGGATTCCAAACATTTAGTTTCGAGAAATTGCACTTCATTTTTTTTCACTGTTTGTTCAATTCACCATGCCTACCTATGCTGTCTAAGTGGGTTCAAACCCAGTTGCAAGAACACATTTTGGTGTTTTTTGCGTTTTTTTCTTTTTGCATCATGAATTCATGATGTATGTTAGCATAAAAGCAAAATCACTGCCAGTAGAGCGATTTCAGGCCCTCAAGGGCCTCTAGTTTTTCTTTTTGCATCATGATTTCATCATGTATGCTAGCAAAAAAGCAAATTCACTGCCAGTAGAGCGATATCAGGCCCTCATGGGCCTCTAGTTCTCCTTTTTCCACAATGTTTTCTACCTTATCAAAGATAAATTCCTTCATTTTGGCCACAATTAAATTGTTGTCTTCATATGCTTTTAGTTTAGACAAGGTTACATTTCTGTTTTGTGGTGAAGAGTTTACAAGTCAGCACAGTTGTAACACCACAACTGTTTTCTGGAAGCATATGCTCCTGCTGTGAATTGTTAACTGGTTTGAACTCAGCTGACCTGAATTCAATTCCAGAGCATAAAAATTCAAATAATTCAGAGAGCACTGAAAGAGGCTAGGTCAATGACTGAGAATAATTGATTGCTGAATTTTATGATTTAGAATCGATGAAGGCATGGCAAAATGGAAAATTGTGTTCTTTCTACTTATTTCTGCAGAACAACAGTGGCAAAAATCAACTTTTCAAAGCTTATCACTTAGGTATAAGCCTATAACTTGAGTACATATTAACCTTTTACCAAACATACACATGTTTAAATGACCCTATGGAAGAAGACTTTTAAAGACAATGTTCAAAAAGGAGAAAATGCTAATACTGCTGTAATATACTTCTTTCACCTTTTCCAGTAATGTTTTTTGACCTTTCAAAGACAAATCCCATCAACAACAAAAATTGTTAATTTGTTGTCTGCAAATGTTTTCAAAAAAGGACCTAAATAGACAAGAGTTGGATTGGATCATAGCTTCATTGCCATTGGGGAAAAAATACCCTATAATTGGATTTTTAAGGTTTTATTAGCTCCACTGGCCAAAGGCCAGAGGGCTTATGTCATGGCCTGGTGTCCGTCGTCCATCCGTGCGTCCGTGCGTGTCCGTCCGTGCATGGGTTAACTTTTATTTCAAACATCTTCTTCTCTGAAACTACCCATCCAATTTTGATGAAACTTCACAGAAATGATCCTGCCGTGGTCCTCTTAAGAATTTCTTGAAAGAATTTGATTCCTTCAAAAACTTTGGTTGCCATGGCAACAAAACTGAAAAATATTGAAAATCTTTGAAAATCTTCTTATCTGGAATTATAAGGCCTAGGGCTACCAAATTTGGCATGTAGCTTTATCTGGTAGACCTCTACTAAGTTTCTTCAAATTATAGCCTTGGGGTTAAATTTGGCACCGCCCCGGGGGTCACAAGTTTTATATCTGCTTATATAGGGAAAACTTAAAAATTCTTCTTGTACCTAGCCATAGGGCCTAGGGCTTCCAAATTTGGCATGCAGCTTTATCAAGTGGGCGTCTACCAAGAGTGCCCAAATTATAGCCCTGGGGTCAAACTTAGCCCCACCCCAGGGGTCATAAGTTTTACATGGGCTTATATAGGGAAAACTTTAAAAATCTTCTCGTACTTAGCCATTAGGCCTAGGGCTACCAAATTTTGCATGTAGCTTTATCTAGTGGGTGTCTACCAAGGGTGCCGAAATTATAGCCCTGGGGTCAAATTTGGCCCCGCCCTGTGGGTCACGAGTTTTACATAGGCTTATATAGGGAAAACTTTAAAAATCTAAGTACTCGCTCCTAGCCATAAGGCCTAGGGCTATCAAATTTTGCATGTAGCTTTATCAAGTGGGCGTCGACCAAGAGTACCCAATTTATAGCCTTGGGGTCAAGTTTGGCCCCAGCCCAGATGTCACAAGTTTTACATGGGCTTTTATAGTGAAAACTGTATAAATCTTCTTGTTACTAATCATAATACCTCGGGCTACTAAATGTAGCCCGGTCTCAGGGGCCTCATGTTTTACAGGGCCTTTTATTGAGGAAACTTTGAAAATATCTTTGTTTATAAACACACATTCCATACCTGTATTACTTGGTATGGGGCTTTATCTTGTGGACCTCCACCAGGATTCAACTAATTTTAGCTTTGTGGTCAAAAATGGCTTTGCCCTGGGGTCATAACTTTCTCGTAGGATTTTAAAGAGAAAATTTTGTATGTCTTCTAGTTTGAAACCAATTGGCCAAGTATTGTATGTTTGGCTGGTAGTGTTTTCACTTATTAGCCAGTGGAGCGATTCAGGGCCATCATGGCCCTCTTGTTTGAATACTAAAATCCAAGGTCAGACTGGACAGAGTAGACAGTGTGATCTTGATTTTCATTATCCTGAAAAGCAGAAGTGCAGTTGTGCACGTCACAAAACTTTACCTTCAGGAGCCTAAGAAAAACTTAACCCTTTACCACACAATCCTGCATTTTAACGACCCTGAGGAAGAAGGCTTTTGAAAACATTTTGGGAAAAAGGAGAAATTGCTGGTAACCAGCATTTTCTCCTTTTCCCCCAATGTTTTCTATCTTTCTTAAAATGACTCTCAATTTTTGAGTCATGTTTATTTTGTTGTCTGCAAGTGCTTTGAAATTGGACCTATCTGAAATTTCTCGTTTGGTAGAGGTAAGATGGTTATGTGGACAGTATACCGGTAGAACTACACAAGACTTCACAGAACATGCGGTCCAGTCTTAGATCTTTACTGTCTTATTTTGTGAGATAACATCCCCAATATCTTTCTTTTTATCTGTAACTGAAAATTAGCACTGATATGGTTTAGTTCAACACCTTACCAATCCCGTGTTTTTAGACCTTGAGCAAAAGGCTTTACGAAAACATTTTTGAAAAAGGTGAAAAAATGCTGGTGTCTAGCATTTTTTCCGTTTTGCCTCAATGTTTTTCTACCATTTAAAACTTTACCAGATGAGATAATTTTGGACCTATCCATCTTGAAAGCATTTACAGTTGACAAATTAGATATGACTCAAATGATGAAAATTCTAAACTTCTTGATAGAAAGAAAAAATGCCTTTGACTAGCATTTTATGTCTTTTTCCTACAACTTTATCAAAAGCCTATGTACAAAGGAGACACCCTATCATTTGAACCACATTTAATATGATGTTGTGAATGAATTCAATCATTAAATCTTAAGGCCAAATATATAAAGTCACCTCTTGACAGAAAATGCAATTCATTGAAACTCAGCAAGATTTTTCACTTACAGGCTTGACTAATTAAGCAGACGGCACATTCTATGCTGTCTGATCTTGATCTATGCTGTCTACAAAAGAGCATGTTTCTGCCTACAGCTTTGAAAGAGTTGAAGATAAGCCTAAAATTTTGTTTCTCTGATAAAGAGTTAATCCTTTACCACACAATCCTGAGTTCAGATCCTAAGTAGAAGAAGACTTTTGAAAACATTGTAAAGGAGAAAATGCTGGTCACCAGCATTTTCTCCTTAATCCACAATGTTTTCTACCATTTCAAAGACAAACCTAATATTTTGATCCACATTCAATTTATTGCCAGCAACTGCTCCAAATTTGGATATGTCTAAAATTTTGTTCTGCTGATAAAGAATTAAAGAGTACAGAAACCATAAATGATGGAGCACAGAGGTCAGACTACAGCTGCTATCTTGTTTGTAGCACTGCTTTGAATCATCTTTGTTACAAGTTCTTATCTTATGCCTGGAAGCCCCCCAACCCAGAGATAAATATTATTGCAGACAATGTAGATCAAGATCAGATTACACAGAACATATTATTATACTGCAAAGAAATTTCTTGCGATCTGATTGGATAATATCCCCGGAAAATATAGTCATGTGCACTGGCAAAATGCAAGGAAATGGAGTTTCCCTTTCGGGAGCCCCGTATACATGACTACACTTCCAACACAGCATCCAAATGGTGGTTTCGATAGATACGAGCCGCCAGCAAGACAAATACTGAGTAGCCTGCAGCATATTATTACTAGTTTCCCGTGATGGTTGTCATTAAAGCGGAGAAGAATGGATTATTCTTGAAAACAAATGAATATAGTTACATATATTATCATTTATTGTCATTCTAAAACAAATACACAAGATTAAATGAGCCGTCCCTTGGTCAGGTAAGCAAATTGTGAAGTGTCAAAACTCAAACATTTTAACATTGAAAGGATAACCTAATGGTGGTTTAAGGCAACTAATGGTGGTACTTTTGCCAACAAATCATTAAAATGCATAGTTTCTTACCTTGAAGTTGTTAAAATCCATGTCTAAGGAAAAATACATCGAATGTCTGTTGCAGTGACATCATCAAGTTTATACACCAAACTTCACATTTTATCAGGTTTCAGTGACGTCAGTTCTCAGTGGTGTCAGTTTTCTTTGAATTGTGGCACTCAGAAGGGAATTCCATGTCGTAAGCTTACTCATTCATGAGACCATAATACAGGGAAATTTTGCTTTAATACATATTGAAATTGTAGAACATTGCAGTATAATAAATTTGTTGTACAGTCAGGTGGCAGGGGACCTGGAAGCTTGTTCATGGCTGTGGCAAATCATGTCACCACCTTGCTTTCGGCTCAGGCGACATAATTCACCACAGCCGTAAACAAGTTTTCAAGTCCCCTGCCACCTGACCATATAACTAATATAGCCTGATCTTGAATCTACACAATCTGCTTCTGTACAGTTTTGATTTTGTCCAAAATGCTTGAGTTTTCTGGGTATGATTTGAGCAACAGTGGATTGGATGAAATTTTAGACTGGCTGCATAGAATTAGCAGTATGATTTGTGTTTTACCCAGTTCATTATTAAAAAGGCAGGATGTCCATAATGTTTTTTTTTTCTTTTGACTTCAGAGACGCATTCCATTTACTTTAGCCCTTTCCCAAACAACAACCCTAGGGAGAAAGGCTTGAAAACATTGTTGGAAAAGGAGAAAAGCTTGTAACCAGCGCATTTTCTCCTTTTACCATGTTTTCCACCATATCAAAAAATCACACCATTTTAAGCTGCATCTTGTTATATGCAAAGGCTTTGAATTTAGTCAAGTCTAGAATTTTGTCATGAGGTATTTGGCCTGCAACACGCGAAAAGGGGCATTCGGACATTTGCGTAAAGTGTCGTCCCAGATCAGCCTGTGCAGTCCGCGCAGGCTAATCCGAGACAGCACTTTATGACTACATTAGATTTTGTGCTACAGTAGACCTGTGCAAAACAGAAAATTACATAAAAATGGAAAATGTCATCTTGGATTAGCAGGCTGATCGGAGACGACACTTTACGCAAATGTCTGAATGCCTATTTTCGCGTGTTGCAAGCCATTTAGAGTCAGGCGAGCCCCGGTAGCTCAGTCGGTAGCGTGCAGGACTTGAGAACAGGGGGTCGTGGGTTCGATCCCTGGCTCGGTCAATTTCTTTCCGAGGATTGATGATAGTCATTGCGACAGGATTTCTTCCTCTCCCACCGCTGATCATTGTTTTGACGATAGTTTTGTGGGAAAGCAGCCAGTGGCTTGGAAAGAAAATTGTGAGGAGTACTGGTAAAAGAGACTCCAGGAAAGCATGGATAGGTGCACTGGCTGCTGCGATATAACTGAAATAATGTTGAGAACGGCGTTAAACACCATACAATCAATCAGTCAATCATTTAGAGTCAAATGCTGTTTAACCCTTTACCACACCATCCCAAGTTTTAAGGACTCTCAGGGAGAAGGCTTTGGAAACCATTGTGGGAAAAGGAGAAAAGGCTGATCTGTGTGGCACAAGTACAGAACCCAACAAACAACAAACAAGCCCTGACAGATAGGTTAGATGGAAACTTGTCAGTGTACTGTGAAACCGCTTTGACTTGTCACTACTTAGTTTCCGTGACCATGTTTGGATTTCCAATATTTGCCCCGTTTGAAATGAAATTCAAATGAGTATGATCCGTGCTCTGTGAAAAAGGGGGCTTAATGCATCTGCAAAAAGTATCGACACAGGTAAGCCTGTGCAGTCCGCGCAGGTTGACCTGGGCCGAAACTTTTTGCTATTGGTCAGATTTCTGCATGTCAAAGAACAATATTACCTGCAGATCCAGTCGATTGTTAGACTAAATGGACTTGATGGATCCCTAATTATGGGATGAATTGCTTGTTATAATACATCACAAAGATGCATTAAGCCCCCCCCCCCCTTTTTGCCACAGCACAGCTGATACATGTATGTTTGCATAATAAACTGATTGTGTCGCCTTGTCCATGTTGAAGAGGTAAAATATCTGGACACAGGATTCCAAAGTAAACGTCCAATAAAATCGTAAATTTATTGGAGATCTAAAAATAGTTCACGTAAAAAGACGGAATGTTCATCAAGTGACAAGTTAAAGTGGTTGCACAATACCCTAGACACAACTGTTACAATGGGAACATGATAAAATGTGGTATTTTTTTACCATTGCTAGCTCATTCTTTGTTATTGAAAACTTAAACACAGCAGTTTAAATGTAGTGTAAATTAATTATGATTTGAAGCGGCAGAGAGTTAATCGATAGTTATCAGATAATTCACCTGTACCACCCCTCTTCAAACATGGATTGACCCAGGTCAAAGTAAAATTTATCATGTTTAGTTTATACTCTTGTTTTCCTGGTGCATCGTAATGGACCTTTTTATCATACATTTGTGATAATTAACAATAACTATGGCCTTATATAAATGTGCAATTTATCAATGTTACAATATTACATATACCCATAACAATGATAATTGATGTGCTATTAACTCTTTACCCTACAATCCCAAGTTTTAATGACCGTGCGAAAGAACACTTTTGAAAACATATTGGGAAATGGGAAAAATGCTGGTTGCTGCCCAATAAAGGATGAATTATTTACAGGGGGAACAAATTTTTCAACTTGCCCATAATTAAAAGCATCTGTTGTCAACAAGTTGTGGGCCCAAATTTACCAACTATTCAAAACTGTATTCTTAGTACTATTCTACATTTAGAAAGTAGCTCAATTTCTGTTTGCCTAAACCATTTATGATTTTCTAAATCAATTCCGATTGGTTTAGCTAATCATAAAATGTGTTACTTCCATAATTAATTTTTAGCCCTAGATATCAGGGACAAGAACACTTTGTGTGGGGCTATATATTCAGCATTGATACGCATATTACTTTAGTACTAAATCTTTCTCATTTCAGATGGAAGCAATAGTAGACCGAATGCAGGACGAGTCTACAGGTGTTCCAGTTAGAACAGTGAAAAGTTTCATGTCCAAAGTTCCAAGTGTATTTACAGGTAAAGAGTTCCTCTATTTGTTGATGCTTTACAACTCAATAAAAATGAAGACTTGTCAAATTTGAGAGCATTTGCAGATGGCAACTTAAGTCGTTCAGTTGATCATTTACCAGCATTTTCTCCTTTTCCATGATGTACTAAAAGGCTTCTTTCTCAGGGTTTTTAAAACCAGGGCAGTAAAGCGTTAAACCAATGCCAAATGATCCTGTAAACATTATGACAAACCTGTGGAAAAATCTGTTGAGAATGCTGTGGTTGTCAACACTTTATTTTTTACCACAATGTTTCTACCTTGTCAAAGACAAATTTCATAATTTAAGCAACATTTCTAGAGTCTCAAGCAAATGCTGTCAAAATGGATGGATAAAAAATTTTGTCAACTCTTAACTCTTTACCACACAATCCCAAGTTTATCGACCCTGTCGAAGAAGACTTTTGTCTTCCCTGTCACAGATAATTTCCAACATTTGGGCCACATTTGATTTGTCATCTGCAAATTGCTTTCAGTTTAGACAAGTTTAAAATGTTATTGTTTGGTAAAGAGTTAAAGACTACCTATCCTTGTGTTCCTTATACTCCTTTTTCTTAACTGTCTTTGCCTTACTCTTTTCCAAACAATGTTTTAACCAGCATTTATCCTCTTTCCACACTGTTTTCTACCCTTTCAGTCACAAATCTGGGTGTTTAAACCACATTTCAATTGTCAGTGTGAACAAGTCTCAAATTATTTTGTTTGCTAATGAGTTTAGACATTAAATTTGGGACGAATGAATTTGAAAAACATTACTTTTTCACTAAAACCTATGATGTAGGTACTCAGTAGAGTAACATTGTGACCAATCTAATTGGCACCTACAACATAGGTTTTAGTGAAGAACTGTGGTGATACTACTCTTTACACCACTAAATTCCTCTCCATATGTTGTAGCTGTGTCCATGAATGCCAAAATAAGAGTCCTGAAGTCCCAGAAGAAGACAATTATGAATATAATTTTTACTTTGTTTTCAGGTCAAGATCTTATATTTTGGATGATGAAGAATTTAGATGTCGACGATCAAGGTAAACTTTTTCAAAAGTTTATTTGTAAGGAATTGATGTGATACTCATACTGACTTTACGATAAGCGTAGGCTTTGAGCTGTTTTGATCAGGAATTCAGCTGTGTCACGGCTAATGTATGCACCTGCTTAATCATGCATCCTCAATTTGGGGTTTCTCTTACCACTATGTTCCAGGGAACATTCAGGGTTTTATGGGACGCAGATTTTTGCATCCATATACGCATAAATATAGGACTGTAACTAGTCTGCATATGTTAATCAGCAGTACTCCTCCCATAGGCGCGTAAAGAAAAGTTCCAAACCTGAATAAAAATTCTTGAATAAAACAAAAAATTTCTCAATGATTGCCATTTATGGAAAAATGTACTCTACTGTACTGCTGTAAAAACAGTACAATCACAGTTATTAGCTCACCTGAACACAAAGTGATTAAGGTGAGCTCTTGTGCTTGTGTTGTGTCTGTTGTCCGTCGTCTGTCGTGAGGTCTTTAACAATTACCTGGTGTGCACTTTAGAGGCCACATTTTCAGTCCAGTACTCATGAAACATGGTCAGAATGTTTTTTCTTGATAAAATCTTGGACAAGTTAAAAAATGGATCACATCAGGTCATAAAGTAGGTCACTGGGCCAAATCTTAAAAAAAAAAAACTTGTGTGCACTGAAGAGGTAACATATGCAGTCAGATACTCATGAAACTTAGAATGTTTGTCTTGATAAAATCTTGTACAAGTTTGAAATTGGGTCATGTGGGAAAAAAATAGGCAAGTTGGCCAAATCCTTAAAGAACCTTGTGTGCACTCTAGAGGCCACGTTTTCAGGCAGATACTCGTAACACAAGGTCAGGTACTTGTGTACACTCTAGAGGCTACATTTTCAGTCCAGTTTTCATGGAAAGTTGTCAGAATGTTTGTCTTGATGATATCTAAGACAAGTTTGAAAACAGATCATGTTAAGTCAAAAACTAGGTCACTGGATCAAATCTTAGCAAAACCTTGTGTATTCTCTAGAGGCCACAATTTCAGTCCAATACTTATGAAACTTGTTTAGAGTGTTTGTCTTGATAATATCTCAGACAAGTTTGAAAATGGGTCTTGTCAGGTCAAAAACTAGCTCACTAGGTTAAATCATAGAAAAACCTTGTGTACACACTAGAGGCCTCATTTTCATTTCAAAAGTCTTGGTCAGAAAGTATGTCATGATGATAATCTTGGATGAGTTAAAAAATGGGTCATGGCAGGTGAAAAACTAGGTCACAGGATCATATCTTTGAAAAACGTTGTGTACACTCTGGAGGCAACATTTTCAGTCCAAAACTCAAGGTCACCATGTCAAATCGTGTAAAAACCTTGTGTATGCTCTAGAGGCCATCTTTTCAGTCCATTGCTCGTGAAAGTTGGTCAAAAAGTATGTCTTTATGATATCTCAGACAAGTTGGAAAAGAGGTCATGTCAGGTCAAAAACTAGGTCACTAGGTCAAATCTTAGAAAAACCCTTTGTATACTCTAGAGGCCACATTTTGAGTCCAATACTCATGAAAGTCGATCAGAATGATTGTCTTGATGCAGGGCTTCCCCTGCAAGTTTTAATTTTTGCGCCATCAAATTTGCCAGCTCATAAAAATTGGGGTCAGTAGGAGCCAACTGAGGTAGCCGTATAGTACATTTGACACTCCAGTTTATTGGCCCATGTTAAAGCTACTAAATCCATTCTCAGTAATACTGTACCTCCCCCCACCCCCCCCAGGATTTTCAAGGTTGTGAGGTGCAGGGACATAGAAGCTGTATTTGAATAGCAATACAGCACTGTAATTCTAAAACTGCAATCCTGTTAAAATTCCTCGAGTTTTAATGAAATTAAAGAAGTAGTTTGGAATTGTGTAGTAAAGGGTTAATATATCATTTCTTTTTATCTTAAAAAATACTAAAGGTTACATTTTTTAAAGGGTCCTTTTATTCTGGTTTTTTCTGTCTGTATGAGTGTCCTATATCTTCTCTGACCCCCCCCCCCCCCCCCCTTTATTATTCAACATTTTCATGTCATAAAATCACCTGAGTTTTTCCCTCATTATTAGACAGATATTTTAGTGTCCGCTTATAGTTTTATACATATATTTGTGTAAATTTACTGTTTGAAGTCATTATCAAAACTAGAAAGACAGTCAGAAGTGCTCCGGATGGGACATCGTCAAACTGACATTTTGTTGCGTCATGGGTTTTCACGTTTTTTTGCGAAGATCCATTTTTCATGTCAGTCAATCTTCAGAAAAGTAAGTATTTCCGTATAATTTGATATAAAATTTTCATTAAGGGTAGCAGCTAACTTCAAAATCTGTCATTTTACGCTAGATAAGCGGATCGATACCATTATTACGATTTTCATTAATGACATCGCTAAATACACACAATAAAATGCTAGCCAGTGAGAGGATACTAACCAGGTAAGGCAGAATCAAGGTGTGGCTTTAGAAATTATGGGCGGTGACTAAATCTTGTATCTGATTTCTGATTGGTTTGCAGTAGTTACTGTGTGAATATTCTGTGTGCACAACGGGGGGAGGTGAAATCGACATTTGATTGATTAGCATTGTGTGGTGTGTATGCAAGTATGGTGTGTAATTGGACAAAACCGTTAATGAAAGCCTGCTTGATTAGGTGTGATAAACAGTAATGCGGGCACCCTTTACACTTGATACATATTGTTTATGTCGGAGTTAAGATCTTTTGAGAATTATTTATAGGCATTTACTTGTCGCCAGTACATTCGCCAGTGCTTCATTTTAAATGCCATTTTTTTCTTAATTTTCGCATTTGGCACCACTGGCGATTGACAGCGGGAGCCCTGTAATGATGATATGTCATACGAAATTGAAAATGGGTCACATTGGGTCAAAAACTAGGTCATGAGGTCAAATCTTTAAAATAGCGTTTGTACACTCCAGAGGCAACATTTTCTGTTCAATACTTATGAAAAGTAGAATGTTGTTCGTGATGATAAGTAAGATGAGAATGAGAATGGGTCAAATCGGATAAAAAAACAAGGACACCAGGTCAAGTCTTGGAAAACCCTTGTGTACTCTCTGGAAGCCACATTTTTCTGTCCAATACTGATGCAGGGTGGTCAGAACCTTTGTTTTGATTATATCTACACCAAGTTGGAAAATTGGGCTATGTCAGGCTTAAAAGTAGGTCACTGGGGAAATTCTAGAAAAAGCTTGTGTACACGCTTGAGGCCAAATTTTCTGTCAAATACTTATGAAAGCTTGTTAGAATGTTTATCACTGTATCTCAGAAAAGATTGGGAATGGGCCATGTTTTGTCAAAAGGCTCAGGTGTGTGACTTCAGGGCCATCATGGCCCTCTTGTTTCAAGGTAGCATCCATTGGACCCTCAGTTTTCAAAAGCTTTGTAAACCCTGCTATCTTTAATATATTGGAAGAAAAAAGGAATGCAGTGTGATAAGAAATTGTTTTGTACATCTTGTCTAAACATCTCTGCTGCAGATGTGAGAAGAAATGGGAAGCTTTTATTAGCACCTTACCACCTGCAGACAACAGTTTTTAACTTGAAAACAAATTCATATGAGTACCAACAACACAGGTTTCAATGAAGAATACCATCATACTCTTTGATTTGTTTACCTGCTAGTAATATTCAAAAGATACTACAAAGTCTTGAAGAGATAACAAAATTTTAGACTAGTCTAAATCTAAAGCATTTTGCAGATGACAAATTAAAATAGGGCTTAAACTATGGGATTTGACTTTAGATGGTTAGAAAATATTTTTGGAAAAAAGTTATAACGCTGGTTACCAGTAGTTTGTCCTCTTTCTCTACAATGTTTTCAAAAGCCTTCTTCATTTGCATTGTAAAATCTTGGGATTGTTTAAAAAAGGTTAGACTCTTTACCACTCAATCCCAATTTTTAACAACCTTGAGAAAGAAAGAAAGTCACATCATTTTCTCCTTTTCCCACCATGTTTTCAGCTCTTTCAAGGACAAAATTCTATCATTTCAGCAAAACTGAGATTGTATGTAGTCTGCAAAACTTCCAGTATTGACTAGTCTAACATTTTGTTGTTTAGTAAAGAGTTAAACAGATTTATTCATCTGTTATGTAGACCAGGTGAAAAAAAGATGCATTAAGCCTTTACCTAGCAATCCTATATCTTGACAACCCAGGGAAAGAAGGCTTTGTATAACATTGAGGGAAAAGCATTTTCTCCTTTTCCAACAATGTTTTACCATTTCTATTACAAAGCCCATAATGTGTACCACATTTGATTTGTCGTCTGTAAATGCTATGGATTTGGATCCGTCTAAAGTTTTGTCCTCTGGTAAAGGAAGAGAGCAGTGAAGAAAAATATTGATTGTTTGCCATGATGTTGGCAGTACGGTCTGTAGCAGTGCACTTGCACTGATCTGTGCCTTTCTCAGACTTTTTTATACAGGGGTTTTATGTTTCAAATCTATATTAGTTACCTAAAAAATACTGTCACTGTTGTATAATTTCTGAACTCATAACTATTATGTAAATTGTTACTGTTATCATTATACCCCCACCTACGAAGTAGAGGGGATATACTGGTTTCACCATGTCTGTCTCTCCATCTGCCTGCCTGTCTGTCAGTCAGTTTGTATTTTCGTTTCCATACTCTAACTCAAAAGCCATTTGACCTCGGTCCCTGAAACTTTATACGGTGTTGCTCATGACAGCAGGAGGTGCCCTTATTTTTATGTCACATGGGTCAAGGGTCAAGGTCACAGGTGAACTTTGTTTGAAATTATTTCCGTGCTGTAACTCAATAGCTGTTTGACCTAGGACCCTTAAACTTTGTACAAATGTTGCTCATGACCCAAGGGTTTTGGGGTCACATGGGTCAAAGATCAAGGTCACAGGTGATCTTTGTTTTGTGAATCATTTCTGTTCTCTGATTGTGCTGCTTCAGTGACAAGGTGCTGGTGGGGGTATTTGTCCGCTTTGCGACAGTTCTAGTAAAATAGTGTTTGTAACTCTTTACCAAACGACAAAATTTCGGACTTGTCCAAATTAAAAACAGTTGCAGACGACAAATTAAAGGTGGCCAAAATGACTCAACTTTTCCTTGATAGAGCAGAAAACATGGGAAAAGGAGAAAATGCTGGTTACCAGCATTTTCTCTTTTTCTCAGTATGTTTTCAAAAGGCTTCTTCCTCAGGGTCGTTAAAAGTCGAGACTGTGTGGTAAAGGGTTAAACACTTTACCACTAGGAGACAACTTTTTTTCATCTTGAAACTTCTTGAAACAAATCTGGATGGAAACATTCATGTGGAATAATGAAAAACATTATTAACTCTTTACCATTAGCATTTGAAGGCAACAAATTAAATGTAACTCAAAATGGAAATGTTGTCTGAGAAAGAGTAGAAAACATTGTGGGAAATTGAGAATATGCTAGTTACCAGCATTTTCTCCCTTTCCCACAATGTTTTCAAAAGCTGTCTCTTTCAGGGTCGTTAAAAGTTGGAAGTATGTGGAAAGAGTTGATTGTTCTTTACCAAATGCCCTGAAAAAGACAGCTTTTGAAAATATTGTGGGATAAGGAGAAAATGCTGTAACCAGCATTTTCTCCTTTTTCTACAATGTTTTCTAATTTTCCAAGTACAAAGTTCAATTTTTGAGTCACATTTATTTTTTCGTTTGCAAATGCTTTCAATTTGTACAAGTCTAAAATTTTGTCTTTTGGTAAAGACTTAATACATCTGAAAAAATTGTGAAAAGAGAAATTGCTCATTTTCAGTTTCTATTGTTGCCACAGTTATTGTTACGAATGTCTGTGAGCAAGACAAAAAAACCTAAAAACTGTAAAATGATATTTTCTTTCTATTTTCAGTGGAAGCATTGCACTTAGCCCACCTAATGTCATCTCACGGTTATTTCTTCCCTATAGATGATCATGTATTAACTGTCAAATGTGATAATACCTACTATAGATTTCAGGTAAGTCTTTTGTTAATCTACATTGATCCACATAGGTAATTCTTTTAATTATGCAAGGCTTTCTTTTTGGAGGAGCGGTCCATTTCACTTGTTTTTTGGTCTGTTGGTTTGTTATGTGGCGAGCCAGTCAGTCTTTTTGTCCACAGTTTAGCATATTTTAATGCTTTACCAAACAATTTGGTGAAGTTAGAGGTAGACTTCTGAAGACACCAAGCAAAAAAAGAAAGTGCTTATAAGAAGCAGTTTCTTTTTTACCAACACTGTTTATTATGAACAATTTTTGCTTTCAACGAAATGTTTGCTGAAGTGTTGAGCTGTAAGACTGTACTTTAAAAAGAGCAGTCAGCAAGACCAGTCTGTAAGAGGTTATGTTTTAACTGGCAATGCAGAACAAACTTTTCGCAACATGAAAGGTGAAAGACATAATGACAGGTAATAACAACTAAAGGTTAATAAATGAAAGATGGTTCATTTAAAATTCTATAATGCCTAGATCATTCTAACCTTTGTCAAAATGCAATAAATTTTTCAACATTCTTTCATTTCAAGACTGGATTAAGTTTATCCTGAACCCTTGAAAAGCTTAAGCAAAAGATAGTTGCTTTAAGATGTAGATCAGGATCAGATAGCACACAATGCACAGTCTACATTGTCCAATGTAATTGTTGTAATATGTTCAGGCCCAAAATTTCTGAAATTATTATCTTTGGGTCCTTAACTTTACTGACTGAATGTTGTTTCATTTTCTTGCTCTTCACCCATTATCGAACAATCCTAGGTTTTAACAAATCTGAGGTAGAAGCCTTGAAAGCATTATGGGAAAAAGGAGCATGTTCACCTTTTCCTTGCCAAGCCAAGTTGCACAGTGGGTAGTGAACAAGACTTGGAACTAGGTGGTTGCTGGTTCAAATCCCCAGCTCAGCAAATTTCATTCATAGGATTGATGATAGTAATTGGGACAGGATTCATTCCTCTCTCACCTTTGATCATTGTTTTCATGATGGTTATGTGGGAAAGCAGCCATTGGCTAGTGAAGAATACTGTCCTAAGTACTGGTAAAAGAATGTCCAGGTAAGCCTGGAAAGGTGCACTGGTCACCACATTATAGCTGAAATAATATTAGAAAAATGAGGTGTTAAACACCATAAAATAAACAAATCACCTTTTCCCAGAACATTTTCTACCCTATTAGAAACAGGTCCCAGCATTTGAGTCATGTTTGGTAAAGAGTTAAAGTCTGTAAAAGAATGGTGACAATGGCTCACACTTTTGCCCTATACAAGGGTAAACAACTTGTGTCTGTATTCATCCAGCATGGCTAAGTGGTAAAAATGTGTAGCATTTTACACCTGGAGGCCTAGGGTTTGATCTTTATCTAGTTTTTTCATGGAGTTTCCATGGGCAAGATGCTCTAGAGCCCTAGCCTAGTACTTTGCTCTGGAAAAACTAAGGACATAATAAATAAGTGAAATGTTGCCATATCAGTGAAACAGTATTCAAAGCAGCATAAAACACCATTCATTCAATCAATCAATCAAGTCACTAATTGATCTAATTCAAATTGTAAGAAAAGCCGTATGGTTGGCTGAAGCATCTCTCTCTCAGCTAGACTGATGGCCTGTTTTGGAATTGGGAGTTTTAATTAGATTTAGAATTGTTTGGGAAGAAGATCTGAAGTCTGCCCATGTTGAGATAATTATGCAAGTTGTACTGGTTAAAAAAAAAAAAATTGCACCTTTAAGTGTTTTCCAAACAAAGAGAGGTTTTAAATCTTTACCAGACGACAAAATTTTAGCTTTGTCCAAATTGAGAGCATTTGCAGACAACAATTGGAGTGTGGCTCAAACGGTGCAATTTTTCTTTGATGTGGTAGATAATATTGTGGGAAAAGGAGAAAATGCTGGTTACCAGCATTTTCTCTTTTTTCCCACAATGTTTCAAAAGGCTTCTTTCCCAGGGTCATTAAAAGTCAACATTGTGCAGCAAAGGGTTTATATCCCTGAAGAAGAAAGCTTAATGTATATAGTTGGAAAAAGAGAGAGAATGCTGGAAATTAGAATTTCTACAATGTTTTTCTACAATGTTTTCTGCAAAGGTACAAATTTCAGCCACATTCAGTTTTTTAGCTGCAAATGCTTTCACTGTGCACATGTCTAAAATTTGTCACTTGGTAATTCAATAGACATCATTTAGATTCTTTCTAAGCATTATATACTCCTCACAAAAAGTTAAACAACAATAAATTACATCTGCACCAGAACTTTATTATTAGACATAAAGACAGTTTCATTGTATAAATGTAATGAGAATTGAGTTACAAACCAGTCCTAGCAATTCTGTACTTCTATCAGATAATGTTTCTCACTTACAGGCTTTTGAAGTAAGGCACTGTCTAAATCCACATGCAAAAAAATGGTATACTACCCAGATGTTTTAAAATCTCTAAAATTCATTCAATCTGCAACAGTCAGTACACGATATGGCTACCATTAGTACGAATACAAGCTTGAACACTTCTTGGCAATTTGAGTGGCCAGTAAGATCTCCAGATCTCAATCCGATTGAGCATGCATGGGACATTCTCGGTAGGTGTGTCAATGGTGGAAATGTGAGGCCTCAGAACCTCCAACACCTTGAGCAACTTTTGAGTCAGGAATGGCACAACAACAGCTGGACAGCTTGATCTGGTCAATGCCCAGAAGAGTTCAAGCTTGTATTCGTGCTAATGGTGGCCATACGGATTACTGACTGTGTCCCGGTTGCAGATTGACCCAGTTTCAGAGATTTTAAAACATCTGGGTAGCATACCACTTTTTTGCATGCGGATTTAGATAGTGCCTTACTTCAAAAGCCTGAAAGTGAGAAACATTATCTGATAGAAGTACAGAATTGCTTGGACTGATTTTTAACTCAAAACTCAATACATTTATACAGTGAAATTGTCTATATGTGTATTGATAAAATTTTGGTGCAGTGGTAATTCATTGTTTCTTAACTTTTTGTGAGGAGTATATATTGATACTAAAAGAACAAAAGCCATATTCTGTAGGGGCATGAAAAAGTTGAATTTGCATTTAAAGTGATGGGTTTCAAGAAGCCAGTCTGGTTTTTTGGAGGTGACTTTCCAAAAACTATTATTCTTGGCTTATTTTGTGCCTTTCATTCTACAGAGTGACTTACTTAACCCTTTACTTAACAATCTTGTTTTTAGCTCCACTGGCCGAAGGCCAGCGAGCTATTGTCATGGCATTGTGTCCGTCGTGCGTCCGTCCGTCCGTTCGTTTGTCCGTTCGTCTGTCCGTGCGTCCGTAAACTTTTTCTTTAAAAAACTTCTTCTCAGAAACTATTGACTGGATTTTTACCAAATTTCACAGGAATGTTCCTTTGGTGGTCCTCTTTCAAATTCCTTCAAATAATTATGTTCCATGAAGAATTCTGGTTGCCATGGCAACCAAAGTAAAAAACCTTTAAAAATCTTCTCCTCCCAAACCGCTATTTGGATAGCATTATTATTTTGCAGGAATGTTCCTTAGATACAGGTTTACAGAATTCCTTAAAAAAAAAAAATGATCTGTCAAAAAACATGGCTTTTATGGGAGACTCATTTTCCTTTTATGGTATAAAGTAAAATCTTTGAAAAATTTCTTCTCTAAAACTATTCATTGGATTTCATTGTTGTTTTGCAGGTAAGTTCCTATGGTGGTTGTCTACCAAATTGTTTCTTCAGTGAGCTAAAATGCAGGATTGAATGATAATTGTTAAAAACTTCCTTTCGCCTGTGGAGCGATACAGGCGCTCAAGCGCCTCTAGTTTTAATGAGCTTTTGCTAGAGAACTTTTGAAAACATAGAGGGAAAAGGAGAGAAAGTTGGTATCCAGCATTTCCTCTTCTTCTACAATGTTTTCTATCCCTTTGAAAACAAATCTCATCATATGAGCCACAATTAATCTGCCAAAATGCTTTCATCTTGGAAAAGTCTACACTTTTGTTCTCTGGTAAAAGGTTAAAAGGTCAGTTTAATTAGGGAAAGTAGTAAATCTTGATTTTCCGGTATTGGTCTGTGTTTAATTAAAACTGTAACTAAGTTCTGCTAGGTATTTGTCAGAAAATGAGGAAATACTATTGACAGCATGACAGAGGCAACCTTTTCTTTGTTGGGGGAAAGTAGAAATTAATCTGTTAGGTGCAAACCACATATTATTTTGTAAAGTTTATTGACAATAAGGATCAAGACAAGCCTGCACAAAACACACATTTTGATGTCTGATCCTCACTGCAATGTAGTCTGTATTATGTCTTTACCAAAACAGGCTCAAAATTACAATGTGTGCAGTTTCTGCCTAGGATCTTCATTACTTGTTTGGTCTCCATTTCATTTTTAGCTCACATTGTGTCTATGCATCCATGTGTTAACTTTTATTTCAAACATCTTCGTTACTGAGACTGCCCATCCACTTTTGACCAAACTTCACAGATATGATCCTGCCATGGTCCTCTTCAGAATGATAAAAGAATATAATTTCTGTATAATCTCTGTAAAAATTCCTGTTGTCATGGCAACAAAACTGAAAAATATTGAAAGTCTTTGAAAATCTTCTCGTCCTAAACCATAAGGTTAGGGCTACCAAAAAAATTGGCTTGTAGCTTTATCCAACAGACCTCTACCAGGAGTTTTCAAATTATACTTCAGAGCCCTAGCCTGGTACTGATGAAACCCAGGTCAGGATATACATGAATATGTGAGCTGTTGCAGTGATATGACTGAAATAATGTTAAAAGCATTAAACCCATTCAACTAATTTTTCAAATTATAGCCTTTGGCCTGTGCTCTTCTCAATTCAGGTTGATAATTCATGATTTATTGGGATAGTGGCAAAGTCAAACACAGATTAATTAACACTTTAACAAACAACAAAATTTTAGACTTGTCTAAATTGAAGGCAATTGCAGACAGCAAATAAAAATATGCCTCAAATGATGGAATTTGTCTTAGAAAGCATGGTGGGAAAAGGAGAAATTGCTGGTTACTAGCATTTTCTTCTTTTTCCACAATGGATAAGTATTTATCATCAGGGTTGTTTAAATTGGATTGCTTGATAAAGGGTTTACTGGTGAAAAAGTGAGTTTTCATATTGTTTGGAAAATGACATCCTAAGTGATCCATAACCTTTTCCCTAGTACATATGTATAAATTCAAGTATAAGAAAAATTACATTTTTCCTTAAAATGGTATTGCCTTGATTAATTTATGAAAAAGCCACTGTTGCTGAAAATGAAAAACAGTTTGATGTATGTCAGAAAGTTGTAAGGTACTCAGGTGTCCTCGGATCCTGAGGATACCAAAACTTTTAGGGAACATACTATAGTTGCACATTTTCACATTTTTGCATTTTCACATTTTCGGGAATAAGGTGTTTCAAGTTTTGTGAAACAATGGCTTCCAGTTCCTGCCATAAAACTTTTGTGTAGCCTTTGTACTGTGTGAAACTGTTTACTAAACCAAATTAGAGATTTGCAAAATGGGAAGTGTTTGCAGACAACAAATTAAATGTGCTTGAAATGATGGTATTTGTCTCTGAACATGTACAAAATTTTAGAAAAGGAAAAAAATGATGGCTACCAGCATTTTCTCCTTTTTCTACACTTTTTTTTTTTTTTTTTAATAAGCTTTCTTCCTCTGGGTTGTTATTGTTTGTTGAACAGTTATGCTTAAAAAGAAAGAGGAATATCAAAAAGAAAAGTGGGGGAAAAAAGGAAATTGAAAGAAAGAAATTTAGGACTGATGTCCTTTATGAAATTAGGGCTTGATTAGATTGATTAGATCTCTTGCTTAATTAGTAAAAAAACTTCACTGCCTGCGTTTCATTTGTACCCTTTGCATGCTTAGTATAAATTGAGTAGTTTTAGTAGACAGTGTAGATAAATATCAGATTGCGCAGAATATTTTATGTAATCTAAGGTACATTCTGTCCATTGTTTTGTGCAATATTCTACATGTATTAAAAATATTTTTCAAGCTCTTATGTTGGCAAATATTGATATTGCTTTTTTCTTACACTTTGAATCAAACTTTGAAGCAGATGACTTCAAAAACATGCTTGTAGGATATCAAAATCGATATGAATTATGGATAAATACATGAAAAGTTGTGAAAATGTAGTGGCAAAAAGTAGAAATTCCTTGTTACCAGCAATTACTACCTTTTTCAAACTGGTTGTGTGTCTGTCTGTCCTCCTGTTATCAATTTCAGTTGCCACTCTATATGTCTTGAATTTTTTGTCTGATTTTGTAAATATTTTACAAAGTCACCTTGATGAGATGACATTGCCAGGCTCCAAGGTCAATGTCACAGCATGGACTCAAAGGTTCATGCTCTAAAATCATGTTCCCTTTCAAATTTCTTGAACCCCTTTTCTGATCTGAAAATATTTCACACATGTGCACACTTTGATGAGATGAAATTCAGAGCAAAGGTTTTAGATTCCAGGCCCAGAGGTCAAGGTTACAGCAGGGATTCAAAGGTTACATGTTCTTGACAACTTCCTTCCCATGTATAGTGCCCTGCTTTGCCAAGCCTTTGCGTGCAGAATGTTTTCATTATTAGTGTGCTGTAAGATGACAAAAAGTTTTCTGTATGTGGCAACTAGCTAATTTTGCAATACAAGGTTGTATTATCTCCTTTCAGACTCCATGTTTTTGGCCATCCAGAAGTGGAGAACCAGAAAATACAGATTATGGTAATAACAATTGGCTACTTTTGGTATTATATCCTGTAACAGTTGTCATTTGGTCAGACTGCATGTTTGATCTTTGCTGGCATAGTACTGCTTATCTACGTACCAGTTGACAAACTTTGTCCAAATTTTAATTAATATGTAGGTGACAAATGTTGCACATATGCTGGAACTCTTCTTTGAAAGGGTAGAAAACATCCTGGGAAAAGGAGAAAATGCTGGTTACCAGAATTTTCTCCTTTTCCCACAATGTTTTCAAAGGCTTCATCTCCAGGGTCTTTAAAGCTCTGGATTTTTTTTGCTAAAGGATGAAAAAAAAAAAGTACGAATTAGTGAGCTGACACTGTTTATAACTGGGAAAAAAATTGTTGAATGGAGAATAAAACCTTGTTTTAAGAAATAAATCAAAATGTCACATTGAAACCTCTTAACAATCCCTGTTTTTACAACACCAAAAAAGAAGGCTTTTAAAAGCATAGAGGGAATTGAAGAAAATTTTGCTGTTCAGCATCTTGTTCTATTCCTACAATGTATGCTGTAGACAAATACCACTGTCAAAGCCACATTGAATTTACCAGCTGTAACTGCTTTCTGAATGAACAAGTCTAAAACACTGTTACAGTAAAAAGAGTTAATTTTCGCAATGCCTGGAACAGGCTGTAGTACTTTTTTTGACAATGTAAATCAAGATAAGACTTTACAGATTTCAGTAAGATTTCTAAAAGCAAAACCTACCTGTACACATAGAGAATATATGCTTAGGGAATATTCAGCTGTGAAAGATTGATCAGAGTTGATGAGATATAGATTTAGTAGGAAAGCCTAAAGGACAGTTGGGACTGTTACCAAGTCCCTCAATTTTTTCTAAATTCTGAAGTTATAACTGTAACAACAGGAAGTCCTGTATTAGTGCTGTTGGAGCTTTGATTCTAGGCTTTTCCTTTATAATTGATCATCTGGCAGAGATGTAGACATTTTAGATTGTTCATATTGAAAACAAAATAATAACTTCGGCTCAAATGCTGGACATTTTTCTTTGAAATGGTAGAAAACATTTTAGGAAAAGGAGAAAATAAAGGTTGCTAGCATTTTGTCCTTGTCCCACAATGTTTTCAAAAGCTTGTTTTCTTTGGTCGTCAAAACATGGAATTGTTTGGTAAAGAGAGCCAGCAGCCTTCTAAAATAGGTTATTTGATTGAAATTAAAGAAGGTTTCAGTTTGCAGGTGCTTTGATAAATTCAGGAGCAAATATTTGAAGCAGAGCTGATTGATTTTATGAGAATACAGTTTACCCTTCTCAATCTGAATAGGAAATCTTTTCTCAACAGTAGGTAATAGGATTAGCCCGTATAGTGCTCGACCTGGCTAAAAATCCTGTTTCTGTCAGTATAGATCAAGATGAGACAGCACAAAATGAGCCATCTGATCTTTGATTTATACTGTCAGCTATTTTGTTGCATATTCGAACAATCCTGAAATAGCAATATTTCATTTTTACATAATTGACAAGGTACATTTTGTTTATTAATTGATCTAACAGTTAATGGTGTTTCTGAGTTGGTCCAATACCGAACAATCTTGAATTTTGTTCTAATACTAAATTCTGTAACAAGCCATCTGATTTGCTGATCTCTAGTGTGAATTTTCTTTTTTTTTAATTAGGATGGTGTTTAACTTCTCAGCAACATTATTTCGGTTAAATGTAAACTACAAGTATTCATTTGCAATAGTTAGCTTATTTTCTGAATTAGCCCTTTACAACACAATCCTGACTTTCAGCAACCATGAAAGAGAAGGCTTTTGAAAACATTGTAGGAAAAAGAGAAACTAACCAGTATTTTCTCCTTTGCCCTTTTTGTTTTCTACCCTATCAAAAACAGAAATTATCATTTTAGCAACATTTGTCATCTGAAAAATTAATGCTTTCAATTTAATCCAGGTCAAAATTTTGTTATTTGATAAAGAAATAAAGTAGAAATAAAGTGCAAGTGATCTCAATCTAGGCTATTGGTAAAAGCAGTTATAGTTGCTGTCGACTCTGTAAGAGGTAAAGGCTTTTGAAATTACAAATACTGAATGAGATTAACTCTTTCTCAAACAACAAATTTTAGACTCTTCCAAACTGAGAGCATCTGCAGATGACAAATTCAGAATTGCTACAAAGTAGCTTTAGGTTTCTGATATGGTAGAAAACATTGTGGGAAAAGGAGAAAATACTGATTACCAGCATTTTCTCCTTTTCCCACAAAGTTTTCAAAAGCCTTCTTTGCCAGGGTCGTGAAAATCAGGGATTGTTTGGTAAAGAATTAACCCTTAGAGTGAACAAACCTAAGACTAGATTTCTAGATTTTAATCCAGAAATAAGACACAAATGCATTTTTAAGGTTACCATTGTCCAGAATGTCTCGTAAAAGCCAACAGTGTGGATCAAAGATCAGACTGCACTTTTTGTCATAGTCTGAACTTGGTCTACACTAGTGGCAAAGGCCAATATTTTCGTGAAATTATTTCCAAGGATGAACAGTTTCTCATCCATCCATTTCTCGTAATAAATTTTTCAAAAGCCTTTTATTTCGCTGATATAAAATGCATCTACATAAGGGATAGAGATTAAGAATGAATAAGAAGACAATTTTCTCATTTAATTCTAATCTATCAGCTGGTAATAATCTTCATTTTCTCTGTAAAAACATTGATGTAACTGGAATCAATTTGTGGAATGATGCCTAGCATATATACCTGAATCCTTCAATTGCCGTCACTAATATTAAATGTACTTGCAAACAGTGCAGATAAAGATCAAACAACACATAATGTGCAGTCTGATCTTTGATCAGCACAGGTGGACATTGAAAGAAATATTCTTGCTAGATACAGCCTAGAAAATGCAATTTACTGACTTTTCTATTGCTAAAAGATACACTATTTAATTTGTTTAACCTTCTATGAGTTAAGTTTTTTTTTGTGTGAGAAACTGTTTTCTTCTTTCCATTTTCACATCCATTTTAACAATTTACTTCTTATGTAGATTTTGGACCTTTAAAGCTAGAATTGAGTATCACAATAATTATTGTTTTTCTTTCACATTGAAAGCAACTTTAGTAAACAAGTGAAGCTAGCTTGAAAAAAAGAAAAAGAAAATTCCTGTAAAAGAAAAATGTTGCAATTAGAAATTGTGACGAAATCAAAGTTATCTGTGGTCTGGAAGTTTTGCTCCTAACAAAAAAAATGACATCTTAAAGTTCCATAGTAGAACTGGTCTAGAAAAGTTCCTTTCATTTTTATTTTCAGCTGTCTATTTATGCAAAAGAACAATGCAGAACAAGCAGCGACTTGAACTAGCGGACTATGAGGCTGAAAACTTAGCACGACTGCAGAAAATGTTTTCACGGAAGTGGGAATTCATCTTCATGCAAGCTGAGGCTCAAGCCAAGTAATTCTTTCATTTGGACCATTCCTATAACAGAGGCTTCATTTATACAGTCTTAATAAGACTCATCAATAAAGAAAAAAAAAATTCTTTGTTGGAAAAGGAACCATTGCTCTTTTACAAGCAATTGTTTCTTTTCCCACAATGTCATCCCAAACTGTCAAGTGCAGGGGTTTAAAGGTTTTTGACCAGAGATGGATTAAGATGGAAGAAATTTGCCATAAAGGGGCACATTATGGGATGTCTAATGATAACATGGAAATGGGAAAAACTTCCTAGGCAGAGTAATTATCCTGCTCTAAAACTTTGCTACTGTAGAGGCTTGGTCTCTTTATTTTGTGTTTTCTGCCAGTCAGTGCACCTATCCATGTGCGCTGGGTATTTCCAGTACAAGCCACAAATAATCTGTCCCACGTTGAAACAATGTTCAGTAGTGAGGCTGGATTGAGTCCTAGGGGCAATGAGTCCTGAGCTAACCAGATTTTGCTACTGCTGCTGTAGTGGCACAAAACATATTTCTCTCTGGAAGACAATCTTTAAACATTCAAAGAAACAAACTCATTATTTGCAAATGGAAATTGAGTTCAAAGGATGCTTCCTGAAGAAGTCTAAAAATGCATCTGAACTGTTTAGAGAAATAAACAAAATTGCTTTTTTTAGCTCCACTGGCCGAAGGCCAGAGAGCTATTGTCATGGCGTTGTGTCCGTCGTGCGTCCGTCCGTCCGTCCGTTCGTCCGTGCGTGCGTCCGTAAACTTTTTCTTTAAAAAACTTCTCCTCAGAAAAAACTTCTCCTCAGAAACTATTGACTGGATTTTTACCAAATTTCACAGGAATGTTCCTTTGGTGGTCCTCTTTCAAATTCCTTCAAATAATTGTGTTCCATGAAGAATTCTGGTTGCCATGGCAACCAAAGTAAAAAACCTTTAAAAATCTTCTCCTCCCAAACCGCTATTTGGATAGCATTATTATTTTGCAGGAATGTTCCTTAGATACAGGTTTACAGAATTCCTTAAAAAAAAAAATGATCTGTCAAAAAACATGGCTTTTATGGGAGACTCATTTTCCTTTTATGGTATAAAGTAAAATCTTTGAAAAATTTCTTCTCTAAAACTATTCATTGGATTTCATTGTTGTTTTGCAGGTAAGTTCCTATGGTGGTTGTCTACCAAATTGTTTCTTCAGTGAGCTAAAATGCAGGATTGAATGATAATTGTTAAAAACTTCCTTTCGCCATTATAGAAATATCAGGCCTGTGGAGCGATACAGGCGCTCAAGCGCCTCTAGTTATCTAAGAGCAAACTCTACACTAGTCACTAATGTTTCAAATTTCTGTAATGTTCTTATCAAAACATCAATGATGTTACAATATGTAGGTCTTTACTATTTCAGAAAGTGACCATTAATAGAAAATAAAAACCCTAGAAGTGCCCATCACAACTATTGTTGCTTTCCAAGGACAGTGTAGATGCAAGATCAGGCTGTACAGAATGTGCCACCTGATCTTAGATATAAACACTTTTTGAACAGTGAAAGCCATAAAGATATGATATTTGGGTGTTTTCTCTTTTTAGCTCACCTGAGCACGAAGTGCTCATGGGGAGCTATTGTGATCGTGCTGTGTCTGCCGTCAGGCGTGCGTCGTCCGTCGTCAACTTTTCACCTTGTGTACGCTCTAGAGGCCACATTTTCAGTCCGATACTCATGAAACTTGGTCAGAATGTTTGTCTCAATAAAATCTCAGACGAGTTTGAAAATGGGTCATGTCGGGTCAAAAACTAGGTCACTAGGTCAAATCTTAGAAAAACCTTGTGTATGCTCTAGACGCCACATTTTCAGTCCAACACTCTTGGAAGTTGGTCAAAATGTTTGTCTTGATGATATCTCGGACGAGTTCGAAAATGGGTCATGTCGGGTCAAAAACTAGGTCAGTAGGTCAAATCTTAGGAAAACCTTGTGTACGCTCTGGAGGCCACATTTTCAGTCTAAAACTCTTGAAAGTTGGTCAGAATGTTTGTCTGGATGATATCTCAGATGAGTTCAAAAACAGGTTATGTGGGGTCAAAAACTAGGTCATTAGGTCAAATCTTAGAAAAACCTTGTGTACGCTCTAGAGGCCACATTTACAATCCAAAACTCCTGAAAGTTGGTCAGAATGTTTGTCTTGATGATATCTCAGACGAGTTTGAAAATGGGTCATGTCGGGTCAAAGACTAGGTCACTAGGTCAAATCTTAGAAAAACCTTGTGTACGCTCTAGAAACCACATTTTCTGTCAAGAACTCTTGAAACTTGGTCAGAATGTTTGTCTTGATAATAGCTCAGGCGAGTTTGATAATGGGTCATGTGGGGTCAAAAACTAGGTCACTAGGTCAAAATCTTAGAAAAACCTTGTGTACGCTCTGGAGGACACATTTTCAGTCCGATACTCCTGAAACTTGGTCAGAATGTTTGTCTTGATGAGACCTTGAATGAGTTTAAATTTGGGTCATCTGGGGTCAAAAACTAGGTCACTGGGTCAAAAATTGGAAAAACCTTGTGTACGCTCTAGAGTCCACATTTTCAGTCTGATACTCTTTAAACTTGGTCAGAATGTTTGTTTAGGTGATACCTCAAAAGAGTTTGATAATGGGTAATGTCGCGTCAAAAACTAGGTCATTTGGTCAAATCTTAGAAAAACCTTTTTGTACGCACTAGAGGCCACAAATTCAGTCCAATACTCATGAAACTTGGTCAGAGTGTTTGTCTTAAAGATATCTAAAAAGTGTTTGATAATGGGTAATGTCTGATCAAAAACTAGGTCACTAGGCCAAATCTTAGAAAAACCTTGTGTATGCTGTAGAGGCCACATTTTTAGTCCGAAACTCTTAAAAGTTGGTCAAAATGTTTGTCTTGATAATATCTTGAAAGAGTTCGAAAATGGGTAATGTTGGATCAAAAACTAGGTCACTAGGTCAAATCTTAGAAAACCTTGTTTACTTTCTAGTGGCCTCATTTTTAATGCAATACTCATGAAACTTGGTCAGAATGTTGGTCTTGCACCAGTTTGCAAGTGCGTCATTTCGGGTCAATAACTCATGAAAATCTTGGTAGAATTTTTGTCATAATATCTCAGAAGAGATTGAAAATGGGTCATGTTTAGTCAAATGACTCGGGTGAGCGATTTCAGGGCCATCATGGCCCTCTTATTTTTTTTAAATGTTTAGTAAGTGTAAATGATGTTTTAATTCTTTAATAAACGACAACTTTTTACACTGCTCTGTATTGATTCTTTTAGCAGACAGCAGATTTTATGTGGCTCAAATGCTGGCATCCTTGGAAAGGGTGGAAAACGTAGGAAATGGAGAAAATGCTGGTTATTACCATTTCTCTTTTTCAAGAATGTTCTCAAAAGCCTGTCTTTCTCAGGGACATGAAAATTAAGGAGATTGTTTGGTAAAGCAATAGCTTGGCTCTTTTATAGATTAAAATCAACTTTTTAAGCCTATTGGAAAAAAAGCCTTTTTCAATGGTAAGAAATTGCTTTTTTGTGTTGTTGACCCTGAAATATTTATTGTACATGTATTTGTTATTTTTCCAGGGTGGATAAGAAACGTGATAAATTAGAACGAAAAGTATTAGATAGCCAAGAAAGAGCATTCTGGGATGTCCATAGACCTGTTGTAAGTGCTTATGATAATTACGCATTTGTTATCCCTTAGAGTGCTGAATAAACCCTAAAGACATTTTAAAAGTCAGAGTAAGACCCAAATAAATGCATTGTTAGGGTTGATTTTGTCTAGAATGCTTCAACAAAGCAGACAGTGTAGATCAAAGATCAGACTGCACATTTTGTGCAGTCTGATCTTGATCTACACCTGTTGCAAAAGCAACTTTTGTTCATCTGTCAAGAGGTGGGGGACCCACGAATTTTTAACTCCTTTGTCAAAATCTTATGAACTGACCCTGATGCCGACTCCCTTAGCTATTTCTTTCACTGTAAGCCTGGCATCTTGCTTAATTACATCTGCACAGCAACAACATTTTTTTTTGGAAGCTGCAGTTTTGGATTGACCAGGAGGGGGGCATCGTTTAAGTAAGTTCTACCATCTTTAAATTTTTTATACCATCTGAAAACCGATTGTTTTGATGCCGCAGGAGCCCCATGTATCTGACAAAATTCACTAAATATTTGTGAAGCTGAAATAATTAGAATAACACGACTTTTAATAGAGGCCCTAATTTCAAGCTTTGCTTCTGGGTTCATTGTACTTTCAGTAATATAGCCAGTGTATATGACTGTACCTACTTTAACTTTCAATAACTTTTGAAAGAATGAACCTGTCAAAACAAAATTTCATAACAGTATTCAAAACGACTTGCTAGTGAAATTACCGTTATTTCCATGTGATACATGTGGTCATGTGGTATGGAGGCCTATTAGTGACACAATTATATGAACGACTCTCGTATACCATTCATGGGTCCATGTTTACAGATGTAGTTTGGTTTGAAATGTGTACATATACAAGAGGATAGCTCTGTAACATGTACATCAAAAGTAGAACAAAACAATTTAAATAGGTGGTAAATCCAACTATTTCCACTATTTCCTTAACTTTGAATGATTTACGCTGCATTTCTTGTTTTATTGAACATGAAAATCAAATTTTTTTCCGCACAAATATATCTTAGCAACAACGATGTTATTTTACCGCAAAATGGCACAGTAGTACAAATTCCTGCACCTGCTGCAGTTGGTTTTGTTGCCTTCATGCGCTCATAACTACAAAAATAATAGAAACCAAGATAAAAAAAACAATAATACACTAGTGCATTATTTACAATAAGTGATGGGTTTGATACACTGCTAGAGGCTGTTATATGTGATAAGAACAACTTCTCCGTAGTTGTTGAGGTCATTGCAAATCAATTTACATGTACATGGGCGTGGCCATGTTTAATCCCATGTGACTGACAGTAATTTAAAATGGATTCTTAAAAGGAAGTGGATTAGATGTAGTTACAGAAACGGCCAAGTTGTGACAAGTGAGTGGTCTTGACCCCAGTTTTTGACGACTTTGCGGGTATTAGAGGAATTGCTGGTAACTAGCATTTTGACCTTTTCCCACAATGTTTTCTTCCCTTTCATAGACATATCTCATTTTTTTAGCAACATTTACTTTGTTGGCCACAAATACTTTCAATATAGGCAAGTTTTAATTTGTATAGTCTTCATTAGAAGTAAGTGTGAAAATTGTATCTCTGTGTAGTTTTTGATGTGTCTTGTTTCTTGTTTTACAGCCAGGATGTGTCAATACAACAGAAGTGGATATTAAAAAAGCATGTAGAATGAACAGACATTCCAAGATGTCGCGGGTAGGTACTTGGGTACGTTGATCATTTTACTAATTTTCATAATAATCCAGTAATATCGATGTTGCTGTGCTGATCATTTTACTAAACTTCATGTGATACAGTAGCATAGATGTTGTAGGTACTTTGGTATGTTCATCAGTTTACTAATCTTCATAGTGATCCAGTAACATAGGTATTGATCTGCTGATGATACCATGTTTTCTACTCTGAAATGTGAAAAGGTTCTCAGAAACAGGTTCATGCACAAAGTCAGTATACACAAACAATAATACAAGGGGTGCTCTGACTCTGTAAGCAGCATCCAATACATTTTAGTAATCCTCTTCGAAAAAGGAGTTTAATGCATTTGCAAAAAACATGGGCCAGTGCCAGCCTGTGCAGTCTGTACAGTCTGACATGGATTGAAACTTTTTGCCATTTGTAAGTTTTCAGGGACCATTACACATTGTTGTTCAGTCGGTTGTTAGACAAAATGTGTTTTATGGACCTATGATAATGTTTACATGAAGATTTGCTAGGTACAATGCTTCGCAGAGATGGCATCTTACGATCATCTAAGTTCGCAACAAATGCATAGCTCAAATACAAACCGCAACTGGCGGGATTCGAACCGGTAGGGACAAATATCCTTGTTTTTTGAGGTTTAAAAGACCAATACCATAACCACTGAGCCAAAGAGAATTCTCCCTATCGCAGCTGTCAGGTATTGATTTTATACGGGAAAGCTATGCAGTAAGGAAGGAGTGATCTACCATAACACACCCCCTCTTAAATGTCATCATTTTGATGACAGAAAGCCTATTTAGGCAGTAAGTCTTTTAATTAGACAACAAATGGCTCAATGGCCAATCCCGGACGAGCCCCCATCTTACGAACATGAAAGTTCGCAACAAATGCATAGCTCAAATACAAACCGCAACTGGTGGGATTTGAACCGGTAGGGACAAATATCCTCGTTTTTCGAGGTTTAAAAGACCAATACCATAACCACTGAGCCAAAGAGAATTCTCCCTAACGCAGTTGTCAGGTATTGATTTTATACGGGAAAGCTATGCAGTAAGGAAGGAGTGATCTCCTGTAACAGGAATTAAACCCTCTTTTGTGAGAGCGAGGCCAAATGGTTGTGATTTTGCAAGTACATGTACATACTTACTTTACTTCATAATGATTCTGTGGCATGATCCTGTGAAATAACTATGCTTGCTGTTACAATGTTATTTTATTTCATAATGACCTTCTGGCATAGATGTCCTTGCTGGTATAATGTTACAGTACTTCATTATGATCCTGTTGCATAGATATCTTTGCTCCTATGATATTCCTTTACTTCATAAAAGTTTTGCATTTTGGGTCTCTTTGCTGTTACATTGTTACTTTACTTCATTATCAGTATGTATTTTAGATGTTAATAGGTCATTGAACTTTATAATTAGCATGTTGTCCTTCCTGTAATGATAGGATCTTTACGATATAATGATATTGTATCACAGCCACTAATCTCTTGACTTAAACCTTTGTAAATTAATCCCACTCTATAAGTGGTCCTCAGGAAAAATGATTTTAAAAACATTGTGGGAAAAGAAGAAAATGTCAGTAACTAGCATTTTGTCCTGTTTCCTCAATATTTTATTTCCTCACAAAGACAAATTCCATTAATTGAACCACAATTACTTTATTGTCTGCCACAGCTTTGTATTTTGTCATCTGGGTCCATAATCATTCTTAGTTTTGTTCTGTAGAATTTTCTAAATTTGACAGTAACACAACTTCTAATTAGCTAAACCATTTGGTTTAGCCAATCAGAAGTTGTGTTATTTTCTTAATGTAGAAAAAAACTAAGAATGAAACTAAGAATGGTTGGTGCATTCAGGACCTGGGGAATGGTTTAGGAGGGCACTGCAGAGCCTCAACGTAGTGATTCTGACAACCAGAAAACCCATGAAGAAGTGAACTGTTCTGTGATACAACTGAATTACTGAAGAATGGTAGCATAGATTGTTATTCAAATAAGCTATTTCTTCCCTACTTCCAGCCTAATTATGCAGTGCCAGGAGGGAGACTTAGTCCCAGTGTGTCAGAGGCAGACCTCCATCATCCCACAGAGGGTTTACATAAAGAAATTATACATAATGTAGGTGTTTCCAAGAAAAGGTGTATGTACCCCCAACCCTCTGAGTTCTATTGGCAAATTTATGGGCTTTTGCCGATAGCGTAGATCAGACTGCACAGAATGTG
This sequence comes from Hippopus hippopus, assembly GCA_946811185.2. Classification (NCBI taxonomy): domain Eukaryota; kingdom Metazoa; phylum Mollusca; class Bivalvia; order Cardiida; family Cardiidae; genus Hippopus; species Hippopus hippopus. The sequence goes on from OX328097.1 coordinate 40,121,561, forward strand.
CAGTCAAATCTTGGATACATGTGTACTGTAGGCTGGTAAAGACCTATTATGTCCACGAGCCTGTAAGATAGAAATATTTCTGAGCTGCAGTGGAATGTATTTTCAGCTGCCAAAAGTGGTCAAGTTTATATATTTCATGCTGAAAAAAATATATTGCTGATTACATTTTAAGATTCAGATTGAATTTGAAAAAGATGCTTGCAACATGAAAAAAGTAGAGGATTTACCAGCAGCATTAAGGCTTTACTAAGCAATCCCAAGTTTTCACGACCCTGAGAAAGAAGCCTTCTGAAAACATTGTGGGAAAAGGAGAAAATGCTGGTAACCAGCATTTTCGCCTTTTCCAACAATGTCTTCTATTCTATCACAGGTAAATTTTACAATTCGATCAATATAAAATTTGTCGTCTGCAAATGCTTTCAATTTGAACCAGTCTAAAATTATGTTGTTTGGTAAAGAGTTAAGGATGCTGGTGTAAAAGAATGTCCTGTCAATTAATTAGCTCAATGAATGCAATTATTTATTGATATAGAATATTTGTCCCTTGGCAGTGTCATCAGAATTTCATGTTGCACTTGATCAGGTTTTGTCCTTTTGTTGGCCTTTATAGCTACCATATGGACAGACAATGAAGACCAAGATCAGTCTGTAGATATGTACAGTCTGATCTTGGTCTACACTTTGCACTTTTTTATTGTTTCAGTCATTAATGAGCATTAAATGCTAAAGGAAATTGATGATTTCCTTAATTTAATGATGGTCAAAAAAATGAGTTTGTCTTGATATGGATGTACCCATATACCGTTTTTCTCCTAATAAAAGCTCCTGGGAGCTATGCAAAACATAGATAGGGAGCCTTTATTTTGTACCCAATTTACAAAGCAAAAAGTCTGTCCATTGTTGTATTTCTTTGTGTTTTAGTGATTGTTAAGAGGAAATATTAATAAAATTAGAGGAAATACTCATCAAATTCTTCAAATACAGTGGAACCCCGCTGTAACGCTGTCGTCGGGAGCCACGATCTATAACAGCGTTATATCCGGGGTGAAGTATATAACGCTGACACCCCCCACACGCATACACAACCCGCGATCCATCCGCCGACCATTGCAAGAACTATTGCATCAATTAATTGCTGTTATTCGCCAATATATTCAGACTAAAATAGTAATTTCCAGGTTATTATGGAAATCAACATTTTGAACAAGTCAGGGTAGCCAAAATAATAAGTTTTAATTTGGGGAGTGTGTCAAAAATGATAAGGGCAAAGTCTTGCAAATTCATACATAGTAGCTGTGGAGCTAGATCTAGTTCAAATACTTAGACACAGACATGCATATTTACGTTAAACATTTATTTATCGGGCATTTTACAGTTTAATTTTTTTTTTTCAAACGATTCCCAGTTAGTTCTATTAGCAAAACTGGTCATTCAAACATCGGTACAGGTACGTAAAAGAACTTCGTTCACCTTTAGGACCATGTTTACTAGAAATTATTCAGCCGCTGTTCAGCTGAATTACAGCCTGGTTCATTCAGAAATCAAATAAAACGCTATCATGTTGGATTGCAGAAAGTGCCGCAGCCATGTTTTTCAATCATGCTGACGATTACATAACAAACCCTAATCGACTATGACTAACGAAATCTTTTTTAATAATCAAACAAGACAAGACCCGATGTACATGATGAAAGTCAAAATGTAAAATGTGCGTCGGGGTCTATAAATTAGACTACAGTGGAGGGATCTAAACTGTTTGTAATATCGATCTTGTATGGACGGGTTGTCAATCTTGAAATAAAGGGATCTTAAATATGATCTTACCTTGTTTAGGCATAAGAGAAGTAGCTTTCTATGATAACGCTTTGGGTCATAGTTCAGCTGCAGATGGTATAGATCCAAGATCAGACTGCACGTTCTCTTAAGTCTGATGTTTATCTACACCGGCCGAAAAGACTTTAACCGTTTACCACACTTTCAAGACCCTGAGAAAGGCAGCTTTTGAAAAGCGTCTGGAAAAGAGGAGAAAATTCTGGAAATCAGCATTTTCTCCTTTCACCAGATTGTTTCTACCCTACCATGAACGGATTTCAAATTTGGCTCACTTTTTAGCTCCACTGGCCAAAGGCCAGCGGGCTTATGTCATGGCCTGTTGTCCGTCGTGCGTGCGTGCGTCCGTCCGTCCGTCCGTTAACTTTTTTTTAAAACGTCTTCTTCTCTGAAACTACCCATCCAATTTTGATGAAACTTCACAGAAATGATCCTGCCATGGTCCCCTTCAGAATTTCTTGAAAGAATTTAATTCCTTCAAAAACTCTGGTTGCCATGGCAACAAAACTGAAAAATTTTGAAAATCTTTGAAAATCTTCTTGTCTGAAACCGTAAGGCCAAGGGCTACCAAATTTGGCATGTAGCTTTATCTAGTGGACCTCTACCAAGTTTCTTCAATTTATAGCCCTGGGGTCAAAATTGGCCCCGCCCCGGGGGTCACAAGTTTTACATGGGCTTATTTAGGGAGAACTTTAAAATTCCTCTTCTACCTAGCCATGGGGCCTAGGGCGACCAAATTTGGCATGTAGCTTTATCTAGTGGACCTGTACCAAGGGTGTCCAAATTATAGCCGAGGGTCAAATTTGACTTCGCCCCGGGGGGTAACATGTTTTACATGGGCGGGCTTATATAGGAAAATCTTTCGCATCTAGCTATAAGGGCTAGGGCTATCAAATTTTGCATTTAGCTTTATCTAGGGGGTCTCTATCAAGGGTGCCCAAATTATAGCCCAGGGGGTCAAATGTAGCCCCACCCCAGGGGGTCACAAGTTCTACATGGTCTTATATAAGGAAACTTTAATAATCTACTTGTACATAGCCATATTTAGGCCTAGGGCTACCAAATTTTGCATGTAACTTTATATAATGGGCCTCTACCAAGAGGGCCCAAATTTTAACTTTGGGGGTCAAGTTTGACTCCACACCAGGGGTCACAAGTTTTACATTGGCTTTTATAGTGAAAACTTGATAAACCTGTGTCATGGATCACATATTTTACAGGGCCTTTTATTCAGCAAACTTGTTTTACATGACTTTTTATTGGGCAAGATTAAAAAATCTTTTTGTTTATAACCACACATTCTAGTTTCATATTGTAGGTCTGGGGTCAAAATTGCCTTCATTCCAGGGATCGCAAGTTTAACATGGGCTTCAAAATATTGTCACTTCAATTTAAACATTAATCAAGGGAAATAACTCTTTTTATGAAAGATAAAGTTTGTTACTATTTACCTCCCTTGATTATCAAGCTGCAGTGATACATGATTGGTGCTAGACAAGTTTTTTAGCTCCACTGGCCGAAGGCCAGCAGGCTTATGTTATGGCCCGTTGTCCGTTGTGCGTCCATCCGTATGTTAACTTTTTAGCTCACTTGAGCACAACGTGCTCAAGGGGAGCTTTTAGGATCACCTGGTGTCCGTCGTGCGTCGTGTGTCGTCAACAATTCTTTAAACATCAACTCCTCCTAAACCACCGGGCGGATTTGGACCAAACTTGGCTGGAATGTTCCTTGGAAGGTCCTCTTTAAAAACTGTTCACAGAATTTGATTCCATCAAAAACTCTGGTTGCCATTGCAACAAAATGGAATTTTTTAGGGAATTCTTTAAAAATCTTCTCTGAAACCACGGGTCAGATTTTGAAATAATTTCATAGATATGCTCCTTGGGTGACCCTTTTTAAAAATTGTTCGTAAAATTTTGATCCGTCAAAAAATGTGGCTCTGGTGAATGGGGGCTTCTTGCACCATATAGAAATGAAGGAATTCTTCAAAATTCTTCTTCTCTGAAACCGCTGGTCAGATTTCGAAATAATTTCACAGGATTGTTCCTTGGGTGACCCTTTTCAAAAACTGTTCGTAAAATTTTGATCCTTCAAAAAACGTGGCTCTGGTGAATGGGGGCTTCTTGCACTATACAGAAATGAAGGAATTCTTTAAAAATCTTCTCCTCTCATGGGTTTCATGTTTTACAGGGCTTTTCATTGAGAAAAATTTGAAAATCTTCTTGTTTATAACATTCAAGAACTGAATTATTTGGTATGGAGCTTTATATTGTGGACCTCCACCAGGATTCAAATAATTATAGCTTTGCGATCAAAATTGGCTTTGCCCATGGATCACAACTTTCTCGTAGGATTAGATAGAAAAATGTTTGCATGTCCTCGTGTTTGAAATCAATTTGCTGAATATTGTAATGTTTGGCTTGTAGTGTTTTTACTTAATAGCCAGTGGAGCGATACAGGGCCATCATGGTCCTCTTGTTTTTTTTTTTTGTTGTTTGCAAATGCTCTGAATTCGGACATGTCTAAAATTTTGTAATTTGGTAAAGAGTTAAAAATCATCATCCTGCCATGGGCAATGAACGATTAAATACGACCATAAACATTTAATTTTCCATCCGTAAAGATTTCACACCAGTCGTGTATCCACAAAATTAATATTTGCAGTAAAGTTTGCATTAGGGGTATGACGTGACGCTCCAATAATTCAAAGCGAGAGAGTTGTACTGTAAGCATTTGTCGTACACACTTACAACTGTTTCGCCAGAAGAATTTACACCTGGTTATGGGCTGACCTTCAATCAAAACAAACAATATAAGCCAATATCTCGCTTGCTTATATGATTTGATACAGCCTTTTTGCGTATCGTAATGATTATTGCTAGAACACCCCAGTCATGTCACATGTATATTGTGTAGTCGGTAGAAAAAAAAAAAAAAGTCATTCGGCCATTTCCTGAAAATTTCGTTTTGGCCGAAATAAAAAAAATTGGATACGCTAACTTGAAGCATAAGTTAAATGGATTAATTACCAATGAATAAGAGAAACAAGGTTTTGTATTAAACAATGCTTTATTAGCTCCACTGGCCGAAGGCCAGCGAGCTATTGTCATGGCGTTGTGTCCGTCGTGCGTCCGTCCGTCCGTCTGTTCGTTCGTCCGTTCGTCCGTGCGTGCGTCCGTAAACTTTTTCTTTAAAAAACTTCTCCTCAGAAACTATTGACTGGATTTTTACCAAATTTCACAGGAATGTTCCTTTGGTGGTCCTCTTTCAAATTCCTTCAAATAATTGTGTTCCATGAAGAATTCTGGTTGCCATGGCAACCAAAGTAAAAAACCTTTAAAAATCTTCTCCTCCCAAACCGCTATTTGGATAGCATTATTATTTTGCAGGAATGTTCCTTAGATACAGGTTTACAGAATTCCTTATAAAAAAAAAGATCTGTCAAAAAACATGGCTTTTATGGGAGACTCATTTTCCTTTTATGGTATAAAGTAAAATCTTTGAAAAATTTCTTCTCTAAAACTATTCATTGGATTTCATTGTTGTTTTGCAGGTAAGTTCCTATGGTGGTTGTCTACCAAATTGTTTCTTCAGTGAGCTAAAATGCAGGATTGAATGATAATTGTTAAAAACTTCCTTTCGCCATTATAGAAATATCAGGCCTGTGGAGCGATACAGGCGCTCAAGCGCCTCTAGTTTTTGTAATTGTGGGGACAACACAGGGCTTCAACCATTTCCCTCTTATGGACCAACTATTCATGCTTCTGCTGAAGATACCTTTCGAAAATGGCGGAACTGCTGACAGAACATCCAAAAGCCGCGAAAGAATTAACCCTTACGCATCTTTCAGGGCTAAAGTTGTTGTTGTGGGCTCTGTAGATCAAGATCAGACTGCAGACTATATGTCTTGTCTGATCTCTGATCGTGAACTTCTCGGTTCGCTGTGAAGAGGCATTTGTTACAAAAAAACCCCAATGTTTCGATCATTTTTTTGTGTATAATATTTCATGACTGAGAATTACTATTGGTTGACTCGGCTCTCGAAGGATTCATCCTCATTACGGTTTTACGCACGATGTACAATTCTGCTTTCATTATGCAGCCGATCATCCTATCAGAAATATTTTCCAAAAATTAAGTCAGATATTTTGGAAAATATATTTTCAGTATTTAGTATTCCTGAATATTTTGACCCTCTGGAGTTAGGACTAGACATAAAATATTTTGACAGTAATTTAACGTGTCTGAACATTAAGAGTGTCCGAATACATTGGCGAATTACGGTACATTCGATATTGCTATTAACGGTCCACATACAGAAATTTATTGATGTTAAGTTTGCCTAACATAAGATTTTGTATTTTATTTGAAGACAATTATGGGCTGAAGTCCTTTTGTATTCAACTGTGCGTGTATTTGTCAAATAAAGCAATTGGGCACAGCCGTAGGTGATAGAACTAATCAACAAGGTAAAGGTGTGAAAAATTGTCATATTATGTGCACGGTATTGATTTTACATCAGTATTTGGTCTATAGGTAGTTATGTTTTTACATTGGGGACTCGTATCAGCGGAACGGTGGATTCAGATCAGACTCGAGAATGGTCAACCCCCCGAAATTTTGGAAGCCATAGGACACCCGCGTTATAAAAGGGTCAGCATTTTAGCAAAGTTCGTTTTAATGGGGTTCCACTGTATTGTCATTTTAATCAACTAATGTACATTAGGTTATCATGATATAAGGGTTTTTTTTGGGGGAGGGGTGGGGGGAGCTACAATTAGGGAGGGCGCTTTTATTAGGAGAAATAAGGTACCTCTTTTGAAAATTTTGGACTCTTCTGTAATGAGATTATTTATTAGATAATGTGGATAGTGGTCTTTAACTGACAGAAAACATTGCTGAAGAAGGAATAAACACTCACTTAAAGCAATATCTCCCTCTGCAACAATATTTTCTAAAGTTGTTCATGGTAGATCGATTTGGAATTTTATTTAATATTTAATTCTTGACAATTTCCATTCTTGCCATACCTTCTATAGATGACCATTCAGAGGAATTTATCGAGACAAGTTATATTTGGTTGAATAAGTTTGTTGTTTATTGAGTCCTTTTATCATGTAATGTAAAATGGCATCAGATAATTACTCCAGCCTATCAGACCAAGTTATTCAGTCAAGGCCTCTACTTTATGAACATAAATCTTTGCTGAAATGTCAACCACCCCAAAAAAGGGAATAGTTCGAGGAACTGAAGTTACTACATTCACAATGCATGACTCTCAGCTAATAAGATACTTCAGTGAAATAAAATGTAAAGCTTACAATTAGTTGGTATCCTTTTGTTTGTTGTATTAAACATTCTACTGTCTATTTTTAGATTGATTTATTAAAAAAGAAATTAGAAAAAAGAAGAGTAAAAATTTCAAAGGTCACAGAAAGGTTAGTAGTGTCATCCTCCATTCTTACAATGTTTTAACTCTTTACCGCAGAACAAATTTTTCACATGTCAAAGTTAAAAGCATTTTCAGACTACGTATGAAATTGAGCTAAAAATCCAAAATTTGTAAGTGGAAGGGTTGAAAACATTAACCAGCATTTTTTCCTTTTCCACCAATGTTTTCAAAAGTCTTCTTTAGGGTCAGTAAAACTTGTGATTGTTTGGTTGAGATGTAATCACTATTTTCAGAAGAGCTTTGTTTATCTTTGGTTTAACATTTCCATGTAAGTATTGGTTTAACATTTCCATGTAAGTACTGGATAATCAACACTGTTTAATGTTCAGTACATGAAGAAAGATAAAAATACTATGGTTGAGGGAGGTTCTGCTCACTGTGAGTATCTTTACCTCTTTTTCTTAATGTTTTTAAGATTGGTCTGGTTCAAGACAGAGAAAAAATTGGGCTGGTGGTAATCTGTGACATCACAAAATTGCATTAGATACATTTATCTGTAGCCTAAATACACTGCATCTGATAATTATACCACCACAGGATTTATGTCATGCCTGTTGGTAATTTATCTCGAAATAATGGTGAATTATTATCCCCCGCCGTAGGTGGAGGGATATAGTTTTAGCGTTGTCCGTCCGTCTGTCCATCCGTTCAAGGGGGCTTGATGTATCTTTCCATAATTTGTTTTCATTCAATGAAATGCCATGTTATGGAAAAAGGGGACTTAATGTGTAATCTCATTATGGACCAATAACAGTAAGACCATGTGTAGATGCAAAACATATACCTCTTATATATTTTTATTTAATGAAATGCTGTGCCATGAAAAAAAGGGGCTTAATGTATAATTTCATCATGGACCAATAACAAAAAGGCTACATGTACATGCAAAACACAATACCTCTAATATGTTTGTATCAAAAAAAAGTCTTTTTCGGCGGGGGATATCATTTCTATGAAATTGCTTGTTAGGTTTGATAATTGATGGTTATGACCAGTGAAATTAACTGTAAATATTTCGGTAATTCTTCAATTGAAGGTGGAAAGAGTAGTTCCTGCGCACTAGTTACATAGGTAAACAGTGCGTGCCATTCAACCAGATGGAAATATGATGTTATTTACGCACATTTACCCTACATTTCTCGCCCTTAATTTAATATTGTAATGCGTTCTTATGTGGGGAGAGGTACATCACACGGAGTTACCAAAAAACAACTGTACTGGATTTTGATACAAGTCCCAACAAAAAAGGGGTAAGAAGCATGAAATAAATAGAATATTTGCTTTTTCAGTAAAACAAAATTTTTTTCATCCGGTGAACATCATTGGTAAGTATTTTCACTCATGGCTGTGCCACTTGTGAAAAAACTACTGATGATGTTCACTCGATGAAATAAATTTAAATCTTTCACCGAAAAAAACAAATATCTCCTATATATCAAGGGTTAGTATTCACCAGCATTCTTAAGAATATTCTTAGTCTTATGCTGAAGAATTTTCTAAATTTGAAATCAATACAACGTCATTTGGTTTAACCAATCAGAAGTTGTGTTACTTCAAATCTAGAAAATTCCTTAGAATTAGACAAAGAATATTCTTAAGAATGGTTGGTGAATATGGACCCTGGAGTCACCTTGTCTGTCTGGCTCTCTCTGCATCTGTTTGAATCTTGTCTGGATCATAACTTTGAAGGCAAATAAGCTGTTGACTTTAAACTTCAAAAACAGATAAATCTGAAGAAACAAAATTTGATGAAAAGTAATCAAGACACTGTACCACAGAGACAGATAATCAATCCTATTTTCAACCAGTTACTCTATGGATTTATGTTTGACATTCCAAAACATGTTACAAATTCACACAAATGACAAATATTTGAGGAAAGTGAAAATATCATTTTCTAATACATGTAGTATAGATGCAATTATCACAAATCCTTTCTTATCATTTCAGTTATATAGCATATTATGAACTGTATGCTGAATATGATGCCTTCTGTTCCCCGGCTGACCCCACTAACCCTTGGGTAACAGATAGTACAGAATACTGGGATCAGGATAAAACTCTGTAAGTATACCTGGCATTTACCATACTTCTGTGAATAAGTTGTTAGGACAGTAGGATACCTGTGTATCTGTCTTCTGGTTTCCAGTTGAATTCTTATTGAAATAAAATTCTGAAACTACTTTACACTAAGTGTACTAGAAAAAGAACCAGACATTATCAGTATTCTAGAAGTGTTAAAGTAAAAAATACAAGAGTGATTGCAATTTATTCCTTCCCCGTTGACAAATTTTATACTCTTCTTAATTCAAAACATCTGCAGATGACAATACATAATACAAATGAGCTTAATTTCTCTGTTACGACAGAAAAAACTGTGGAAAAAGGAGAAAATACAAGTAACCAGCATTTTCTTCTTTTCCCTTAATATTGCCAGAATATCTCACAAAATTATGACAATGCAGATCTAAGATCAGACTGCATCACAGCTTTGGAAGGATTTACATGCAGCAGAACATTGAAATTCATGCTGGTTCCGTAACTCTTCACCAAACAACAAAATTTTTGACTAGACCAAATTGAAAGCATTTGCAGACGACAAAATAAACTTGACTCAAATATTGAAACTTGACTTTAGAAGAGTAGAAAACATTGTGGGAAAAGGAGAAAATGCTGGTTACTAGCATTTTCTCCTTTTCCCACAATGTTTTCAGAAGGCTTCTTCCTCTGGGTCATAAAAACCAGGGATTGTTTGATAAAGGGTTAAGTGTTTAAAACTTAATTATCAACCAGCAATAAAAACCTGTGGCTGTCCCTGTCATGCCCATATGATAAACATTTTCCATTCTGCAAAGGTGATTGCAGTTACCTTTAATGATTGGATTGGAATTAATTGGAAAGATTTTGAAACTCCACAATGCGAGTTATTGATTGATAGAATGTCGTTTTACTCCACTTTCAACAGTGTTTCAGTCATACGGCGACAGCTGGCTTATTCATGCATCTCCTGGGTTTCACCAGTGCTAGGCAAGGGCACTGAGACTAGAATGAGATAATTTGATAAAAATATTGCTTGCTATTCCTATTTTCCTTTTTAGCTCACCTTGAGCATGAAGCTTTTGTGATCGTGGGGTGTCCGTCCTGCGTCATCCATGGTCCAGGCGTCAACATTTACGTTGTATGCAGTCTAGAGGCCACATTTTCAGTCAGTTACTCCTGAAATTTGGTCAGAATGTTTGTCTTGATGATATCTCGGACAAGTTCAAATTGGGTCACGTCGGGTCAAAAAGTAGGACACTAGGCTAGATCTTAGAAAAACCTTAAATGCACTATTGAGGCCACATTTTCAGCCCGCTATGCTTGAAACTTGTTAGAATGTTTGGCGTGATGATGTATCAAACAAGTTGGAAATTGGGTTGTGTGGGGTCAAGAAGTAGGTCACAGTGTCAAATCTGAGAAAAATGTTGTGCGCACTCTAGAGGCCACATTGTCAGCCCGATACTCTTGAAACTTGGTCAGTATGTTTGTCTTGATGATATGTTGGACAAGATCATAATTAGGTCATATGGGATAAAAAAGGAGGTCACTGGGCTAAACCTCAAAAAAACTTTGTGTGCACTCTAGAGGCCACTTTTTCAGCCTGGTACCAGTGACACTTTGTCAGAATCTTTATCTTGATGATATCTCAGACAAGTCTAAAATCGGGTTATGTCTTGTCAAGAAGTAGGTCACAGGGTCAAATCTATAAAAAACTTTTGTGCACTCTAGAGGCCACATTTTCAGCCTGATACTCTTGAAACTTTGTCTGAATGTTTGTCTTGATAATATCTTAGATAAGTTTGAAATTTGGTCTCATTGGGTCAAAAAGTAGGTTGCTCAGCTAAATCTAAGAAAAACCTTGTATGCCCCCTAAAGGCTTCATTTTCAGCCTGATACCCATGGAAGTTGGTCAAAATGTTTGTTTTGATGATGTTTTTTAAAGGTTTGAAATTGGGTCATGTCTGGTCAAAAAGTAGGTCACTTGGCCAAATCTGGGAAAAATCTTGTGTGCACCATAGAGGCCACATTTTCAGCCTGATACTCTTGAAGCTTTGTCAGAATGTTGGTCTTACTGATATCTTGAAGAAGTTTGAAAATGGGACACGTCTGGTCAAAAAATAGGTCACTTGGCCAAATTTGAGAAAAACCTTGTGTTTAGTCTAGAGGCCACATTTTCAGCTTTATACTCATGAAACTAAGACAGAAAGGTTGCCTGTCTGATAAATTTGAAATTGGGTGTTAACAGGTCAAAAAGTAGATCATAGGGCCAGAACTTGGAAAAAACTTTCTTACAGTCTAGAGGCCACATTTTCAGTCTGATACTCATGAAACATTATCAGAATGTTTGTCTGGAGGATATCTCGGACAAGTTAAAAGTAGGTCAAGTTGGTCAAAAAGTAGTCACTTACATGTGCATGGTTTACATTTTATTAAAACCAGGATCTCTTCTGCTTTATGAACCATACCATATGACTTTACTCAGTTGAGCACTTTAGGGCAAATGGCCCTCTTGCTTCCTTTTGTTACCAGAAATGCTAGAGATATTCCATTACGGCGAGTTAAACGCTGGGCTTTCTCTGTGGAGGAATTACTACGAGATCCTGCAGGCAAGGATCAGTTCAGTAAATTCTTAGACAAAGAATTCTCGGGTGAAAACTTAAAGTAAGTACACATGAGTGGGTATGGGAATGAGAGACTGATGAGAGAGGGAATGAGTGAGTGGAAAAAGAAAAAATAAATGTACCAGTAGTACTGTAAAAATTAGTGAGTAAAAGAACATTATAATTACAGTCAAAGTACATGTAACTTATCTCCATAGTTTTAGGTCAGCAAAATATCAGGTAAGATACTATGATTGCATAGTACTGTTCTATTTACTTATCTCACAAAACTTCTTTTTGTAGTTCTACAATAAAATCTGCATTACGTAAATCCTGATGGAACTACCGTATTTTGCGTAAATTTTGGGACAGTAAAAAATAATTGTTTTTTAGCTCTACTGGCTGAAAGCCAGCAGAGCTTATGTCTTATGTCATGGTATGGGAAAAGTGTGCAAAAGAATTTAAAACTTCACTTTTTCTCATTGTTTTCGTTGATGATTAACTTGTCACTCATTATTGTCTTCGTCCTGGGATCGTGATGAGGATTGTTATTTTGCCTTTGTAGATAAATTCACAACATATTTTACCTGCTTACGTGAGGTAAACGACGTAAACTCCACTCTAACAAGTACCTGCTTGGCCCGTTCTCAAATTTGATTGGTTCATTGATCTTTGATCGATAAACCTCAGTTAGATTGGAATACTGTACCTTGATTTCTATTTATAAACAACAAACCTGATGGACTGTGAAATACATGCATTTCAACTCTATGTCAACTTCGGATTTACATGTATACGTTACGTATCATGGATACAAGTTTATCACACCCTTTTTACGCTTATATCAGATTTTTTTTTTTTGAACTGGGTTTTAAAAAAGTCTGTCAGGTGGTGAGTTTTTTTGTCTTGAATCGGGAAACTCCCATTGAAATCGGGAGGGTTGGGAAGTATGCTTACGTTTGTAGAAATGAAACTACGCGAAATAAATGCTTGTAAACAGAGGGTATCAAACCAGGGATCATATGATCCCTGATCAAACGGATTGAAAGATTTTTTTTGTTTTGTATAAAATAGACATTCACTGTCCCAATTCTTTGGAACAAAAAAATACAGATCTTGCTTTGCAATTTTTAGTATGGTCCAAATCTTCGGGTCATGAAAAATAATTATTTTTGCGATTTTTGATGGTGTCCCAATGCTTTGGGTGTCCCAAAATTTAAGCAAAATACGGTAATTAATTATTAGTTAGTGTGAATGAGTGAAAAAAAAAACATAAAAAATTTGGATGCTTCCAAAGAATAACTATATGTATCAAGGTTATTTGATATCATACAGATGAGAAAACTTTTTTAAAAAGATGTTCCAGTATAGTGATATTTCAAGTAAATTCTACCTACCGGTATACTGTGATTTTTTAAAGCAAATTTTTCAAGTGAAGTGATACATGTTCATTGTTGCATGTTTGGAAAAGTGAATTTTCAGAGGATAGTCCAATGAAAAGATTTATGTAATTGATAGATATCATTAAATTAATTGGCTCTTTCCATAGTATGGATTACAATGCAGAAACCCTGTTATAAAGAGACAGAGCTTTTGACTAACAATTTATACTAGTCATGTTCTGTGGAAAGAGGGTTAATGAACTTACAAAAAGTTTCGACCAATGTCACCCTATGAAGTCAGCGCAGGGTGACATGGGTCAAAGTTTTTTGCTATTGGTCAATTTTCTGCATGTCAAAGGACCTGTCAGCCTCACAATTCAATGGGATGTTAAACAAAATGGATTTTATGGATCCATAGTTATATGATGACTTGCTTGTTGTAATGCATCACAGAGATGTATTAAAATGCCCTTTGCCAGAGCATGGCTCATATATTTGCAATACATGTATTTGCAAAATAAAACTGTATTACTGATACCTTTTGCAACAGATTTTGGTTGGCTTGTCAAGACTTGAAAGGTGTAAAAGTGAGTGAATTGCATGAAAAAGTTAATGAAATATATTCGTAAGTATTTTGTTATCATTTTGATAGAACTGAATGGGTTTGATACTAATGAATATCTATTATCATTTCTGCTTATACATTTCCTTTCCTACTTTTCACCTTGTACCTAATATAGGTGGATTTCAATACATCTTCGTTTCACAGATTGAGAAAATTTCCAGATGAACTTTTTTGGTACTGTTTTCTTTGACTGTACATTAAATTTTATTCAAGTTTTCTGGGTTTTTTTATTAGCTCACTTGAGCACGAAGTGCTCAGGATGAGCTATTGAGATCACTCACCCTCCGTCGTCCGTCCATCCGTCCGTCTGTTCACATTTCTTTGTTTACACTCTAGCATCTACAAATATTAACCAATCAGCACCAAACTTGGTCAAAATATATATAACCATAAGATCTCGGATGAGTTCGATTATGGGTCTAATCGGACCAGAACAACTGTGAGTTATTTGCCCTTGAATTAGAAAAATTGCTATATTTGACTTTGTTTACACTCTAGCATCTACAAATATTAACCAATCAGCACCAAACTTGGTCAAAATATATATGACCATTAGATCTCGGATGAGTTCGATTATGGGTCTAATCGGACCAGAACAACTGGAGTTATTTGCCCTTGAATTAGAAAAATTGCTATATTTGACTTTGTTTACACTCTAGCATCTACAAATATCAACCAATCAGCACCAAACTTGGTCAAAATATATATGACCATAAGATCTCGGATGAGTTAGATTATGGGTCTACTCGGACCAGAACAACTGGAGTTATTTGCCCGTGAATTAGAAAAATTGCTATATTTGACTTTGTTTACACTCTAGCATCTACAATTTTTAACCAATCAGCATCAAACTTGGTCAAAATACTTATGACCATAAGATCTCGGTTGAGTTTGGTTATGGGTCTAATTGGACCAGAACAACTGGAGTTATTTGCCCTTGAATTAGAAAGTTCTTTAGAATAGTTCTTTGTCCGGAGCATAACTTTGTCATCTCCAGTCCGATTGACTTGAAACTTGGCATTTGTGTTTGTTGCAATAATACGGAGTGCAGTGTGAAAGAACCATAACTCTACCTCGTACTATGAGTTATTTCCCTTTGATCGTCATTTTTACAGCATTTTTTGCTTGTCCAGAATATAACTTCGTTATCTCTAGCCTGAACATCTTCAAATTTGGTATGCATGATTGTTGATAAATTACGGAGTGCAGTGAACAAGAACCATAACTCTTCCTAGTACGAATTTTGAGTTATTCCCCCTTTGACCTTCATTTTTATAGCATTTCTTGCTTGTCCGGAGCAAAACTTTGTCATCTTAAGTAGGAATGACTTGAAATATGGTATGCTTATTTGTTGCAATATTTGAAAGTGCAGTGCACAAAAATTGTAACTTTACCTCGTGCTGTCTTTGCGTTATTTCCCTTTGATCGTCATTTTTACAGCATTTAGTGCTTGTCCGGAATATAACTTTGTCATCTCAAGTCAGAACGACTTCAAACTTGGTATGCATGTTTGTTGCAATATTACTGAGTACAGTGCACAAGAACAATAACTCTACCTATCACGGATTTTGAGTAATTCCACTTTGATCTCCATTTTTACAGTATTTCTTGCTTGTCCAGAACGGAACTTTGAAGTGTCAAGTCAAATTGACTTGAGACTTGGTAAACATGTTTGTTGCATTACCTGCCCTTTGCGATTATTATACCTCCTTGACAACTGGCGGTGGGACGGGCATATCTTTCGACAATTTGCCGCTCTTGTTTCATTATCATTTGGCCTTGAACCTCGATATTTGGTATTTATCTTCATTGTAGACCTTTATTGGTTAGTACTCAAGTGAACGATATAGGACTATCATGGTCCTCTTGTTCTCTATCTTGGACATCTGTATATTTTTAAGGGCTTAACCCTTGTATTCACCACCAATCCTTTAGGTTGCCCAATAGATAAAATAGATACTTTTAGAAAGGAATAAAACCCTAAAGTGTACAGTCATAAAAATACTTCACTTGATATAGGGCAGTGTAGATCCAAGATAAGACTATGTGTTCTGTGCATTCTGATGCTGATTTACATTGTTACAAGAGTTACTTGAGAGGGTTTAGAGTAATTCAAAGTACTTTTTAATGATATTAATTGATTAAATGGTGCAAACTAGAATGAGTGTGAACAGGGATACCTCCACTTTAGCAATGAAATTGTGCTATTTACCCTGTCAATGAGCTGTTGGTTTCAGTATGCCCCTGGTTCATGAATTCACAAGAAAAGTAGGCTATTGTTATATAGAAAAAGATGTCTGCAGAAGCCATTAAGTTAACCCTTTAGCAAAAACCTTTTGTTGTAACAACACTGGAAAAGTCTATTGAAAACGCTGTTGGTATGGGAAAAAATGCTGGTAACTAGCATTTTCTCTTTCATCAACAATGTTTTCTACCCTTTCAAAGACAAATTTAATTTTTTGAGACACACCAAATTTTTCGGCTGCAAATGCTAATGCAATATTTTTTACCCTTTTAAAGACAAATCTTATTGTTTGAGACGCAATTAATTTGTTGTCTGCAAATACTTACAATTTCAACAAGTCCAAAATATTGACGTCTAGTAAAGAGTGTAATGAGTTTTGGGCATCACAATACATAAATCAGGAAAATATCAGCAACAGGATTTGATTGAGATGATTATGGTTTTAAAGGGACACAGAGAAAGGTACTTTGTAGCTCAGCTGTTTCCGAAGAAAAAGACAAGGTATTGTTATAGCCCAATCTGTGTCGTCTTTTTCTTGCAAAAACTTTGACAATTTATATCTCTGTCATTTCTGAAGATATTGAATTCAAACTTAGACTACTTGTTAACTATCAAAAGGGGAACCTATAAAACAAGGGTAGATAAGCATCAATATATTTTTGACACAGTTATGCCCTTTTTTTTTTTTTTTTTAAATTTTCACTCAAAATCAATCTATTTCTAAAAGAAATTGCAGCAGAGTGTTGACACCTGCATGTGGTGCTCTTGTTTATAACAGTAATTCATTTCACAAAGTTATTACCTTCATTTCCCATTGCAGAGAATTTTTAGCCCCAGGGGCACATAATCCTGTTAATATAGATGCCAGGATAGCTGAATTGGTACGAAAGCGGGTGGAGGACAATCCAAGCAATCCAAATAGATATTGTTTTGCTGAAGCTCAGGTACACAGTTATATATTGCTCCTTCTTTCAATGAAAGGCATGCTAAATGAAGGAAAGGCAGAAAAAAAAGAAACCAATAATATTTGTAGCTTGAATTTTTGCTTCTTAAAAAAAAATGTTTTTGTGTAATTTTAGTGTATAGAACAAATTTCAAGCTTACAAAAAGGTAGCAATGTCCTATGAAAGTAACTTTAGTTGCAAAGACTCTCTCTGGCAATCAATGCTATTCAAAAATACATAGGCTCTTTGTAAAGCTATGTAGTGTGTTTTGCGTGATATTTCCAAAAACTAAAGCTATAAAACTGAAGCAAGAAAGATTTAATTAGAATACATGTAACTTGTTGACTGATCACTTTGTACTTTGAAATTATGGACCCATTGAACTACTGATATTTTGAACATGTTACCTAGTCCCAAAGGTGTTCTAGCTACCAAAGTTTGACTATTTATTTGGTTAGATTGATAAAAATTGATCATATGGAAAAAAAAACCTTTACTTGGTTATTAAGAATAAGATGGCTGAGTGCAGGTTTCCCGGCTATCATGAGATGTTAATCTCTACCAGATAGAGAGTGTGGACTTGGTAGATCCAATTAGATTCTCATTGGCGCCTGAAGATGGTGCTCTTGGCAGACTTGGGGTCAGTGCGGATTTGAGTGTGTGAGAATCTGAGTTGAAGTGATTGGCCTTGGGAGTGTCTATATTTAGGCGTATGTCCCTGAGGTGTTCCTGGGGCCTATTTTGTTGGTGAATGTAGGGTAAATGGGGAAAATCTCATGGAGAGTTACATTGTTGAGTGGCCAGAGACTGAGTATCACGCGTTTGATGGAGGAGTTGTCCTTGTCAATTGTTAAAACTACTGGTAGAACTTCCATTCCTCCTGTGAGCATGTCTTGGTTAGCTCTTGCTTCGTACTGAAGTACGATCAGTCAAGGTTGTTTGTTCTCCTATGGTAGTAGAATGGTAGTAATTCTACGAGGTTCAGCGCTGATTCAATCAGGATCCGGTTCCATTGTGTTTGGAGTTCCGGGTCCTGAATTCTAAATTGGAAGATTCATTTAGAGTCCTCTGGGTACAATTTTGCTCTGTTTGCAAGCTAGGAAGTATTCAACTAGATGTTGAGATATAATGTACTTGGATAGGATCTTTCTGGTTTCTCTGTATAGGGGTAATGCAGTGGCATAGATCTCAAGAGTGCGTCTAATCTTGAAGGGGGCATCCCCTGTATCTTCGTTGATCTACGTCGCTTTTTGGTTGCCTCAGCACAGTGTTGGTGCTGCTAAGGAGGGAGGCAAGGGTGAGATTGCTCAAATTGGAGCTAATGCTAGTCGCACTCCTGGTATGTGTGGGATTCGCAATTGAGGTGGTAAGCAAGCACGACCCGTGGTCTCTGCTAAAGGAAGACAAAGTAGAAAATATTGGCTGGAAAGAGACCAGACGGGCTGTGCCTGTTGCTTGACTGGACTCTGGTGACATGCTATCAGCTATGTTGCTGGGGTCGGGTCCCGATGCCGAGCAAGGAAGCATGTCTCCTGGAGGAGTCAAGCTATTAGCCTTGCTAATCTGTGGAGACATGCTTCTGGGCATGTCAGTATCTGTGACATCATTAGACCTGGGAGACATGCTACTGTCTATGTTGTGTTGGGGCATGTCATTAGGGAGCATGTCTTCAGGAGGAGACATGCTTTGGTCTTCATTGGTCTACTTGGAGTTGCTTTTTGCACTGGGCATACTATCCCTGACCGGTTTCGTTCTAGAGTTAGAACTCTTCAGAGGTGTAATGAAGCTATGATTAGCTTCTTTGGAAGTTGGTGGATAGAGTTGGATGGCTGCTATATATATATCAAGCGGTGCCGGTTTGTGCCGGTGTTACTATTAATAACTCCACATGAACGATGGTGCCGGTCGGTGACAGTCTGGGCTTTTTTTAGCCAAATGGTGCCGGTTGATGCCTGTAAAAGCTCAGTTTGGCTTTTACCTAACTTGTGGAGCATTCACGTGGAGCTATAATAGGGGGGGAGACTATATCAGCCATGGATGAGTGACAATGAAGAAATATAAATTATATCAGTGATGATTGAGAAAATTTATATTTGCATAAAGAAATCAAAGCAAGGTTTATGGCATTTACTGCACATATGCATTTTCCAATGTTGGTTGTGCATGTGATGTTGCTAACGTTGTTGACGGAAATGATGTTCATTGACGCTATAGACTAAATTTGTCTATTAGATCGATTACTTTATCATCCCAGAAGGTGGGGGTGATCAGTTGTCCGTTGTCAACATCAGTTTTAACATCACATCCCAGACAGTCGGGAAAGAGAAAAGGAAAACAAGAATAAGATGGCTGAGTGAAGGTTTCCCGGTTATCATGAGATGTTAATCCCTACCAGATAGAGAGTGTGGAGTTGGTAGATCGTTAGCAACGTCACATGCACAACCAACATCGGAAAATGCATATGTGCAGTAAATGCCATTAACCTTGCTTTGATTTATCAAATATAAATTTTCTCAATAATCACTGATATAATTTATATTTCTTCATTGTCACTCATCCATGGCTGATATAGTCTTCCCCCCCTATTATAGCTCCACGTGAATGCTCCACAAGTTAGGTAAAAGCCAAACTGAACTTTTACAGGCATCAACCGGCACCATTTGGCTAAAAAAAGCCCAGACTGGCACCGACCGGCACCATCGTTCATGTGGAGTTATTAATAGTAACACCGGCACAAACCGGCACCGCTTGATATATATATATATATAGCAGCCATCCAACTCTATCCACCAACTTCCAAAGAAGCTAATCATAGCTTCATTACACCTCTGAAGAGTTTTAACTAGAGAACGAAACCGGTCAGGGATAGTATGCCCAGTGCAAAAAGCAACTCCAAGTAGACCAATGAAGACCAAAGCATGTCTCCTCCTGAAGACATGCTCCCTAATGACATGCCCAGACACAACATAGACAGTAGCATGTCTCCCAGGTCTAATGATGTCACAGATACTGACATGCCCAGAAGCATGTCTCCACAGATTAGCAAGGCTAATAGCTTGACTCCTCCAGGAGACGTGCTTCCTTGCTCGGCATCGGGACCCGACCCCAGCAACATAGCTGATAGCATGTCACCAGAGTCCAGTCAAGCAACAGGCACAGCCCGTCTGGTCTCTTTCCAGCCAATATTTTCTACTTTACTTGGTTGTTATTTCATTCATGACCAAATCAACTCCTATAGCACTGTTACAAAGTAATACATGTATTATTATTCTACCACTGTGTTCTGTCGAGATCCTATCCCCTTCCTTTAATCGCCGATTTGAACTCAACAGTTACAGATTCAAGAAAGATCAAAACCCTATATTTCTAAGCTATTATACCTATGTCTTGAAGCCAAACAAGAGGCAGAAGGTATATGGAATGGAACAGTAAACAACATTTTATGCACTTTTCTGTATTCCCCCACATTCCAGCTACTTATGGTCAATGAGAATTTGATTGGCTGGTGTAAGTAGGGGTCAAAAGGCCAATAAATTCTATAAACCTGCCTTGTGATGAGGAAACATACAGAAACCCTTTTCAGTTATAATAGCCTCTTTAACTCTTTACCAAATAACCTCACTTTTTTAATGACCTCAAGAAAAAAGGCTTTTGAAAACATTGTGGGAAGAAGAAAATGCTGTTCACCAGCATTTTTTTTTCCTTTTTAGCTCCACTGGCCGAAGGCCAGAGAGCTATTGTCATGGCGTTGTGTCCGTCGTCCGTCCGTCTGTCCGTGCTTGCGTCCGTAAACTTTTTCTTTAAAAAACTTCTCCTCAGAAACTATTGACTGGATTTTTACCAAATTTCACAGGAATGTTCCTTTGGTGGTCCTCTTTCAAATTCCTTCAAATAATTGTGTTCCATGAAGAATTCTGGTTGCCATGGCAACCAAAGTAAAAAACCTTTAAAAATCTTCTCCTCCCAAACCGCTATTTGGATAGCATTATTATTTTGCAGGAATGTTCCTTAGATACAGGTTTACAGAATTCCTTTAAAAAAAAAAAGATCTGTCAAAAAACATGGCTTTTATGGGAGACTCATTTTCCTTTTATGGTATAAAGTAAAATCTTTGAAAAACTTCTTCTCTAAAACTATTCATTGGATTTCATTGTTGTTTTGCAGGTAAGTTCCTATGGTGGTTGTCTACCAAACTGTTTCTTCAGTGAGCTAAAATGCAGGATTGAATGATAATTGTTAAAAACTTCCTTTCGCCATTATAGAAATATCAGGCCTGTGGAGCGATACAGGCGCTCAAGCGCCTCTAGTTCACAATGCCTTCTGCCAAGGTTAAAGACATATTTTATTCTTTTAACCACAATTAATTTGTTGTCTGTGAAGAAAATGCTGTTCACCAGCATTTTTTTCCTTTTTCACAATACCTTCTGCCCAGGTTAAAGACATATTTTATTCTTTAACCACAATTAATTTTTCGTCTGCAAATGCTTTGAGATTAGACTAGTCTGAAATTTAGTCGTTTAATATTAATAAAAGGGTTAACTCTTTTAGTTCTTAACATGCAAGCTTAGTCTCATTCAGTGGCTGAAATACAATTCACTGGAATTCAGATTTATTTCTATCTTACAGGCTTGACTAATTAAGCAGTCCTCATAAATCCAAGATCAGACTTTATGGTCTTGATCCTAACTATGCCATCCACAAAAGCCCTTGTTTTTATCGAGGGTACTTAAAGGGTTGTAGATTCCTGAAAACATTGCTTTTCTTTTACAGGACCATATATTCAAACTAATGAAGAGCGATAGTTACAGCCGATATATACGATCAGATATGTACAAAGACTATTTGAGTGGAACAAGGAAAAAAGTAAGACTCCTCTTGCCATCCATTGCCAGTAACTTCACGTTCAAGCACACGTGACTTTCCATGTAGACATATATATTTTTTTTCTTTTTCTCTAGTCAGTTATGTTCATTTTCCTTCAGCACTTTATTGACTTGAATGTAGCTGTGCTCCAAGTGTAAGTCTTCATATCATTTAACCATTGGTGCTGCTCCGTGATATTTCGCAACTGGCAGTGTTGCAGTGTCACGCTGACGGCACATTAACTTGATGGGATAACTATTTTTTTCATCTTTTTACTCATCTTTCTACTTAGTCAAGGATAGAATGCACATGATTGTCATAGTAACATATACACATGTATTTTCATTATGAGCACATTCTGAATCAGTTTTTGAATAGAATAACTGTGTTTTCACTTGTACATTATCCTGTGATGAATGTCCTACAAGTAAACTAATGTAAGCTTAATCTGAAGGTGATTCCTTACTTTTTTTTATTTAAGTTGCTGAATGAATTATTTTTATTTTTAGCTCACCTGAGCACGAAGTGCTAAGGTGAGGTATTGTGATCGGTCGTTGTCCGGTGTCCATCTGTCCGTCTGTCTGTCCACAATTCCTTTAAACATCTTCTCCTCCAAAACCGCTGGGCCAATCTTGATGAAACTTGGCAAGGATGTTCCTTGGGTGAAGGTCTACCAAAGTTGTTCAAGAGATTGAATTCCACCCATAACTCTGGTTGCTAAGGCAACAAAAATTAAAAAAAAATAGCAAAATCTTTGAAAACCTCCTTCTCTGAAACTAGAAGGCGTAGAGCTTTGATATTTGGTATGTAGTATCTCCTAGTGGACCTCTTCCAAGTTTGTCCATATGATGCCCCTGGGGTCAAAACTGGCCCTGCCATGTGGGTCACAAGTTCGAACATAGGAACCAAGAAGGAAAACTTTAAAATTCGTCTTCTCTGAAACTTGAAGGCGTAGAGCTTTGATATTTGGCATCTAGCATCTCGTAGTGGACCTCTCTCAAGTTTGTTCATATGATGCCCCTGGGGTCAAAATTGGCCCTGCCCAGGGCGTCACAAGTTCGAACATCGGAACAATGAAGGAAAACTTTAAAATTCTTCTTCTCTGAAGCTGGAAGGCGTAGAGCTTTGATATTTGGTATGTAGCATCTCCTAGTGGACCTCTACAAAGTTTGTTCATACGATGCCCCTGGGGTCAAAACTGGCCCTGCCCCGGGAGTCACAGGATTGAACATGGGAACCAAGAAGGAAAACTTTAAAATTTTTATTCGCTAAAACTTGAAGGCGTAGAGCTTTGATATTTGGTATGTGACATCTCCTAGTGGACCTCTACCAAGTTTGCTCATAAGATGTCCCTGGGGTCAAAACTGGCCCAGCCCTTGGGGTCACAAGTTCTAACATAGAAGGAAAACTTTAAAATTCTTCTTCTCTAAAACTGGAAGATGTAGAGCTTTGATATTTGGTATGTAGCATGTCCTAGTGGACCTGTACCAAGTTTGTTCAAATGATGCCGCTGGGGTCAAAACTGGCCCCGCCCCGGGGGTCACAAGTTCGAACATAGGAAGAAAGAAGGAAAACTTTAACATTCTTCTTTTCTAAAACTGGAAGGCATAGAGCTTTGTTATTTGGTATGTAGTGAACCTGTTCTAAGTGTGTTAGCCCACCTGAGCACATTGTGTTCAGTCAGTTCGAAATTGGGTCACCTGGGGTCATAAACTAGGTCACTAGGTCAAATTAAAGTAATACCTTGTGGGCACTCTAGAGGCCACATTTATTTCTCAAATGACCTGAAATTTGGTCAGAATGTTTGTCTTGATAAAATCTCAGATGAGTTTGGATTTGGGTCACCTGGGATCATAAAGTAGGTCACTAGGTCAAATTAAAGAAATACCTTGTGGGCAATCTAGAGGCCACATGTTTTGCTCAATTGACTTGAAAATTGGTCAGAATTTTTGTCTTGATGAAATCTCACATGAGCCCAAATTTGGGTCAACTGGGATCATAAACTAGGTCACTAGGTCAAATTGAAGAAATACCTTGTGGGCACTGTAGAGGCCACATTTTTTGCTCAGTTGACTTGAAAATTGGTCAGAATGTTTGTCTTGATAAAATCTCATATGAGTCTGAATTTGGGTCATGTATGGTCTTAAACTAGGTCACTAGGTCAAATTAAAGAAATCCTTGTGGGCACTCTAGAGGCCACATTTATTGTTCAATTGATTTGAAAATTGGTTAAAATGTTTGTCTTGATAAAACCTAGGATGAGCTTAAAATTGGGTTACCTGGGGTCGTAATATAGGTCACTAGGTCAAATTCAAGAAATACCTTGTGGGCACTCTAGAGGCCACATTTCTTGATCAGTTGACTTGAAAATTGGTCAATGTTTGTCCTGATGAAATATCGGATGAGTTTGAAATAGGGTCACCTGGGGTCATAAACTAAGTCACTAGGTCAAATTAAAGAAATACCTTTTGGGCACTCTAGAGGCCACATTTATTGTTCAATTGATTCGAAAATTGGTTAAAATGTTTGTCTTGATGAAAACTAGGATGAGTTCAAAATTGGGTCACCTGGGGTCATAATCTAGGTCACTAGGTCAAATTAAAGAAATACCTTGTGGGCACTCTAGAGGCCACATTTATTGTTCAATTGATTTGAAAATTGGTCAGAATGTTTATCCTGATG
Organism: Hippopus hippopus; assembly: GCA_946811185.2. NCBI lineage: Eukaryota > Metazoa > Mollusca > Bivalvia > Cardiida > Cardiidae > Hippopus > Hippopus hippopus. The sequence continues at coordinate 40,146,224 of OX328097.1, forward strand.
AAATCTCACATGAGTCCAAATTTGGGTCAACTGGGATCATAAACTAGGTCAATAGGTCAAATTAAAGAAATACCTTGTGGGCACTGTAGAGGCCACATTTTTTGCTCAATTGATTTGAAAATTGGTCAGAATGTTTGTCTTGATAAAATCTCATATGAGTCTGAATTTGGGTCTTGTATGGTCTTAAACTAGGTCACTAGGTCAAATTAAAGAAATCCTTGTGGGCACTCTAGAGGCCACATTTATTGTTCAATTGATTCGAAAATTGGTTAAAATGTTTGTCTTGATGAAATCTAGGATGAGTTCAAAATTGGGTCACCTGGGGTCATAATCTAGGTTGCAAGGTCAAATTAAAGAAATACCTTTAGGGCACTCTAGAGGTCACATTTCTTGCTCAATTGACTAGAAAATTGGTCAGAATGTTTGTTTTGATGAAATATTGGATGAGTTTGAAATTGGGTCACCTAGGGTCATAACCTAGGTCACTTGGTCAAATTAAAGAAATACCTTGTGGGCTCTGTAGAGGCCACATTTATTGCTCAATTAACTTGAAAACTGTTCAAAATGTTTGTTTTGATAAATTTTTTGATGAGTTCTAAATTGGGTCACGTGGGGTGATAAATTAGGTCACTAGGTCAACTTATGGAAATTCCTTTTGGATGCTCTAGAGGCCACATTTTAATCTCAATTGACCTGACAATTGGTCAGAAATTGAATTATGCACGTGGAGTGAATTTCACCTATTGACTCAGGTGAGCGATCCAGGGCCATCATGGCCCTCTTGTTTTTTTTTTTCAATTAATAAAAAGCAGCTAGATATTTCAATGGCTGGAATTTCTCACAAACTAAAGGATGGTATAGATTAAAGATCTGACTACATTTTATAAACTCTGATCTTGATCTACACTGTCTGCTAAAAAAAAAAAAAAAAAACGCATCACTTGATTGCAAGCATTAAAGGGTTCTCCTTTGCCAGACATTTCAGACTTGGCATCTTTGAAAGAATTTACAGATTACAAACCAAGCATGGCTCATATCTTGAAATCTTTCTTTGAAAGGGTAGAAAACATTCTGTGAAAAGGAGAATTTGCTGGTCACCAGCATTTTCTCCTTTTACAGAAAGACTTCCTTGTTCAGGGGTATTAAATTACCGGATTGATGGAAAAAAGTGTTAATCCACTTTCATAAGGCTTAATCTTAAAACGAGAAATGTTTGAAGGAAAGAAACACTTGTCTGTCTAGAAGCAAAAAATTCTATTTTGCATGGTAAAAATGCAATAAAGAAATGGAGTATTTGTCACCCTTTTTCCTGCTGAAACTATACATCTCAAAATGAGGTGGGGGGGGGGGTGTAACAGTGAATTTAATCCAGATGTATAAAATAATTAATCAAAGAGACAAGATTAGTTTGAGGCTAATCAGAAAACTGTAATTGTGGACAATTTCCAATTTTCCACGTCGGGGGTGTGGAAATCCTAGAAATTTTTACTTGTCCACGGACAAGTAAATTAAAAAAGTCCACTTGTCGGCCAGTGCGGCTTACTTGTCCAAAACAAGTTTTCAACCACGCCTTGTCAAAAAGACTTGGTCTTGTTTGTCATATTTCTTCTTGTGGTATGTTTTGTATTTATGTTTGGAGCTGCCGGATGCTTCCGAGGTCTCAGACTTCTCACATTCCATTGCTTCGAAGATTTAATAACAAGGAAACGATCAATTTTCTCCGATTTTACACATCAATTGAATGCTGAATCACAAATTGTTTTGGTTTGAGACGGTTTTCGGCAGAGGAGATAATGCCTAAACCATGGCCTATTCGCACCAAAGCTGTAGCATCAGATTGAAAGCTGAAATATTCGTATATGCCACATTGACGTAACAGATCTTTGAATCGGGGCTAAAATGATAAAAATAAAAATATTTTAATCCACAATGGTGATCTTGAAAGTATTCAGACATTTTCTGAAGCGAGAAAGTCGAGGTGCGAAAACAGCCACATTTTTTACCAACCCTGTCGTATGTGGTGAATGGGGAGGTACACCAAATATGTATTTCAGGTTTCCAGAATTCAGGGATCATCTCAAGCTGCTGTTTATCATTTGAAATGTCATTTTGCACAAAGGGTGAACATTTGTATTCCACAGCGTAAAGTTTAGAACAGATATTTGTTTCAAAATTTTCCCCTTTCTTCTACTTGTCTGCAGACAACTAGATTGAAAAAAGTCACTTGTGCGACGCCAATTTTTCCCCAAGTCGGATGTAAGATTTCCGCACCCCTGCACATTTTCAACAATTACTATGGGAGTACTGTAGGATTTAAAACACAAGAATTAGAAAATTATATTGTCAAACTTGTCTTAGATATCACTGTATTAAGCAACCAACTGATTTTAGAGGCCACTGTTTAATTCTTTACTCATTTTTAAATTGACTGAAATAAAACTTGCATTAAAAGAGCACCCGTTGTCAGAGACCACTTTTCTGCCTTCCCTTGATTTGCCTCTGGAGATACAATGAAGGTTTTTGCATGTAATAGGTTGAGCTTACATAAGTTTACAATTCATTATATTAAAGTTAATTTTATCTGTGTATACTGCATATTATTCCTTTTCCCCATGTTTTGATGAGTTTCAGCAACCAAATTCTTAAAACTTTTTTAAAAAAGAGAAAGAAATGGAGAAATGCTTGATTTTTTCCAGTTGCTCCACACTTTCTCACAATGTTTTCTAAATTATTTTAAAATCTAGACATTATCAATTTTTTTCAGTCATTGTCTTCAAGGTTTACTAATTTGAGGGCTACAGTCAAGGTTTGTTTAACCCTTTACCAGTGGACAAAATTTTAGACTGGTCCAATTTGAAAGGATTAATTTTGCAAATAACAAATCTAATGTAGCTCAAATGATAGTTTGTGTCTTTGATAGGGTAGAAAACACTATGGAAAAGGAGAAAACGCTGGTAACCAGCATTCTTTCCTTTGCCAAATATGTTTTCAAAAGGCATCTTCTTCAGAGTTGTTAAACACACAATTGTTTCCTAAAGGGTTAACAAATTTTCTCAAATTGCAGCCAACAACTTTTGAAAACATGTAGACAAAAGAAGATACGGTTTGTAATGAGCAGTATATTCTTTTGCCACAATGTTTTCACTGCTATTCATGTATTAGACCTTTAGAACTCACATTGAATATCCATATTTTACAGCCATGTTTGCAAGTTAGTCTGCTGCATATTTCCTTCAGAACACAATTGGTAAATGGGGAATTGTGATACATCTATGCTACTGTTTTCTTGTCTCAATATTATGCTAGAATACTGTATCTATGCTTTAAGTTTCTATTTTATACTTTTGTTTTATCCAGTATCAAGAGCATGACAACCCATTACAGTACATGTACATACCATATTTAGACATACCCCTAACTATATTTTATTGTCATACCCCTTTACCAGATGACAAAAGTTTAGAAATGTCCAGTCTGAAAGTATTTGCAAGAAGACAAATTAACTGTGGCTTTGATGTTGGATTTGCCATTGAAAGGAGAGAAAACATTTCGGAAAAAGAGGAAAATTAGTGTTTACGGGCATTTTTCGTTTTCCCACTGTTTTCAAAGGCTGTCTTTTTCAGGGTCGTAAAAACATTTTATTGGTTTTTGATAAAAGGTCATACAGGGTGTCCGGAAAGTAAGGTAACAGTTCTGTTCATTTATAACATGGCTTTAAAAATCAAATAAAGAGGTAAAAATAAACGTATATGTAAATAAAATATGCAAGTTTTTTGTTTGGTAATTTCATTTAATTTTCATAACATTACGCACTTTTATACAGATTTCAAATCAGATGTACTTTTTTTGTCATTGGCGTCATTTTAGTAATTAATGACGTTTTCAATCTGAGGGCCTTTTATTCTCTTTCTTTTCCGGACACGCAGGATGAAATTGTCAATCACTTTAGGACACATTCCAATATCAATCTTTTTTATTTTACTTATAATGTTCTTTAACAACATTTCTGTGCTGTCTGGGTTGGGATCGTAGACCTATGACTTCAAAATACTGCAAAGGAAGAAGTCACGAAGGTTAAGGTTAGGATTGTGTGCAAGCCGTGATATTCAGAAATCTTTTATCTCCGGATATAGTTTTGATATTATCCTATCGCCGAATGTATCGTATAAAAAGTCTGTCACAGATTTAGGTGTGTGTTCCGTAGCACTATCCTGCATTAAACAAGTGTTTTGCAACATGGGTGACTTTATCTTGACTTCGTGTGACTTCTTTCTTTGGGGTTATGTGAAGTCAAAGGTCTACAACCCCCAACCGAGACAGCACAACATGTTAAAGAACACTGAAAGTGAAATCAAGAAGAATGATAATGGAATGTGCGCTAAAATGGTTGATAATTTCATCTTGTGTCCTCGGCAAGGAAAGACCAAAACCGGCCGTAACATTGAAAACGTCATTAATTATCAAAATAACGCCAATGATGAAAAAAGCACTTTTGAATTGAAATCTTTACAAAAGTGCAAAATGTTACGAAAACTGAATTAAATTATCACACAAAAAACTTACACATTTTATTTACATGTATATATCTTCTTATCTCTTTATCTTATATTTAAAGCCAAAATATAAATGTACGAAAGTGTTACCTTACTTTCCCGACACCCTGTAGGAAACAGATTTTTAGGACAGGTACAATTGCCCCTTTTCTCACAATGTTCTCATCCTTTTTTCCCCACAATGTTTTCAAAAGCTGTCCACAAAAGGGTTTTAAAATTTGTTATTGTATGGTAATGGGTAAATTTGTCATGTTAACCCTTTCCCAAATGACAAAATTTTAGACTGGTCCAAATTCAAAGGATTTGCAGGTTACAAATTGGATGTTGGTCAAATATCAGGATATGTCTCTAATGGGGAAGAAAACGTGGGAAAAAAGGAAAAAAAATGCAGAACACTTTTTTCTCATTTTCCCATAATGTTTTTTAAAAATTTTCTTCTTGAAGGCCCATAAAACCCTGGATTGTGTGGTAATGGATTAATCTAGAGCAATGAATATATGAAAAGGACCTTACCAGTTAGGAAAAACTGCCAAAATATTCCTATTTATCTCTTTACCAAACAATAAAATTTCAGACTGATCCAAATAAAAAAACCTCAGCAGGCGATAGATTAGATATTGCTCAAATGGTGAGATTTGTCTATAATAGGATAGAAAACATTGTTGGAAAAAGAGAAAATGCTAGTGACCAACAATTTTCTCCTTTTCCAACTAGAGAGAAAAAAACAATGTCAAATCTTAAAAGTGTGTGGAATGGCTCAGCTCTGTAAACATAGACAAATTACCATTATATATGGTTTAAGGAATAGAAAAACACAACAGATTTCTAGTCAGTTAAAACCAGAAATGAAAACAGCGATTGCTGTGAAGGCCTCCATGACATGAATGCATTTTCTATCCGTCTTCATCTGTGCAATCTTGCAGCCATCAGGAGCAACATTCGGTATGACGATACACAAATGATTATACATGTAGTTTCATGAATTAAGGATGAAAATGGGTTAAAAATAGGCTGAAAACGAGTACAGATGTATATTTAAAGCCTGATTGTGTTGTAAAAGGTTAATGGTTGTTTTGGTCAGAATAACAAAGCAGCACACAGTACAGATCTAAGATCAGACTGCTCATTCTATACAGTCTGATCTGAATCTACACTGTCTTCAAAAACAACCTAAGTTTGGTTCAGTCCATTCAAAACTAAGTTGTTGTTGTAATACCTTTTGAAAAAAGAAACTTAAGATCGGCAGTTACTTTTGCTTCCTTTTACCAATATATGTATGTGTATGACAAAAGTACTGTAAAAAGTCCCTTTTTTATTTTCCTTATTTGTTGACAGATAATTTAGCAATACTATTTATTTATTTTGTTTCCATCTTCTTCATATAGAGGAAGTATTGCTGCATTATATCTCAGTGATACATCATTTTTCTGTAATTTGTTGAAAATTCAAGAGTTTGAAATATTTTTCAACCATTTTTCCCATGCAAGTACTTTTTTATGGCATATCTGTGCTTTCAGAGGCTCTTGGAAAATTGTGTAAATGGGAGAAATTACAACAAAGGGAAATTTCTTAATGTCACATTACAATGATTTCTTAATTATACTACTCAAAATTTGCTAGGGGTCACCATGTTTCCCTCCATCCCCTTCAATTTCAGAAAGTCTGTTTCGATATAAAGAACTAGTCGATATATTTTAAGTACGCTATGTTTTGGATACTTGAATATTTCATTGTAACACTGATGAAACCGAGTTCCTGTGGAAAAACATTTTTTTTTCAATGCGAAACTGAAATCTAAATTTTTTCGAAATATCGAAATGACCCCTATCAAAGTGTGAGTAGTATATTTCTACATCATACTTCCACGTGTTTGTTTATTCAAATGCCTTCACATGAGATGAAATTAATCTAAATACAGCATATGAGGTACAGATTTTAATTAGAATGTGAGAGTGCATTATGGGAAGAATCAACGAATTTGTTCATTTCCCTAATAACCATTACTTTGTGTAATATATTGAATACAGATCATCAATTTGTATATATGAGCCATGCTCTGTGTAAAGGGGAATTAATGCATATGTGAAAAGTATAAACTCATGTCAACATGTGCAGTCTGCACAGGCAGACATGAGTTGAAACATTTTGCTATTTTCGTCATTTCAGAGGACCTGTGCACCTCATGACTGAGCCGGTTGTCCTACAAAATGGATTTTATGGATCCACAACTATGTAATGACTTGTTTGGAATAATGTATCTCTGAATTGCATTAAGCTCCCTTTTTGTCTGAGCATGGCTCAATTATATAATAGTTTCATTGTATATTAGTTTCTCAATCATTTTACATGTATATAGATATATAGATCTACAGTTGTTTCATTTTGTTAAAAACATACTCTGGAAACCAGCAGTGTTTTCTACCCCTCAAAAGACAAGTCTTATCAATTGAATGAAAATTAAACTTGTCATTTGCACATGCTTTCGTTTTTGATAAATCTAAAATTTGGATGTCTGGTAAAATGTTAACCCTTGCCACACAATCCTGACTTTTGATGACCCTGAAAGAGAAGGCCTTTTGAAAACACTGTGGGAAAAGGAGAAAATGCTGGTAACCAGCATTCTCACCTTTCCCCCCCAATGTTTTCTATCCAATTAAGGACAAATTTCATCAATTGAGCCATCCCATCGTCTGCAAGTGCTTTAAACTCGGACAAGTCCAAAATTTCATCGTGTGGTAAAGAGTTAAGCTGTAGAATACATACTATAATGACAGTTGCTTTTGTTGTCGGCACAGATCAAAATCAGATGCTGAAAATATTCAGTCTTATCTCGAATCCACATTGTCAACAATGCTTTGAATTCTGTCAAAAATAATCTATATTTTGTTTTGCTCTTTTAGAATGTCTTTTTTATTGTTTTGGCACTAAAAGATAAAAGGCAGCATTTTGCTAAACTTATTTCTGTAGAGATATATATGGAAAAGATCTTTTCAGTCTGGAAAAAGATTTGAGGACATTAACAAAACTGTCTTAATGGGACTGACTCACAAGGAATCAGACATTATACAAAATTCTGTGCAAGCTGAACTAAATCTGTTCTGTCGGCAACAACGCTCCCCCCCACTCGAAAAAAAACCTTAACCAACCCCAAATTTCTGGTTATGGGATAAAGATTGAGCCTTATGTCTTTTCTTTCCATTGTTAAAATAATATTATCTCACAAAAAACTCACACTCACATGAATAGATTTTCACAGCACTACCATGGACACACATAGTGCATTTTAGTTTGTAACACAGGAAGTATTCTTTGACAGAAAATGTGTCAAACTGAACTATTTACTGGTTATCTGAGGCTGGCCTCATATAATATTATACTTTATTTAACTCTTTAACATACAATCTCATGTTTTGAGGACCCTGAATAAAAAGGCTTGAAAACATTGTGGAAAAAGGAGAAAATGCTGATAACAAGCACTTTCTTTTTTTTTTTTCTCACAATGTTTTTACCCTTTCGAAGACAAATCTCATTTTACCAGTCACATTTGATTTTTTGTCTGTAAGTGTCTCATCCAGTTTGGATGAGTCTACAGTTCTAGTGTTTGGTAAAGAGTTAAACCTATTGTATCTTCTATTTTTATGACCGTGAGGAGGAAGGCTTTTTGTAGACATTTTGAGGAGGAAGGCTTTGTGAAGACATTTTTAAGAAAGGAAAAAAAAAGCAACTGTTTTCATTTTTCCCACAACAGTTTCTACTCTTTCAGACACAGATATCAGTACCTGATCATTGAATTTTTCGAAGCCCTCTTACTTAAGATCACTAAATTATGGGATTTGTTGGTAAAGGGTTAAATGTGTATTGAATCATTTGTAAAATTTAATTTATTTCTATTACTTTATTTACATGTATGAATATTTCCATTATAGCAAAGTTGTTTGGTTCCATCAAACCAAGAAAAAAGTCAGTGGGGAACAAAAGTTTTCAATATTTTGGACAATGGTGGATCTATGAATAAAGAGAGAAAAATGAAATGTTTAAAAGTACTTTGCAAAACAATTTCTCATCATAGCATTTTTATTTGTGAATGGTATGCTGCAAAAAGTAAACACTCATCTGCATTGAGTGAAATGTTTTAGTATAGGAAATATTGTAGGAATAAAGAAATATTATTATGTTTAAGCTAAAAGATTTCAACAAAGTTTCACCATGAAGATGCTCTTGTTTGATAATAATGTAGATTAGGATCAGTGCTTGTGCTTATAAGCCTACAATTCAGGATGAGCTTTGTGCTAAAACTTTAAAGTTAAGGATTCAGATACATGTAGTTGGAAAATTTTTATTAACCCTTAACTTGTCTTTTTACAACTTCTGTTGCCTTTGTGGCCTGTATAGATCAAGATCAGATTACACAAAACATGCAATAATATCAGTCTTATTTCTCGACTGAAAAAGTCTGGAGGTTTATTCAGTACTCTAAGGGTTTAGACCTTAATTTGATTGGAGGAGAAAAAAAGTCTAAAATTCAAGAAGTTACCCTGTCAGGTTTATTGAATTACACATACTGGCATATCAGTGTGAAATTTTGTGTGTTGTGCCCAAAAAGGTTTTATGAGCACTGGCTTACACTGCGCAGATCATGCAGTTTTATCTTTGGTCTAGACTGTCCAGGATTTAGTAAGATATTTTTCACCATTTGAAGCACCCATGAAATTGACATGTCTGGTTCCTTTTTACTGACTAAAGATGTCCATTTACGAGACCCTTTACGAGACAATATTGATTTTAAAACAACCAAAAGGAAAATGGTCTTTGAAAACATGATGGAAAAAGGAGAAAATGCTGGTTTCTAGTATTTCTGCTTTTTGTCCACAATGTTTCCTGCCCTTTCAGATGCAAATTCATAATTTGAGCCACATCTTATTTGTCATCTGCTAATTGTTTTATAGTGGATGAGTGTAGAATTATGTTGTCTGGTAAAAACTTAATGTAGCTTGGGCTGTAAGAGTCAAAGGTTTTATAGAGATGTATGTCTCGAAAGTTCATGAGGTACCTTTTCAGTGCTATTCTGGCGTGAATACATCAAAATTATGAAACGGTGTACATTCACAATCAAATTGCACATTCTCTACTGTCTGATCTTGATCTACACTAACCACAAAAGCAATCTATTTAAGTTGTGGTCAGTGCTTTAGGGGTTAAGTAGGTATTTATAGAACAGTGAGATAACGCTGTTTTACATTAAGTTTGAATAATAAACTTTATTGATTAAATTTCTTCATAATGTAGTTCACATCTTCTGTTTTCTGTTTTCCCCATGTATCTCTCCACCTGTAGCATACATATGGCTTGCAACATGCGAAAAGGGACATTTGGACATTTGTGTAAGATGTCCTCTCGGATCAGCCTGCGCAGTCCGGGCAGGCTAATCCGAGACGGCACTTTACGACTACATTAGATTTTGTGCTGCAATCGACTTACGCGAAACAGAAAATTACATAAAAAATGGAAAGTTTCATTTCGAATTAGCTTGCACGGACTGTGCAGGCTGATCGGAATTGACACTTTACGGAAATGTCCAAATGCCCCTTTTCATGTGTTGCAAGCCATATAATGTCAATATTGTGTCACTTGTATGATATACACAAAAATCCAAAACAACAGCACAAAAGAGAAATGATGAGTCTTGTAAAGTTTTATATGCATATTTTCAAACATAGTATATGGTTTATAAGATTTATTTAAGCTTTACTTCATATATTTCTACCAGAAAACCAGTTGGTTTCACCCTTGCCAAGTGACACACTATTGCTATCATACTATGGTAGTAAACTGGTAGCCTGTTATCGATCTTCGCCTTCTCTCCAACAGTTACGGGAGATACAATGGGTACCAGTTTAACTATGCATTTAAAGTCAGTTAATTTGGCGTTTTCATTTTTCCTCCGTCGCAGTTGCTTTTTTTTTTGGGTCTTCTTTCTAAAACACCATGATTTCAATCATTACCAAACAGCCTTACATCATGGCAAACCAGATTGGACCAATATGTAAATGGAAAGATGGACTAGGATGGTCACAAATCACCAATAATTGCTAGAAAATGGCAAAAACTTGCCTGTCTCAAAGTGGATTTGGAAAAAATCGGCATTGTAACCCTAAACTTTGTCAATTTTTTATAGCAAGATGATATTTGATTTTGGAAAATTACTTACCTACATGTTAATTTCAAAATCCAACCTCGGACAACTATTTAATCATTGTCACAAATATTCAAGTCAAGAAAGTTAACACATTTTCATTATACACAAACATACCAGAGTATAATGAAAAGAAATACAGTTAAAGTGAAAAAAATGTAATTAATGTAGATTTGAACAATTGCAAGCAAAACATGCTTTGGCGAAAGCATGAAATGATGATTGTGCAATATACATAATATTCAAAAGTGGGACATTCAGAATAGGAAAACATGCACAACTGTTTTTAGCTCACCTGAGCACAAAGTGCTCAAGGTGAGCTTTTGTGATTGTGCTGAGTGCCTCATCCAGGCATCAACATTTACCTTGTGTGCACCCGGGAGGCCACATTTTCAGCCAATTACTCGTGAAACTTGGTCAGAATGTTTGCCTTGATGATATCTCTGACAAGTTCGAATTTGGATCACTTCTGGTCAAAAAGAAGGTCACAGGGTCAAGTCTTTAAAAAACTTTTTGTGCACTTTAGAGGCCACATTTTCAGCCTAATACTCTTGAAACTTCAGGGTGTTTTGTCTTGATGATTTAATGGACAAGTTTTGAATTTGGTTAAATGGGTCAAACAGTAGGCCACAGGGCTAAATATTAAAAAAAGCTTGAGTCCACTCTAGAGGCCACATTTTCAACCCGATACTCTTTTAACTTGGTCATAATGCTTGTCTTGATGATATATTGAACAAGTTCATAATTGGGTCATGTTGGATCAAAATGTAGGTCACTGGGCTTAATCTTGGAAAAACCCTGTGTGCACTCTATAAGCCATATTTTGAGCCTGATACTCTTGAAACTTAGTCAGAATGTTTGTTTTGATGATATCTTGAACAAGTTAGAAATTGGGTTGCATTGGGTTGTAAAATAAGTCACAGGGTCAAATCTTAGAAAAACATTGTGTGCACTCTAGAAGCCACATTTTCAGCCTGGTATAATAAACTTGGTCAGTTTGTTTGTTTTGTTGATATCTAAGACAAGATTAAAATCCGGTTGCATAGGGTCAAAATACAGGTCACTGGGCTAAATCTTAAAAACCTTGTTTGCACTCTAGAAGCCATATTGTTAGGCTGATACTCATTAAACTTGGTAAGAATATTTGTCTTGATGATGTCTTGGACAGGGTTGAAATTAGGTCATGTCAGGTCAAAAAGTAGGTCACTGGACCAAATCTGAGAAAAAAACTTGTTTGCACTCTAGAGGCCACATTTTCAGCCTGATACTCTTGAAACTTAGTCAGAGTGTTTGTTTTGATGATATCTTGAACAAGTTAGAAATTGGGTTGCATTGGGTTGTAAAATAAGTCACAGGGTCAAATCTTAGAAAAACATTGTGTGCACTCTAGAAGCCACATTTTCAGCCTGGTATAATAAACTTGGTCAGTTTGTTTGTTTTGTTGATATCTAAGACAAGATTAAAATCCGGTTGCATAGGGTCAAAATACAGGTCACTGGGCTAAATCTTAAAAACCTTGTTTGCACTCTAGAAGCCATATTGTTAGGCTGATACTCATTAAACTTGGTAAGAATATTTGTCTTGATGATGTCTTGGACAGGGTCGAAATTAGGTCATATCAGGTCAAAAAGTAGGTCACTGGACCAAATCTGAGAAAAAAACTTGTTTGCACTCAAGAGGCCACATTTTCAGCCTGATACACATGAAATTTGGTCAGAATGTTTGTCTTGATGGTGTCTTAGAAAGGGTTGATATTGGGTAATACTGGTCTAAAAGTAGGTAGGTCACTGGGCCAAATCTGAAAAAAACCTTATTTACACTCCAGAGGCCACATTTTCAGCTTGATACTCATGAAACTTGGTCAGAATGTTAGTCTTGATGATATCTTGAACATGTTTGAAATTGGGTCACATTCGGTCAAAAAGTAGGTCACAGGGCCAAATCCTAGAAAAAACTTGTGTGCCATCCTGAGGCCACATTTTCATTCTGATACCCATGAGACATTATTAGAATGTTTGTCTGGATAATATCTCTGACAAGTACAAAAGTAGGTCAAGTTTGTCAAAAAGTAGGTCACTTACATGCATTTTACATTATTAAAACCAGGATCTCTTCAGCTTTATCAACCATAGACAACTTTACTCAGGTGAGCACTTCAGGGCCAATGCCCGTCTTGTTTACTGTCAAGACTAAAGGTTTTGTTGCCATCTCTATAAACCCTGTTTCTATTTAAAATAACATCTGCGTTTCACTGACTTAGTATGTTTGTAGAAAATGAATGACGATAAATGCAGTCAGGAACATGGAAGTCAGGTATGTGTACTGAATTGTGGTTTCGATGTTTACAATTTGATGTGTCCATATAAATGCATAATGAGTACTGGTTCCAATAAAGGTTCTGTGTGTAGTGGTACACCTTTCCAACTGAGCAGAAATTTCATGAGGAAATGTTATCTCAAGTATGTTAACTACATCTTAAAACCAAGCCTGAAAAAATATGTTGACCTAGCTAAATATTTAGTAGGTTTAGTGTTCACAGAAGTTTTTTCAAGTTCTACTTGTTCCAGTTTCTGTGTTTGATGGTCAGGTATGTGAAAAGTGATTGTACTGTGAAAACGGAAAAAGTCGTAAAATGACCACATTCACATTTTCCATTGGAGTTGAGGTTAGTGAATGTTAAAATAAAGTTAAAAATATAGCAACGTGACTTTAATTTTCAATCATTTTCTAGCATGAGCTTGCTTTTTTAACTGACTTTGAATGTATGGCAGTTGCAGTGTTTAGACTGTATCTCTACATTTACTCATTACAGATCTAGATTTTAAAACCTTAATAGTTTGGTGTTAACCCTTAAAGCACCTTTCACAACTTGGGTTGCCTTTACAGCCAGTGTTGATCACATTCAGACTGCACAGATATTGCAGTCTGATCTTTGATCCACACTGCTTTGCTGAGACATTTTGGACAAAAGTAACCTTGACATTGCAATAATTGGGGTCTATTTTACGGACTGAAAATTTCTTTCTGGTTTTTAACTCCACTGGGCAAAGGCCAGCAAACTTATGTCATGGCCATCTCCGTTGTGTATGTGTTTGTGTGTTCATCCTTGCATAAACTTTTATTTCAAACATCTCTGAAACTACCACTCCAATTTTGACCAAACTTCAAAAAAATAGTCCTGCTCTGTCCTCTTCAGAAATACTTCCAAGAATTTTTTATGGTAAAAACTGGTTGCCATGGCACCAAAACTGATAAATATTGGAAATCTTTAAAGATCTTCTTGTCCAGTAGGGCCAAGGGCTACCAAATTTTGCATGTATGGTCATCTAACGGATCTGTACTTAACTTCAAATTATGGTCCTATGGGCAAAATTGGTCCTGCGCTTGGGGTCACAAGTTTTGCCTGGGCTTATAAATTATGTTGAAAAATGTAAAAAATTACATGTACTTGTTCCTAACCATCGGGCCTATGGCTATCAAATTGGCAGGTAGCTTTGTGCAGGTGACCTCTACCAAGATTGTTTAAGTTATAACCCTGGGGTCAAAACTGGCCCTGCCCCAGTGGTCACAAGCAGTACAGTTAGAGCTAAATTGAAATTGACATTTGCAAACGCTTTCAGTTTGGAAGAGACTAACAATTTTTCATTTTGTAAAGATTAAAATGCATGACTTCCTTTGCAGAGTAAAAAGCGACTGGTTCCGTTGGAGATCAGAAAAATGACAGCTTTGTGACAAGACAGTGGAGAGTGTGAATTTCGATGTGTACACAAAGAATTACATTTATACGGGCACATAGTGAAGCAACTTTATGTATACTTAAACAGCAATATTGTGTCATTTGTATATTAACAAAGAGTCAGTGTAAGACCACTAAATGGATGTGAGAGAATTTGAAGTACATGTATTTGTATCAGAATATTTTTTAATGCAATAATTGTGTCCATTGTAAGATTTATTTCATATAAGTCTAAAATTCTGTCATCTCAAAGGGCCAACCCTTTATGACACAAACCTGTTTTATCAACCCTGAGGTAGAGGCCTTTTGAAAACATATTGGGAAAAGTAGATGTTGGTAACCAGCATTTGCTACCTTTCCTATGCTATCATCTACCCTGTCAAAGAAGTTAAGTTCATATGTACCACTTTCAGATTTGTCATCTGCAGATGCTCTCAATTTAGAAGAGCCTAGAGTTTGTCATTTGGGAAAAAGTGCTTTATACCTGCTCTGTGTTAAGTCCAACTGATTTAAAACTCTGTCAGGTGACATGCTATTGCTGTTAAACTATATTATTGAGAAGACTTTCAAACAATGTAAGTACAGGTGTGCACTGCAGAAACAGACCATGTAGGATTTTCTTCACCAAGACTCCAGTTTCCTACATCGAATTATGAACAGTTAAGTGTTAGTCTGTTATCACATTACCAAACAATCTGGATTCTAACGACCCTGAGAAAAAAAACTTTCAAAAATGTAGTGGAAAAAGAAGAAAATGCTGGCAACCAGCATTTTCTCATAATGTTTCTTATCCTTTCAAAGACATATTTTGTCATTTAAGCCACAATGGAATCTGTCATTTGCAACTGCATTCAATTTGGATGTCTAAATTTTGTTTGTCTGGTAAACAGTTCACAGGACTCATTGTAAGTGCTGCTGGTTTTTCCGCAATCTTTCCAACCTAGGTATGTCACATTATGAAAGACTGCTTTTGTCAGACTTTAGACAAATGACTTGAGAAAAGATGTTTTTTTATGAACATTCTTCCTACATGGCCATTATTCTGATAACCCTATTCTCTCGTCTTGATGATTAACACTTTACCAAACAATCCTGTGTTTAATGACCCTGATGGAAACAGCTTTTGAAAAATGTTGTGGGAAAAGAAAATAATGCCGGTAACACACATTTTCTCCTCCCACAATGTTTTCTATCCTTTAAATCTTATCATTTGAGCCACGTTTGTTATCTGCAAATGCATTCTAAAATTTTGTAATCTGGTACAGATTTGTCTTCATGTTGCTATGGGGCACCACATGGCTCAGGAGTGATGGTTTAGAATTTGAAATGCCAAGGCTCCTAGTTCACTCCTCACTCAAAGTGCTGGATTTTTCTTGAGAAGGTCCATTGGCAATATACTTCCGAGCCCCCGTCAAGTACTGTTGAAACCAAGTATGTTGTATATGGATGAATTAGAGAGTTATTGCCGTGATGTGTCTGAATGTTCAAAGCGAAGTAAAACAACATTGGATCAATTTCTTATTGCTAAACGTGACACTGTCAGCCTCTGAAAATTAGAAATAAGATGTACTGTTACCTCCCTTTACATGGTTCACAAGGGGCACTTGTCTGCACCCTCGATTACATGCATCAAATGATGGTGTATTAAAAAGGACAGTCATTGTCTATTGGTTATTTTTTTTTTTTGTAAAAAATTTCTTAACTGTTTTGTACTGTCCTAAATATTTGATTCTTGCAGATGCATGGAAACTTGACTGCTAAGTAAGGAAAAGACTATGAATTGGCACTTACTGATTTAAGCCTTCCCCAATCATTCTATTATTTAATGACCCTGATGAAAAGGGATTTTGACAAAAATTGTGGGAACAGGATAAAATACTGGTAATCCACATTTTCTCTTTTTCCTACAATGTTTTCTATTCATATTTCTATTCAATGCATCATTGACAAATACCATCATTTGAGTCGCACTGCATGTGTTGTCTGCAAATGCTTTTAATTTTGATGAGTCTAAATAATTGTTGTCTGGTAAAGAGCTACTATTATCTGTCTCATTGTTTTTAGGCCTAAATTAGTATTTTATTAATTTTGTGTTTTGTATTCCTTTAATTTCATTCTTTGCTTTATGTTTCAAGTGCATTTTGTGTGTGCCATAACAATAAGTTGTCATTCCGGCAGCCATTTTGTCACATGGTCAGCCATATTTGTTTTTAGTTGTTTTGTAAAGTTTTTTTATGAGCTCATCTAATTGACACTTTAGGTCAGACATAGCTTTTCATTGTGGAAAATGTTGTGGCATTGTCATAGCCCTAATGTTGTCATCATTGTCATACAAAAACTGACATTATCTAATATCTCTTTCACTACAGAAGATTCATCTCAAAAACCCAGGCTAGTTGTTAAGTATCAAAGGTGGAACCCATACCTATAGGTCAGGTAAACCAGCCTAAGACAGAAGACCCAACACTAAGTCAGACACCAGGGTTAGTGCAATTGCTCTTCCAGGACTTTGTCCAGGAAATTGCCTGTGACCTTGACCTTTTTGGCCACAGGCAATGGCAGGGGTATAGCTGAATGAAACTGTGGACCAATATACATCATACAAACTAAATCAATCATTCAGTCTGAAAAATAGGAGCTCCAGAAAAACTTTAACATGAAATTTCAAAATCTGTGGCCTTGACCTTTAGAGCATGGGTATGGCTAAGGTGTTGCTCAATGAAAGTTTGGACTTGTATCTCTCATCAAGCTACATATGAACAAATTCCATCTTTTAGGTTGGAAAATATGAGCTCTTAAAATAGTTAAACTTTGATCTTTGATGTAAAATATCAAGAGTCTAAAACCTTGGCCTTAAGATCATGGGCATGGATAATGCTGATAGAAACTTTGGACCCATATCTCATAATATGAACCAAATCCATCATATGGATTGGTAAATGTGAGCTCTTAAAAGACTTTGATATAATTGTTGCGGCCGACTCCTAGGCCATGGCTGATGCTGATGTGCTGTGCAATAGCTCATGCTGTACTTCTTCTAGGTGGGCTAAAAAGTTGACTGTATACCCATATACATTACTGTCAGCTATGCAGTCATTTATTTGCTTTGTGGCATAACTGCAATTAAATGTACTAAACAAAGTACCATACTGCCATCTGATATTGGATCTTCTACTGTATACTACAGAGACAGGTCTGGTCTAATTGCATTTAAAGTTGTTCATTTGCTAACAATGATTTCACCAACTGTCTATTGCATGAACATGAAAAATGGTAAGAAAATATAATTTGCATTACCCTTTACCAGATAATCCAATGTTTTAATGACCCTGAAAAAGAAGGCGATTGAAAAGAGAAATTGAGAGAAAAGTAGAAAATGCTGGTAACCAGATGTTTTCCACCTTTTCAAACACAAATACCATTATATGACCCAAGTCTTACTTTTCGTAAGCCAATGCTTTCAATTTAAACAAGTCTGAAATTTTGTCGTTTGGTAAAGAGTACATGTATATCCTTTGCCTAATTAAGATATATTTCAAACCCTGTACCACAGACAGGTGACAAAAAAACTTTGTCAGTTTGAAAAATTTCTCCCTTACATGCTATGTTTCATGGACTGTTTTTACTACATCATGTTCATCAAATAAAACCCTGGTCTTTTTCTACTCTCATGAAAAATAACCATTATAAGAAAGGAGGTTGTACAATATATGACAAAATGTTAGAAAACTTCATCTTCCCCTTATTAGCTAACCAGAGCACATAGTGCTCAAGGTGAGCTTTCGTAATCATGCTGTGAACGGCATCTGTCTCCCGTCATCAACATTTACCATATGTGCACTCTAGAGGCCACATTTACATTCAGATACTTGGTAAGAATGTTTGTTTTGAAAAAAACTTGGACAAGTTCGAAACTGGGTCAGATCGAGTCAAAAAGTATGTCATCAGGCCGAACCTTGTGTGCACTCAGCCTGATCCTCTTGAAACTTGGCCAAAATGTTTGTCTTGATAATATCTCAGACGAGTATGAAATCTGGTCATGTTAGGTCAAAAGGTAGGTCACTGGGCAAAATCTTAGAAAAACCTTGTGTGCACTCTAGAGGCCAAATTTTCAGCCTGATACTCATGAAAGTCTGTCAGAATGTTTGTCTTGACGAGCCTGATACCCATAAAACTAGGTCAGATGGTTTATCTTGATGATATCTCAAACAAGTGTGAAATTGGGTCATGTTGGGTCAAAATATAGGTCACTGGGCTAAACTTCAGCGAAATCTTGTGCACTCTAGAGGCCACATTTTCAGCCTGATACTCTCCAAACTTGGCCAGAATGTTTGTCTTAATATCTCTGACAAGGTCAGAATTGGGTCATTTTGCGTCAAAAAGTAGGTCACTGGGCCAAATCTTAGATAAACCTCGTGTGCATTTTGGAGGCCACATTCTCAGCCTGATATTCATGAAAGTCTGTGAGAATGTTTGTCTTGATTTTGTCTTGGACAGGTTCAAAATTGGGTCATGTCGGGTCAAACAGTAGGTCGATGGGCCGAATCTCAGAAAAACCTTGTGTGTGCTCTAGAGGCCCCAATTTCAGCCTGATACTCATGAAACTAGGTCAGATTTTTTTTTCTTGATATCTCAGACAAGTTTGAAATTGATTCATGTCGAGTCAAAAAGGAGGTCTTTGGGCCAAATCTTGGAAAAACTTTGTCTGCACCGTAGAGGCCACATTTTAGCCCGATACTCATGAATATTAGTCGGAATATTTGTCTTGATGATATCACTCATGAAGATTAGTCAGAATATTTGTCTTGATGATATCATATGCATCTTTAAAATTTGGTCAGGTCGGGTCAAAAAGTAGGTCACAGGGTCAAATCTTAGAAAAACCTTATGTGCACTCTAGAGACCACATTTTCAGCCCAATATTCATTGAACTTGCTCAGATTGTTTGTCTAGATGATACCTAAGATGAGTGTGAAATTGGGTCTTGTCAGGTTTAAAAGTCGGTCACTTGGCTACATTTTAGAAAAACCTTTTGTGTAGTCTAGAGGCCGAATTTTCAGCCTGGTACTCCTGAAACTTGGTCAGAATATTTTTCCTGATAATGTCTCAGGTAGGATTGACATTGGGTCATGTCGGGTTAAAAAGTAGGTCAATGGGCCAAATCTTAGAAAAACCTTGTTTGCACTCTAGAGGCCACATTTTCATCCTGATACTCATGAAAATTGCTTAGAATGTTTTTCATGATGATATCTTGAACAAATTTAAAATTGGGTTACATTTTGTCAAAAAGTAGGTTACTAGGCCAAACCTGAGAAAAATCTTGTGTGCAGTCTAGAGGCCACATTTTCAGCCTGATACTTATGAAACTAAGTCAGAAAGGTTGTCTTTTTGAAATCTCGAACAATTTTGAAATTAGGTTACAAAAGATCAAAATAGTAGGTCACTGGGCAAATCTTAAAAAAATCTTTTTTGCAGTCTGGAGACCAAATTTTCGGTCTGATACTCATGAAACATTATCAGAATGTTTGTCTTGATGATATATCTGACAGGTTCTAAAGTAGGTCAAGTATGTCAAAAAGTAGGTCACTTACACGCATGCATTTTTACATCATTAAACCCATAGTCTCTTCAGCTTTATTAACCATAGTTGACTTTACTCAGGTGAGGGCTTTAGGGCCAATGGCCCTCTTGTTTAACACTCTTATGTTTGTAAATTTTTGTACATAAGTATGTCAAATGCTGCTGTAAATATCTGCTTAAACACATTGCTCATCGGTCAGTGATGGTGCATTTATTTCTATTTTAAAGATTTGTACGGAGATGTGCTATGAAACAGTACACCTGATATGAACTATAATTCTTGGAATGTTAGAGAAAAGTTTTTAGCTTTTGCATACTGCCTAGATTGAAGATCAGACGACACCCAAATTCCAGTTTTATGTTGAACCCAGTAAGATATTTAGTTAATTCTTACCAAAAAACAAAATTTTAGACTGGTTCAAATTGAAAGCATTTGCAGACAACAAATTAAATGTGGCTCAACTGAAGGGATTAGCCTCTCAAAGGGTGGAAAACATTTTAGGAAAAGGAGAAAACGCTAGTTACCAGCCTTTTCTCTTTTTCCAACAATTTTTTCTAAAGGCTTCTTCCTCAGGTTGTTAAAAGTTTGAATTGTTTGGTAAAGGGCTCATTACTGTTGCAGTGATTTCCAGAATGTCTTCCTAAGTAATGGATTGCATTTTGACAATGGATCAGAAGGTGCATTCTGTACAGATTAACTCTTAAGTCTTTACCATACAACAAAATTTTAGAATTGTCCAAATTGAAAGCATGTGCAGACGACAATATAAACGTGGCTCAAATGATGAAATTTGTCTTTGATAGGAAAGAAAACATTGTGGGAAAAGGAGAAAATGCTGATTACCAGCATTTTCTCATTTTCCCACATTGTTTTCAAAAGGCTTCTGCCTCAGGGTACTTAACACTCGGGTTCATGTGGTAAAGGGTTATCCAGGTAACAAAAACTTTTCACCTGTTGTCTAAAAAGTTGCATTGGAAATCCTGGTAGTGGCCAAAAGTAAACAATTTGGCTGTTGAAATACATCTTGTTTTAAATCATACCATTTGAAAGTATGGAAATTATTATGAAGATGACAATCTAGCTGTTATTGTGAGATCTATCCAAGTGTTAGTAGCTGGCAAAAAGAAATGAATTTTAAAACTATGTCAAAGGTTTCCAAGTCACTCTATCTTTTATTTACTTTTTACCTGTTTTTGAAATTCATTTCCCTGCCAGCAGCTTATACTTTGACCAACCCAAAATTAGATTGTCATCTCAATGATTTACATACCCTATTTCTCCTAATAAAAGCGCCATCCCTAATAGTAGCTCCCCCCCCCCCCCCCCCCCTTAGAAAAACCCTTAAATCATGATAACCTAACGTAAATTAGTTGATTAAAATAAATGACAATATTTGAACAATTTGATGAATATTTCCTCTAATTGATCAAGATTTCCTCTTAACAATCACTAAAACACAAAGAAATACAAAATTGGACAGACTTTTTGCTTTGTAAATTGGGTACAAAATAAAGGCTCCCTATCTATGTTTTGCATAGCTCAGGGAGCTTTTATTAGGAGAAATACGGTACTTTAAAATGATATGATTCAAATTAAATGCATCGTAACACCACATTATTTGACTTTTGGCTGCTACTGGGTGTTTAAGACCTTGAAAAAGGTAGAGTTTATTTGGAAGGCAACGAAAGAACCCTATACCACATTACAAAATTGAATACTCATTCAAGGAGAAAATTCTGGTTACAAACATTTTCTCCTTTTCCCACATTTTCAAAAACCTTCTTCCTCGGGGTCATTCAAAAAGGAGATCATTTGGTAATGATCTCCAACAGCAACTAAACCCTTTACAACACAATCCTGAGTTTTAACCCTTTACCACACAATGACGTCTTTTAACGCCCCTGAAGAAGAGGCCTTTTGAAAACATTGTGGGAAAAGGAGAAAATGCTGGTAACCAGCATTTTCTCCTTTTCCCACAAAGTTTTCTACCCTATCAAAGAAAAGTTGCGTCATTTGAGCCACTATGAAATTGTCGTTTGCAAATGCTTTCAATTTGGATAGGTCTTAAATTTTGCCGTGCGGTAAAGGGTTAATGACCTTGTGGAAAAACATTTTTGGAAAAAGAGAAAATGCTGGGAACCACAATGTTTTCTACTCTTTCAAAGACAAATCTTGTCATCTGATCCACATTTGATATGTGGTCTGCAAACACTTTGGATTTGCACAAGTCTAAAGTTTTGTCATCGGTAAAGAGTCGTGGTAAAGAGTGAAGTTGAGCCCAGCAGCCAAAGGATTACAAATTACGTGCATATATTCATTAGATGTACGTGATTTTCATACCTTTATGAAAGCTACAACTTAATGAGAAATTAAAACTTTTCTGGTTGTACTGTTCTGTAGCACTTATCGTACACATTCTTGGCATTCTAGTTAAGTAGCTTTCAAAAAAAAAGAAGGCAAAACAAGCTACAAAAATAAAATCCATTAAAAACTAGGCATGTCTTCTTTATTTCTTTCACCTAATTTTCCAAAAGAAATGTTAGCAAGAGCTCCTCAAAGTGGAACAATATACATGTACTTCTAATGGAAGCTATGAAAAGCTTGTCACCATTGACCCCCAGCTGTGTACTTGACCTTGGAGCCTAGCATCTGAAACCGCTAGCCTGCATGTGGTGTCATCCAGGTGCACACATGAGTGAAATATTTTCAGAATCAAATAAGGGGTTCAAGACTGCAGGCACAAAATTGCTGACAGACGGACAACCAGGCTCCACATTCACCAATCATAGAACATTCTCAGTCCTATTATCCAGGATTTTCTAAATTTGAAAGTAACACAGCTTCTTATTGGCTAAACCACTTGATTCTTTTGCAATTTAGAAAATCTCATATAAAAAGACTACAAATGTTCTTAAGAATGGTTGGTGATTACGGCCCCAGGGTCGGTATTCACTAACCATTCTAAAAAACATTCTTAGTCCAATTCTTGAGAATTTTCTAAATTTCAAAGAAATGCAATTTCTGATTGGCTAAACCAGTCTTCTTTGATATGATAAAAATTATTTTTGGAAAAGAAGAAAGTGTTGTTAACAAGCATTTTCTCTCTCTCCCACGATGTTTTTAAATGTAAACTATCTCTATCTTAAAGATGCCCGTTTACAGCCGGTGAGCAAAAATGCTGTTAAATTTCAAATGATTTAGAATGGTACAGAAATAAACCCTTTGTGTAAACATGGATAAATTACTGACATATATGGTGTAATTGAAAAAAAGAAACACGGAGATTTGTATTAGAAACCGAACATTGGTCAGAAGAAAACTGGCTGACAATCGAAGCTGTAAACAATGGCGGTGCGTCACGGAAATTTATCGTTGGTTTCCGCCTAGAATCGGATACTGTGTAATTTGCATATAGGCCGCGACCTTCGTCTGAAAATCGAGGCTGCAACAGAGAAGCTTCCATTTTCCTTTGTTTACCTCAGACGCAGGGCGAAGGTCAAATATAGTCACGTTACAGAATGCATGATCATCATACGAATCTACCCGAGTGTATAACGGATATATCGAAAATCTTCGATTCAAAAACCGGAAACGACGAGTGTGTTTACATGGAAGGCCACAACTCAGCCAAATGCAATTTCTGTTGTCCGTAATCTAAGCAACCTTGCAACCGTCAGGCACAATATTTGGCATGAAGATATAAGAATGACTATATTTTGATAAAATAAAGACAAAATGAGTTAAAACTGGCTTAAAATGAGTATAAGGGCCTCTTTAAAACTTGAGAGAGTCTGGTAAAGAAGGTTAACTGTTTCCCAGGAGACATTATAAACTATTTGTTGGCAACAAATTAAATGTTGCTGAATTGATGAGATTTAATCTTTTACATGGTAAAAATTATTGTGGGAAGAAGAAAAATACCAGATACCGGCATTTTTTCCTTGTGCCCCAAGGGTCCTGCATGTTTCAATAGACATGTGTAGGACTGGTAACCTGGAGCCCCTGGTTCAAACCTTACGGAGACAGGGTCTTTCATGGGAGTGTCCTTGGGTAAGACACTTCAGAGCCCTAGCCTAGAACTGGTGAAACCCAGAACCCATATTGAATATGTGAGCCGTTGCCCTGTTATAAGTAAAGTAATCTTGAAAGCAACATAAAACACTATTCAATCAATCCTTTTCTTACAGTTTTTTCAAAAGTTACGGTAACTTATTATTCTTGAAAAGACAAACTACTGGTCATCTTCATTCGCCAAGGGTAACAATTACTATGTGACTCTACATGTCATCTTTACTATGTAACACTACTTGTAGTCTTTGCTAGCCAAGGGTATCTATTACTATGTAACACTACTTATAGTCTTTGCTAGCCAAGGGTGATAATCACTGTATTACTTTATTTGTGAATAGAATAACAGTGATTGTCACCCTTGGCTAGCCAAGGTGACCACAAGTAGATGCTGTCTCAACCTTGTGCCATGCTCAATGCTAGCCAAATCTGAGGAACCAACCAGAAGCAAAAATTTTTCCTCTGACATCACAAAAGATTCAAGAGGAATGAAAACAAATAATGTATCTCAACAAATTTCTTCATACAATTTTTTTATTGAAAATAAAAACAAGATGAAAACAAAATTTCATCACCAGTAGGCATGGACTGACTAAACAAAAGGGCCATGATGGCCCTGAAGTCCCTCACCTGATCCTTTTGACCAGACATGACCCATTTCCAACCTCTTCTGAGATATACTGACAAACATTCTGACAAACTTTCAATAATGTTGGACTTAAGATATGGCCTCTAGAGTGTACACAAGCTTTTTCTAGAATTTGTCTCAGTGACCTATTTCTAAGCTCAACACTGCCTATTTTCAAACTTGTAGAAATTATCCAAATAAACATCCTGGCTACCTTTCATGAGTATTTGAGAGAATATGTGGCCTTTAGAGTTAATGCAAGCTTTTTCTGAGATCTGACCTAGTGACCTAGTTTTTTATCCAACATGACCCATTTTCAAACTTGTCTAAAATATCATCAAGACAACATTCTGATCAAGTTTCAAGTTTATTGGACTGAAAATGTGGCCTCTAGAGCATACACAAGGTTTTTCAAAGATTAAATCTGGTGACCTAGTTTTTGACCCAAAAACACCCATTTTCAAACATGTCCAAAATCTTTAATAGTATTGTATCAAAAATGTGGCCTCTAAAGTGTACATATGGTATTTCCAAGATTTGGCCTAGTGACCTAGTTTTTGACCCGACATGGCCCATTTCCAAACTTGTCCAAGATATTATCAAGAAAAATATTCTGACAAACTTTCATTGGTACTGTTCTGAAAATGTGGCCTGTAGAGCGTACACAAGGTTTTTCAAAGATTTGACCTGTGACTTTTTTTTTTTTATCCGACATGATCCATTTTCAAAATTGTCTAAGATATCATCAAGATAAACATTCTGACAAATTTCATAGGTATTGGACAGAAAATGTGGCCTCTAGAGCATATACAAGGTTTTTCAAAGATTTGACTTGGTGACCTAGTTTTTGACACCATGTGACCCATTTTCAAAATCATCCAAGATATCTTCAAGACAAATATTCTTACCGACTTTTCAAAAGTATTGTACAGAAAATGTGGCCTTTAGAGAGTACACAAGGTTTTTCTAAGATTTGAACTAGTGACCTAGTTTTTGAGTTGACAAAGACCCATTTTCCAACTCACCCGAGATATCATCAAGACAAACATTCTGACCAACTTAATATATGAGAAGTGTACAGAAAATGTGGCATCTAGAGAGTGCATAAGGTTTTACAAAGATTTGACCTAATGACCTAGTTTTTGACCCAATGTGACCCATTTTTAAAAATTGTTAAGGTATCATCAAGACACACATTCTGACCAACTTTCAAGAGTATTGAACTGAAAATGTGGCCTCTAGAGTGTACTCAAGGTTTTTTGTAGATTTGACATAGTGACCTAGTTTTTGACCCAACATGACCCATTTTTAAACATGTCTGAGATATCATCAAGACAAACATTCCGACCAAGTTTCATGTGTATTGAAATGAAAATGTGGCCTGTAGAGTGTACACAAGGTAAAAGCTGACGATGGACGACGGACACAGCTAGATCACAAAAGCTCACCTTTTAGCTCAAATGAGCTAAAAACAGCAATACTTACTGAACTATCACAGTCACAGAAGAACAAATTGACCATTCATCAAACAATCTCAAGTTATAGTCAACAGTGAGTAAGAAACCTTTTGAAAAAACTGTGGGAAAAGGAGAAAATGCTGGTGACCAGAATTTTCTTCTTTTCCCACCATGTTTTCCACTGTTCTAAGACAATTTCCACAATTTTAGCCACATCTAATTTGGACAAGTCCACAATTTTGTTATTTGGTACAGATTTAGGACACATTATGGTTTGTCTTCTACAAGTGCTTTTGAAAATGGGCAAACCTAGAACTTAGTCATCTGGTAAAGAATTAACAAAGTCTTTCAAACCTTAACCCTTTACTACACGAGTTTTAACAACCCTGAGAAAAAAGCCTTTTGAAAACATTGTGGGAAAAAGAGAAAATGCTGGTAACCAGCATTTTCTTCTTTTCCCACAATGTTTTCCACTGTTCCCAAAACAAATTTCAAATTTTCAGTCGCATTGTTTTGGCAAATGCTTTCAATTTGGACAAGTCTAAAATTTTGTCGTGTAATAAAAAGTTAAAACCTTTCAAATAGATGCACTGCAGCAGTGTTCTACCAAGGATTATTCAGTGAGGTGACAAGTGTCCAACACACTAGAAGAAACTAGAGCTGTCACTGAATGTGACTTAACACCCCCGCCAGCGCTTTGACAGAAACAGGCAATTATTTGTACACAGACGGACACACGGACGGACGGACACACGGACAGACAGGGTGATTCCAGTATACCCCCGAAAACATTTGTTTTGCGGGGGTATAATAAGGGACATAATTCCGACTTAACCTGTAACCCTGCACAAAACAATCTCAAATTTTAACAATCTCTGAGGAAAAAGACTTTTAGAAACATTGTGGAAATAGGAAAAAATGCTAGAAACCAGCATTTTCTCTTTTTTCCACAATGTTTACTGCTCTTTCAAAGACAAATTTCAAATTTTAAGTTTTGACTAACATTTATTTTGTTGTCTCCAAATGCCATCAATTTGAACATTTTGTCACGTAGTAAAGAGTTGAATACAGGAAATGTCAAAGTTCATTATCACCTTAGGATGACTTGTCTTCGTTTTAAAAGAGACTGCTTTCACAAAAACAATTTGTAAAAGGCGATAATGCCCTTGGGCAATTTCTCTAAGTCTGCCTAAGTTTTACATAAATTCGTCTTTTAACCATGTGGGAAAACATACTAAGAAAAGGGGGGGGATTGCTTTTCACACAATGTTTTGCAAAGCTGTCAACTGCAAGAAAGTCTAAGATATTATTTATGCAATTATGGTTTAACCCTCTACACTAGCTAACAAAATTTTAGACTTGTCCAAATTCAAGGTATTTGCAGATGACATACGAGAGCTGTTCGATATGTAATGTGTATTGTACGATATCTCAAAAGCATTCGACTCAAATAGTGAAATGAACATTACATCCCTTCAAAGTATTCTCCACGGTTTGAAATACATAATTTCAATCTCTGAATCCATTTCTGAAATGCATCACGGTACGCTGATTTAGGTAGACCTCTGAGGCACTGACTGATGGCTGAGCCAAGGGCTTGTCGGGACTTGTAACGACGACCAGATAAGAACTTTTTAAGTTCTAAAGGAAAAAGTCACATGGGGCTAGATCTGGAGAGTATGGTGGGTGTGGCAAGACGGTAACCTTCTCCGACTTCAAAAATTGCTTCACAAGCTCAGATGTATGTGATGGAGCATTATCATGAAGTAGATGAACATGCCTAAATCCTGACACAGGGCGTCCTTTAAGATAATATTTCTTGACCTTTTTTAGTATAACATCTCGGTAATACCGACCTGTAACACTTGTGCCCTTCGGCACCGGAATTTGTACGGCTATACCATCACATGAGAAGAATATGCAATAAAGAACCTTGTTTGTGCTTGTGCTTCTTTTGGCAACTACAGGCCTTCTACCGTGTTTAGTTAGCCATATTTTGTTTCCAATTTTTCTTACTGGTTTGAAATAGTTAACCCATGTTTTGTCACCAGTAACAATGTTTGCAAATTGTCTTTGATTGAATTTGGGAAACATTTTGAGCAATTGCTTAGTGGTTTGTACTCGTACCTGTTTTTGGTCATCTGTCAATATATGCAGTATCCATCTGGCAGAAATCTTTTGTACTTTCAAAATACGCTTCAAAACGAAATGCACCCGCGATAGCGATATGCCAACAGCGTTGGCAATATCACGAATCGTGTATCTGCCATCACGTTCAATTATTTCCCTTACTTTTGAGACATTTGCCTTGCCTGTTAAAGTCACAGGTCGGCCAAATTTTGCTGCATCTTTGACGGACTCTGTGCCAGTCAGAAATTTTTTTCTCCACCTACGAACTGTCTCATAAGATACCTTATCAGACCCATAAACTTCTCCCAATTCAGTAAAAATCTGCATTACCGAATGACCGAGTTTTGTGCGAACTTTTATATAAGCTCTAATTTCTTCAATATTCTTAATCCATTTCCCAACCATTTTTACAACAGTAGTCAACGACTAGCTCTACTGAAATGACTATAAGTTTAAAACTTACAACAGTAGTCAACGACTAGCTCTATTGAAATGACTATAAGTTTAAAACTATGTGGAGCTGAAGGCTCGTGTTTATATCGTTGGAAAGGTATTGAATAGAGCTATTCAAGCGTATCATCATCCACGAAATCGTGCAAAGCGTTATCGCGCTGTGGTACAATACACATTACATATCCAACAGCCCTCGTATTAAAGGAGGCTCAAATGATGGAAAATATGTTTAATAAGTAAGAAAGCATTGTTGGAAGGGAGAAAAAGCTGGATACCAGCATTTACTCCTTTTCCAACAATACTCTCAAAAGATCATTTCCTCAAATATGTTAAATTTCTGGTTGTAGTGTGGTAAAGGATTAACCCTCTACGAAATAACAAAATTTAAATTCGACCAAATATTCAAAGGATTGCAGAAGACAAATTGAAGGTGGCTCAAATGATGGAATAGGGTAGAAAACATTGTGGTAAAAAGGACAACAAGAGGACCATGATGGTCCTATATCGCTCACCTGAGTACTAAGCAGTAAAGGTCTACAATGATGATAAATACCAAATATTGAGGTTCAAGGCCAAATGATAATGAAACAAGAGCGGCAAATTGTAGCAAGATATGCCCATCCCACCGCCATTTGTCGAGGAGGTATAATAATTGCAAAGGGCAGGTAATGCAACAAACATGTTTACCAAGTCTCAAGTCAATTTGACATGAGACTTCAAAGTTCCATTCCAGACAAGCAAGAAATACTGTAAAAATGAAGATCAAAGTGGAATTACTCAAAATCCGCGCTAGGTAGAGTTATTGTTCTTGTGCACAGTACTCGGTAATATTGCAACAAACATGCATACCAAGTTTGAAGTCGTTCTGACTTGAGATGACAAAGTTATATTCCGGACAAGCACTAAATGCTGCAAAAATGACGATCAAAGGAAATAACTCAAAGACAGCGTGAGGTAGAGTTACAATTCTTGTACACTGCACTTCCAAATATTGCAACAAATGAGCTTATCATATTTCAAGTCATTCCTACTTAAGATGACAAAGTTTTGCTCCGGACAAGCAAGAAATGCTATAAAAATGAAGGTCAAAGGGGGAATAACTCAAAATTCGTGCTAGGAAGAGTAATGGTTTTTGTGCACTGCACTCCGTAATTTTTCAACAATCATGCATACCAAATTTGAAGATGTTCAGGCTAGAGATGACAAAGTTATATTCCAGACAAGCAGAAAATGCTGTAAAAATGATGATCAAAGGGAAATAACTCATAGACAGTACAAGGTAGAGTTATAGTTCTTTCACACTACACTCTGTATTATTGCAACAAACACAAATGCCAAGTTTGAAGTCAATCGGACTGGAGATGACAAAGTTATGCTCCGGACAAAGAACTATTCTATAGAACTTTCTAATTCAAGGGCAAATAACTCCAGTTGTTCTGGTCCAATTAGGCCCATAATCAAACTCATCCGAGATCTTATGGTCATAAGTATTTTGACCAAGTTTGGTGCTGATTGGTGAAAAATTGTAGATGCTAGAGTGTAAACAAAGTCAAATATAGCAATTTTTCTTATTCAAGGGCAAATAACTCCAGTTGTTCTGGTCCGATTAGACCCATAATTGAACTCATCCGAGATCTTATGGTCATATATATTTTGACTAAGTTTGGTGCTGATTGGTTAATATTTGTAGATGCTAGAGTGTAAACAAAAAAATGTGAACGGACCGACGACGGACGGACAGACGACGGACGACGGACGCTGAGTGATCACAATAGCTCATCCTGAGCACTTCGTGCTCAGGTGAGCTAAAAATGCTGGTTACCATTTTTTTCTCCTTTGCCCACAAAGATTTCAAAAGCTTTTTTGGCTTAGGATCATTGAAACTATGGAATGTATGGTACAAGGTTAAGTCATTTTTCTGCAGCAGAATACTTTCTCAAAGGCAAAATTCATTAATCTAGTCAATCCGGGAACATACATCATTGTATAAGTTAAAATATAATCAAGCAACATGGAAAACCTATCTCTCAATGTTAATTCAAATGGAATCTGAGATCCCGAGGCTTGAAAAGCAAGCGCTACAATAGGCTTCAACTTATAAACAACTTTCTTCCTTGTTGCAAGTTCTATACCATAGAGAAACGCATTGGCCATTGGTTCAAAATTTGTTGGAGGGTTTGCAAGAGATGGTAAAATAATTTCCATTTCAATTGCTTTGCATATGGTGTATGCCTGTCTGTAGCCTCCTGCACAAATGTTGTAATCATCCTGAATTCCCAATAGATATCCAATCCATCTCCAAACATACACAAAGTCATCAAGTTCTGATTCTGTACATCTGATTCCACAGCGGTGAGGATACAAGATTATCATACCTATAAATCCAGCCTGTGTCAAAGCCATATCATACTGTGTGATATGTAACGGGTTATTACATAGTTCCTGTTCATATGAAAATTTTTTTCCATCCTCGGTGCCTTCCTTTATAAGTTCTTGATCTGCTTTATTTAAGTATTCTCTTGCTTGGTGATGTATCCTACGAACAGATAAAATTGACTTTCCTGCCTCTGAATGTTTATCCCATATGTTACCATAATGCCACTTTAGCACGTGGACTGTTGTCCTAAAATATCTGCTAAAACTTTTAACTGGATCTGAAGTTTCTCCAGTTTTCACTAAATCATTCAGAAAACGTTCAAGACTTAATCCAAAAATCAATGACAGAAACATGCCCCTAATGCAACCACAGACATTCCTAATAAAAAACTGTTTTCCTCTTTCAAATTTTGCAATATCCAATTCATTGGGTACGCTGTCAAATAAATCTGTTGCCGGTCCATCATCTGACAATGTATCTGCACCTCGCTGTAATTGTCCTACCTCATTGCTCACTGTTGCCATCATATTCTATTAAAAAAATATCAATTAGAAATATTTGTACGTCTTAAAATGAAACTTTCCAAATGGATCCATGAAAATTTGTCTCAAACAATTATAGTCAAACGACAATTTCACATTAGCTCCGTATAAAATACCATTTTGCCCTATGGATATGAAGTGACACTCTGTCTATCATAAGTTTCTTGTGTTGATTTTTGGTGAAATTTTGAAAAAAAAAATGTCAAAAGGTATAGAAGATGACTTAATCTACAGTATTAAGGTAGTGTTTAATTTACGCTGCCATGAAGACCAGTGACAAAAAGGTCCATTACATTATAAAACAGTAATTTTGTTGAAATGATATCCCCCCGCCGAAAAATACCTTTTTTGTTATAAACATATAACAGGTATTGTGTTTTGCATGTACATGTGGCCTTTTTGTTATTGGTCCATAATCACTATGGACCAACATACAGTCTCGCAAATCAGAAGCTGCTGTCACTGTACGCCCAAAATCAGTTAGCTGCGGTAAACAAATATCATAAAACAGGCTGGTACATGAATTCTAGCGAACAGAAACTTATCAGGTGTGTATCATTTGAGAGGTAACAGGTTTTTCTACCAACCCTTATTGCAATTTGGAACATGAACCATGCACTTTTTGGACAGGAAAGCCGCATCACCAATTTTTGCCATTTACGGTTGCCTTGATGGCTAAACTTTTGCTTCTCATTCTTCAAGGAAGATCTTAACCATTTTCTGATTATGCACACAGATAAAGAAATTATTCCACTTCATGTTTACGAATTCATAAGAGTATTCAGCACTATTCACTTGGAAATAATTCAACTTTTCTTGAGGTACCGTACTATCAAAAGATTCACTGTACGATCAGCTGCCCATTGGGGTTTTTGCACTGTTCTGTTAGCTGTGATTTTCTGAACAGGCACATAAAGAGATATTTGTACAGCATTGACATTATTATTTCATATATTGATCAAGTTGGGAAGATAAGTTTCATTTCAGACTAAGGAGTATCGTAAGAAGGGACAAAGAATGTGGGGGTGGGGGTTCTTTTAAGTGGCTCAGGGTTGAGTGTGTTAGATTCCTAATCGGAACATCTTGGGTGCCATTTCCACCTTAAGCATTGTGTTAGTCCACGGTTCGTTCATATAATATCATCTATAAACGACTCCTGGTAAGTCATGGGAGTGTCCTTTGACAAACACGTTACAGCCACTTACTGTTGAAACCCAGTAAACTCACGAATAAGTAAACTGTGACCATTGATAACAAGAAATATCTTTAAAACAGACAGCGTAAATTTGCCCACAAATAGGCAGGGGCCCTTAGAATAAACACGTCTACATTTACCATTTACAAATTTATATTTATTAATTTGTTATCAGTACCAAAAAATAAGGCAAAAGCCAGCATATTCAGCTACGCCCGACAAGCTTTGGGAAACCTAGGGTGATGCGTAGAAGTAGCTATACAGGTGAGATGTGATTTCGGGATGGACATTGTTTGAGCTTGTGATACATTTTATGAGATCATATTTAAACGAACTTGTACCGTGGCGTGATGTCTGGTATTATACAAGGTGCAGTAGGAAAGTTTCCGGGCTGTCGCTTTATGAAAGAACTTGTAACATTCGGTATTTATAAAATTTTATACATCACATATCTGGTCAAGTTTTCGCACGTTTCCTTCAAAAACAATTGTAAATCGACCCATTTTTCATTAATAAATGATTTAAAGAGCACTTAGAATTCCCGTTTAAACAATTCAGTGGGCTTGCTGGTTCACTGTGTTGTAAGTGGTGTCCATGGTTGTGAGGTAGAGCATCGGCCTCGTAACCAAAAGGTCCCGAGTTTGAGACACGGGAGCGGGTGTCAACTTTGGGATCCTTCATGGGCCCATACATTTGGCATGAGTACTGGTGTAGTTCCCAGGAAGCAGAATCAAGAGAGATTAGTATAAGTTGCAAGACTTTATTTCTCAATCGATGTAAAATAAATATGTTTAAACTAAACTAACTAAACTACTGTGTCGTATTTCGTGAAAAAATAAGTAACCATGGACGTTCTAACAGAAATATGCATCTTGTGATGTTTCGGCATTTTTTACATTTTCTGCTACTGATTCACTACGTACAAACAGGAATATATGTATGAAAAATCCATTGTCTTCATAAGAGGAGGGACCACATGAAAGTTTTTGTGTTTGCCTTTTTAACTCGCCTGAGCATCTCTCTGTAAGCCCTCTAAAACATTTTGGCATCTTTCGGTAATTCTAGAACCCAGTTTAAGAGATGAGTCCTGCCTGATACCGAGATGCATCGCATGGTCAGTTTCGTGCATTAACTTGTCACCTATCGATAAT
This sequence comes from Hippopus hippopus, assembly GCA_946811185.2. Lineage (NCBI taxonomy): Eukaryota > Metazoa > Mollusca > Bivalvia > Cardiida > Cardiidae > Hippopus > Hippopus hippopus. Next base: position 40,180,288 of record OX328097.1, read on the forward strand.
GATAAGGGTAAATCTTTTCTCGACTTATTGAATACTACTATGCTGGATTTATCGGCACTAATTTCAGTTCGCCATCTACAGCATACTAGTATTCAGTGTCTAATATTACCTGGAGTTTGTGTGGGGATAACGCTATTACATTTAAGTCGTCTGCAAACGACAGATTTCCGCATTTTAGATTGTACCCAGTCTGCAGTGCATGATTTGATTTTTGCAATTGCATTATATAGTAGTTCATTGATATAAACTTGATTATAAAGTGTAGACCCAACTCCCTGTTGTCCGACGCCCCTCTCTATTTTGACCAAGTGTGACGTCATGTACCATTAACTCATATACAACATGAAAAATTGCTGTAGGTGTTAATTATAATGCGAATATTTCTACCTTTCAAGCCTAGTTCAGAGAGTTTCTCAAATAGTCCTTGATGCCAGACCGAGTCAAATGCAGCTTCAGTACACAATTTCCTTTTGTTACTCTATTTTCACGACAAAAACTAAAGAGTATCACATGATAATCAAAACTGTGCTAAAACCATGTGTTCTAACATATGAACTGAACTTTTCATTGAAAACAGTAGATACATAAATACAGCTAAGCGTACAGCTGTTTTATCAAGGCAAGGAGCTAATGGTTGTGTACAGATGCAGCTGATCGTACAGTGAACCTTTTGATAGCACCTCAAGAAAAGTTGAATTATTTCCACGGGAATAGTGCTGAATACTCTTATGGATATGTAAACATGAAGTGGAATAATTGCTTTATCTGTGTGCATAATCAGAAAATGGTTACAGATCTTCCTTGAAGAATGAGAAGCAAGAGTTTAGCCATCAAGGCAACCGCAAAACGGCAAAAATTGGTGATGTGGCTATCCTGTGCAAAAAGCGCATGGTTCACGTTCCAAATTGCAGTAAAGGTTGATAGAAAAACCTGTTACCTCTCAAGTGGTATACACGTGATAAGCTTCTGTTTGCCAGAATTCATGTAACAGCCTGTCTTATGATATTTGTTTACCACAGCTAACTGATTTTAGGCGTACAGTGACAGCACCTTCCGATTTGCGAGACTGTACGTTGGTCCATAGTGATAATGAAATGATACATTAAACACCCCCCCCCTTTTTCCATGACACAGCGTTTCATTAAATGAATAAAATAATGATTGTCTGTGGCTTTTTATAAACAATAAAAATATGAAGTTTTATAAAATTTTGTTCAATAGTTAAAGATACATCTTTAATTGTTTTCATCCAGAACTTAAACCAATTTTGTCCTTATTTTATGAAACTAATCATTCTTGTATCTTCATGCCATATGTTGCCCCTGATGATTGCAAGACACAGATTACGACGGATAGAAAATGCATTTCATTTTACAGTTTCCGGTTTAAATCGAAAACAAATCCCTTGAGTTACTTTATCCCATACACCTTGTATCGATTTTTTATCTATGTTTAAACAGCTAACTGATTCTACACACTGTAAAGTTTAGCAGCGTTTGTTTACTCCCTGGCTGCTTTAAAGAGATATTGGTCTATAATGGAACTATACATCAAGCCCCTTTTTCCATGACACAGCATAAAAAAAAAAAAAAGGTACATGTATATCAGCAGGCTGTAATAAGGAACAACTATATAACAAGTTTAATAAATTTTCCTCAAGGATTTTAGAAGATATCCGTCCAGACGGAAAAACGAACAGACAGACGGATGGGTAACACAAAAACTATATCCCCTCGCCTTTGGCAGGGGATGATAATCCAGTTCCAGTTTACTTATGATAATGTTCTACATATACAGGCTTCATTCTAGAGCCTGCCCTTGCGCTATTGCCAAATATTTTTATCTTGGCGCAAAAGAAACTTATCTCAGGGCTGACCCAGTGTATGGTTTTTGTCAGGTGTTAATTTGATGTAGAAAATTTGTTCTCCAGTTTTACATTATTGAATAATCAAGTGCATCTACCATGTGACAACTGAATTGTTAAGATAGCTCTCATTGGTTATCATCCATTGTTAACACCATACTTGAACATGCAATGAAACATGTTGTATCGATCACTCAGCAGAATACTCAGAAGCCATTCTTGGAATTTGGCTGCCAAAATTTCCAAAGAAATAATGGTAAGCAAACACTGACAACAAAATTTCCTCATTAAATGATTCACAAAATGTTGCCAAAAGCAAAGCATTGACAGAAAGATGTTCATATATTTCAGCTTGTACAAATGGCTAAAGAACATTTCGTTTTTGTATGACTATTCTAAACACAAAAAAAAAAAAATATATGTAGATCTACTATAGCATTATTTGTGCTTCTAGCACAATGGACAAATAATTAGTTTGTAGGTTAAACTATCTCTAACAGTCATGCACATATATAATGCTTTCAGAGTAATGATAACTGGGGCAGATCTTTACTTGGGGTTGTAAGCATGATGGTTAAAGGGGCTACTTAATTTTAATGGCGTAAATTAAAATTCCTACTTAAATACCGACAGATACAAAAGGGCAAATTTTTCTCTGCAATCATATAAACTTAATGGTTATATTTAATGAAAAGGTGTGATTTTGGAAGTTTAAGAAACAGGATCGTTGTTTTACAATCAGTAGCTCCATCTACTTTATTACATCAGACACAAAGTCAACATGTATACCAATTGGATTATGAATTCTCGAAGTCAACACAAGTTTTTGATCAAGAAACATACCCACAAGTCTGTGAGACACTCACACAAAATTAAAAAAAAAAAACTACCAAAGCTATGTAGCTCATTAAGAAAATACATCAAATTTTTTTTTCAAATTTTGTCTTTTTTCTGTACTCTTTTCTTTTCATTACTTGCCTGCTATGGCTTACATAATTCAGTGATTAATCCTTTTTTGAAATTTGGTGAGATAATGAAAGTTTGAATAGCTCTCTTTAAAGCCTGTGTTCTCTTGTCCCCATAACTTTCTCAAATGCCCCTATTTTTCATGGTTAGGGGGCTAGTCAGCCTTTGGATTTGATTTCTAGAATGAACGTTATGTGAAGTATGATAGAAATTTTTTATCAAGTCCCCAATTCATATAGGCTATCCCTTTAGAGCCTTTAACTCTTTACCATACAAAATAGTTAAAGACTTATCCAAAATTGGAAGCCTCTGCAGATGACAAATCATATGTTAATAAAATAATACTTTTTGTCTTTAAGAGAGTGGAAAATTTTGTGGGAGAATGGGAAAATGTTGGTTCTTATACCAGTACTGACACAACTATCTTTCCACCCCACAGACTACTTTTCTCACAAGTCTCAATAATGAGACCTTTACGATGCTTGAACATGTATGAACGACCACGTGACATTGAGTGAGTATCCGTATAGAATATGCACCTGCAAGATTCATTTCATGAACTCTTAAGGAAAGGGCACCCTAATGGTATTCGTGTTACATCGCCTTTCATCGCTGAAAAAACGTACGGATTCGGCTAAGACTCGGGTAATCCGTAATCAATCGGCCGATAGACGCTGGTTCCCCATATCGATTACGCCCATCCATTACCAGAGTCTTAGCCAAATCCGCATGTTTTTGGCGATGAAAGGCGATGTTACACGAATCCCATTAGGGTGTCCTATACTTAAATAATTCCTAACTAATCTGATTGCAGTCAACTAAAACATGGAACCATCTGATACAATATTGAACAGAAATATACTATTTTGCAGAACTCGATACCATACGGAATTAGCTTACAGAGTACCAGTAACAATTAATTAACGAGATAGTATTTAGAACTTATAAATTAGTACAGAAATATATATTTTTAAACACTATGGTACCATGATTTCTTCCACTGTTACGTCATATTGGTTGTACCCATCTTTACGTATCAAAATATAGTTCAATGCACAGATAGACATAAGTTGTTCCTAAAACAAAGTATGCAACTTTTTGACTCGCTCAAAATGGACACATCTTGATAAAACTATTAATAGTAGTAGACATTGTGAGAAAAGGCGACATCGCTTATTAAGCAAAAGCGTTACCAAATAGAAACCAATGCCACACAGTCTATGGAGTATTTGGAACAAAACATATTCTCCTTTTTGGTTGATCAAAACCAACTTTAAATGGATGCTTTCTTATATGCTAAATCTGTAACTCTTCATGTGCATAAACCAATTACTCTAACGGTTCTGAGCAGTATTCAAAATTAATATTTGTGCTATAAATGAGTTTTATTTCTCCTTCTTCCCCACTTTTATTTCTCAATCGTAGGAAGTGGAAATTATATAAATTAAAACCATCAAACAACACAACAAAATACAATTTTTAAATTCTGACTTAATTACCCTATCAAGATATAACCATTATCTATTTACTAAACGACAAATTTCGAAGTTTGAAAGCATTTGCAGACAAAAAATGTGGCACAAAATGAAACTTGCTTTTGAAAAGCTAGAAAACATTGTGGGAAAATGAGACATTGCCGATCACAAAGATTTTCTCCTCTCCGGGTGTTTTCAAAAGGCTTCTTTCTCAGGGTCGTAAAGCCATAGGATTATTTGCGAAGGTATTTAACTGCAGTATATAGCACATTTTCCTGTCAATTTAAGTCAAACTCGCCTTACCAAATGACAAAATTTTGGACTCAACCAAATTAAAGGCATTTGCAGACAATGTTACATGCAACTCAAATGATAATGCCTGTCTTTGAAAAAGTAGAAAACATTGTGGGAACAGGAGCTTTAAACTTTCATCTGACTTGATGTATGTTGGAGTGGTATCAGTTTTTTAGGGTAGCTCCTGATTTGGTGATTTTTGCAGTGATTCAATGTTTGCCTCTGTAGATACAGCTGTTATGTTTATATAATTTGTGTCTATCTCAGTCTAAGCCATTCATAGCCAACTTTCATGGACATGCCTTATCAGCAGTCTTGCATACCAACAAACAAGTATACATTTTGTCTTATGAAAATGGTATCATTTCTGACAAGTCAATTTTTATTGGTCATTTGGTAAAGAGTTCAATATCAAATTTCAACTATTACGGTACAAATACGACTTCTAACGATCCTGCAGTTGGTCGCATAGGAAAAATCATGGAAACATGTGCAGTAATATTTTAAAATTCAGGGCCGTTGTCGGCTTGTTAAAAGTGGTACGGCCATGAAATGCAGTGAAATGCCTTGGGCGTTCCCCGAGTGCCAAAGGTGAGTGTGTGTGTGTGGGTGTATGTGTGTGGAGGGGGGGTGAGCAAGGGGGGAGGGGGGTTTCCCCGGAGAAAATTTTCAAGACATTTCTAGAGCGACGCCCACTGACAGCTATTAGTTTTGTTACAGGGGATATTGCAGGATATAGCACGAAACCCATACTGAGTCGAGCCTGGTTCTATCGATGTATAGTACTGTCACACATGACCTCGATTTAACGTCGCATCTGAAAGACTATATATATTTTTAAACAGTATTTTTAAATGGCCAGCCATGGGGCTTGCACCTACACCCTCAAGTGACCCAAGACTTGATGCATACAGGTCCTATGCTCTACCAGTTGCGCTATGCAGGCAGGTCAACTCAGAAAGATTGATTGAATTCGTGTTTAGGCCGATTTATCGTTGCCATCGGTTGCCCATGTGGGCGACGCCCCAAAAGACTTAGTTTTGCTATGACAGACAGTGGAAAATACAGGTCGACACCCATCCTAAGTTAAGCCTGGTTCTTGTGCTAGGTGTATAGCACCGTCACAAGGGACGTCAGTTTAATGTCTCATCTGAAAGACTATCAGTTTTTTTTTGGCCAGCCAAACCCCCACCCTATTAAGACTGGGTGTTTTCAAGTCCTAAACTCTACCACCTGAGCAATGCAGGCTTGTCAAATTCAGAAAGGCAATCTGTCAAAAACTTTATACTTAAAACTCAAACAGGTCGTTGGCATGTTGTTTGATTTCATGTAATTATAACGAGTTTGTTTGGTGAAATCAGAACATGAGTACAAACGCTGTACATAGATTCAGACAAAAAAGGGGGCTTCTGATGTGGGTCCTCAAATGTTTCCATGGGCATAGAAATACCCTGCGATGGCCAGATTTTTTGGATGGAGTTGATTGGTTGAATGGTGTTTTATGCCCTTTTCAAAATTAATTCAGTCATGTCATTGAGGCAGCTCATATACATATATTTTTTAAAACTTAATGCCGTGAGTTACATCATTAATTATTTTATGTTTTCAGAATCGTGTAAGATCCCTTAAAAGCGATCTCATTGTGACATAATTAATTAAAGAACACTTTAATGTGCCCACACTTGATTGGTCAATCCTTTAATGATGATTCTCATAGTTACATCAGGTGTCAATTTCAAAATCATGTTTTCATGACCAGGGTAATTGAAGATTTTACACCCTTTGGCAGACGCATTATTACTGACCTTAGCACGCTTCATTTATCACTTATCAATTGACCTTTAACCACTGCAGTATAGTAAAAAACTGAGGTAAAGGGTTAAAAAGACAAAGCAAAGAAGGAAAAAAATAAAAAAGTGGTATGGCCAATACCATATTTGACTGAAAAAGGTGGTCTGGCTGACGACAGCTTTGCAAGTTATCTCCTGTTTTTCCCAAAATGTGTTCTACATCACTCCAATAGTTTTGTCTTTCTCTCAAATGTTTCCCCTTTGTATTACTCGTACTTGTATTAATTGTTCAGTGGTAAGAATTAACCTATACTGTAACAGTAATGGGTTAATTGTATACTCTATCATATCCAAAACATTTAAAACATTCAACTTGTACAAAGTATTAATCGCTAAAAGAACGAAGTACTTAAGGATTAAAATTGACACTATGAATATAGGTGGGAAAAAGGGGATAATAGGGTTTTCTCCATATCAGTGACTTAAAAAAGTTTGCTGCTGCATAATTATCATTAATAATTCAGTTTCAAAAGATTGTGTTACTACTTATGACGAAAGTTACATAATATTATGACTAGGCCAAAACTGTTCAAGAAAATTCTGAATTTCAAAGCTAGTCACAAGATGAGCGGCTTTCATTCAAGTGATTGAGGATTATATTCCGTCATTTTCACCTAGTGAACATTTAAATTAGCTTAAATAAAGATAATTAGATCAGTTGACATCTTAGACATATTCAGCTCAAGGAAGCAATATCCTACCATATTGTCAATGTATCCTTTTTTTTCAATCAATAATATATTGATAGATAGAGAGACGGACAGACAAACTGACCAGTAGTTTGTTTGATGATGTCTTTCTAGTAGATACATTTGACAATAAGAAGTTTAAATAATGCCTCTAATTCATAAATAATTAGTTTTGTGTATAGTTGATTGCCAATGTTGGAAATTTTGTTGCATAGAGCCGTTTGAAAAGATGCCGGTAAAATCGTATTCATTCCAGATACTTTTAACGAAGGCTGCTGCGGGAGTCTAGCGGAGACAATCACAAAAATAACATCGGAGCTAGACCCCGAATCGGGAGTATTTAATTCTGTGAGCTGGTCTATGTTTTCATAAATTTGGGGCGAGTTGTCTTCGGTGTGGGGCGAGTTGTCTTCAATTTGGGACGACTTGTCTTCTAAATGTGGGGCGAGTTGTGTTGGGGTGAGTTTTTTGTGGGGCGAGTTGTCTTGGAGCGAGTTGTCTTTGGGGCGAGTTGTGTGTAATTTCCGTGTTTTAGGCGATCCCAATTCGATTGTTCATTCTTAATTTTCAAATGTGTGTACAGCTTGTTAGATAAAAAAAAATGGCCAAAAAAATACCCACCCTCAGCTTTACCACATCCTGACAGTGACAGAATGTAACTTTGGGAGATTTCTACAGATGGCGGTGTTGAAATTAAGGGAGATAACTAGATGGCTGTGCTACCAGTCATCTTTCTCATCATGGTAGATTCATAGATAGATAGATAGATTATATAACAAAAAAAAAAGTTGACATAGGAGGACATGCCTCATAATTGACAAAATCACAGTTAACTAAAAATGCTTTATCGCAACTTATGATTATTTGAAATATGACTTATAACAGTAAATGGCAATTTTCGAATAAAGACGCATTAATTACAACAAGTAACTTTTTAAGCTGGCTTTAAAAACAAGAAAGCTTTCGGTATTCCTGATTTGTTGGGGCAGTTCATTCCAGAGCAAAATCCCTCCATAGGAAAAAGACTTTTTGCCAAAGCCTTTGACCCTTGGAATTGAAAAGCGCCCACTCTCTTTGAAAAAATGTTCTGAGTCGTCACTGTTGCCATTGACAGTTACTCTCAGTCTAGTACTGTATTGATGGGTGTCGCTAATAGGTTTAAAGCTCTCATGCAAATACGGAGGTGCTGTATTAGCATTAATCTTAAAAACATGGCACAGGGTTGTAAAGTCAACCCTTTTAGAAACAGATAACCAGCCTAGTTTTAAGAAATGTTCATTTTCAATGCGAGTTCTGAAATCAAGGTTCAGTACAAATCTGATTAGTTTGTTTTGTGTGGTCTGCAGTTTATTTCTTAATGTCTGTGTAATTGAGTAAAACCACACTGTCGAAGCATAGTCTAGGTGACACTGAATAATAGACATAACCAATAACTTCTTGGTATGATAAGACAAAAACTTTGCTTTTCTGTATAGAAACTTGAGACGTCCATTTGCTTTACCTAGAACAGACCTGGCCATGGATTCAAAAGAGAGGCTCTGATCTATGGTTGCTCCCAGGTATTTAACCGATTCTCTAGCTTCAATTGATTGACCTTTACATTAGACATTGAGCTTAGATTGGGTTTTGAGTTTGTGTTTGGAACCAAATAGAATAGATTCAGTTTTGCTCAAACGCAAAGAGAGTTTGTTACTTATTAACCATTCACTGACAGTTTCCAATTCAGAACTGAGTAATGATTCAATTTCATGAATATGTCTACCATGAACCAGGATGGCAGAGTCGTCTGCATATAATAATAACTTGTGTTTAACGACAGCTGACATATCGTTTACGTAAATTAGAAAGAGAAGTGGGCCAAATATCGAACCCTGAGGAACACCACATTCAATTTTAGCCTTGGAGGAAAATGTACCAGAGACATCTACCAATTGTTGCCGGTCAGACAGGTAGGAAGAAAACCAGCGGACAGTAAACCCAGAAAGACCAAGGGCTTTCGGTTTCATTAAAAGAATGGAATGATTGACTGTATCAAACGCTTTCTGAAGGTCGAGTAAAATTATCCCAACATAATTTCCTTTATCCATATGAAAACGAATAAAATCAGTAAGGTGAATAAGACAGGTTTCGGTCGAGAATTTACTTCTGAAACCAGACTGATATTTAAATAAAAGATCTTTTGATGTAAGATAATCATTCAGCTGGTCATAAACCACTCTTTCTAAATTTTTTTAAATAATGTTTAAAATAGATACGGGGCGATAATTGCCTACTTCAGTCTTATCGTTTTTCTTGAATAAAGGAATGGCACGAGCAGACTTTAAACTATCAGGTACACTACCCTGAACTAAAGATAGGTTGGTTATGTGAGAAAGGGGATAAGGGGGCAGCGTCCTTGACAAATCGTGCAGGGATACCGTCAAGTCCAGTAGCTTTCTTTGAGTTTAAATTATTCAGATATTTAAACACCCTATTCTCAGAAACTAAGGCAAAGCTAAAGTTATCAGGTTTAACACCTTTGGATGAATAAAATCTAAAAACGAAACTTTGGCCAAAATTTTTAACACTTTCAGGCAATTTTTCAACAAGTTTTGCTGCTACAGATGTATAGAAAGTATTACACTTATCAGCCACTTTCAGTTTATCAAAACACACTTTACCGTCAATATTCAAGCCAATACAACATGAAGGTTTACCTTTTTTGGATGGAAGCCCCCATTTCTTAAGATGGTCCCATATAGACTTTGAGTCATTCGGATTACTTAAAACAGAATTGAATTATCTTCCGCTTGGTGCATTAGTATTTTCAAAATACAAACCTATCTTGATTTTGGTATACTGGGTATAGAACTGAAATGGACTAGTTTTCAAGATGCAATCGATGCAGCGAATTTCAAAACTGTCCGCAAAAGATCCCTGAGTCGCGTTTAACAGCCTACAGGTTAGAACATTTCACAGTTCAACCAACGGGTGATGTCGGTTGCAAAGATAGCAAAGAGGGATCGGGATCAGACTGTACGGACGTACTCTGGTATTAATCTTCTCCGATATTTGGTAGTCTTTAACCCTTAGGCTGCTAAGCGCGAGCAGGGATCGTATATACGATCCCTGGCGCGAGTCACTGACCTTTCGTAAACAGTGTAGATTAAGATCAGACTGCACAGAAAGTGCAGTCTGATCTGGGATCTACACTGTCCGATATGGAAATATATCCTTTATAACTCAAAGCATAACATTGAAATCGCAACATTTGGGTTTTTACCATAGAATTTAAAATGTTTCATTTTAGTTATTTAGCACGATAAGGGTTAACAGCCTTGAATTCATCCATTTACAGCTTTTACCAAACAATCTTCCTAGTTTTGAACGAACGAACGAACGAACGGACGTTTGAACGAAAGAAAGAAAGAAAGTGTCGGATACAAAGTGGCAATAAACTGAAAGTTGTGAACGACTAAAATGCCAAACGGAAAGAAGTAGGTTTTTTTTTCCGATCCCTGGCCTGTCTGACCGGAAACCGCCTGCACTTTTCAATATTCAGGAACTCTTTACAACCGAAAATAACGTTTCCTTTCAGATGAAGCCATAAACGTTTTACTCTTTTTTCTTACACGATTCAAATTTAGTCTCTTTTAGATGGAATTTATATATTTATATAATTTTTACCATTAAATGACCATGTTTCCAACTTGATCTGTAAGACAAGGGATCGTATATAACATATATAAGATAAGACCTGATTGCCAGTTACTTGCATCAGGGACTGCATTCACAAACCTTTCTAAATATTGCGGTATTGAAACATAGGAGTGCCATATTGCAAATAAAAGGCATCGTATATGACGAAGTAAAGGGTTGAAAAAGAGTGAAATCGTTTGTAAAAACGATTTTTCACCCAAACTATATTATATAAAAAATATCAAGAGAAAAATTGCTTGTCATTCTGCGGACAAACAAGCCCTCTTTCTTGTCCTATTGGTCAATGGTGAGCGTAAAGTGTCGTTTCGGATCAGCCTGCGCACTCCGCGCAGGCTAATCCGAAACGACACTTTCCGCATTTATGTAATTTTAATTTTTGCGCAAGTCTACTGAAGAACAAAATCTACTGTAGTCGTAAAGTGCCGTCTCGGATTAGCCTGCGTGGACTGCGCAGGCTGATCCGAGACGACACTTTACGCACATGTCCGAATGCCCCTTTTCGTGTGCCCCTTTTCGTGTGATGCAAGCCAATTATGTACAAACAAAAATAAAAAAAAAATGAATTTAGAAATCCAAAGACATGTTATTGGTACAATTCAGAGTTCATCTATAAATAAGTGATTTGTTGGTTACCCGAGAGCACCGAATAAACATAAGACAGTGCCAGTCTAGAAATAAGACCTAAATAATTGCAAGTTTAAGGTTGCTCTTGGCTAGATTATCTCAACAAAACGGACAGTTTAGATCAAAGATCAGAATGTTTTTTTGCAGTCTGATATCAATCTTTAGTGGCCGCATAGGCGGCTTTAGTTGTGAAGGCGATTGAGGTCAATAAAGGCTTCCGTTCCCGTCTGTTCTGGTTGGTTTTTAGGCTGACCCCGATCACATGATTAGGCTACTCAACTGCGCACGAGATTGCTCAGTGAGTAGTCAACATTTGAGCGGGCAGTATGGTGTTTCGCAGAAAGACCCAGACAATTTGATCCGGAAAAAAAAAAAGAAGTAAGTGACCTATTTATTCGTAATCTGCAGATATTTTTCATGAATAATCAAAGTACGTGTAAATCTAGATCAGGGATTCTATATATACAATATACGATCCCTGTCTAGATCTAGCATGGTGCACGTGGTTGCAAATTGTGATTGTTTTATTTTCCCGCAAATTATCGCCGGCGTCTAAACTAGTGCTGATCTCTCCTTGCTCCCGCCTTCCGATTTTCTTTTGAATATGTAGCTCTAATAATCACATCTTATCGTTATTTGTCTTAAAACAAAGTTTTCCTTGAATAACACGAATGTCACAGATATAAAAATAATGGTAAAAACAGCTCGGGAAAACAATACGCTTTTTGTCTTGAAATCTAAGAAAAGCCACAAGGAGCCACTGGCGCTCGATCTTAATTTAAAATCGATGCATGTGTGTAACCTAATAAATAACATGAAATTCATTAGGTTACACACATGCATCGATTTTAAATTAAGATCGGGCGCATTTATTAGGTTACACACATGCAACGATTTTAAATTAAGATCGAGCCCAGTGCAAGGAGCATAAAAATGCACATCTTGTTGTACTGGGTTCATTCTTTATTGCATGTCCAAGATATATTTGAAGGCATCTAGCATAGATTCAGATTACTTTTAGGAAGAATATTGTGGCAAGTAGAGAAACTGTTTAGTGTAGGCATCATGGAGACATGTCTTGGTATGATCCCTGCTTAGAAGCAGTAATACCTGGAATCCATTAACTCTTTACCAAACAACAAAATTTTGGACCTGACCAAATTCAAAGCATTTGCAGATGACAAAATAAATGTAGATCATCTGTTGATTTTTGTCTTTGATATCGCAGAAAACATTATGGCAAAAGGAGAAAATGCTGGTTACCACACAGTCCTGAGTTTTTGAGATTGTGTGGTAAAACTAGGAACTGTGTGGTAAAACTCAGGACTATGTGGTACAGGGTTATACGTTCTGGGTACAGAGTTATCCGTTCTGGGTGAAATTTGTGGTAGATGACTTTGAAATATCCTTTTATAATAAGGATAGTCAACAATTAAACTCATGTTTGATGAATATGAATGGAAATATTGTGGCAAAATGCAATATTGCTCATTACTAGCAATTTCTCCTTTGCCACATTATTTATGATAGTTGTAAACAGCAAAGTGAAAAGCAAATGTTGGTGATTATCATTTAACTCTTTATCAAACAACAAAATATTTGCAGGCAACAAATTAAATGTGATTTGCATAGTGAAAATTGTCTTTAGTAGGGTAGAAAATTTTGTGGAAAAAGCAGCAAATGCTAGTCGCTGCTAGTTGCATTGTTTTTTCATTGTTTTCAAAATGTTTTTGAAAGCCATCTTTGTCAAAATCATTCAAGCATGGGAATGTTAGGAGGAATTTTCTCTAGCCTATTTTCAATGATGATGACCTGTGCCAGTTAAGACAATAAAATGTTCTGTTCTGTTCAATAGTGAATTAAAAATCTTATGGTAGGAAAATTCCTACTGCAGTATACTGAGGCAAGTCAAAGAGTATCCATATAATTAATAACTCTTTATCAAATGACAAAATTTTGGTCTTGACCAAATTGAAATCATTTGCAGACAACAAAAAAAATGTAGCTCAAAAGATGACTGCTGTCTTTGATAGGGTAGAAAACATTGTGGGAAAAGGAGAAAATGCTGGTAACCAGCATTTCTTCTTTTCCCATAATGTTTTCAAATGACTTCTTCCTCAGGGTCATTAAAACTCGGGATAAAAGGATAACATAATTAGCATTGGTGTATTTATTACCCTTTAGCAGAAGACAAAATTACTTACCAGTCCAAATTGCAAGCCTTTAATGATGAAAAATTTAATGTAACTCAAATGATGTAATTTGTTTTTGAAAGAGTAGAAAACATGGGTAAAGAGAAAATGCTGGTTATCAGCATTTTCTCCTTTTCCCATAATGTTTTCAAATGATTTCTTCCTCAGGGTCATTAAAACTCCTGAATATGGGATAAAGGGTTAAAAATATACACTTACAAAGAAATAGAACTTTTCTCCACCAGCAACAACTGGGTTTTTATGTCATTTGTTATTAACTATACAAAACTTAGAGTTTATTTTTTTCTTTGTAGATTTACAATATGACCAGGTTCGGACTTTGTTGAGGAAAGAATCACTTTACATGAGGTAATTAAAAGTCAATTTTAGCACATATAAAATTATAGAAAATCTCTGCATGTAATGATGGATAACTTATCAACAATTTCTAAAATTCTGGAATACAATATTTATAATTTGAGACATTGAGGTATGACTTCGATATACTTCTACCTGCCTAAAAATCAAAATTCAAATATAACCTGGTAGTTCTAAACTACAGTACAGCAAAAATATAGGAATATTATAATTATCATAAAACAAAAACAACAACCACTAAAAAATTAGAAAAAAAAAAAGGAATATCTAAATACAGAAAAGAATAAACAACTACAAAACTAAAATAGAAAAGAAATATATTTATTAATATAAATGATAAAAAATAATAATAATAATGAAAAACATCTTATTAAAAACATTTGTTAATTACTCATGAACTTCTAGCCTAGATGACCCTACTCATTTAATGTGTCAACAACATTCACATACCGGTAAAAGCATAATTCAAGTACACTTCAATAAATATCTTGTAAATAGCATATTTGCAACTTTCAATATCAACTATGTAATGAGTAAATCATGGGTAGTTATTTCCATTCATCCCTTTGGGATTTGTGGGATTGATTGAGTGGAGTATTAGTTATAGTGGATCAAGAACACTGATAATTTATCTTGATACTTCATTGAAAACAGATTTTTGAAATAGCAAAAACACACAAGGCGAAACATATCTGTTTCATCTGTAAGTAATCAGGTTCCCATCCCCAATGTGTCTGAGCTAACAGTTTTCCACACCAAATACATGTAGGGACATTTACACAAATGAACAAAAAAAAAAAGGTTCTGAACTGCCATGGTGTCAAGGGTGTAATACAATATGGTTGCCATATAGATCTACTGTTGAAGGGTGGCAAACTTAGAATGTTTGAAAAAAAAAAATCAAAATATGAGCTGCACTCAAACTGTGCCATTTCACTAAGATGCTACACTCTACCTTCAAATTACAACATCCTGCCTCAATTTATGAGGTCATCCCCTGGAATCAGCCTCTAATAAATGAAAAAGAAGACATAGTATCATGAATGTTAATCTTACTCTGTTGACAGATCTACATATTTTGTGTGTGTGTGTTTGTGTGTGTGTGTGTCTGTCCTCAGAACGAATGCAATACAAGTGGGTGTATGTGTGTGTGTGTGTGTGTGTGTGTGTGTGCCCCCAGGTGCTTTTTTCTAAATAATTTCAATTATACCAAATAAATCAATACAGATCAATACCACATACTTACCAATAAACCCAAAATGACCAACAAATAATGTCTTGCTAAACCTTTAGACTGCTATGTTGATGGAACACACATTATCAGTCTCTAAGACAAACCATCTTAAAGCAGTTCCAAATATATTCTGACCCTCATGACATCAGTTTATGCATATTCTTACATTATGTCTCTAATGTCCTGTAACACCTTTTATGGTTCTAAGACTAAGTAGATCTTCTTCTAGTGAAAACTTGATCATGCTCCTTGGCCACCCCCTTCTTGCTACAACTCAACAAAAATCACAACTTATAATGTCAATATGACTAGCATTATTTGCAAAGACGCTTCAATAAAATAGGTACATTAATTATCAATTATCTAACACTATCATAGATAAGTTACATTACATTGATCATGTAGATTGGTAGATCAGTCAATATTTATCTATAGGTCTCACTATATCGCATATTAAAACTTTAAAGTGTTCGTCTTCGCACTAAATATATATATGTTTTTACACATGATTATCAAAGAATTCATCTAAAAGTGGGGTATTGCAGATGGGACAACCAAAATAATTGAGCAGTTACTCTATCACACACATCACTGCATCATTTATGATTTTAGATAGGTTATTGAGCCTGAACTTTGTTGATTTTTATGAGTCACAAATACTTAACTGTCACTTTATGTAGAAATGATTATAATTAGACCAATTATAGTCAGGTATACACATGAATATAATTTAGATTTTCTACGAGAAACAGACCAGTAAAGGACATGTTTATTGTCGCAATGACAGCATGGACCAAGTGCTGGAAAACAGATGGCCTGCTATTGACTTAAAAACATCTATTTTATTAAGTATGAATTACATAATTATTGTCCTCAAAATAATAGTTACTTAATACCAAATTTCATTCAACGTTTGACAGCTACATACAAATAGTAAATATCTAACATGTCAAGAATTTGCATGAAAGCATTTATATTGGGTATGACTCTTTAAATTATAATCCTGACTCTTATTATTATTATTTTGTTTTGACTCTTAACATTTTAGCTCATACAGTAGAGCAGAATAGGCTCTTGTAGAAGAAGTGTGTGCAGGTTTCTAAAGTTTTAGGTTTATGGCCTATGTATTCAAAGTATTTCATTAGTTGACAGGTACAGAAGACATAAAAGTTTACAACAGATGAATCTTTTAAATTGGCACCATGTCTATCAAATTAATAGGTTTGATACATTTTGAAGTATCCTAACACAATGTGTGTCTGTAAGACACACATGAACTTAAAAACATGTTTGAGAGTTAGTATACCATAGGGATTTGTAATAGCCACCAAGGTATTATCAGCATACCTTATTATATGTTGAGGATTTTAATTCCTAAAAATGAAAAATGTAATGTCTTACTACTCTTATTGTGTATTTCTGATCAATTATTAAATGCCTTGTTTAACCCTTTACCAAATGATTGTGCTTCATTGTAATCCTGAAGAATATTAAGACCTTTAAAAACACTGTGAGAAAAAGAGGAGCAGCATTTTTTTCTTTATCCACAGTATTTTGCTACCTACAAAGACAATTTGCAGCATTTGAGCCACATGTAATATGTCATCTGCAATGTTTCCAGGTAGAAAAATCCAATTTGTCATTTGGTAAAGATCTTAATCTGCAGGGTTCATTTTAGTTTTTGTCTGAGGTGGGCCCTTGGCCTCTAAATAATTTTTGTAAGGGCCACGCTAATTGAGGTAAAATACTTTTAAGGAAAGTGACTAAAACATCGAAAGACATTTGCAATCAAAATTAAAGATTTGTAAATATGAGAGAATAAAAAAAATATCATATTTTCATTATTGTCCAAATACTGCAAAAATTTAATTTTAGAGAAACTGGAGATCAACAGGCAAGTAATTGTTACTGCACCTGATTGCCCTTTTTGTGGCCCACCCAGCCAACCATTAACTTCTTGTTGCATTGATTTTATACCATCTTTTTTGTACACAAATTTGGTCTGAAATGAACACTGCATTTCTTTTTACCCAAGTCCTAAGCAATTACTATGTTGCTAAGGATCTTAGAAATATTAATTGATTACCTCATACAGTGTTTGATGTAAAGGATCTTAGATCCAGAAGTAGAAAAGAAATAATTCAATATCTCATACAATTTTTGATATTAAGGATCTTAAATCCAAATTTGATAAGATTGATGATGAAAAAAGCAGAATTTGAATTATAGTTTGATTAGTAGGCTAAGTTAAATCTGTTCATGTAAATTCTGAAAATGGCTTGTATAAAGTATACTAATCATTTTTGGACAAAAAAATGTTTCAAACTAACATACATGAAACAAAATTAGTTTTATACTTCATTGCTCAGAAAGGTTGTCCTTGCCCAATTGATGATTTCCTTGGACTGGTTAGAACCCAGGAAACACAGCAGAGAGATACATGTAGTCAGGACAGAGTTGATTACTGGGTGGGATCCAGGAAAAATTGATGTCTTTTAATCAAGATTTTTTAATCATAAACAACCAAAAATATAGAGATAAACTGTCACCAATAACGGACCAAGGCAAGTCAGAAAGGTTTGTCGGTCTATTCAGGGGCAGCAGCTGTGTTTCATTCGCAAAGTTAACCTCATCTGAGCTCTTTTATCAAACCAAAGTACATGTAATTGAAAACAATTTTATCAGTTTTAAAAAGACCATTTTCACAAGTTATGTGAATGCATTTATCTTACATTTAGACTGACAAAGACAACTTCTATATTTTTGTCCTGTCATATTCAATATTAGACTTATCTCTGTACCAAACAACAAAATTATAGACTTTTCAAAATTAAAAGCCTTTGCAGACACCATCACTAATACAGCACAAAAGATAAGACCTACCCTTGAAAGGGTGGAAAACATTGAGGGAAAAGGAGAAAATTCTGGTTACTAGTATTTTCTTCTTTTCCCACACTGTTTGTAAAAGCATTCTTTTTTGGCTTTAAAACTCAGGATTGTTTGGTACTGGGTTTAAAAGACCACACAATTTTTGTGTGTGTGTGTCAATGTATATAAGGTTCATCTAATGTGGAATGAAAAGGATTTTAACCTGTCAAGTGCCTCTCACAACTTTAGATTTTTTTCAGGCTAGTGCAGATCAGGATCAGACTGTATATTGTAAGCTGCTCTTAGATGTGCACTGCCTAATGAGTAAAATTCAGCATTGAAATGACATTTTTTCTGGTCTCTGTCCCATGTCTACACAGTTTGTTTGGCACTTGAAGGGTATATCAAATAGATATGTAGAGCTTAATGGTACATTTATTTTTATACATTAGATCTACATTTATGTACATATGGATATTTTTTTCTTTTTCTTTTGATATTTTCCTTGATCAAATTATCTTATTATCATTGTCTTAAGTTTTTCATTCATTCATTCATTCTTTTCCTTTCTTTCACATATGATTTAAAATAGCAACTTTGCAATTCCTCAGTATGGTACTTGTAGGTTTCAAGTTTGTGATCTGACTGTCTATCAATGCATCCCTTGCTGACCTTTGTAATAAAGAGGGTATTTTTATCTATCATTATTAAGTTAGGTTGTATTGTGTATTTAACCCTTTACCACATAATCCTGAGTTTTAATGACCCTGAAGAAGAAAAATTTTGAAACCATTGTGGACAAAGGAGAAAATGCTGATAATCAGCATCTTTTACTTTGCCCACAACATTTTCTAGCCTCCAAAGGAAAAGTTCAGTGTTTGAGTCGTATTTGATTTCTCGTCTGTCACTGCTTTCAATTTGGACAAGTCTAAGATTTTGTCGTTAGGTTAAGAGTTAATATATTGAGAAGTAAAGTCATGCTTTCTATGTGCATGTAATCTCTGTTGGTTTAAAAACATTTCAAAGATGTTTTCTGTGAAAAGATTTTAGATCAAACTGGGGAATCAATATCAAATAGATATTGGGGACAATCAAAGACTTGGTGCTTTTAGAAGATTTATCAGCAGGTCTATATATAAATTTATTGACATTGTCTGATTTCAATTCAGTAACACATACAAATCAGTTGTTGGAATACTTTGAATACCAAAACCAGCTACACCATGAAAACCTTATAACAAACTTTTCAATGTATTAATTATACTTGATGCTACAGCTGTTGCATGCAAATTTTTACTGTTTCAATTTAGCAGCTTTTCTTACAAAATATTTGCATAAAGGTTATTTAAGATAAGAAAACAAATAGACAACAGCAATACATTACATTTATGATGTTTAAATTACTATTTTTTTTCTGTTAAATCAAAACAGTAAGAGAAAACATCTAGTTTGAATTTGCAGTAGTTCAGATCATAAATGCTAGGCTGGTTTCAAATACTTTAGAAATCTACCAGCCAAGTCCAAGTTCATATAGACCTAATTGTTAGAGAAACTTGTCATATATTATATTTCCAGTCATGTTTCAAGATGTCATTTAGAAAACAAAGACATCACATTTTTTAAGTGTTGCTAGATTATTTCAAAGTTCAAATGCAAAATTGAGGATAATGACATTTTGTCTTGGTTTCAACAATTTTGGCAAGCCTAGGAACACTAGATGACATTTAATGTGTCAACAACATTTGCATACCGGTAAAAGCATAATTCAAGCACACTTCAATAAATATCTTGTAAATAGCACATTTGCAACTTTCAATATCAACTATGTTATGAATAAATCATGGGTAGTTATTTCCATTCATCCCTTAGAGATTTGTGGGATTGATGGAGTGGAGTATTGGTCATAGTGGATCAAGAACACTGATAATTTATCTTGATACTTCATTGAAAACAGATTTTTGAAATAGCAAAAACACACAAGGCGAAACATATCTGTCTCAGCTATAAGTAATCAGGGTTCCCATCCCCCATTTGTCTGAGCTAACAGTTTTTCACACCAAATAGGAGCATTTACACAAATGAACAAAAAAAAAAGTAGAAATATAGGAATACAGGAAAAATATAGGAATGTTATAATTATCATAAAACAAAAACAACAACCACAAAAAAAATAGAAAAAAAAAGGAATATCTAAATACAGAAAAGAATAAACATCTACAAAACTAAAATAGAAAAGAAATATATATTTATTAATATAAATGATAAAAAAAAATAATAATAATGAAAAACATCTTATTAAAAAACTTTTGTTACCGGTAATAACTCATGAACTTCTAGCCTAGATGACCCTACACATTTAATGTGTCAACAACATTCTCATAACGGTAAAAGCATAATTCAAGTACACTTCAATAACTATCTTGTAAATAGCATATTTGCAACTTTCAATATCAACTATGTAATGAGTAAATCATGGGTAGTTATTTCCATTCATCCCTTTGAGATTTGTGGGATTGATTGAGTGGAGTATTAGTCATAGTGGATCAAGAACACTGATAATTTATCTTGATACTTCATTGAAAACAGATTTTTGAAATAGCAAAAACACACAAGGCGAAACATATCTGTCTCAGCTATAAGTAATCAGGGTTCCCATCCCCAATGTGTCTGAGCTAACAGTTTTCCATACCAAACAGGAACATTTACACAAATGAACCAAAAAAGAAAAGTAGGAATACAGGAAAAACATAGGAATGTTATAATTATCATAAAACAAAAACAACAACCACAAAAAAATAGAAAAAAAAAAGGAATATCTAAATACAGAAAAGAATAAACAACTACAAAACTAAAATTTTATATATATATATATATATATATATATATATATATATATATATATATATATATATATATATATATATATGTGTGTGTGTGTGTGTGTGTGTGTGTGTGTGTGTGTGTGTGTGTGTGTGTGTGTGTGTGTGTGTGTGTGTGTGTGTGTGTGTGTCTCTCTCTCTCTCTCTCTCTCTCTCTCTAAATGATTAAAAAAAAGAAATAATAATAATAATGAAAAAACATTTAAAAAAACTTGTGAAAAATGGAAAACTTGAAAAAGAAAGAAAACAATTACTTGAGAATTGAAAAAAAGTAATAATTAAAAAGAAAGAAAGAAACATAAAAAGAAAGCAATAAAAATAATTAGGAAAAAGTAATAAGTTACAAAGAAAAAAAAAAAAAAGAATAAAATAGTAACAGGGAAAAAAATTATACAAGAATATATTAATAAAAAAAAATAATATAGGGGATAAAAAAGATATAGAAATACAAGAACTGCTGCTTTAAATTCTAACACCAAAAAAATGGAGTTACAATACAAAAAATGACATTGCCAAGTTTAAACAAACAGTTAGCTTTATACATAAAGTAACAATTTAATTTTCACTCACAAATGCAAAAAAAAAAAGGGTGTAATCTTAAGTACCATAGATTGATTTTGAACTGTTTACTGGATGATCCTGAGTTTCAAGGCCCTGAGGATCAAGGCTTAATTTGAAAACACTGCTATCAGCATTTTCTCTATTTTCCAACATATTTTATGTGCTTGTCAAAGACCAATCCAACCATATGAGCCACATATTATTGTATAGTCTACAAATGCTTTCGATTTGGACAAAATGAAATGGTCATTTGGAAAAGTTACACAAGGAATATGATTTTACTCACCATTAACATTAAACTAAACCTCAATGTTCATTTTCTATTCATACAAGTTGTTTTTCTGTAGGTTTAACAAATAATCACATCTGTGCAGTTTACTTGAATTGTTTATAGGCAAAGTTGTACATGTAGTACTGAAAAAATCTTTATTGCTTTTTTTTTTCTTTAGAGATTTTGAATTGGAATATGTTTGTTTCTGATACCCCCTGTCCCTGGCAAAAGTATTGCAGAAAGTATCAGAAGCAAGCATTATCCATAATCCTTTTCTTTTAAAGTAATGACAGGAATTTGCACAAATAAAAACAATTTTCATCATGAACTAAACCATACAGATTTGTAAAATGCGAAGGAATCATCAGGGGGGAATTACCTTAGATACGAACTTAAAAACCAAAGAATATTTAAATTGTTGATCAACAGTTATGAAATAGGATACAGATAATAAACTTAAAATTTTCAGTACTTTGTTAATGAGGAATCTTTGATTGAAAAATAGAAATATTGACACAAAAGAACTCATGTTAATTCTACGTTTCAAGAAAACAAAAAGGAATACATATAAAGTTACAGTGCAAAAGTGTGATTAACAAGTTAGATATGCATACAGATTTCAACAGCAGCAGGTCATTCACATACAAACACATGCAGGCAAGAAAGTCTTTTGAATAGTAAGTTTAACTTTGATTCCTTTGCAAGAGCAAAGAAATCAAGATTACATGTACATGTATACATATTAAGATGAAATTAAAATGAAAAACAAAAAAATAAAACAAATAAGGGTGTGGTTTATTAACTCTTTATAATATACAATTCTGTGTTTTAATTACTGTTAGAAGTAAGACTTGAAAACACTGAGGAAAAAGGAAAAAATGCTGGTTACCAGCATTTTATCCTTTTTCCACAATGTTTTCTTCCCATTCAAAGACAAATTTTCTTATTTGAGCACTATTTACTTTGTCATCTGCAATTGCTTTCAATTTGGACCATTCTAAAATTTCAAAACCTGTTATCAGAAAGAAAAATTGATTAAATGAATACTAAAAACTACCTTAAACTTGAAGATAAAAATGAGTAAAGCTGCATTAACAGTACAAAAATGAAATTTTCACAATGAGAATGCATACAGTCAGCTTTCTGCAGCAGCAGGTCATTTCTCACTTACAGACACAGGTTTGAGCAAGAAAAATAGAACTGAGTTACATAAGTTCAGATTTTACTTACAAACTTAGAAATACAATTTAACCAAGAATAGTCATATTGATTTAAAACAATCTAAAGTGTATAAATCAGAAAAGAAACAAAAAAAAAAGCAAAGTAAAATTACTGGAAACAACTTTTCCCACAACTAGACCACTCCCTTCCCCATTCCTCATCCCCACCCCCATAGAAAAAAAAAGAACCAGAGGTTGTTTTTTTTTTTGTTTTCAATTAAAGATCCCATGGCTTTGAAGTGGTAGTACTTGAAAAAGATGACAGACACTTTGCCTGAGGCCATAATGAAAAAAATCTACAAGTCAGCAGGGAATCTACATGGTAAGTTAAAAACTATACATGTAGATTAAGATCAGGCTAAACAGACTATGCATTCTAATCTTAGACATAAACTGTTTTTTTTACAGATATTCTTTCCAAAACAACAATTTGGAAAGAGTAATAGTCTAGATTATCCTTTAACTCTTTACCAACTGACAAAATTTTAAGTCATCGCAAATTGAAAGCATTTGCAAATGACAAAATCAGTGTTAATGAAAAATTAAAACATGTCATGAGAAGGTTGAAAACATGGTGGGAAAAGGAGAAAATGCTGGTTACCAGTATTTTCTCCTTTTCCCACAATGTTTTCAAAAGGCTTCTTTCTCAGGACCCTGGGGAAAAAAGCCTTTGAAAACAATGTGGGAAAAGAAAAAAATACTAGTTACCAACATTATTTCCTTTTCCTGCAGTGTTTTTTATCTTACACAGACAAATTCCATCATTTGAGTGATATTAGTCATCTGCAAAATCTTTCACTCTGGACCAGTCAAGGTCCTGCATGGCTCAGTGGTAAATTGTGGGACTCATAACCTGGAGGCCCTGGGTTTGAGCAGCACTAGATCCACTGGGCCTTTCGTGGGAGTGTCTTTGGACAAGACACTTCAGAGCTCTAGCCTAGTACTGGTAAAATCCAAGAAACACATGAATATGTGAGCTGTTGCCGTGATATGACTGAAATAATGTTGAAAGAGGCATAAAACACCATTCAATAACAGTCAATCTGGGACAGTCAAAAATTCTGTTGTTTTGTATTTTAGCCTTTTCCAAACAATCCTTTGTTTTCATGACCCTGATGAAGACCCCTTCTGAAAACATTGTGGAAAAGGGAGGAAATGCTGGTAACCAGCATTTTCTCCTTTTGCCACAATATTTTCTAGCCTGTCAAAGAGCCTCAGTTCATTTGTACCAATTTCAGATTTGTTGCCTGCAGATGCTTTTAATTTAGAAGAGTTTTAAATTTGAAGTTCCTGAAAGGGTAAAAGAGAAAAGCAAGAAAAGTCATGATTAACCCTTTACCACACAATCCGCACTTTTAATGGCCCTTAGAAAGAAAGCTTTTGAAAACATTGTGGGAAAAGGAGAAAATGCCGCTAACCAGCATTTTCTTCTTTTCCCACAGTGTTTTAATTCTACCTTATAAAATACAGATTCCATCAATTAAAGCACACTTAAATTGTTGTCTGCAAGAACTTACAATTTGGACAATTCTACATTTTGCTTGTGTGGTATAGAGTTAAATGAAACAAGCAAAGATTTGTAAGAACAGAAAAGTAAAAAATAGCAAATAAAAAATAAGTTACGTTATAAACTTACTCGAAATCATTGCCTCACAACAATACCCCACCCCTATCCCCCTACCACTCCTCCAGAATAAAATATAGAGGTTTCCTTTTATTTTTTCCTAGGGTTTTCAATTCAAGATACCATGGGTTCAAAGTGGCAGTGCTTGGAAAAGATGGCAGACACTCTGTCAGCAGCAGTTATCAGAACAATCTACAACTCAGCAGTGCATCCATATGGTAAGTTTAACAGATCAGGTATTTAACCCTTTACCACACAATCCCAAGTTTTAATGCCCTATGGAATAAGGCTATTGAAAACATTATGGGAGAAAGAGAAAATGCTGGTAACCAGCATTTCTCCTTTTCCCATAATGTTTTCTACCCTTTTAAAGACCAGGGTTCATCATTTGGTCCACATTTCTCTGGTCATTTTTTAAATGCTTCTAATTTGGACTAGTCTAAAATTTTATTGTGTGGTAAAGGGTTAACCCTTTACCAAACAACAAAATTTTTGGATGTGACCAAATTGAAACCATCTACAGACAACAAAAGTTTCTCAAAATTAGAAGTTTGTGTTGGGAAGGGTAGAAAACATTGTGGGAAAAGGAGAAAATTCTGGTTAGCAGCATTTTCTTCTTTCCCCACAATGTTTTCAAAAGGTCTCTTTCTCAGGGTTGTTAAAAGTCGGGATTGTGTTATGATCAGACTGAACAGAATATGCAATCTGATCTGAGATCTACTTTACAATTTTCTGTACAGATATTTGCTCAACATGATATGAAATTGTAATACATGTATCTTGACAGTCTTTTTAGTCATTACCATATGAAATTTTTAGAATTGTACTAATTGAAAGTATATGTAGACAACAAATTTAAGGTCTATGGCCCTAACTCATTAGTAAACATCGACATTTTCCTAAAGGCTATTCGGCCAATCTTGGCAGCTTCCGTCTTAAAGTTAGGGGCTGTAGACTTACTAACTCATCTGTAAATATTGTGTAACATCGACGTTTTCATAAAGGCTATTCGGCCAATCTCGGCAGCTTCCATCTTTTAATATGTGAGTTAGGGGCTGTAGGCCGTATAAAGATGGGTTTGCCTTTGAAGAGGTAAAAAACATGTTTTAAAAAGAGTTTTTGAAACTTAGGAATGTTTGGTAAAAGTTTAGACTAATGGAAAATATCCACTTAGTTTATTTAGCAACCTGCTGAATAAATTTGCTACAGGTATCTTTGAGAATACTCTTGTAAAATAGGCATTTTCAATATTCATTTTAAGGACTATAACCCCTAACTCATCAGTTAATATCGTGTAACATTAACGTTTATGTTCAGGCTATTTGGCCAATCTTGGCAGCCTCCATCTTTTAATATGAGAGTTAGGGACCGTAGACTCCCTGACTCATCGGTAAATATCGTGTAACATCGACGTTTTCGTACAGGCTACTCTACCAATTTCAGCAGCTTCCATCTTTTAATATGAGAGTTAGGGGCCATAGACTTTAATTTGAATATGCCAGTATGTGGAAAAATGAGGAATATGCCTTTTTCCACAATATTTTCTAAAGTACATGTAATCTTTAGCATTACTCAAATGTATTTAACTCTTCCTAATGGCAAATTTTTAGACTTGCCATTTGCAGATGACAAATGTACCTCTTTGTATGATATTGTCTTTGAAAGGGTAAAAAAACCTCGTTGGAAGAGGAGAAAATGCTAGTATCCAGCATTTCCTCCTTTTACCAAAATGTTTTCAAAAGCTGTCTTACTCAAGGGCTTTAATCCTTAGGCTGCTAAGCACGACTCACTGACATTTTGCGGAAAGTGTAGATCAAGATAAGACTGCACAGAACGTGTGTGTGTGTGGTAAAGGGTTAAAGACCAAGATGCCAATGCCTTGCTGAATCTCCATTCATTCATTCATTCGTTCATTCATTCATTGTGGTACATGCAGAGCTCCGCTAGCTCAGTCGGTAGCATTCAGGACTTGAGAACAGGGGATCGTGGGTTCAATCCCTGGCTCGGCCAATTTCTTTCAGAGGAATGGTGATAGTCATTGTAACAGGATTCATTCCTCTCCCACTGCTGACCATTGTCGTGACAATGGTTATGTGGGAAAGCAGCCAGTGGCTTGGAAAAACTATTGTGCGGAATGATGTTGAAAACAGTGTTAAACACTATACAATCAATCAATTATTGTGGTACATGTACATATCTTTTACGTAGGTGTTGATTTTATGCTAAAACTATGTATATGTAGAATGAGAAATTTTGTTTAAAGTTTATTATTATTCCTTTGAAATCTGTTGCAGGGAGGGAATGAGCTTGTCTATATGGAAATTTTGGGATGATTATGGACTACAGGTAGGTCAAAGTTATCAGTCAGTTTTTAGCTGTTAAAGTTTTCTAAATTCACATGTATTTGGCTCGACAGAACTTTTATTAGTAGAGGTAGAGAAGGTTTTAGTGTATTTGTTGTTTCATCATTTTGTGCATAAAATTCCTGTCTGGCGGTATGGACACAATAGGAGGAACACTGGGTGTAAGACATTCATACTTGTCCTGTTTGCACAAAGTTTTGCTAGGTTTGAGTTTCCGTATAACATCTTTATATATTCAAGTGTGTTTCTTTCTGAATATTTATGACAGACTATAGGTTAACTCTTAAACACACAATCGCAACTTTTAAAAACCCTACGGCAAAAAAAAGCTTTTGAAAACATGGTGGTGAAACTCACGGTGAAAGAAGAAAATGCTGGTAACCATATCAAAGACAAAAAACGTTATTTGACGCACATTTTATTTGTTGTCTTCAAGTTTGGACATTTCTAAAACTGTTGTTGTTTGGGAATTAGTTAAAGCAAACAGGAAATGACGGCTTTAAACTTTTTCACAGTATAGAAGTTCATAAACAATGAAAAAGCAAATTTAATGTTTTGAAGAATTTGTTTCTAAAGCCTTTATTTTCACATTAAGCACTAAAAGTTCTTTTGATGAATGAGAATGCTTTACCTTAGTATAAAATTAATATAAACAAGTGAGGCTCAGTTAACTGATGGTAGGAATTTCCATTATATACACTGTGACCAGGGACAGGGGTTAAAACCACAAATGGAAGTTTCAACTATCAGGTTGCTGGCAAAACTTCAATTGTAAAGAGGTAGAAATATTCATTAATTATCCAGTGAAAAGTTCTTACATATAAGCTTTAACTCAAGAAGACCTACAAATCTAGCTGCTGACAGTATCTTCCTTGAACTATATGTAAACTGTTAGGTTAAATAGGCATTATGGCATAAAGTAACAAATTTAGTGAAAATTGGATTGAAGCTCCTGGAAAACCTACTTTTGGTTAAAAATAAATCAGAGTATTAGACTAAAAGTTCATGAACAAAACATCTTAAATTGGGTTCATATAGGCAAGTGAGGGTCGGCAGACTGACAGTTGGAATTTCCATTACCGGTACATATGCATTGTGGCCAGGGACAGGGGTTTTATAAAACAAATGGAAGTTTCAACTGTCAGGTTGCTGTCAATAACATTTTCAAATTACATGTAACTAACCATTTATACGTAAAGTATGAAAGTGTAAAGTTCATTTCAAGGTCAGACATAACAAAGCATCAAAAAAGAGATCACTTACACAACTTTTGTACATAAATTTCACTTCATAAACAAGAAATTTCAGCTATCAGGTTGTTCAAAAGAACATTTGTCTTTATTTTTTGTGAATAGGTCAAATGCACATCACGGTATAAAAAAACAAAACTTTCCTATAGTTGAATTAGGCTGCTGGCAAAAAATCATCTATATTTTTAAACAGCATTTTCTCTTTTTTCCCCCCACAATATTTTCTTTTGTTTTGAGAAAGTTCTTAAAGAAAATGGTCATCATACATGCTTCATTTAATTTCTCGTCTGCAGGTGCTTTCATTATGCAAGAGTCTGAGAGTAAAGATTTAACCCATTTCCACATAATCTGGACTTTTAACAACCCTCACAAAGAAGGCTTTTGAAAACATAGTGGGAAAAGGAGAAAATGCTGGTAACAAGCATTTTTTCCTTTTCCCACCATGCATTCTACCCTTTCAAAAACAAATTCTGACATAATAGCTGCATTTAAGTTGCTGTTTGCAAATGCTTTGAGTTTGGACAAGTCCAAATTTTGGTCGTTTGGTGAAGTATTACTTAAGGTCTTTATCAGCAAATCAAACTTTGTACACTTGAAGCCCATGCTGTGAATGTCTTGCATCTCTGTTCCTAATACATCCGGATTGTTGGCTCTTCATGCTGTGTTGTATCAAAATGAATGGAAAAACAAGTACTAGAAAACCTCTTCATAACAAACTCTAATAATTTTCTAAAATTTTCTAAATTCAAAATTGTTTTTGTTTGTATATGTTTCATGCTTATTTCATACTTTAGAGGAGCTTTTGTGGACAGTGCTATCCCCACATTGATAACCTAGGTACCGGCCTGCAAAAATGTACCTGATATGGCCAATGTACAGAGAGGATATAGGGCCTTATGCCTTTTCTGTTGCAAAGTATTTGCAGGTAAAGATCGTACTGTCATGGAGTGTGTTGGGTACCCTGGTGCAGAGATCATCTATAGAAATTATAGGACCCCTGCCTAGTCTTATTAAAACCTCAACCCAATCAATTTACTTTCCATATTTGCGCCCGTCTCACATGTAAGACTGTCAGGCCAAGACATGTTGGAAAACATTGTAATATAACCCCATAGTGACATCAGCTTGGCCATTTACATGCTGACACCCACATTGTATGGAGCAAGGAAGAAAATGGCCATTGACATGCCTAGAGAAAAAGCTCCTCCCTATATTGGCCACACCGCGCTAGGTGGACAGTCTTGTCTGATGTCTGGAGTGTATAAAATGAATATTATATATTGTGTCAGCATATTAGGTAATGGTATCTACTTATTCCCATACAGGCTTTTTGGTTTTGATCTTTGAGAAAAAAGGACACAGCAGAGAGTAGAATGGTCATTACAAAGCTGACACCAAAATGAGCATTTGTTTTGAAAAAAATGACCATGAACGTGCCTGTAATATATTCACTAAAATATTGGCCACACCGTACTATGTAAACGGTCTTGTCTGGTTGAATGTTTGGTGTGTGATACAGAATGCAATATTGCGTCAGCTTAAAGGGAAAGGAATTAAATAAATTTTACATTAATGAAGTTATTTGTAATTCTTTGAGAGCAACAGGCTAAATCAAATGACCACTTTGGCCTACTTGGGGATGTGGATGTAGTTCCTTACCTCTGTTTTTGTTTAATTTTAGGTAAAGTACAGATGTAGAGCAAAACAGACAGACTATGGAAGGCAAAACTGAGATAATTTTTAAAAGTTTAACCATTTGGTGATATACAATATACAAGTGTAAAAAATACAGTCCCAGCGATTGCCACAACATTCTTCACATCCCTACTGTACTGTAGACTCTTTACCAAACACCAAAAAAGTAGGCTTGTCCAAATTGAAAGTGTTTGCAGACGACATATTAAAAATCTGTCACTCAAATGCAGTGTGATGCGTTTTTTTAACTGCATCACATCCCATTTGAGTAACAGATCTTCAATATAAAACACAACCAGTTGATCATCCTCTATGTACTTTGAATTAATTCAAGTTATTTGAAAATATGTTGGCTACGGTGACACATGGACAGACCTAGGGTATACAAGCAAATGGTGTGTCTGAAATTAGCCAGTATGGTTATGGGTTAACCCTTAGGCTGCTAAGAGCGACTTCCTGACCTTTTGCGGACAGTGTAGATCAAGATCAGACTGCACAGAACGTGCAGTCTGATCTTGGATCTACACTGTCCGATAAGGAGATCTTTTTTTTTCAAAAATAAAGTTAACATTATTTGTGTTTTTACTATCGGCTTGAAAGTTTTAATTTAGTCAGCAGCCCAGGGATCTTATATACATATACGATCCCTGAGCAGCCTAAGGGTTAAGATATTTTACAAATTGATACCACATTATGAAAAATGAAGAACATGTTATCTTTAAACGTTAAAAAGAATAACATCTTACAATATCTGAAAGACATAGATTTTTATAATAAAATATAGAATTTTTAAATTTAGGACATAAATATAAAACATGATGGATGACCCTGCAATGAGGATTGCCTCGTTGCCAAGTCTACTAGCACTTACAATCATATAGATATATTCCACATTTTTCTGCTTTAATTGTTAATTCTTGTTCATGAAGTATTATTAACTTTTAAATTACCACTTAGTTCTTACAACTATTGATAATACATTACCTTTCAAGCAGGCTAAATGACCATAGATGTCCATGCGCCATTAAACACCATTTAACCCTTTACAGCATAATGCAGACTTTTAATGACCCTGGGAAAAAAGCCTTTTGAAAACATTATGGGAAAAGGAGAAAAGGCTGTTAACCCTGTCCTCTCAAAGAAAAATCGCAACATTTGAGCCATACTGAAATTGTCGTCTGCAAATGCTTTCAAATTGGACAAGGCTAAAACTTTGTCGTCTAGTGAAGGGTTAAAAAGAATAAGAAATGAAATACATGTACATGTAGTTTGTTTTTGAATTAACCCATTACCAAAAACCAAAATTTTAGAATCGTCCAATTGGTAAACATTTTCAGAAGACAAATGTGGTTTTGAAAGTATGAAAAACATTGTAAGAAAAGGAGTAAATTATGTTTACCTGCATTTTCTCTTTTTCCTAGAATTTTTTGAGAAGCAATCTACCTGAAGTTCAATAAAACTTGCAATTGTTTTTTACAGGGGTTTGAACCAAAGTTGATTTTCCTACACTGAACATTTTCCATTTGTTTTTACACTGGCTATTCCCTACATTACACAGATTGGCCTTCACCCTTTATTAGACGACAAATTTGCAGATGACAAAGTATATGTAGCTCAAATGATGGAATTTGTCTTTCAAGGGAAAAAAAAAACACTGTGGAAAAGGAGAAAATGCTGGTAACCAACGTTTTCTCCTTTTCCCACAATGTTTATTAAAAATCTTTTTACTCAGGGCCATTTAAACATAGGATTGTGTGATATACGGTTAATTTTCAGCTCTGTCCATATTGTGTGATGGAACTACTCTTTTTAAAAGTGTATGAAAACATTGTGGGAAAAGAAACAAATGCTAGTTTACCTAGCTAAACTTTTTACCAGTCAAAAAAAATCAGACTTGTCCAAATTAAAAGACTTTGCAGATGATATAATGCACCAAACATGGCTAAAATAGTAAGGGGGGGGGAAGGAAAGAGAAGGGTAAAAATCACTGGGTAAATGAAAGTACATGTAGCATTTTCTTCTTTTCCTACAATGTGTTCAAGAATCCACCAACTCGGGGTCATAAAAAACATGTTTAACTCTCACTGCCAATGTTGCCTTGGATAGGTTTTGCGGATAGCGTAGATCAAGATCAGACTGTGCAAAATGTGCAGGCTGATTTTCGATCTACACCTTCCGCTACCTCATGTTCATCTTTTACTAGAGTCAGCTCCAAACGCAACGTAAATTTATTCAAAGCCTTCGAAAAAAAGTAGAATGCATTTAATTGGTAGTGAGAGAGTTAACCCTTATCTTGCTAAATAACTGAAATAAAACTTCTAAGCCGATAGTAAAAACACAAATTTTGCTATTTCAAAGGGTTTTTTTTAAGGAAAATATATCCTTATCGGACAGTGTAGATCAAAGATCAGACTGCACGTTCTGTGCAGTCTGATCTTGATCTACACTGTCCGCATATGGTAAGTAAGTCGCGCATAGCAGCCTAAGGGTTAATAGATAAAGGATTCAGTTGTAAGGGGATGTAGTGGAGCGAAATGAAGCAATTGACTTTTCTGCCGATTTTGATTGACAGGTCATATCAACCAGTCAAAACGGAGTATAGGGCATAGATAATATTTGTGCTGTCAAATGACACAGATTGTCTTGAAAGCAAGATTTAGTTGTTTGGTGTTTGATCCATTTTCCATCATTATTTCAGTCATATCATAGCCATCAACCCACTAATCCATGCACTCCTGGAGTTTCTATAACTAGTACTTGGCACAATATTCCTCCCAAGCTACTGTCTGCCTTTTCTCGTAACCACCGTTGTAACTAGTGGTAAGAGTGGAATACATCGTGTAGCAATGACTATTATCAATCTTCTGAAAGTAATTGGCTGAGCTTGGGACTGGAACCAGCCACCCCCAGTGTCAAGCCCTGTACGCTACGGCCTTAGGTATTGGGCTCTAGCTACTTTCAGATAAACTCAGTTGAAAAAAAAAAAAAGTTTAGCCACGTGAGAGATAAATGGTCAATCTCAATACTCTAAAAGAGTTTTACACTACCACACCGTCCCAAGATTTAATGATCCTGAGGTAGAAGGCTTTTCAAGGTTGTGTTGGCCAGACCAAAGTAGCGGAGAGTTTAGATCGAAGATCAGACTGCGTAGTGTAATCTTGATCGGCACTGTCTGTATTAGTTAGCAACTATAGCTGAACCTAGCGTTTTAGCCTTTAACCAATCAATTCCGAATTTTTACAACCCCCGAGCCAGAAGACTTTTGAAAATATTGTAGGAAAAGGAGAAAATGCTGGTAATCAGCATTGTAACCGAGAATGTATTTGACCCTTTCAAAGACAAATCCATTTCTTTTAGCCACTTTAAATATATTGTATACAGCTGCTTTCAACAAGTTTACAAACTTGTCATCGCTTAAAGAAGATTTTGGATAAAGAAACGCGATGAAATAAATTTCGATCTTTCACCGAAAAAAACAAATATCGGCTATTTCGTCGCCTCCAGGTAAATTTCCGATATAGTTCTTTTTCAAGTAGCTTACTTGTCGCCCGTTTGACTCGTTTGAGATATCCATTCGTTTGGTTTCTGGATTATCCATTTTTTCTTCATTTCTTAGGACTGCTAAATTCTATTTTTCTTTAACTTACTTGATCCTCTCTAAATCAATTGGAACAGGCACAACGCATATATTGTAGTCGACAACCTATTTCATCACAAACAAAACCTTGGTGCTGTGACATATAACTATACTACTCAAACTTTGATAGGGATCATTTAGATATTTCAATACCGGTATATGTTACAAAAATATAATTTTGCTTAAAAAGCATTCATTTCCTCGAGTGGTTTATTTCATCAGTGTGGCAATGTTCCGTACTGAAAAACCATAGCTGATGCATGCCACATACACATATAGGCTGAATCTAAGATGGTGATCCCTAGCAAATTTTGAGTAGTATATTATGATCTCCTGTATTCTTACCATAAACACGTTTGATTATGAGCATTAAATGATGTCATACCCGTAAAAGCATTATGTGACGTCACAGGTAAAAGCTATGAACTCCAAAAAACATGGCTGGCATACACCTTTATGTCGATTCAGCTACCTTTTTCGATGACCGTTGCAAAGCTTAGAATCAAAGCACATGATAATATATTGCTCTCGTCACAACTATGATGTGAACTCTTGTCAAAGAAGTGAGTGCACATCAATGGCAGGGGTTCAAATTCATAATTCGAAAACGGGTTAAACAAAGGCTGGAAGATAAATGTCAGTCATAAAATTTGTGCAAAGTACTATGTTAAACCATATATCGCTTAAAAATTAAAAGACGCTCTGTGCAGTCGTTCGAGATTTCTATTATGATTACATAAACATTGTACCAGACAACCCCTTGTCTAAACGACCAAGACAGCTTTTGTCTTGTGGGAAAAGGAAATTTCTTTGAGAAATGGTTGTCATTCCTTGGTAACATTTAACCCTTTACAAGACGACAAAATTTCAGCCTTGTCCAAATTCAAAGCATTTGCAGACGACTAAATGCAATGAGACTCAAATGGTGCAAATTTCTTTGATAAAATAGAAAACATTGTGGGAAAAGGAGAAAATGCTGGTTATAAGCATTTTCTCATTTTCCCACAATATTTTCAAAAGGCTTCTTTCCCATGGTCGGCATTGTGCAGTAAAGGGTTAATATTTTGTCTGCAAATTGGGACAAGTCTAAAATTTTGTCGTTTGGAAAAAAGTGGAGGACATAATTCTGCATCAGTGGTTGTATTTTTGAAACCTGGTCGTCTGAAAGAGTCTTTGCAAAAGGCGTTATTTAAAGGGCAAATCAACAAGTTTCAGATATGGTTAATTTTCAAATCTACACTTATCAAATGGTAACCTGGTAATGTTGTAATTAGAAAAAAAAATTAGTAAAAGTACTTTTTTTCAATTCATATTTCTGCTTATTAAATTTTATTGCATCGCTTATCTCCCTTACTTATTGTTGCGTCCCTTGATTTGTGACGTCATAGGAGAGCTTGTTTCAATATGGACGTTGTTTACGATAGTGAACAGAGCGATATTGAAGACGAAGAAATAGACGATTCTGGGCCGGTAAGGCCGTACATGTACGAGCCAATTTTTAAAGAAACCTATTAAGTTTCTGATGATGAGGATAAAAGTAACTTTTCGCCCACTGATGACGAAAATGACGATGTTGTGCCGGACTTTTCAACGTGTTGAGTATTGCGCGCTATTGAAATACTTCTATTACGGGGCGAACATCGCTTACAGAAATATTATTCTATACATGATAACATTAAGTGTATGGCATAAACTTTGTTTCACGTGAAGCATTTTCAGTAGATTAACGGGCGGAATTAAACAACAACAAAAAAAAAAAAGAAAAAAATACGGTTTCAAGACAGTTCCACGACAAGACAGTTCCCCGACACTTTTGAAGACATTTCCCCGACACTTTGGTTTTATGTCAAATAACCCTTTTCTTGACTTTTACGATTGATAACCGTGAGATCTTAGTTCTAACTATTTGTTGATGGGTCCTTGTTGATATTTGTACCTTGTAAAGAATTCTGTAAACATTGACGGGTACAAGTTTATTCTCTCGAGGGTGAAGGGTTACACAATAAATCACGATTTTCATGAGAATAAGAATATTTTGAAGTGCTGTTAACCAGCTTGAAATTTGATAAAAGAATATGTTCTGAGATTATTAAGACTTAATTCTCAAAATTATTTTGAAAATTATTTTAGTTGTTTTTCTTACCATACAGAAATACATGAACATCAGAGAGAGGGAGAGAGGATCTACCTGTGTGAAATACCTTTTTGCTGTTTACCTTGTCCACATGATCCATTCAATGCAAAAATTTATCACACATGTATAGCTATTGTATTTTCCATATAGAGCTTCTCTGTGAAAGTCTTAAACTCTGAATTGTAATTTGTTCAGTTGTTGTTTGTCTTATGCAAATTGTTTCAATTTGGGTAAGTCTCAAATTGGTCTACCGTCTACTAGGGACTGAGCGGTTAATACTGACATTCCGGTCAAATTGCAGTATAGACGACTTCAGATTCATTGTAAAAATATAGAAAGAGCTGGTAACTATCAATTTGTCCTTTATCCACAATATTTTCTATTTTTAACTCTTTACCAAACGACAAAATATTAAACAGGTCCAAATTGAAATCACTTGCAGACGACAAAATAAAGTTAAATATTTCAAAAATTGAAATTTGTTTCCAGCAGAGTAGAAAACATTGTGGTTAAAGGAGAAAATGCTGGCTACCAGCACTATCTCCTTTTCCTACAATGTTTTTAAAAGGCTTCTGTCTCAGGGTCGTAAAAACTTGGGATTGATTGGTAAAGGGTTAAATATAAATCCCACACATTGGGCACGAGTTTTGTTTTGGTTCCCAGGAAGCAGCATCCGAAGAGATTAGTACGAGTTGTATGAACTTGTTTCTCAAGAGGTGTAAAATACATGTTAAAATTGTTACCAAACATCAAATTTATTGACTCAACCGAATTGAAAGCATTTGGAGTCAACAAATTAAATTTTACTCACATGTTTGGACTTGTCTTTGATGGGGTAGAAAACATTGTAGAAAAAGGAGAAAATACTGGTTACCAGCATTTTCTCCTTTACCTACAATGTTTTCAAAAGGTTTTTGTTTCTTCACAAGGGTCGTTAAAACAAAGGATTGTTTGGTAAAGGGTTAAACTAAATTAAACTAAATTCCAATAAATAATCACATTTTATCGGTCATATTTAAATGCTGTGGATTTGAAATATTTAGACTTGTCCACTCCACACCGAAAGTATTTGCAGATCACAGATCAAATGTGGCCTTGACAATAGGTTTGAGGGTAGAAAATATTGTAGGAAAAGAAGATAACTCTGGGAATCAGGACCTTTATCTTTTTTTCACCCTGTCCTCAAAAGCCTTCTCCATTAGGGTGGTTGAAGATCAGAATTTTGAGGTAAAAGGTAAAAGAATTGGTGTGTGAGCCTGGTCAAAAACATTCTGTTTCTTAATTTAAAAAAAAAAAAATGTGTTATTTTAATTTTCTCACTTTTGTCTGATTATCAGAGAAAATGACTTGTGTCAAATTATATGCATTTTCAAAATTTTCATACTGACATGTTCAAAACATTTTTCTCAGTAGCCTGTCTAGAAGACATAATATGGATAGGAAAAGGAAATATATCCACAAATCAAAATTGTATAGATATAATTCAAAATTTGTTCAAAATGCATGTAAGTTGTCAAATCATTTTTAAGAGTGAAATGTCAAAGAGAAGTAGATCTAGTGTATGGGATAAAAGCTGTAACATGGGTTTACTGTCACCAACAAACATTACAGTGTAAAGGGGTGAGATATGCAAATGTTATGTAACCATATCCTGTATTGTTTCAACTGGTCGGTGTTGGATTTACATTTATGACCATGATTAGGGGTAGCCAGATACTGATTTCACCCTTTACCATACAAACCCTAGATCTAGTTTCCAATACCCAAAGAAAGAGTGTTTGAAAAACAGTGTGGGAAGAAAATGATGTTTGCTGTTCAAAGAATGATTATTATCCCTTGAAAGTTTACATCATTTGAACAATGTCGACTATGTTATTTGCAAAATTTATGTTATGAATTTGGATGAATCTATAATTTTGTTAAATGTTGAAATCATTTGGAAAAGGGAGAAAACGGCAGCATTTTCTCTTTGTTCAGAATGAAGTGGTAATGTAGAAAAGGGTAAATTAGTACGAATAACAATTCATGTATTCCAATTTCAAGAAAAAGGAAATTACCTACTTCATGTTGGATTTTCTTTTTGGAAATTGCCGTTGCGGAATGTCTGTCTTTCGGAGTTTCGGTTTAAGGCCTATCTCCTTTCGACTCGGAGTTTCAACTAATGTCGGCACAGCGTCAGGTTTTAACCGCAGGCTAAAATTCCTATAACCAACTTCTTTTGCGAGTTTTGGACTTATTAAGAACTGA
Organism: Hippopus hippopus; assembly: GCA_946811185.2. Lineage (NCBI taxonomy): Eukaryota > Metazoa > Mollusca > Bivalvia > Cardiida > Cardiidae > Hippopus > Hippopus hippopus. Next base: position 40,218,302 of record OX328097.1, read on the forward strand.
CTGTCATCGAAGTATTTCAGACACAATTTCGAATGAACCGATGGCAAAAAATCCGTCGCTACTGTCCGGCCCCGGTTTAAATAATGAATCCATAGTTCCCTCCTTTTTAATTCCTTCGGAAATTTGAAAATACTACTTCTATGAGTTCCCGAATTGACGTTGCAGCCATAGGTTGCACAATTTACCATTTTGTCGGCTCAATTCTCAGTTAATACTCGGATATCTGCATACAATCATCCGCGTTCCTACTTAATGTCTACTGACGGTATACACAGAGTGACTCGACAATGACGTCACACATGCACGGGAGATAAGCGAATCAGGGGAAGTAAGCCATGTACCATTTTTAGGGCCGTATATCAGCGTGACAATTCGGCCGTGGTTTATGGCATGTTACAGGGTGGTATTTATGAAAAATGACGGACACATGTTTAACTGACATCATTTGGAGCTGATTAAAGGAAAAAACAGTCTGGTCAAAATATTTTAGGATTTGCCCTTTAAAAATTAAGTTATTTTCGTAAAACATGCATACTTGGCATGAGTCAAGGTTCAAGACACAAACCAACTAACAGTGTAATACCAGTTTAGAGGTGCTATTTATCTTTTGTAATCTGTAGTAAAAAAAATCTTTGTGCAAAGTACTATGTGAAACCATTGCCTTCGTAGACAAATTTGCACGATTGTAATATATATATATATGAATTACCCTTTACCTAACAACAAAATTTTTACGACTGATTCAAATTGAAAGCATTTGTAGACGACAAATTTATGGTGGTCCAAATGACGAAATTTGTCCTGGATGGGGTAGAAAACATTGTGGGAAATGGAGAAAATGCTCACACAACACATATATTCCCTTACGTAAGAGGTAATCACTCACTCACTCAAATACCCCCACCCACACCAGCACCCACCCACTTACTCTCTTACTCACTCAAGGGAAGAGAGCTAGAGAACAAAAAATATACAGATGGATAATGAACGAATGACCGAATGAAATGCATGAACGCTTGAACGAATGAATGGCGTAAACTTAAGTTTGATATTTATTGTTATACATGCTCTGCTTTCATGTTATATTATCAAGTGTAAACAATGATGTTGATGAATACATAATAATTGCTGTTGTATGTAGACCATTCAAACATGTGTGTATCATTTTCTTCTCTTTTCTTACTTGTCAAAGAGTGGTATTCATTCCCACGATAAGTAGGGTCTGTAGTGGAATTTTGTCTTGCAGAAAGTAAGATTTTTCAGGACGACTCCATTTTTTGTTTGATATCTCGGCAACGATCGGTACATTCACCTTATAGCGTGAATGACTAATTTGAAGAACAAATAACGTTCTGAAGATGCCAGTGTCTTTCATTATGTGTGGACTGCACTTACGACGTAAGCATTACAAATTTTAACATACATATATAGACCATTATGCTAATCAAAAGCTACACAACAATATTTTCAAAATTTAGATAGACTAATGTTAGACAGCATCTTTCAGTTGTGATAAGACAAGTCCTTTGTATTTTCAGAAATTTGGTCATGATTCATCAAACAAATGTATACGAGGCTTTCGCTTTTGGAGTGAAGTGTATAAAACAGGAATACAGAGAATATACATGTCTTAAATTAGTAACCGACTACTAAGTTTTTGAAAGGAAGCCCTAATCCACTGGTGCGGATCAACATATTCAGAGCCGGTCCACATTATTCAGAGCCGCTTCACATAATCGGAGCCTTTGTTTATTTATGTCAATTTTGTGTTTATTCTTATCGATTCCTTGCCAACAACGGACAGAAAAGTTCAAGACAATAATTCACGCTTTTATGACAACAAAAGTCTCTCTTATTTGCTAATTTAATGGCAATATTAGTCTGAAATTAGGTCCTTGACGTATTATTTAGGCTACGGTCAACCCACGGCAGAAATGATTCAGACAACACTGTTCACATTCTACAATTTTCCATGGTGTAGAAAGCACGTTGAAATACCAGAGCATTGCATGACATTCTCTTTTTTCCGAAATTCAAAGACATAAGAACACATTAGTACAAAGAATGACAAGCTTGCCTGTTTTTCATTTGTTTTTGAGCGGCTATTTTCGGAACCGGAAGACCAACACGACATTTTATCGTCAGAGCCATTTGCTCTGAATATGAAGTTTCCTACCCGTGATATGGGTGACGCCCCCTGAAGACTGTTAGTATTGTTAGTACGGGGGATAGTGCAGATACGGGACGAAACCCGTTCTAAATTACTCTTGGTTCTTAACATGCTCGTTGTATAGCACCGTCACACGGTACCTCGGTTAAACGTCTCATCCGAAAGACTATTAAGAGTTTAGACTAGCCAGCCATGGGAATCGAACCCATACCCTCAGGTGATCCGAAACATCACGTTCGCGAGTCCTACGATCTACCAACTGAGCTCTGCGGGCTGGTCAACTGTCCTTTGTGATTGACTGAATTTGCGTTTGTTTATCGTCGCCACCGGTTGCCCATATGTGCGACGCCTCTGAAGACTTTTAGTTTTGTTACGGGGGATAGTGCAAGCTGCAGGACGAAACCCATCCTAAGTTACATCTGGTTCTTTAACGTGCTTGGTGAATAGCACCGTCACACGGGACCTCGGCTAAGCATCCCATCCGAACGACTATTAGTAATTTTAGATGGCAAGTAGTAGGCTTCGAACCTACACCTTCAAGTAACCCAAAACTTGATGTTTACAAGTTCTACGCTCTACCACCTGAGCTATGCGGGCTGGTCAACTGTTGGTCGTCCGTTTGGTAGTAATTTTTATAGTTCTAAAAGGGCGGGGGAAAGAGGAACAATACCGTTTGTAGGTAAAGGTCAAGAAGTTAAATATTTATTCATGATTATGACCTTCTTCTCTTCAGTAGATCGACTTTTCCAATTCCTTTCACAGACACAGTTATATACTGTACCAAAAGGTGTAACGAATGATTCCCGTTGGCCAAAGTTTATGAAACATACGCATGTGAACGAATCAACAACAACAGCAGCCGATTTATTGGCAGTACAAGGCCACCGGCCCAAATTTCGATGGATTTCTACAATCGTCACGTCTAACTTATTTCCCTTAGATTATAGGTAAAGACATTGACAAACAGCTGAATAGTATTGTAGGCCTACTTCATCATACACTACTCAAAGTTTGCTAAGCAATAAGAATATTGTTGTACATATCTCAAGTTGTGGTTAAATTTTTAGTATTTTTTCTTGTTGAACATGTACCTCGTGCTTTATTTATTATTGTATATAAAGATTTTACACTTGTTATGCACTATTTTGATTCTATTATTATTTTTAACTGGATGGTCACCAAAACAATTGTTTTTCTAAAACGATTAAAAAATTTGCGAAAAAAAGCCGGCGATTAATTTGGTATGGGCCTAATAACAAGTATGTGACCCTTGCTATCAATGACAGCTTGGCATCGTCTTTGCATGCCCCAAATTAGGTTTTGGATAACCATTATGTTGAATGGAATTCCATTCTTCGAAAAGGAATGCACTAAGATGCTGAATGCTTTGCGGCTGGATCTGACCTGCTGAAAAGCGGATCTGTAACTCATTCCACATGTGTTCAATTGGATTTAAGTCGTGGGAACGGGATGGCTAATCCATATGCTGGATTTATTTGTAATGAATATCCATTTTGGACCCCTTGGTTTATTACAGTATTTTGTTCACATGCATGAACACGCTCAGAGCTCTGTCGTATCTGAAATGATTTTGCGAATAATAGTAGATTAATAAATGGGTCATCTGGGCATGTTTTTGCCAAATTTTTATAAAAATGCCCAGAATGCCCATACGATTTTTGTATAAATCTATTTTCTCATAATTCTAAAGAAAATAAATTTCATCATCCACTAACCAACGCATCAATTCACCCACTAACCAACGCATCAATTAACAATTGTGTCCACTAACCAACACATCAACTAATGTGCGGGGCTCCACCATATGTCGACGCAGGATAAGTCCATGCATGAGGGGGCCATCTAATTACTATAATCATTTTACCATAAATTCAAAAATAAAGAAAAAATTTTTTTGAATTTTTTAAATTTTAAGCCATAAAATAATTCAAAATATGGAACCGTTAAAAGAGTTTCTAAAAGAGTTAAACTTAGATAAAAATAAAAGTTTAATGAAGTCTATAGATAACATGGAAGAAAGTTTGTTAAATATGGATATAGTTAAAGATAAATTTAAAAATTTAATTTCGGATAAAGAATTATTAGCGAAATTTGCTATACTTTTATCTAATTATGTAAATAGTATTTTAGATTCTATAAACCCCAAAATCAATCAATATGATGATATAAAAGCTTTTTTTTTTACTCAAACTTATGAAATAAAAAATATATCTAAAAAAAATCTAAGAAATAAAATTTGTATATTGTCGGGAATTAAATCAGATAAGAAATTAACTAGAAACCAACTAATATACAACTATGTGGCGCATATTTTTGATAAGTTTGGAAAACAAGAATCAATAAGATGTCCTCGCATTAGTGAAATAATAAAAAATAAAAGCAGGCGTGTTGAAGATATACATGAAGTAAAAAATAAGGTAATTAAAGATATTGTGTTTTTAGGTTAAGAAAGTTTTTTACAAATATAATTTAATCAGTAAAATTAAATTATATTTTATGATGCCCCCAAGCTAAAGTATCAATCTTGTCTTCCAAAACAAACCTTTTATCATCACTTGACCCTAACGCTTTTTTGTTTAACTCTTTAGTAAATATATTATGCTCCCTACTTCTTAAAACAACCATCTTTCTATACTGGTCCTTTTCTGTAAGCAAACACTCTTTGTAATTATTAAAGTTTATCTCTTTCTTAACAACTGATTGTTTAACACCTTTACATCTTTTATCTTCCTCACCATCTAAAGTTTTATAAGCATACATTTTTGCTCCTAAACCAACAAACTCAGTCATAATTTTACCACCTAACTCATCTTTAAATTTACCAACTACTCTAGCATTACAATCATTTTTTAAGAAATGGTCTTTAGGATAATTGCTTGTATCAAACATTTCAACCACATCTTTCTCCATATCCTTATATAAATCCTCAGTTTCTATTTCGAGAATAAAACTATCTGTATCAGTATAACACATTCTAACCTTTTCACCATATTTAGGTTTAAAGTAATTATAAAAAGTTTTTTGCATATGTGTTTTACTAATGTCTAAAATGCTTAATCCTGAGTAAATAGGTTTATTATATTTCAACTTAGTGTTTTTCATGTGTACCGCTGTTAGGTTTTCATCGAATATTTTTTTGTGCTCATAGTTTGGTTTTGCTATTAATTTTTTACAACGCTCTTCACTAGAAACCAGTTCTATCGTTACTCTGTTTCTCAGGTTTTCCATAGTTTTACCAAAAACTGAATTATTCATTAATTTAAAAAAATCTTTTTCGAAATTATTTTTAGCCGCTTTTCTTAGTTCAATGTTTGTATCAATATATGATTTAAGCCATGGGCTTTCCTCAAACTTAATTCCTCGATGTATTTTAGTAATTTTTAAACCTAAATCAACGCATGTTTTTAAAGTTTCATGATGAATAATGTAATTTTTTTTATTATTTAAGTTTGGAATAAGTTTTTCTACTTTTTCTATTTTTAAACGTTCAGGTGCTAAAGGAAGGTCATTATGTAAATCGTGTAATTCTTTAGGATATTCTAAATCTACTTCTAATATACATGGTATTTTTTGCCAAATTTCTAATTCTTTATTTGTCATCCATTTAAAACCATGTGTAGGAAGAGGACGACTCATTGCCCAAGGATAAAGACTGTTTGCATCTATATATAATAAATATTTTGATGGTTTACTAGAATCATATAATTCACCCATATACTTATTATTTGCTTTTGCATATCTTTTACTACACATACTAACACCTCCTCTGATACCCTTTTCACACATTAAAAGCATATCAATATCAGATAAAAGCTCTAGGTTTACTTTCGTTATTTTTAATGCTGCATCCCAAGCTAAACCAGGAGCTGTATAATACCAACTAGGGTCTAAATTATAGTTTTCACGACAAACATCTCTAAAGTTCTCAAAAACATCCGCTAAAAGCAATACATCTATTTCATTGTAAAGTTCTAAGTAATCCTTCAACGTTTTCATGTTAAAAGTTTTCCAAACCTTTTGTGCATGAGCATAATCTTCATCACTAATTCCTTCTTTGTTTAAGCTTGAGTAAAATGCTTCTTTAGGTGGTAATTTCTCTTCTTTAAGTTTATCAAATGAATCTAGGTACTCATAAGGAAAAACTCCTTTTCTCCTAACCAATGGTAGGAGATTCTTAGTGAAATATCTCGATAAAATTTTTAATTGATTTTCTTCTAAATTACTTGAAAGCTTATCTAAACTAGAACTCATAAACTTAAAACTATCAAGAAACCTAATTTTATGTGGTATACTTTTCCCAACCCAAATATCTTTACTAAAACTAATATATTTCTCTTCATTATTTGGAATACAATCAATCTTCCCTTCAGATTTGCCAAGACATTTAATAAAAAGATGAGCGTCATATCCACTAAGATTATGAAGGTATACAGGTGTGAAGTTAGGATTTTTAGCCTTTAGATTGCATTCATTGTGTGCGGCACCTCTATATTTACCTGTAAAATGGCAATGGTCTCTTACTCTATAATTAGCATGATTAAACTCCCCACCACAAATCCAACAGTGTGTTTGTTGTCTATGTTTCATTTCTTTCCCTATTGTAATTTCAATAGGTTTTGGGTTTTGACGATATTCTTGATGAATTTCTCGTATATCATCTTCTAACCAGTTTATAAAAACTTCATTAGCATTTTCTCCAACATAACTTCTTTTTATAGGCGACCTAACATTATTATCAAAACATTTTATAATATAAACAAAACTACAAGGTACATGCTTTTGGCGTTGTATAGTATAACTTTTTTCTGGGTTTGGTTGGCATGTGTGCATTGGTTCCAAAACACTTTCAAAATCAGCGTATACAACAAAGGGAACCTCAAGTTTTCTAGAATGGTTTTCAAAAGCTAACCAGGTATCTGGTTTTGGCATTTCTAAAGTAATAGGTTCGTGTTCGTTACAGTATTTTTTATGTTTTTCCAAAAGTTCTTTACTACCAAAATGATTCAAACAACGTTTACAAAATTCTATATTTCCATTATGAGTACTCGTTATTTGTTTTTTAACTAATTTATTAAAGTTTTTTATGAGAGCGTAGTGCATGTTTTCCTCATTTTTAATAAAAAGAAGGTCAACATGTTTACTTTTTTCACATTTTGTAAGCCTAAGCGGATAAATATATTCCTGGTACCCATATACGTTTACACTAATTTCAGGATTTTGTTTTTCAAACTTATCAATATCCTTAAACGAAACAGGATACTTTATTCCCTCCATATTTAAACTACTTTCCTTTTCTTTCAAAGCTTTATCAACTATTTCTGGATGATTGTCTTTTGGGTTATCCTCTCTTAAAACACACCATAAAAAACATTTATCATCTTTATTTTTCATATTGATAACTGCTTTTTTGTTAGCAATCCATTTTGGTAAAGGTAGCCAACCATTAGCTCTTAAAGGAACATAAGTAGCTGTGTGTATTTCTAGTTTTACGATACTCCCAAAAGTCCAACCACTACCTTCTCTTTGGAACTTAGCTAAATTTTCTAAAACTTCATCTATCATTGTATTCAATAAATCCTCTATTTCTCCCCTGTTTAAATTTAAATGTTGATTGCTATGAAAAGCACGTTCCACGGGGCCTTGGTCAATATCTGTCATTAACCACATTTTACACTTAAGTACAAGTTTAACCTTTGTTCGTAAATTATTTCGAAGAGTATTTATAAGAGGTGTCCACGTTTCTGTGAAAAATCTTTGCGGGTTATAATTTCTTCTACCCTCTATAACATATTGATTAACAAACTCTCTAAATGCTGAGCGCTCTCTTCTAACCTCAAACGGTTGTCTTGGTGGATAATTCTCTCTAACATTTTGAACAATTTCATTAAAAACTTGCGGTAATTGATCTTCTTCAACATTACCAGTTAACCAATTAGTAAAATTATTAATTCTTTGTTGAACTGATTGTGGTATAATACTACTTACAGCTCTTCCAACATTTGACGCAGCTCTTCCAACTATATTAGAAATTCTGTTAAACCATGACATTTTATAAAGTAAATATAATTTTCTTATCTTAGTATCAAAAAATTTATTATTGAAATTATATATATATTAAATTCTATTAATATATATATAAAATGTGGGATGAAGAAGAATTTATGAAAAGATATACTAGAGCTGAATTAATAAAATTATGTGAAACTAAGGCACCTAAAGGATATGGTGATGAAAGAGGTATGAAAAATCGACCTAAATATGAGTTAGTTAAAAGACTTGTTAGTAGGGGTATCAGACCAGATTTAAATAAAAAAACAATAAAAAAAACTGGTTGGAAACTTTGGGAACTTAATAAACGTTAATCTTATATTTATCTTTCCAAACCCTTCCATTCCAATTCTCAATCGTTTGTGGACTGCGGTCTATAAATTGACCTGCTTTATAAATGGATGGAAAGGTTTTTATTTCTCCAGTTTCAACATCCTCTAAACTAACTTTCTTAGGATTTTTCATAATAGTTTTTAATCTATCAAACTTAGGGTCTGTGCTTTTTTCTTCTTTAGGTGATTCACTCGGAAACAATCCATGTTTTTTTACCAACTCAACTAAACGCTTTTTATCCCAGTATGAGTAGAAATTTATATTATTTTCTTTAAGAATTTTTTTTAAATCTGTAGTCTTTATCATTTTTATATAAAAAAGAAAAAATCTTGATACACTACACTCATTTTATTTCCATCAGACTGAAAGTTAATTAACCTATCACTAATAATAACAGCATATGCCTCTGTATTCGCAAGCACATTTTCAGTAAAATGTGCTTTGATTTGGATATCAGTGACAGAGTATTTCAATTTCTCACTCTGTTTGGAAACATCAAACAAAAACAAAGGATAAAGGGTTTTATAATCTGAGGGAGTAATGTTAGGGTTTGACACCATTTCATTCATGTTATAAAACTTAGACCTAAATAGAGAAGCGTCCCCATACGCTCTACTAAATTGGTTTGCGGTAAAACTGAGATTATAATCAACAGCGGGATATCTAGTAGCATTTAACGTAACATAAATGTTTTTAACGTTTCTATGGTCAAATATAGCTGGATTTTGTTGTTGGTCACCGCTTTTACCAGTCTGAAAACCAACAATGATAAAACGTGGCACTTCAGGTGATGATTTGACAGCAAGTCTCCAGGTAAATGATGTTGACTCGGGAACCGCAATAGAGTCACACTGCCTCATTCTATATCCAACCGGTATTTTTTCTTTTTTCTCAATAATTTTATAAAGTTGCATTTTCTCTTCATCTGCAGGTAGCACGTGTGGTATAAACCAAGATACTCTAAGTAAATTAATTCTACCATCAGCAGGAGCAACACCATCTCGAAAGATTGCATCATTATCATTATTTCTCGTTAATGTGAGAGTTTGCTTCATTCCATACAATATCTTATCATAATCATCACAAAAACCAAATATATGTTTTAATGGAACTCTGAAGCTAAAGGTACCTCTTGGAAGAGGATCATTAATAATATAATTTCTTCTTACAATAAAACCAGTGTTTCCGGCACCTGCGTTAGCTGCGGTATCTTTATACCACAATTGATTTAACCCTTGTGATTTAGAGAAATCATCCGGATATTTTAACAAACCAAGCATTGTAGTAGCCTGACCAGGATTCAATACAGATTCAATCTCCATACCCGAAAGTTGATACTTAATATTTTTAAAAAGATACATGAGACCATTGTTTGTTAAAGAAATATTAGTGTTAGCATCATAAACTGCTCCAGTATCACTTCTTACTAATTCGCCTACAATAAGTAAATAACTTTCACTAGGATGAGTAAAAATATCTTGAGTCTCAATGTTAATCCTAATTTCTCCTCCTGCGTTGTTGAGATTGGTACCAGTGATTGGTTCATACTCATGGTGTTCATACTCATTAATACTATCATCTTTTAAAATTGGTTCGGTTATTTTTAGAATATCCATTTTATAATAGTAATTATAATTTTTAAATGAAATAAAAATTATAATTGTTCAAAATAAAGCTGGGGAAAAGACTTATTATTATCATTAACAAACACACCTCGAAGTTTAATGCTTTTTGCAGTATTCAGTATAGCTTTAGGATAAACTCTATTACCGTATACAAGTTTTATTTCAGGTATACCCAAATTTTTTAAATATTCATTCACCTTTTCCTCAATCTCTTTCATCTTGGTTACCTTTTCAGGAGATAACTTCACAACAGCTTTTTTATAATTATATTTCGTTTTATTAATTTCAAGGATATCACAATCTTTTATGTTTAAAGAAGCGCCTACTATTTCAATAGTAGCACTATTGTATTTTTCATGATCTACACGATTAAAATGTAACATTCTTTTTATATAATGAATATAATTTTCTTAACTTATTCATACTGTTTTAATACCCGCTCCACTGTTTAACCTTTTAACTATGTCTTGAATAGCAATGGCACTTCCATCTATTAATGTACTAATGTTTTGTGTTTTAGGAGGAGTATTATATTTTTGTAAAATTTGCTTCGATTTTGGTGTTAAAGCTTTCGTAACTAATTTTTTTCCTGCTTCTACTGCTGCACTTTTTCCAACCTCTAAAGCTTTCTTTGCCCCTTCCTTAGCTACACTCTTTCCTACATCAAGGGCAGAAGACGCAATTTGTTTAGCTGCACTACTAGTAAAAAGCCTCGCTAAAAAGTTAGCAATACTATCAAAGATTCCGGAACCACCGTATGAATATCTTGTTTTAAATCCGTGTTTCTTAGTGATTATCATCTTTTTTATAGTATAGACATTAAATTTTTATAATCGTGTGAATTTAAAACACCTTGTCTTTTTAATTCATCACAAATGCTTACTACCTCATTTCTTACACCTGTATTACCTGCTTCTTTACTTGCCATCAACAGGTCTAGTCTTTCTAGTAATGCGTTAGGGTCAGATGGGATAACAATTCCTTTTCCTTCAGGCTTTTTCATACTAATCCAAAAAGGTTTAAGAATTTTAGCCCATTTTTCCCCTTTAGAACTTTTAGGATATCGTTCATCTGGGTCGTTATTTCGATAAAGAGCGTTGGTTTTTTTCATTAAATAATAATATTTCATCCTATCCTCATCTGTATAAATTAATCTTGGGTGTTTAGCAACAATTAACTCCCAAAAACCAGGTGTTCCCATATATATATCTGTACCAAGAAGAATATCATCATGCTCAATTATGACAGTTTTGTCACCAATAACAAATTTACCACCTTCATCACGTATTCCATATGTTTTATCAATATCTTCACCACGATATTTTGTTAGATACTCTGTTGCAAGTGGCCCAATGTCAAATGTGCCTCTATGTTCTTTTAATTCCTCTTTCTCAATAATTGGTTTTTCACCAGAGGGATAAGCTTCTATTGTTGGAAATTCTGGTAGTTTAATAGCTTGTGGTAACTGTTCGATACCTTCTTTAATAGGTTTAAGTCCTTCTGTAATCTCCTTTGTTGTAGTTTTTTGCGTTTCTGTAATAGGTCTAAAAAACTTTGACAAATCAGTTTGAAGTTGTTGTTCACCTGTTCTCTCTGCTAGTAGATTATTACGAATATTCTTTTTCGTTTCGAGATACTCTTTTACAAGTAAATCTCTTTTTGCAGGGTCAGTTATTTTTAGAAATGACATTTTTAATTAGCAACATATTTTTTTAACATAGATTTTATCATAGTTTTTAACATAGATTTTATCATAGTTTTTAACATAGATTTTATCATAGTTTTTAATATATAAGAGCATATATAATGCTTTTATATATTTATTCATCTCCTATTTCACATTGGCATTTACATCTAAAACTTGGTAACTTAAAAGGTATACTAGACAGTATGTTTGTTTTCAACAAGCCTCCGAAAGGACTCCCTCGCTTCTTGCCTCCCTTTCTCAATCAAACTTTCCTTTTCTTCTGTTGTTACCTTCTTCTTAAATTTACTTCTTATTTCACTCTTCATATCTTCATATTTATTCATTTCATCCATTATCAACTTAAACTCATCATCAGATATGTGGTTATCCATTAAAGCCTTTGATACATGATTATCTATAGTATTAAGTTTAGCAGCAGCAAGCATTTGAATCTTCAAATGTTTTTCAGCTTTAGCAGTAGTTTTCCTAACAAATATTTTACTAACCAATGAAGAAAGACCAATTACGCCAGCGGCACTCTCTAATCCAACAGCAACAGGTGCCGCGGCAACCGTAGAAAGCAAAATAACACCTGCACCACCCAATGCTAATGAAACAACAACCAATGCACCTTCAACATTATCAACTACTTTAGCCATTCTAGCATATTTCTTATTCAATCTCTCCCTTTCATTTATTTCCTTCTTTAGGAAATTTTGTACTTCAGATATTTTTTTAAGTCTATAAGAATGACCATTATCCATTACTTCCATTTCAATAGGTGGGGCGCTTGCGGTACCTGGTTCTTTAGGTAATATAGGATATATTTTATTAGGGTGTTTCTGATCTGTATCTGCCATTTTATTAATATAGTAATTTTTTTTATGGCAAATATTTTAGATAGCAGAATAACTCTCCCCCAGGTATTTCGATTGGTTTTTGCGAGAAATTATAAATGTAGACTAAGATATCATTAACATCATTATCAAGATGTATACCATTAGAAATGGTTAAACTATCTTTCCATTTATTACTAATAGATATCACTACAACTCCTCGTGTAGCTATATAACCAAATCCTAACGGAACTCTCATACCATTATTAGGAGGAATCTTGATAGTTACTTGTGAGTATATTTTCCATTTTAGAGAATCTTGTTTTAAGGGTTGATATCTTACTCCATGTAAATGAGGTTTCCAAAATATAGTTTTATGTTGGGTAGTAATATTAGGTTTTATACCAAATTTATGTATATCCATTTTTTATTTGTTGTAAATAATATTTATAATATAGCCCCTAAGATAGGGATATTAGCAAATGGACTATTAGGTCCAAGTAAAAGTCCTTTTCCATCATACATTTTTCCTCCTTGCTTTAAATACAACCCATCACCAACGGAATTTAATCCTTTACCTTTGTATGGTTTTAAGTATAATCCACTTCCATCAGTTTCAACTTGACAAACACATCCTCCTTTTTTAAGATAAAGACCTGACCCCAATGCTTTCGAAACACCTGTTTGAGCTAATCCAGAAAGAGCACCAACACCTAAAGCTGGTAAAACGGTTTTTGCAAGCATCGGTAAAGCCCTAGCAGCTAACCCAGCTAACATTCCGAGGAAACCCCCTTCTATTTTCATGTTATATTTAAGTTGTTTTGTAGTCATTCTAATAGTTATACCCACACCATCCTCATAGGCTTTAGCCATTTTCTTTGCTTGTGAATTGGTAATTGCTAAAACATCATTACCTTGTAAATCTTCATGACCTAAACGAATACTTACTGGGCAACTAGCTTTAACAGCATGTTGAAGTTTTTGCTTTTGCCCTTCAGATATATTTACTTTAACATTAGTGTAACTTGTCATTTTATATACGAGTATTTTTTTATTTAGCTTATCTCGCTTCTCTAATATGAAACCTAATCGTTAATTTTTCACCTCTAAGATTTAGTAAATTACCATCTTGGTCCGTAATATCTACATTTAGGTTATGTATTTCATTTAACGTTATTGGTAAGTATACTAAATTAACTGGTGACTCAATTATCTTATATCCAGGTGCAACATCTGGGAAAAAAGAGTAAATAGTATTTCTTGGTGTACCATTAACGTAACTTCCTGAGATAATATCTATGTTAACTAGCAAACTATTTATGCTAAGAATGTTTACTACATCCTCTGACTCGTGAAATCCTTGCGTATATTTAGCTCGAGTAAATCCTAATACTTTAGCGATGGAACCTGGTTGATTAAAATCTACTTGATAATTATCATCAATAATAAGAACAGACTTTAGGGTATTAGTGTTCGCAGAAAAGTTAATAGGATACTCTTCATTAACTCTATCGTAATGGTCATTTTTTCTCATTTCCTGACGAATCGTATCATTAATGTCAACGAGGTCATAACTTCCTTCAGGTATTTTTATTTTAATCCATGTGGTGCCATTGTCTGGAGAATAAACGAATGTGTTGTTCGTTTCATCAATGTTTGGAAAAGAGTAGTAAGTTTCAAGGTTTACCATAGCTATTTCATATACTTTATTCTTTTCCAGTTGAATTGGAGGATTAAACCTTGTTCTAAAACGTGTTTTGTTGTCGCTTACTATGATTTGAGACGATGATTTATGGCTCGTATTTTCTACAATTTGTCCTAAAAGTTCTTCCATTTTATAATATTTAAATATTTTTTATACTGATTTAGGTATGTAAAAATTATCAAAACCGTTTCTATACTTTCCATCATGTTTTTTACTGGTTAAGTCAATAATAGCGAAACCATGTGGTCTTTCCCATGCCTTTTGACAAAACTTTCTAAACTCATCCTTAGGCATATCTTCACCTACATGATCGCTATAAATATGATTAAGGTTTTTTAGGTCTTGTGGGAAAAGGCAAATAAAATTAGCGTTTTCTCTTATAGTTTGCCTTGGTAGTCTAAAATAATTCTGGGAGAGGTAAAAGCAGTCAACATTACTATGCCTTCCTCGAACGTAGTAACACTCACATTTATTTTGCTTTTCTAAAAGTAAATCATCGAAAATTATTAAATTTTTATTTTCTAAGTTTAACTCTCTCGGATCAGGTACATCACTAACATTTTCAAAGAAGTTGCAATTTATATCTGATTTGTTTTTAATCGTTTTAGCCCATTCTTCAACTAAAGCTATTGGTGGAATGTTTACTTCTTGTATGTCATCACGCATGTTAAACAATCTTAAGATACATTCTTTTGGTAGTTTTTCTTCAAAAGCCTTTTTTAGTATTCGGTATTCCGGTTGAAAAAGACTTTTTCCAAAAACATTTAAATCGTTGTAGTCAAGCCAATCTGGTCTGAGTAAAAGGTTTAACAATAAAGTAGTTTTACCACATGATGATTTACCTATAATTAAACCCCTAATACTTTTTGGTAAAAGGGAGTGATTAAATCTCTTTGATACTACTTCATTCCATGATAAGTTCATAATATCCATTTTTATTTAAATATTTTTATTTTTTTATATAAAACAAAATGTATTGCGTTAAATGTAAAAAACATACAGATACGAATGATATAAAATATTCTGTTTCTAAAAATGGAAGAAATATGATGCAGGGGAAATGTGTTATTTGTGGAATAACTAAATCACAATTTATAAAAAAAAAAACTACCGGGAGTAGTATATTAAATAAATTTATAAATAATTTACCCGTTGAAATGCATCTACCAGGACACAATTTTACAGGGCCAGGTACCAAACTAAATAAAAGACTCAATCCAGATTTAACACCAAAAGAGTGGAGTAAACCTATAAACCGTGTTGATAAAGCTGCTTATCACCATGATGTGTGCTATCTTCAACACAACGATACTGCTACAAGAAACGCAGTGTGTGATAAGAATATGTTAACAGAGTTAGAAGGTATTTACAATCCTAGTATTAGAGAAAAAATGGAAAGAGGTTTGGTAAGT
This sequence comes from Hippopus hippopus, assembly GCA_946811185.2. Classification (NCBI taxonomy): domain Eukaryota; kingdom Metazoa; phylum Mollusca; class Bivalvia; order Cardiida; family Cardiidae; genus Hippopus; species Hippopus hippopus. The sequence continues at coordinate 40,234,139 of OX328097.1, forward strand.
AGACTCATTGGAACAAAAATGAAATTTGGAATGGGAGTAAAAAAAAAAATTTAGCGGAAGAATTACATAAACCCGTAAAAAGAAAATTTAAGAAAAGGAGAGTTAGAGTAAACGGTATAGATAGGATATGGGCTGCGGATTTAGTAGACATGCAAGCATTTTCTAAGTTTAATCGTGGTGTTAAATACCTTCTCGCTGTCATTGATATCTTTTCTAAATATGGATATCTGGTGCCATTAAAAGATAAAACAGGAAAATCTGTTGCTATAGCATTAAAAAATATTTTTAATGAGAGAAAACCTGAAAAAATGTGGGTGGATAAGGGTAAAGAGTTTTATAACAAAGATGTAAAAGACTTGGTTGAATTATATTCTACTGAAAATGAGGAAAAATCAAGTGTGGTTGAGAGATGGATTAGAACAATGAAAGAAAAAATGTGGAAGTATTTCTCCGCTAACTCTACAAACGTTTACATTAATGTGCTACCGGATTTGGTTAAAAAATATAATAACACAAGACATTCATCTATTAAGATGGCCCCGGTAGACGCTAGTAAAAAAGAAAATGAAACGAGAGTTTGGAGAAATCTTTACCCCGATCATTTAGAAATAAAAGACTTTAATCCTAAGTTTTCCGTTGGAGATAAAGTAAGGATAACTAAAAAGAAAAAGACTTTTGAAAAAGGTTATACAACAAGATGGACTGAGGAGGTTTTTACAGTTTCTGAAGTAAAACTTACATCACCTATAACATATAAAATTAAAGATTTTAATGGAGAAGAAATACAAGGTACCTTTTATGAACCTGAACTGCAAAAAACCAGTCAAGAGCTGTATAGGATAGAAAAGGTTATTAAAAAAGGAAAAAAGAAATCTCTCGTAAAGTGGAAAGGTTATCCTGATGAATTTAATTCATGGGTTGACAATAAAGATATTAGAAATATTTAACTATAAAAAAAATGTCAAATATTTCGATTGAAAACGTAATTTTACCGAATAAACCGTTGAACAATTTCGAATTAGAGGGTGCCGTTAAAAGATTAAAGATTCCTTATTTTAGAGGAGTTTTTTTACTAGATACATTACCGAGAAAACCGAGTAAAAAAGAATGTGGTATAGTAAACTTTGATAAAAGTAATGGCCCTGGTACACATTGGGTCGCTTGGTATAAAAATGGTAAAACTAAAATTTATTTTGATAGTTATGGCATACAACCACCTATTGAAATTCGAGATTATTTAAAAAGCCCAATACAGTACAATACTGACCAATTACAACAAGCTGGACAAGTATTTTGTGGTCATTTATGTTTGTACATTCTAAAAGAGTTATCTAGAGGTAATCAGTTTCAAAATGTTTTAAATAAACTTTTTTAGTACTATATAAAAAAATGCCTGTTAACAAATTCGGAAGAATGAAAGATGATGGTGAAACAAGCGGTGATGGTGTGTCACTCACTTACATAAATAATAATTTTTTACGTAAAGATGGAACAACTGTTGTTAGTGGGTCTATAGACATGAATGGTAATACATTAACAAGGGTTAGTAATCCAGTAAATCCTCAAGATGCAGCAACTAAGGCTTATGTTGACGCTAACTCAGGGTTGTTGGATGAAAACGGAGGATACCATGTTACTGGATATTTAAATATGGGTTTTAATCCAATAAGAAATGTTAAGGATCCAAAAGAACCGGGTGAAGCTGCTACTAAAAATTATGTGGATAATGTTGATAAAGCCTTTGTTTATAAAGATGGAAGGTGGTATGAGGCAGATGATGCAATCTCAATGGGAGGACGAGTAATTAACAATCTTGGAATCCCTACAAGACACGACCAAGCCTCTAATAAGTTTTATGTGGATACCGCTATTGAGGCGGCTACCGCGGGTGAAAAAGCTTTAACAAAAAAACAAGATGGTTCCTATTCAATAGATGGTGGAATAGATATGAATGGTAACTCGATTACTAGGTTGCCAAATCCTGTATCCCGTGACTCTGCTGTCAATAAAAATTATGTTGATAATGGTGGAGCTATTATAAAAAATCCGGATGGGAGTTTCATGGCGGTGACTAACATAGACCTTCAAGGTTTTTCTATAAAAAACGCGGCAACCCCAGTAGAAGAGAGAGATTTAGTGACAAAATCCTATGTGGATAGAAAAGTATCTCTTCCTTCTCTCATAGGTCCTAAACCTATTATAACTGTGTGGGCTGAAGAAAATGGACCATTAGGGGGTGGTAATTATGAGTTTTCATTCGGTAATGGTAATTCAGGTAGAAAGCATGGATTAGGGGGTTATTGTATGAGTGCTCCAGGTAGAATCATAAGAGGAAGTTTAACGGTTGTTAAAGATAATGCTAATGTACGAGGAGAAGAGATAAAAGTTAATATATCGATAAACGGAAATGAGCAGGTTGATTACTCTATTATTAAAAAAGAGGATGAAACTTGTAGTTGTGTAGTTTTTCCGAGGGCGTTGGAGGTACAACAATGTGACATCGTAAACTTTATTTCGAGAACAGATAGTCGTAATGTAACACACGCTTACATATCTATTTTGATAGAATTAGACTTGTAGATATATATAATATATTATAAAGAAATATATTATATATTTATTTAACTTTTTTCATATCACTTAAAATATCCATTAATCCAGCAATAATTAATTCTAATTCTTGTATACGCCTATCTAGTTTAATTATTTGTTTTTTAATAATATCATTATTAATAGGTTTATCTTTTTTCTTTGAAAATAACTTCAGAAACTTCATTTTAAATATTTTATAAAAAATTTTATACGAAATAAATTAAGAAATTAATAAACCCTATTAAAAAATAGGAAGAAGGGTTTAATGTTTATTATATCGGTTTAGCTAACACATTTATTTCCATTGTTATTTAAATGTTAATTACTTAACATTTCCTATGTTGCTTTATTGTGATATAGGAAATATATATGAAAAAATTTTTTGATTTTTTAAAATTTTTTATCGTATAATTATTATAAGATGAATAAGTTAAGTAAATTTCTATATGGATTAGAAAAACCTGATTATATTATTGATGATGGAAATGATTATACTATTAATAAATGGTTAACTATTGAAGAGATTCATAAAGAAAGAGCAAGACTTTCTCAAAAATATAAAGGAAACTTATTAAACAGAAGAAAAGCATTGTTGTCAGCTCAAAATATTAATCGTTTAGAAGCACATATTCAAACTAAACATATTTATAATAAACCTGTTTATGATAATAGGCAAGATAAAATATATTTTCCTGGTTTATGTGGTGACCCTTATACTGATGCTTTACTTGATGCAGAAGCAGTAATTTATTATCATTATAGTAAAAAACAATATGAAAGAAGGGATAATAATTTTACATTTAGCTGTAAAATGTTAATTGGTATTATGAATAATACTACACCAAATTATTATATAAGAGGTACCTATTGGCTTATTATTTATGTAGGAAATAATGATTACTTACGCCATTATAGACATGATATTCTTAATTTATATCTTTATAATGAAACTTATAGCCCATTTTCATTAGGTTATTATGGTGATGAATATCATGTAGATTCCTCACCATTTATAGAATTTACTGATTTACCTTTTGAATTAAATATGCAAGTTAAGCCTGTGAGGCCACCAACATCATCACCATTATCAGAAATAAATTTACCAAAACAAAAAATTTTTTCAGAAGATAAATGTTGTATATGTACCATTAATCCTCCAAATATATCATTTAAAAAATGTGGACATCTATGTATATGTGAGGAATGTGATAAAATACATCCTTTAAGTAAATGCCCCATATGTAGGCAGTAATTTTTTTTGATTTTTTTTTAAATTTTTTATCGTATAAATATTATAAGATGATTGTGCTAAGTAAATTTGTAAACGATTTAGGAAAACCTGATTATATTATTGATGATGGAAATGATTATACTATTAATAAATGGTTAACTATTGAAGAGATTCATAAAGAAAGAGCAAGACTTTCTCAAAAATATAAAGGAAACGCATTATATAATAAAAGAACAGTGTTGCATAAAGCAGATATTAATTGCTTAATAAACCATATTTATTATAAACATATTATTAATAAACCTGTTTATGATAGTGTACGAGATAAAGTATATTTTCCTGGTATAATTCCTAATGAATATAATGAAGGTTATGATAAAGCTTTAATTAATGCAAAAGCAGTAATTTATTATCATTATAGTAAAAAATATTATGAAGTAATAAGATCTAGAAATCCAATTCCTTTTGTTCATATGCTAGTTGGTATTATAGATAATAGAACTGGTCCATATTATCAGAAAAAGGGTATCTATTGGCTTAACATTTGCTTAGGGCAAAGAGATTATTTATCTTATTATGAACATGATATTATTAATTTATCTAACTATAACGACAGTTATAAACCACATGCATTAAATATACATGAAGAATATTTTACACATTACTCACCATATATAGAATTTACTAATTCAAATTTTCAATTAACTATGCAAATTAAACCTGTGTTGTTTCAACCAAGAAAAAATTCAATAAAACAAAAAATTTTTTTAGAAGATAAATGTTGTATATGTACCATTAATAAACCTAATATAACATTCATTAATTGTGGGCATCTATGTGTGTGTGAATCATGTGATGAAATTTATCCTTTAGATAAATGCCCCATATGTAGGCAGTAATTTTTTTGATTTTATAACTTAAATTTTAAGTTATAAAATAATTCAAGATGAGCGTCTTACATACAAATGAAGTTTTTTACGATGTACTTGATACATTGCCTTATAAAAAAACAGAAGTGTTAGAAAGATTTACCAGTGAACAAATCACAAAATTAAATGATCATATTGAAAATAAAGCAAATGCTATCCCAATTTTTAATATTAATAATTTAGTTAGATTAGAAATATACTTCCCAAAACTTTTTTCGGATTCTATTTTTATAACATTAATGAAGGCTGCTCCTGTTATATATTATTTTTACAGCGTAAAAAATTTAAATTTAGATAAAAAATTAATGTGGATATGTTTATATGATAATACCAGTAATGGAAAAAAGATAGGACCTGACTTTTATAAATATAATAATCCGTTAACAAATTTTTTAATTCCATATAAGAGAGTTTCCGATGCATACGATTATTTCTTATTTGATCCAGAAGTAGGAGGTTGTAAATTTAAACCTAACCCAGATTTAGGTCTTAAATGTCTTTCACCTGTTATTACAATTGGTGCAGAACATGATAATCTAACTATAACTAAAAGTGAATCATTATTAAATGAAATAAAGATCTTATCCTTTTCATTATATATTGATAATTATGAAACATGTGAAGAAGACAATGCGAAAATCGTTAAATTTTGTGATCCTTATTTTAATGAAGACGTAAATAAAACATTTTTTATTAACATAGAAGATTTTAAACAATCTTTCTTCGATTTATATGGTAATATGGATATTATTTTCCTAAGACCAAAGCTTTTTAGAGGAAAAAAAAGAATAAAAATATATCGAGAAGAACTCTGTTGTGTATGCGCAACTTATCCTCCCGAAGTGTCCTTTACTAGTTGCGGTCATCTATGTATTTGCGAAACATGTAATGAGTTATATCCTTTAGATAAATGTCCCATATGTAGACAATAATTTTTGAATTTATGGTAAAATGGATATAGTAATTAGATGGCCCCCTCATGCATGGACTTATCCTGCGTCGACATATGGTGGAGCCCCGCACATTAGTTGATGTGTTGGTTAGTGGACACAATTGTTAATTGATGCGTTGGTTAGTGGGTGAATTGATGCGTTGGTTAGTGGATGATGAAATTTATTTTCTTTAGAATTATGAGAAAATAGATTTATACAAAAATCGTATGGGCATTCTGGGCATTTTTATAAAAATTTGGCAAAAACATGCCCAGATGACCCATTTATTAATCTACTAATAATGGTAACAAACGCATTGGTTTGCACAGAGAAGGAAAAGTATCTCTATGGCCAGGAATCGTAAATTACAGGGATCGTAACGTATAATTTACGAACCCTGCTCACAACTGTAACAACTCATCAATTCCGTAACTTCGTCTTTACCTGAGGTTTGCCGTGTACGGGCTCAGGGGTTTATGTATTCGACTTGTCAGGAAATCCCGTTTGGAATCGCTGTTTACGTGATTTCAAACGTCTTCAGGCAGGGTACGACAGAACCATATAGTGTTTTACTAGTGAATCACGTAGTCGAGAATAAGTAAGTAAGTAAGTAAATAAATAAATAAATAAATAAATAAATAGAATTGAATAAGAACTGATATTAATTCTGCAGTGAAAGGGCTGATTGATGTTGATCGATAACCCAACCATTCATACCGTATTGCGACGCTTTGAAATGCACGAGCTGAAAAACACCATGGGACTGACGTTTACCTGTTTGCACCTGGCACAGAAATGCTGACAAACACAATTTACCAATTGCTGTTCACGCCCGTACAGTTGGTGGTCTTACGGAAAAATTGAGGGAAGGAGAGCACTTGTATGCCCACAGTAATTGCTCCTTTTCCAAAAAGGTTTCCATACCGTTCAAAATGCATTTTTCCCCCTTCAGATGTTTTCCGTTTTTACAATTTCATATAAATTCTTTCAGATCTAAATATTGTCTGATAATTATTGTTTAACTTATTACCCCCAGACACAAACTGCAAAAGAGGGTTGTAGAAAAAAATATTGTTAAACATGGAGAATCGACACGAATTAAAGCTACATACATGAGTAGGTATAAATCGAGACATTACTGTAGAAGGGAACACTTTGTGTTGCCAATAATTTTTAGGCCTACTTTGCCACAATTTCTATTTGCAAAAAGTGGTCTGCTTCAAGACAAAGAAATGTTGTGCAGGTAGATCCATATTATGGTGGCAAATTTCTGCCACGAGATACGAGATAGCTATCATGATAATTTTAGAAAACTATCGCGATAAATCAAAGTTTCCCGGAAATTTTATCGAGATAGTGAAAGGTTTTCTGAAAAAAAAAAAAAACACGATAAACGTTGTTTGGTGGCATATGGTAGCATATTTCTGCCGCGAGATACGAGATAGCTATTGCGATAATTTAAGAGAAATGTCGTGATAAAACAAAGTTTCCTGAAAATGTTATCTAGATAATAATATGCCACCATAGTGGCTATGGTGGCATATTTATGCCACGAGATACGAGATAGCTATCATGATAATTTTTGAAAACTATCGCGATAAATTAAAGTTTCCTGTAAATTTTATCGAGATAGTAAAAAGTTTCCTGAAAAAATTATCACGATAAACTTAATATTTTAACGCAAAATTTCTCAATCGTGCACGAAGCTGACATTCGAGATAAAACTATCGTGATAGTTCCATCCGTTTCTCGATACCTATAAATAGAAAATTCACCATTTGGATGAACTCAGTAGTTTTTGACTTCACAAGATCACAAGTAAAAATTCTAATAATTTACGATAGTAGCTTAACCGGTAAATTTTGACAAGACAAGACTCGAAATGAACAGAAGTCTGTTAAACACAAAGACGACTCGAAATGCCTCCTACTAACAACTTTAAAACCATTCAGGGAAAAAGAGAATTCATAAGGTTGTAGACAAAGATATTCCGAAACCGTATCTAATTATAGGTACCGTGAATGTCAGTTGTGGGCACGAACGTAAAAATAAGTCATGATAACAGTTAGAATTATCGTGATATTTTTATCGTGAAAACTTTTATTATCTAGATACTATTTCCAGGAAACTTTGTTTTATCACGATAATTCTGTTAAATTATCGCAATAGCTACCTCGTATCTCGCGGCAGAAATATGCTACCATAAGTGGCATAGATCTATATCTTCCGTATATCAATCGCAAGTTTGTGGACAGATAATCTAAATTTTGTTAAAGCATGTCTGAATTTATTTGTACAAATTTGTTTTTGATAAAATTCAAGTTCAAATTCTTGTTTGTATAAACAGTATGAAGACAGTCTTGGAGAGTTATTGATATTGGTAAACCAAGTTTGTTTGTATATATCTAGAATTCTTGATATTAAAATTATCGTGGTTGATCCAAACATTTGCTAGACCCAGCTCATCGAGCATTAATTTTATTTTAGTTGCCCAATTTTTGTTTGCATATGAATTACCGTTATTGGCGTCTGTTTTCATGATATCATATAGTCTTTTGATCAAAGTGTTGTTCTTTAGCCGTAATAACTTTATCCAAAATTTTAATGAGATTATTTTTCTATGTACTATCATAGGATACCTGGCTAACTCGCCGTACATTACGTCTATATTTGTTGATTTATTTACACATAATATTTTACGAAGAAACTTGCAGTGTACTGATTCTATATCTTTTGCTTTTATGTCACAGATTATTTCGGCTCCATAATTCAAGATAGATCCAACTAAACTATCAAATAGTTTGATTTTTTCGGAAGTGCATATATCTATTTGATTAATTACTATAAATAGATTATGAAGAGCATATTGTGCATTTCGGGCAATTTCCTTTTGTGTGCGGTATAGATTTCCGTTTTTGAATAGCCAGAATCCAAGATACTTGAAAGATTGTACTAGTTCCAATATCGAATTATCAAATGAAAAATTGTAGTGTGTATGCCGCCCTGATTCAAAAACCATAATCTTTGTTTTATTAGTGTTTACTTTGAGTCTCCATTTCTTGCAATACGTAGAAAGATCATTCAATAAAGATTGTAATGCTTCAGGAGAATGAGCAAATAAAACAGCATCATCAGCAAAAAGGATGATAAACAGTTTCATGTCTTCTAACTCAAAAAGACAGTCAATATTATCATTTAAATTATGTACAATGTCATTTACGAAATACAAAAAAAGTAAACTTGAGCTTGGGTCCCCTTGCTTTGCTCCTATATTAGAGTCTATGAACGGTGAAAAATCATTTTTAAATCTCACTGTTGCTTTGACCGATTTGTACATATTTTTAATGGCATTTACTAACTTGGTACTAACTCTTTCAATGAACAATTTTTGAAATATTAGGTTTCTTTCTAATCTATCGAAACACTTTTCGAAGTCAATAAAAGCACAATAGATCTTTTTGTGTGATGCGAGAGTTTTTATAATAATAGAATGGAGTAAGAAAATACAGTCTATTGTTGACTTACCTTTCTGGAAACCGAATTGGTTGTCAATAATTTCATTGTATTTTATGGACCATTTAGTTAATCTATTTAATAAAATTTGTGAGTATATTTTTGATATGTTTATTAGGGTAATTCCCGTGTAGTTTTTTGCATCATCAATATTGCCCCCCTTAAATATAGGGACTATAATTCCAAGACCCCAGGAACTTGGATATTCACCAGTCTCAAAGATCCTGTTAAATAATTTAAGTGGAAATACCTTCAAAGGAGTGTTTGAATAACTCTGCCGGTAAACCATCGGTACCGCAACTTTTATTATTATTTTGTACTGAAACGGCAGTTTTCAGTTCGAACATACTAATAGGACAATCGAGATCGTCATCAAGCACAATGTTTTCATGCTGATCTATATCGTTGTCATGATTCGAAAAATCTGACGCATATAACGTACTGAAATGGTTGTATAAGTCATCGTAAGTTAATTTTTCTGAAACTATCAGTTTTTGTGTACTGTGTCTTAATATGGTCCCAGAATTTTCGTGGCTGAGTTTTACTTAACTCGCTAAGTTTAAGTTTTTCCTGTGCATTATATATGTTTTTGTGGCGTTTTTTAATTTTATTATATTCAGATTTTGCTTTTAAATAGTAATCTCTTTTTATCAAAACTTGTTTTATCTTTTATATATATGTTAAGTATATACTATATATAGCTCTGAAAGAGTTAGTTTGTCGTCTGCAAATGCTTTCAATTTGGAGACGATTAACTCTTTACCAAACAAGCCCTGGTTTTCACGACCCTGGAGACGATTAACTCTTTACCCAACAAGCCCTGGTTTTCACGACCCTGGGAAGAAAAGCTTTTGAAAACCTTGTGGGAAAAGGAGAAAATGCTGGTAACCAGCATTTTCTTCTTTTTCCACAAGGTTTTCTATCCTTTCAGAGACAAATTTCATGAATTGAGACAGTTTTAATTTGTTGTCTGCAAATGCTTTCAATATGGACCAGTCTAACATTTTGTCGTTTGGTAAAGAGTTGGGACAATGTACAGAGGTCATCCATAGCTCAATGGTTCAGGCACTGGGTGTGTAATCAGGAAATCCTAGGTCGAAGGAAATAAAAAAGATACTGGACAATAACCACGTGTCTTCTGTTAGCTGGTCTTTGTAGTGGATCTAAGTTTAACAATGACAAACACTGTAGAAAAGGGAAAAGGTGTTTGTTACAAGCATTAACTAAGTTTCCCAAAATGTTTTCTTAGTGCTTCGGGGAGGGGGGGGGGGAGGAATCTACTCAGTTATTACACTTTAATTGGATAAGTTTAGAAATATTGTAGCGAAAGAAAAGAAATCCCAAGCACAACGCACAGTTTATGTACATGTACACGTTTATTGTCTTTTAATAGCAAAAAAAAAAAGTTTTCAGAAAAGACTATGCAAGGTGCCAAATCAATCATCTACAAATTCGACATATTCTCGTTCTTAGCGCTCCTTTCTTTTTGCTTTTTTCCAAAGTTTCTTTTTGCTTCTTTTCCAACACTTCTTTTTGTTTCCTTTCAACAAAATTTTCCATGTCATCACCAAAGACACCTTCTCCTCCTTCAGATATCTCTGCTTTGAATCGTCAGAAATCTTGCCTTAGAAATAGCTTATACTAGTATATTAATGGGTTATAGATCTATGTGCGTGTATGAATAAGAAATACATTCTTGTTGATAAATTCCATTTTGATATTCTTTTGCATATGATTGTCAAGAATCCATTGTTCAAACTTTAACATTTCACAAATAAAACAAGAAATATCTTTTTAAAAAGATAGATGGCGTAACAGGCACTGATATTTATAAGAGTTTTGAATTTCTTTTGTGCTTCAATATTAACCCTTATCATGCAAAAGAAGTGAAATGAAACTTTTAAGCTGACTGTAAAAACCGGAATTTTGCTATTTCAAAGGTAATATTTGGGGAAAATATGTCTTTATCGGACAGTGTAGATCAAAGATCAGACTGCACGTTCTGTGCAGTCTGATCTTGATCTACATTGTCCGCAAAAGGTCAGTGAGTCGCACTTAGCAGCTTAAGGGCTAAAAACAAAAATACATATTGTTGTCACAAATTGCCCGCAGTAGGCTTGCAGGTGGGTCAAAAGTCGGCATATTCAGCTACGTCAAAAATTATAGCACATAGTCGTAGATATTGTACAAACAGCCAACAGAAAGAAAACGATTTCCTTTGCTGGAGCACCTCTGTCTTTGGGGACAGGTATCTATCATTTTCTTTTTCTCATAGTGTTCTTTTGCTCGTTCAAAGAGAAATATCATAAATGTGCCATATTTAATAGTCAACTTCATATGCTTTCAATACGGACAATAGCACAGGGGCCTGTCTACACCATCTTTATTTCAGCCTTGCTCTGGCAAAAGGGGGCTTAATGACCTCCGTAATGCATTATACCAAGCAAGTCATCACATAATTATGGATCCCTAAAATCCATTTTGTCGAACACCTGACTAAATCCTGGGTAGAGTGGTCCTCGGACAAGCAGAAAATTGTCAAAAGGCAAAAATTTAGATGCAGGTCAGCCTTTGCGGACTGCGCAGGTTGATCTAGGTCGATACTTTTAGCAGATGCATTAAATTCTCTTTTCACACAGCACGGCTCATTTACATGTTACAGGCCGACTCCTGTAATGCTTTTTAGTGAATCAAAGAGTAATTGAAATGTGCACTGAAAACCATCTTAATCTAAAATTTATAAATCAAAGAGAATTCTTCTGATTTGAATATCTTCTTTCGCCAAGCTATATAGCTTGATGTAAACGCAAATTTCAGTATCGTATTCAATAAATGCTAGTAATTCGAACATGTATAACAAACAAGCATACAAACAAACCAACAAACACACGAAAAATAGTGTATAACGATTTATCAGACGGTCAAAGAAAGGGATTTTTACTCGTTTTTCAATGTAGGTCTATCAAAGAGATACCGATGGGACACCATATAGCCTATATTCACAGACCGTTCTAAATTGCATTGTCAGTCTAATTCTCTATTAAGAAAGTAACACAATCTCTGATTGGCTAAATCGTCCGGTGTTTTCCCAACCAGAAATTTTGTTACTTTGAAATTGAGGAAAATGTTGAGAATAAGACTATAAGGTCAATTAAGAATGGTTGCTGCGGGCCATGGTGTATTAGTACCTTGCCGGAGCCCGGTAGCGAAGTCGGTAACGTCCAGGACTGGAAATGAAGTTGTCATAAGTTATCCGGTCGAATTTCGCTTGGTCATGCTCTTTTCGAGAATTGATGACAGTCATTGTGACAACCCTCATTCACCTTTAGAAGCATCACGAAACTTTGTTTCGGCTTTGTATATGTAAAATTTAGTAAATAGCTTTGACAACAGGGATTTGTGCGAAAACGCTGGTACACGAAACTCCAGGAAAGCATGGATTTTGGTAAACTGAATTCGGATATACCATCCATTCTTTATTTCATTCAAACTCAAATCTAGAATTACAATGTAACACGACTTCTGATTGGCTAAACCATTTGGTTTAGCCGATCAGAAGTTGCGTTACTTTAAAATTGACAAAATTATTGAGAGTTAGAATGTTAGAATGTTCTAAAGAATGTTTGGTGACTATGGACCCTGGCCTCCATCAATCTGGATAATAATGAAAACGGTGTTTAACACCAAACAAGCTAAAATTCGACTCCACGGTCATGGAAAATACATGTTAACCACTATGACTAAAACACTGGTAGCTTCACAGTGCCTTTTAAGTCAAACTGCATGGCTGGGTAGTCGTAGTCACTTTGTATTGACAATGGATGCACTCTCACACAACTGGCATTTATCGGAGTTTGAAAAATGTTCTCGACTGTAGAACTGTCGTCAAAGTTTCCATTGAAAGTCTGATTTAAAAAACAATATTTAATTATGCTGCTGCTGATATTGCTGCTGCTAATAACAATAACAATAATAATAATAATAATAATATACTCGAGAAACGCTTACCCAGCGGTAACCCAAATATTCAGATTAATTTTAAGAATTGATTGAAACGGACATCAGTTATAAAAATAACAAGGTACTCATTTTGAAAAATTTTTTCAATGCTAAATATATAAACACGGCCTCACTCGGCCGCTGAAATATAATCCGGTGAAACTTAAAGATTTTTATCCCATAGACTTGACTAAACAAGCGGGCTGTAAAGATCCAAGATCAGACTGCACGTTCTGTAGATTCTGATATTGTTCTTGCCGTTCGCAAACGCAGCTGTTTTCCCCTATGACTCTGAAAGGTCTACGATGTTTGAATTAGCATCAAAAGATGCTTGGAGAAGCAAATAGACCTGCTTCTACATTATTCTGAAGTTTAAATCATGCTTTATTGGAAGCTGCTTGTATGTATGAAAAATATGGACATTATTTATCTTATACCTATAATTTCCCAGCTCAAATACAAGCATCGCACGCAGATAAAGTAGGGCACGGCGGAAAAAAATCCGTACCAACACTGTCAAATTTGGCCCGAATGTGGAATGATAACGTAGGCCAATATCGCATGTGGACTGCCATCTGTTTAGGTTGCCGATATGATTGGTCAAAATGTTACGTTATGATACTCATCCTCAACTCATAAGAAAAATATTACCCACTAAACTTGTATTTGTTTCAATTTGTTTTCGTTTTCGAATAAAACTGTCAATAATGGCATTTTTTGTTGTCAAAATTTGAAGGTATACAGTGAAAAGAATATTGTGTTGTAACTTTTCTGGTGCTTGTATTTGCTGTTAGCTGCGTAGAAAAATTTTGACATCTCGCTCGACATTAGGTTTCGCGTGAGGGACAGATAGAGGGACAAAAAAGAGACAGACAGACAGACAGACAGATAGACAGAGAACTGAAACTATAGATTTAATTCACGGATGAACGGATAGAGAAGAGGTTTATAAAATTAAGACATTCATATACTTACAGTGTTACCTGTCGAGCTTATTGCCTGTGACTCTAGGGTACTTTGATTGCAGTTTGAAGTGCTGTAGGTCACGTTAAAAGTTGTCACCCATTGATTCTCTGAGCCTCTTCCTTTTGTCTGGATGCTTTTGATCTCTAAAAGGTAGTCAAACTGAACCTTAAAAGTAAAGAAAGAAACATGTTCGTAAAGATGACAACCTAGTATAAACTCCTGGGCTACGTTTCACGAAACTGCATACTAGTACAAAATTTGCATACAAGTACAAATACAAGTCTTTTCATGTGCAAGCATCGCGTCTAAAATACGTTTCACTAAGGCTTAATAAACTCTACGATTTGTTTGCGTAACTTTACGCTAGCTCATAATCTTGGGTAAAGCAGGGATTGTATTTATATACATGTATATAAGATCCCTGATGAAACGTCGTTCGCAATGATCTTAGGGCGTGCGTAAGTGCCTCACGTATGATCATAATTTGCGTAAATTTACGAACTTCGGTGAAATGCAGCCCTAGGCTGCTCATCGCGCCAATAGGTCTTTACAAGAACAGTGAAGATCAAGGTCAGACTTCATATTATACGTTTTATAATATTGGACTTTTTATAATGGCCGAAATGTTCATGTGATTTCTTTACCATCGTAGCTAATCATCGCCTGAGATAAATTGCATCAAACGAATTTGAAAATATCCTTCTTAGAAATAAGGTCTGATACGCAAGCCTCGGTAGCGCAGTCAGTAGCAAACAGGACTGGAGAACCGTTGGTCGCTGGTTCGAATCCCGTGCTCGATCAATATCTTTCCGATGACTGATGATAATTGCAAAGGCATTCATTTCAACTCTCACCACTTTTCATTGTTTCGACAGTGGTTATGAGGGAAATCAGGAATTGTCTTGGGAAGAATATCGTGCGAAGTACTGGTAAAAGAAACCCCAGGAAAGCTTGGGTAGGCTCAAAGGCCAACATATATTTGAAATAATGATTGAAAATGGCGTTAAACAGAATGAAATCAATCAAACAATACGGTTTGATACATCCATACGGGTGAAAATATTGTAACCAAGCTTCCGACGTTTGATGTCAACCGTGTGACGGAGGTTTATTCCTCTGCTAACTCCAATGATTTTTGTTAACTCTACCAGACAAGAAAATTTTAGACTGGTCCAAATTCAAAGCATTTGCAGACGACGAATTAAATGTGACTCAGACGATTAGATATGTCTGTGAAGGGGTGGAAAACGTTGTGGTGAAAAGGAGAAAATACTTGTTACCAGCATTTTCTCCTTTTTCCACAATATTTCCATAATGCTTCTTCCTCAGGGTCATTTAAAGTCGGAACTGTGTGGTAAAGGTTGAAGCATCTAGTTGTGCTAAAGATAACCTAACCCTTTAATTTTGGAGTCACCATGGTATAATTTTTCCCTTTACAAAACTGTCCCGTATTTTTACGAAAATTGACTTTACACGAAAACATCGTTTCAAAAGGAGTAAATACGAATAACCAGCATTTCTTACTTTCACCGAGATGGTAAAATTACTTTTTCAAAGACAGTTCCATTATTTGAGCAATACTTACCCATACGTTTGCATCTAGAGAGTCTAAAATTTTGTCGTCTGCAAAAAAACGATAACTGAGCTACAGCGGAAATCGCCATGCCTAGTAGCTAAGTGGTTAGGGATACCGTGAGATACCGCAAAGAAACTTAGCTAGACCTTACCAAACTTGGTAAAGCGTATCTGATCGTGACCTGGTGGTAGCGGGTTCGATACCAGGTTGCAAACTTTCTTTCCTGCAATTTTTCGCCTCTCACGTTTGATATATTTGAGAAAAACAGTCAGTGGCTTGGAAAGAAAGTTGTTTCAGAACTGGCGAAAGCCAGGAAACATATGTAGGTGCAATAGCCGCCTTGATATGACCTAAGTTTTCAAAACTGCGTTAAACTCCAACACACAAACACACACACACACACACACACACACACACACACACACAAATCGCTATGCTAGCGAACAAACCTGTATATATGGATTTGGATCTGAACTTTTCTCTTTGGCTACCCAAGACCCACTTTTACTGAATTTAGCATTGCTTGGATTAAACGATGCATCACCGTTGTGCGTCGAGGACGCGCTTAGCATATTGTCAGCTACACCACAGCGACCACTAACAAGCTGAACATCGTGAAGCTTGTACCTTGACCATTGCATTGAAGTGGAATTGGGAAGATAATTCTGGCAAGCACTTGTGTCTGTGGAAAGAAGATGGCATTCAAATTCAAAGTACAGACGGTACTGAAAGCCACCAGTATAAACATTTATAACGTAAAGCACACAATTAGAAAACAGAATGCGGGCCAACAAATTTCGACAATTTTTACTTCCGGTTAGTATTACAGAATTCCACTGACGGCGTTTTAAGATTTAGTTTGTACCCTTCCGGTTGAAAATCAAAACACAAGTCCCAGGGTTAATTCAGCTTATCTCTGAATTGCCTTTCAAGCTGGAAATTAGCCACAAATCAAATGTTCCTATGTTGCATGGCAGCGGAATCTTTCCTCTGTAGCAGAAAACAAAATTTTACACTCATCCAACTGGAAGTGCAGACGACGAATTAAGTTTGACCTAAATAATGGGGATTTTTCTTTGAACCAGTGCAAAACATGTGGGAAAAGGAGAAAATGCTGGTTTTTTCCCCACAATGTTTTCCATAGCCTTCTTTCCTTGGGTCGTTAAAACTCCCTTGTTCATGCGTATATATAGAAACCAAGTTTTCGTGTAGACTTTTCACCTGAGCTTCTGTCATAATTACCTTTATAATTACAAAAAGTAGCATTAGTGATAGTAAGAGTTGTATAGTAGCAGTAGTAGAAGTAGTGGTTGTAGACTTTTCGGATATGGCTAAAATAACGTTAAAAAAGGCTTAGAACATCATTTAAACACATCTACTCACAATCAGTGCAGTTTAAATATGACGTAGACCATGCACCATTTGCCAAACAATTTGTTTGTACCGGCCATGACACAAATTTATCGGGAAACACCGGATATTTATCGTCAGGACACGCAAGTACTTTTCTTGAGTTGACATGATTCGTGTTGCCGAATACTCGAAAACCTCCCGACCCTTGAAGATCTTCACATTCTGAAATTCAAAGAAGTGTATCCTCTCTACCTGCTAAAGGCGGCCTAAAAATCGCACCTTACAGCAGACCACTTTTGAAAACAATTTTCAACCGTGTTTTAGTTGAAAAAAATGTTAATCCTTATCCTGCTAAATAAGTGAAATGACACTTTAAAACCGATAGTAAAAACTTAAATTTACTATTTCAATGGTATTATGGGGAAAAAGGTTATAACCTTATCGGACAGTGTAGATCCAAGATCAGACTGCACGTTCTGTGCAGTCTGATCTTGATCTACACCGTCCGCAAAAGGTCAGTTAGTCGCGCTTAGCAGCCTATGGGTCAAATGGTTTTTTTCTTTATTTTCATAAACAATGGCCCAGTTTTTTTAGGATGTGAAGGTTGGGGGAACAGGTCTACTGTTTTGCAGAACTCGAACTGAAGACTCTAATAGGGAAAAAAAGGATGCTATCTAGAGAATTAAATTAGACTAAATGACTATCCCATTTCTTTTTCATGGAATATTCATTGGTCATTGCGATAACACTTGGACTTTTATCTCTTCAAATCTTCATCGCACAATCCCGGCTTTCAACGACCCCGGTGGTGAGGGCTTTTGAAAACATTGTGGGAAAAGAAGAAAATGTTTATACGCTTACAAAATCAAATTTCAATTCTATGATTCACATTCTTTTGTCGTCTTCCAATTCTTTCAATTTGGACAAGTATATAACTTGGTCGTGTGGTAGGATAGGTAAAATAAACAACGGGACAGCAAATCAATCCACTAACGTGCAGACTTATCTTGGTCTATTCTCTTTCTGAAGTTTACCAGAGGGTCGCTATATAAAATATTTCAATATAAATATTTCAGATACAAGTGCTCATCGATCATATCTTTACTTTTGACTGTTCTACCATTTAATTACGTTATTGATTGTTTTTGATCGGTTAAGGTTGATGTTCGCGGACCTCTTGCTGATTTTCTTTTTTCTAAATAAAACTCTATGGCCGAGCCCGGAGATGTAGGCCAACAGGTTTGAAGCCTAATGAACTGGTTCGACTCCCAACTCGGCTGTTTAAATCTTTCCGAGGGTTGATAACAGTCATTCCAATACTCACAGGATCCGTTCCTCTCTCACCACTGAACATCGTTTCAACGATGTTGGTGGGAAAGCAGCCAGTGGCTTGAAAAGAATGATGTGCGAAGTACTAGTAAAAAAAATCCTCCTGGACACCATGGTTAAAGTGCCCTGGTAGATGCTATCTAACTGAAATAATGTTGAAAACAGTGTTAAACACGAAAGAGGCAAACAAGCAAACAGTATAAGTTTACGTAAAAAGGTATCCTCAATAACTGCATTTTCCCACAACTACCAACAGAAAATCACACTAAAAAGAGGCCCTAGTGGCTGTAGACTATGTTTCTTTCTCTGGTAAATGGCATCTAATAGTTCTCAAAGAAATAGCAACATTTCATACATCATTATGAAGGGAAAAAGAAATATACATGTTAGACTTTACCATCTTTTCTGATAAAGCATTGTAGCGACAGTGCTGGAAAACAAATTTTCAAGTAGGAATAATGGTATAAGTAACGACCCGGAAACATTTCATCGTTGTACTACAAACTGGAGCATTCCGTTTTGATGTGACACCTTATCCGCTGCTCATGCTTCAAGTAAAGTCCCCGTCGAAATTAATTTGAATCGGGGAAAAAATGGTACAAAATAAGCGTCTAACGACCATCGAAAGCTGAACTGCTACTGAACTATTTTCCGATTGCATGTCCGTGTTCCAGACAATTACGTAGATTTAATCGATGTGCAAATATGTTCAAACTGTCAGTTATATTTGAAACATTGCGATTTCATTTTACTCTTATTTAACCCTTTACCAAACAATCCCTGGTTTTAACAACCTCGAGGAAGAAGCCCTCTGAAAACACTGTGGGAAAAGGAGAAAATGCTGGTAACCAGCATTTTCTCCTTTTCCCACAATATTTTGTACTCTTCCAAAGTCAAGTTTCAATTTTTGAGTCATGTTTATTTTGTCGTCTGCAAATGCTTTCAATTTGGACCAGTCTAAGATTTTGTCGTTTGGTAAAGAGATAAACATACTATTTCACAAAGACTTACCTCTAACCTCACAAGTGTTGGTGCCAGTATTACAAACATGACTGTTGCTACACGTTCCACATGAAGTCTCTGTCTACAAAAGTACAGAAGTAGTTTTAAACGAAAAGTTATAAAGTTATGTGGTGTGAAATGGGGTTTTAATGCATCTGCAAAAAGTATCTGTTCAGGTTAGCCTGCACAGTCCGAAACGATTTGCTGTCTGTCAATTTTCTTTATGTCATAGGACCAGTCTACTTCATGACTAAATCGGTTGTTAGACAAATTGGATTTTGTGGATCCATAATCATATGATGAGTTGCCTGGTCTAATGCATTATGAAAATGCATTAAACCCCCTTTTACGAGAGCGTTGCTTATATGTAGATTCCTTCGAAAAATTGTTTTATGTATCTATTACCATAACGACGTTCGCGACAGTTTCCATTTTCACGCTTCGTGTAACTATAACGCTCACCTTTTATTCGAAAAACAATGAGCACCGAACACAATTGATCCTGCCACACTTGTCAATGTCAGCAGAATGGATAAACCAAGAACTAAAATGGGTCGTTTCATGTCAGCAAAATGAAGAAAAAAGTATTTGAATCAAGCCAAATAATTATATGCGAGGCAAGAATCTAAAATTATGCTTTCAAAAGATCGGACTGAAAGTCAAAGTGAATCACCTAACTACGTCACCTAACAACGGAAATATTGACAGAGATGCTACTACTAGTGCTCTATCTGGCAGACGTATCGTCGAGCTAAAACATCCTTTCAGATGCAGATGCATTCAGTTTGGTCTTGTCCAAAATTATGTCACTTGGTAAAAACTTGCAGAAAACAAGGGACAGTAACTCTTTCTTTTTTACCAGGTTATCCCTTAGCTCGATGAGTCTGCAGCAGACAACATTAGAAAATTTGATGTCAAAAGGAGAAATTGCTCCTAATGACTGATTTCTCCTTTTCGCACAATGATTTCTGACCCATCAAAGAACTGTGATACATGAATACCAGGTTTTGGTTTAGCGTCTGTAAACGCGTCGAAGTTAGAAGAGTCTAAAATTAGTCGTTTGGAAATGGGTTAAATGCTAACATTGGTATTACATTTATATGCTATGAATTGGTTTATTATGACCAACAAACTTATAAATATTATAAATACAAATTCTTATAAATTTTGTTGTATTATTGAAAAAATTGAGATAATTTACTTCATATAATGTCTTTGTCTTTGACAAACCCTCCAGTTACTCATTAGTTAGTGCCCCACCCACAAACTTAAAATGCATTTTCTTAAAAAAATAAGGCTGGTGACCTATTTGTTTTAAGCCTGATTCTTTTAGTTTAGTACCTGAATATTATTTATAGAAAAAATAAGAAAAATCTGAATGTTAGAACATTTAAAAAAATAACTTTGAAAGATACTCTTTGGTTTTTTTTTTTGGTTTTTCCCAAAATAAAGATGTTTTAGCCATAAGTTAAGGGTTTTTTTTTAAAATATTGATACACAGTATACTCTAAATTATTTTTTTCATTAAATTTGATGTTTCACCAATACAATGACATAAAATTTGCTAATAATTGTTGTCATTTAAAAAAATATACATAGACTTAGTTTTCATAGGTGAAATTTCATCCTAAACTGCAGCAATGCAGGGTGTACTAAAAGAAATATTTATAGGATTTTCCCAAAGCTGGTGACCCCCTCGTTTTATCTCCTATTTTTGTTGATCAGATAATAAACTATCACCAAACAAAGTTTCGTGAAATTCTGAATGTTTTGAAAAAATGGTGAAACTGTAGCGATCGTCTTTAATTTGAGAATGCATTTTTAATCAATTATTTATGTATTCATGACAAGTTTGTAAAGAATGCCCCTTTTCGCGTGTTGCAGGCTATATACCAACGAACAGATCCCAAACATGGTTGGTTCCGTTTGTATGATAACGGTAAAAACTTTGATCCTTTACCAAACATACCCGCGTTTTTAATATGTAACGTCCCTGAGAAACAGTGCATTTGGAACAATTTGGGAAAAGAAAAAAAAAATATTGGTAACCACCATGTTTTCTACTCTCTAAAGACAAATATGGCCTATAACACGCGAAAAGGGGCATTCGGACATTTGCGTAAAGTGTCGTCTCGGATCAGCCTGCGCAGTCTAATCTGAAACGACACTTTCCGTTTTTATGTAATTTTCTGTTTTGCGCAAGTCTATTGAAGAACAAAATCTAATGTAGTCGTAAAGTGCCGTCTCGGATTAGCCTGCGCGGACTGCGCAGGCTGATCCGAGACGACACTTTACGCAAAAGTCCGAATGCCCCTTTTCGCGTGTTGCAGGCCAATTATCATAACTTAAGCTACATTCAATTTTTGGTCTGCAAATACTTTGAATTTGGACAAGTTTAAAATTTGGTTGTCTGGTAAAGAGTCTAACATAAAACGACATTATAGCGGATTACAACATTTCAGGTTGAAATAATTGGATGTACAGTATTCCAAACCTATGGGAGCAGTGTGTCGTAACCGAATAAATCTCATTCATATGATTTATACGGAAATAAAGGAATCCCATGCGCAAACTTTGAAATATTGGTTGGTTAACATGAGAAAAAATAAAACATAGATGCTGTAATTATCGAAATATTACGGATACATCACTAACAAATGAACTGTAAACCTACAGAGGCTTTTTTTTTTTTACATGTATTTAGTAATTTGTTGCTTTAACCTTTTCAGTGCTATCCACGAACAGGGGTTTTTACCATCGGTATAGATCAAGGTCAGACTGCACATAACATACAGTCTAATGTTGGATCTATACCAACCACTTGTTAAGTCAAGCTAATATGTATAAAAAAAATCGGTTTCGGCGCGTTTTATTTTCACCCGTAGAAAGATGTCGAGTTTACGTTCGCCGCTGAAAGAGTTTAACCTTGTCCAAACTGAAAGCATTTGCAGACGACAATTTCAGTGTGGCTCAAATGGTGCAATTTTTCCTTGATAGGGTAGTAAGCATTGTGGGAAAAGGAGAAAATGCTGGTTATCAGCATTTTTTCTTTTTCCCACAATGTTTTCAAACGGTTTCTTTCCCAGGGTCGTTAAAAGTCGGCATTGTGCGGTAAGGGTTAAACCTGCTAAGGGCAGCATTCGGTACTCCTGCAGACAATATACCGCTATCTCAAGCTCAAGATCAGACTGCGAACAATGGTCTGATCACTATTCATCCAGACTGTCCGATTTTTTTCAATAAAAAGATACTCTAGTAAATATTCTCTAGTTAGCACGGAAATCTTAACAAAGGAGATTTGTTTATGTAATGATTGTACACGTATATCTGTGTTTTTATTTATTTAGCGGACAAAATTCACGAATTCACCCAAAGCAGTTTTTTTCCTGAATAAATCAAGCTAACCAGCGACAGTTAAAATGATCTAGTTAAACGAGAGATCTTTTTAAGTAAGATAGACGAGTTTACTAAGTTTAATTCCACATAGCATATAGAGTCCATCGACCTAGCATACAACATATACGAGGGTTGTTCGATATGTAATGTGTATTGTACGATATCTCAAAAGCATTCGACTCAAATAGTGAAATGAACATTACATCCCTTCAAAGTATTCTCCGCGGTTTGAAATACATAGTTTCAATCTCTGAATCCATTTCTGAAATGCGTCACGGTACGCTGATTTAGGTAGACCTCTGAGGCACTGACTGATGGCTGAGCCAAGGGCTTGTCGGGACTTGTAACGACGACCAGATAAGAACTTTTTAAGTTTTGGAAAAAGGAAAAAGTCGCATGGGGCTAGATCTGGAGAGTATGGTGGGTGTGGCAAGACGGTAACCTTCTCCAACTTTAAAAATTGCTTCACAAGCTCAGATGTATGTGATGGAGCATTATCATGAAGTATACGAACATGCCTAAATCCTGACACAGGGCGTCGTTTAAGATAATATTTCTTGACCTTTTTTAGTATAAAATCTCGGTAATACCGACCTGTAACACTTTTGCCCCTCGGCACCGGAATTTGTACGGCTATACCATCACATGAGAAGAATATGCAATAAAGAACCTTCTTTGTGCTTGTGCTTCTTTTGGCAACTACAGGCCTTCTACCGTGTTTAGTTAGCCATATTTTGTTTCCAATTTTTCTTAATGGTTCGAAATAGTGAACCCATGTTTCGTCACCAGTAACAATGTTTGCAAATTGTCTTTGATTGAATTTGGGAAACATTTTGAGCAATTGCTTAGCGGTTTGTACTCGTACCCGTTTTTGGTCATCTGTCAATATATGCGGTATCCATCTGGCAGAAATCTTTCGTACTTTCAAAATACGCTTCAAAATGAAATGCATCCGCGATAGCGACATGCCAACAGCGTTGGCAATATCACGAATCGTGTATCTGCCATCACTTTCAATTATTTCCCTGACTTTTGAGACATTTGCCTTGCCTGTTAAAGTCACAGGTCGGCCAGATTTTGCTGCATCTTTGACGGACTCTGTGCCAGTCAGAAATTTCTTTCTCCAACTACAAACTGTCTCATAAGATACCTTATCAGACCCATAAACTTCTCCCAATTCAGTAAAAATCTGCATTACCGAATGACCGAGTTTTGTGCGAACTTTTATATAAGCTCTAATTTCTTCAATATTCTTAATCCATTTCCCAACCATTTTTACAACAGTGGTCAACGACTAGCTCTATTGAAATGACTATAAGTTTAAAACTATGTGGAGCTGAAGGCTCGTGTTTATACCGTTGGAAAGGTATTGAATAGAGCTATTCAAGCGTGACACCATCCACGAAATCGTGCAAAGCCTTATCGCGCTGTGGTACAATACACATTACATATCGAACAGCCCTCGTATTGTTGCAAAATTCAAACGATTTGTCATAAACAGAACAAAGAAACGTATATGATACTGGCTTACAGGAAAAAAACAGGCCTACAGGAAAAAAAAACTAGACCTGCCCGAATCTCGTTATAAAGTCTAAGTTCTGGACTCTTTCACTTTTATGATAACAGCAACTGATGGTTCGACTGACGGCGTGCGAGGCAACAAAAATTATGAATATTGGAACTTTTTTGTGGTTCAGTTTAAAGCAATTGCCTCTTTGTTCTTATTGCTGTAGCTTTTGTTGAAAGTTTTCCATTTGACGCATTTCTTTCAAGATTAGATGTTTATCCAACTCAACGTTGGAAAAGAAGCAGTTGCTGCTAAAATGGCGTGTCTGAAATACAGTACATGTAGACTGTACAGTAATGGGCCAAATGGTAACACATAAAAAAGTAATAAATTACTTATTAGAACAAACAAAGGATTATCCACCATCGTATCCATTTGCTAAGGTATGAATAAGCGCCGCGTGGTATCGACTAACAGTCGCAACCCATGCATATTGGTGTAAAAATTAGACCTGCAAGCCCGCAAAAATGTCCGCGAAGGCCTCTGCAAAGAATAATCATGTACGCACTTTTGACCTATCACAAATTACTGTTTAATCATTCTGAACTAATACCAAGAAGTAGGTCAAAAGCCAGTTTATAGAGATACGCCGAAATAATTCCTTCCGAAACAGTTTCAACGGTTTCGATCAATTGGCACGTGAAAATAAAATGAATCGAAAGCTAATATCAGAAGTGCAGACACAAACAGAAAAACGGCTTGGCATACGAAGAAATAGCCACTTTATAAGACATTTCCCCCTTTTTAAACAGTGTTTTCGAAAAGAGTCTGCGAGAAAGTGATTAGAATAGGTCTGTATGAAGCAAAAGGTTGGTTCGAAGTTTTTTTTCTTTCGAAATCCAGTGAAATCACAAACGTGTCGAGCCGTGGAATCATGTCGGCAAAAGTGATTGATGAGGTTAGCTTTTAAAATATTCATAGATTTCAAAGTTTCGTCTCGGTCTTTTGTCGTATTAGGGAAACAGAGAACGTGCAGTGCGTGGCTTTTGCGGACAGTATAGATTCAGTATCAAGACTGCACAGAACGTGCAGTCTGATCTTGATTATACACTTTACGAAGTCTATACTGTTCGATCTTCAGGTCGAGAAAGCCTTATAACTGGAAGATTATTGATATTGTTCTACCAACTCAACATATAAAATTTGCTTCAGAAAAATAAAAGTTTTCAAAGTAATACATGTAACGCAAATTGTTTTTTTTTCCCTACTAATCACGGGACGATCCTGAAGAAGAACGTTTTCTACGGTCGAGTCGAAAATTTTGTCGTCTGGTAAAGAGCCCAGTTGGCAGCGTATTGACCATTCATTCTTTATTTCATTCTAGGTAAGTCTTATTCTAGATTTAAAAGTAACACAACTTCTGATTAGGCAAATATTTCGGTTTATTTAGCCAATCAGATGTTGTGTTACTTTGAAACTTAGAAAATTCTTGAGAATAAGACTAGGGGTGTTTTTTCAGAATATTTGATAAATACTGACCCAGATGGCAGAAATACTTACATTCCATTCACTTCTGTCTTGATACACCCAGCCAGACTCTTCAGTGAGGGAAGACTCGGTCGCCGCTGTAACATTGTTCAGCTGACATTCCATTGACAGACGCCGATAGTTGATAGATTTACATCTAAGCCGGATGGCACAGTTGTCCTGACACTTCATAAAACTTTCCCCGTACAGTTTTAGAAAAACATTTCCTTCGAGAATCATGTCAAATTTTAAATCCATCATCATCTGACCAAACACAGAGAATTTCAACGTAAACAGGAGAAAGACGCCACTTTTTATGTAAGCTCCGTTTCTATACGTATTCATGTTTTTAACTCACGATCACAATTCTATCACTCTCTCAAAGCCATGTTTTATAAAGGCTGATGTATTTTAAACAGCATCAAGTGGCGCTGGTGGAAAAAAAAAACAAAAGATTCATACCGATCGAATACCGCTCTGTTAACGCTTAACGTACTTAACCCTTTACCACACAATGCCGATTTTTGACGCTCCTGGAAAAGAAGCCCTTTGAAAACATTGTGGGAAAAGAAGAAAATGCTGGTAACCAGCATTTTCTCCTTTTCCCAAAATGTTTTCTACTATATCAAAGAAAAATTACACCATTTCAGCCACACTGAAATTGTTGTCTGCAAATGCTTTCAATTTGGACAAGGCTAAAATTTTGTCGTCTGGTAAAGGGTTAAGCAGACGACTTCACAAACACCCTTTCGGAGTTTGGATAATCAATATGGATAAAAATATTATACAGCAATGGATGTGAAAATACTGTAACAAATGGAGAAATTGTTCTGTACGAGCAAGTTCTCTTTTTACCACAATGTTTCCAAAAAGGTTTTCTGCTAGACAAATAAAAAAGTCACTTGCACACGGTAAAATGTAAATGCTCCCGAATAAAGACAAAAAACAAGGCTTACGTATCAACACTTTCACGACGAAATAAATGAAACGGATAGACTCGTTCAAGATAGAAAAAAAGCAACAATTGTTGTAATTTGAAACCTGCATCTGGCCAGAGATTAGCAGGAAGTATCTCGGTCAGTTACGTAGAGATAGAAACTTGGAGGCCACAGGTTCGGATCCCCAGCTCTTTCAAAGAATTGGTGATAGTCATTGCTACATAATTAATTCCTCTCTCACCTCTGATCATTCCTTTTGACGGTGGTCATGTGGTAAATCAGCCAGTGGCTTGGGAAGAGCACTGTGCGAGGTGTTAGTAAAAGAAACTCGAAGAGAGCATGGATAGGTGCGCTGGCTGCTGCGATGTCACTGAAACAAGGATTAAAACAGCGGACCACCTTCACCACACAGTTCCGAAGTTTAACGGCCCTGAAAAAGAAAGCTTTTGAAAACATTATGAGAAACGGATGAAATGCATGTTACCAGAATTTTTTTCTTTTCCGACAATGTTTTTCTTGTCTTTCAGGGGCCGATCCTTTCAATTAAATAACCTTTTAATTGCTGTCTGCAAGTGCTTTCAATTTGGACAAGTCTAGAGTTTGTTGTTTGGTTCAAGCTTTAAACACCATACAAACAAACAAATATCGGACAGAGTAGATCAAAGATCAGACTGCACGGTCTTCGCTTTCTGATCTAACTCTACTCTTTTTGCAAAAGCCATCTTCTTGACATTCAACAGAGTTAGTTAAATTGTTCAAATAAAATTGTGTTTGGCCAATCTGTCTCTTGTGAATTTTTTGTTTGTTAATTCAAGGAGCTCTGATGTTGTTCTGTGAATACTTTTTACGAGCTTTTTCGTGTAAGTCTGCTTCTGTTTGTGTATACAGGCATGTTGACAGACACACGGACAATCGGGCGGACCGGCTTTCGGATGGGCAGACAGACAGACAGACAAACAGACAGACAGAGAGATAACGTGAGAAAGTAAGAGAAAGTATGTGTTCCCGCACATCTCTCCTCGTCCCTCTCTCTCTCTCTCTCTGTCTCTCTCTTTAGCTCTCCCCCCTCTCTCCTAACCTTACATACCCCTCCCCTCGCCCTTCCCTCTCTCTCTCTCTCTCTCTCTCTCCCCACCCCGTCTCTTTCCCTCACTTACCCACCCAACACACACACACACAAACAAAGCAACACTATTTCTCCATAAAAAGGCTCGAATTTATAAATAATAGAATAATGGTGAATTCTCATCGATACTTTTGCCACAAGCTCATTGTTCAATTGAAATTCAATTTGAATGACGTTTCATGTTATTTTGATTCCATGTCGGTCATATCCTGGTGTTTGTGGAAGTGACAGCACGCTGGAGAGCACTAAAACTCTTTACTAAATAGTCCCGGGTTTTAACAACCCTGTGGAAAAAGACTTTTGAAACATTACGGGGAAAAGAAGGAAATGCTGGTAATCAGCATTTTTTCCCTTTTGCCCCATATTTTTTTTACGTTTTTTCAATGATAAATAGCAATTTTCGAGTAACATTCAATTCGTCCTCAGCCAATGCTTACAATTTGGACAATACTTAAATTGTGTCGTCTGGTAAAGTTACCTATTTACCAAAACACAGTATGCTAGACTCGACCAAATTCAAAGCATTTGTAAACAATAAATTCAATGTAGATATAAAGACAATGTCTGTTTTTGAAATGGTAGAACACAATGTGGAAAAAGGAGAAAATGATGGACACCAGCGTTTTCTCCTTTTCCCAAAATGATTTCAAAAACCTTCTTCTTTTTCAGTCTTTTTTTTTTTTATGAGATTGTTTGGTAAAGAGTTAACCCTTTCCCACACAATCCCGTGTTTTAACGACCCTGGACGGAAGAAGGCTTTTGAAAACATTGTGGGAAAAGGAGAAAATGCTGGTAACCAGCATTTTCTCCTTTTCCCACAATGTTTTCTACCCTATCAAGGACAGAAATCATCACTTGAGCTACATTGATTTTGTTGTCTTCAAATGCTTTTAATTTGGTCAAGTCCAAAATTTTGTCGTTTGGTAAAGAGTTAACCCATCACTGGGAAAGGTAATTCTAGACGGACTAATTTATTTGAATGGGCTTTTAGAGTAGAACTTTTCAGTAATATCTTAGTTGATTGATTGTATTGTGATTCAGTAATATCATAGTGACAGGTCACTTATCTATGTGTTTCATGGGTTTCAACGGTACTCGGTAGGGGCTCTGTGGTGCCTTGCCGAAGGAAACTTTCACGTGACTTATCTTAGTGACCCGCCAGAAAGTACAAATAAAAAAAAATGTAATTAAAGATACCTGTATGAGTTACACTGAAAAAAGATGGAAAATGAGTTGTTTCTATCGACAAGATATTGCTTTTCCCCTAGAAATACTTTGAAATTCTTTTCCTATTAGATAATAAGGAAAACACCGAGGGAAAAGAAGCAGATGAGATAAGTCGAGAAACTGAAACTACCGTTTGATTTACACTAAAAAATTCCTCGAAAAATGAGTTGTTGTTTTCTGCAAGAAATTACTCTTTCCATCCATTGAGCAACAATGAATTTGTCGTCTACAAATTATCTTAATTTGGACAGGTCTAAAATTTTGTCGTCTGTTAAGGAGTTGGTTCTACTACAAGGAACCAATGATGACGGTCAAAGTGGTTACACACCCGATACCACCCTTACCGGGCAGTCTGATACTTTCTACAGTATTAACTCTGTCAAACGACAAAATTTTAGACTAGTCCAAATTCAAAGCGATTGCAGACGACAAAATAAATCTGAAATTAGAAAAAATTAAAAATCAAAAATAAAATTTAAATTTGTTTTGGGAAGGGAAGAAAACACTGTGGGAAAAGAAGAAAATGCTGGTTACCAGCATTTTCTTATTTTCCCACATTGCTTTCAAAAGGCTTATTGCTTAGGGTCGTAAAAGTCGGGACTGTGTGGTAATTGGTTAAAGTCCCCATAGCGGCCAAAATTCAACAATGCCGGTGTTAAAATGCATCTAAATTCAAATCATACCTTTTAAAAGTATGGAAAATTTTGTGATAATGACAAGTCTTATTGTGCGGTCGGTCCAAGTGTAAGTTGCCGGCAGAAAAAAGATTTTAATATCGGGTAAAAAGCTGATAAAAAATAGAGCGAACTCGCAACTTTTATCCTAGTTTTGATATTCATTTTCTGCCAGTGGCTAACACCTTGACCGACAGTACCATACCAGATTTTCATCTTAATAATAATTTCCATACTTTCGTGAAGGTCTTCCGGGTTATTACTTGAATAATTGTGCATATAATTAATGGTGTGCATCACGCGAAAAGGGGCATTCGGACATTTGCGTAAAGTGTCGTCTCGGATCAGCCTGCGCAGTCCGCGCAGGCTAATCCGAGACGGCACTTTACGACTACATTAGATTTTGTGCTACAGTAGATTTGCGCAAAACAGAAAATTACATAAAAACGGAAAGTGTCGTTTCGGATTAGCCAGCGCGGACTGCGTAGGCTGATCCGAGACGACACTTTACGCAAATGTCCGAATGTCCCTTTTCGCATGTTGCGAGCCAATTATAGTCTTAAACGCCGTTTTCTTAACCGCAATGTTTAGGCTTGTCAAAATGAAAATATTCAAAACGACAACTTAAATGTGACTCACATAATAGGGGGTTTTGTCTGAGAAAACTGTATGAAAATTGAGGAGATACTGGTTACCATCATTTTCTATTTTTCCCCACAAAGTTTTCCAAAAGCTTTTTCCCCAGCACCGTGAAAATACACGCATCAATATCTTTGTACGTTAGAAACTGTGTTTTGTGTGTGCTTATTGTGTCAAGTTGCTTTCAAGAGAGGTCTGATGCAAGGTGGGGATAGAAACGTCTGTTTTAGGAAATTTTTTTAACGCAATGCCAAAACTGACGTTTTCATACATCATACTAACAAGTAAAAACGACCTAAACCATTTAAATGATAAAAAGGAAAGGAAACCCTCTTTGAATGATTCAGAAAACACCGAGTGTTCAATGTTCTGAAAGTTCATCAACGCAGTAGCATAAAGAGTCGAATGTGAATGTTGATTGGTTATGGCATCCATTAAAAAGTCTACTTTGTCATTTCCATCATTACTGTTAATTATCTTAGCATGGGATAAATTACGAATCTATCAAAATGACACACTGGTATCACATTGTAGAAAGAATTACCGAGAAATCGAAGGCCCAATCTAATCTAAATTACACAAAATTCCATATTTCAAATACATGTATACATGTCAATAATTCCAAGAAATGGCTTGATCCAAGATGTCTCGAGATAATAGTGTGGCAGCAACCCTGATTGAGAAACACTTTTCTATCCGAACAATTTGAACTGATGATGCGATATTTATTACATTACAAGCATTTATCAAAGCGGTATGAAGAACATTGGACAAATAAAGTTTACGTACATTACCCTTTTCGACCAGCATTGAAATTTCGGGTGTTTTTTTTTTTAAATGCATAAAATCCAAAGGCTATACACTGATAATCAAATATTTTCTTTGTAAACTCGTACTTGATAAATTGACAAATTTGACTTCATTTACTTTTTTTTTCAAGAAAAGAAATCCACTATTGGCATATCTCCTTACCAAACGATAAAATGTTGAACTTATCCAAATTCAAAGCATTTGAAGTCAAAGTTAAATGGTGCTCAAATTGCGCAAATCGTCTTTGAAAGGACAGGACAAAAAATGCGTTAAAATAAGAAAATGCTGGCCCCTTTTCCATCAGTGTTTCAAAAGCTTTTTTCTGTGCACAGAGTCGTTGAGATACGAGATTGTTTGGCAAGGGGATATCGGTTTTTGAAGTTGCTGTTTAAAAAAGACAAAGGCATTTTACGAAACAGGCAGGTTTGTTTTTTTTTCGCAGGGAAAAATGGTGGAATTTTGACCAATTGCTGAGGTAAAAGATTTTTTCTGCCCGCTTCGAATTTCACGACAACGTGTTGTCAAAGAGTAAACATTTTCATGACATCATTTTGGTATCATTTAATCCGGGCACAAATAAATTTGCTGGAA
Source organism: Hippopus hippopus (assembly GCA_946811185.2). NCBI lineage: Eukaryota > Metazoa > Mollusca > Bivalvia > Cardiida > Cardiidae > Hippopus > Hippopus hippopus. The sequence continues at coordinate 40,265,996 of OX328097.1, forward strand.
TACGTTACAAAGATCGATCTATAGAATTAAGCACAACAGACGAAAAAAAAAAAAAAAAAATGGCGGGCCATTTCTTCAAAATTCCACCTCTTTTCCATACTGCAAACATGGGTGATCCGTTGATCAAGCCCGTCGGCTGTATCACGTGGTTTGATCACTCGTCACAAATCGGCCGATTCCGTAGCTACATCTAACCTCGTCCGTATCAAGGGGGTTACATTTTGAAATACTGCCAGTCACACGATCTTAAACATGGCGGCGCACATTTTTAGGATTTGCAAAGGCAACAACAGCCACGGAGATAAGCAACCTGTCACTGAAAAATACCTACGGATTGATGGATCGGGGTACAAAATAAATGTACTAACTGTTTTTCATCGAAAATGTATTAAGAAAGATTAAATTGTGACTAGTGTTTTCTTTTTTTAATGGGGTGTTACGATTTTAAGAACGGTAAAGTGGTGTATTGTAGGTGTATATCAAGCTACGTGATACAGCCGAGGGATTTCATGAACGGATCACCCGAGGTTTGTCGAATGGCAGCTTGATATGCACCTACACGGTACATTTCTTCGCCGGGAATACGCTTTACCGGCATTAAAACTGAAAGACCCTTCTTGAAAAAGAAAAAAAAAAAAGAGTCGAAATTGTCTATCGAAATCTTTCTAAATACATTTCCGTTGACAAACAGTTTGCACATTCATTTTTTAACGTGGTACATTAATTCCGTTGGGAGTTTTCACCTAAAGATTGATAGATGTGGTTAACTTCACCGCCGTTGTTTAAAGATGCCCGTCTACAGCCGGTAAGCAAAAACGCTGTTAAATTTCAAACACTTTAGAATGGTACAGAAATCAGTCCTTTGTGTAAGCATGGATAAACTACTGACATATATGGTGTAATTGAAAAAAAAGAAACACGGAGATTTGTATCAGAAACCGAACATTGGTCAGAAGAAAACTGCCTGACGATCGAAGCTGTACACAATGGCGGTGCGTCACGGAAATTTATCGTTGGTTTCCGCCTAGAGTCGGATACGGTGTAATTTGCATATAGGTCGCGACCTCCGTCTGAAAATCGAGGCTGCAACAGAGAAGCCTCCATTTTCCTTTGTTTACCTCATTAGACGCAGGGCGAAGGTCAAATATAGTCACGTGACAGAATGCATGATCTTCATACGAATCTACTCGAGTGTAAAACGGATATATCGAAATCTTCGATTCGAATACCGGAAACGACGTGTCTGTTTACATGGAAGGCCGCAACTCAGCGAAATGCATTTTCTATCAACCGTCAGGCGCAATATTTGGCATGAAGATATAAGAATGACTATAGTTTGATAAAATAAAGACAAAATGAGTTAAAACTGGCCGAAAATGAGTATAAGGGCCTCTTTAATACGTCGTCGCAAATAGATTTACATCTAGGCGCAGCCATGTTAAGATCACGTGATTGGCATTTCAAAATTGAAATCGCCTTGATACGGACGAGGCTGGATGTAGTTACGGAATCGGCCGAGTTGTGACGAGCTCTTTTTTCCTTGCAGTGTATCAAAACAAAAACCACGTGACTTTCCACCAGTTTTACCGTTTTTTCTTTCACTTTAGCACGTTTGAGGCTGATTAGTAAGGTGTTCTTTTCACCCCCAGTAGAGACCAATGATCAGATTGGACGATTTTTTAGAGGTACACTGAATACAGCAGCCAAGAAGTTGTTACAACTTGTTTTTGTCTACCGACTGAAAACACAGTGTAGGACCGGAAATACGCATTGTATGTGACTTGGGTTTCTGTATAGTGAGGGTTTGTCACTCAGTGATAAAATATTGTGTCCACACGGTAAGTCAAGCTTTTTTCATGAATTTTGATAGTTATCATACAAACTACTAATATTCACATCCAGTTATTTGTCTGTTATGTATAGAATATATCAGGAACATGCACGTTGCACTGTGAACCTTCATTAGAGCAATGGGGATGCCTTGATCATTTGACCGAGCTAAAAATACAGATGATTTTGTCCCAAAATAAGGCCGTTTTTATTCGATTACTCAGCGTTAAAACCTGTTTTCTCCACTGAAAATGTATAAACACTTTCTTTTTTCATATTTTTGTGAAAGCTTGTCAAATTTTTGTTACTGCAATATTCCTTATCCTTCCTTTACAATGGCGTGTTGAAAAAAGAAATTTGTACACTCATTAAGCGGTTAATAGATCTCGGGCGACTGTACAAACGGCGAAAATTTCTCAACGTACCATTTTAACGAAGGATGATGAAGATTCTAATCGACTTTGTAACCAACATTAATATGTTTTCACAAAAATATGAATAAAGAAACTGTTTATACAGTTTTTTACCATTGAGTAATCGAATAAAAATGGCATCTTTTAGGGACAAAATCATCTGTATTTTTAGCACCGTCAACCGATCAAGGCATCTCTATTGCTATAAGGAAGATTCATAGCGCGCATACGTGCTGCTGATATGGTCTATAAATATCAAAGAAATAACTGGATGTGAATTTTTATAATAACTATAAAAATAAATGAAAAAACACCAGCTTGACTTACCGTGTGAACACAATTTTTAACATCCAAGTGATAGACCGTCACTGTACAGAATCCCAAGTAACATACAATGCATACTTCCGGTCCTACACAGTGTAAAAACATATATTCCATTTAAAGCTTACTTAGGTCCAATTCATGTGCAGATATATGCGGACATAAGTAAGGGTACCTACGTGAGTAAATTTACTTACTATGTCATGTAAGGTCGTTTACCTGATACTCCCGGATAAACAGGGGTAAGCAAAGTATATTTGTACCCACTGTGGAACATATATTTACTAATAAGTAATTAGAATTCAGGCAAAATATTATGTCTAGCCTGGGTCCAGGCGGTAATTATCTTTTAATCACTCCTTATTGCGGTTTCCTTTCACGGTCGATACAGATCTGTACGTGGCAAAACGGTTTATCGCTTCCATAATTATTATCCTCATTTTTGACAAAATAACGTCCGATTATATAAAAGGAAAAAATGATCGGGCTGGAACCCAGGCTATATAATGTCATGTGAACACATTTTTTCTTTACTTTACACATGTAACCAAATTCATGTTTCTTTATATCTCAGGTGCTGTAGGAATCTATTAATAATAAATTCATACAATTTAATTATTCTGACAACCTTATTTGTCCACTTAAGAATGGCCACAGAGAAAAAGTCTAAATACAAGGTAAGCACGGAAAAGTCCGAAAAGGCTATTAGCATGAGACAGTGGCAAAGACTGAACATATTTGCTTAATTGTGGAATGGATATTTAACATCTGTACATGCCCGATATTTCTAAAGAAAAACCCTCACCTAAAACAAAAGTGGATCGGCCTAGTTATTTGTATTCTGCTACCATAATCAAGAACATTGCAAATAGGCCTATACTTTTACTTACACCTGTATATTTACTCTTTATTGAGCCACGCTCCAGCAATAAGGAGGTTGAATGCACTTTCGTAATGCATTATACCAAGCAATTCATCACATGATAGTGGATACATTAAAACCGGCTGAATCATGAAGCAGAAGTGTCCTTTGACATGCAGATAATTTACCAGTAGCAAAAAGTTTCGACTCAGGTCAGCCTGCGAGGACTGCACAGGTCGACTTGGATCGATACTTTTTGTAGATGCATTTAAACCAACTTTTCATACAGCACGACTTGTACACAGCAAAATATGATCAGGATTTGATTTAGTGTATGTGAATGTAGGTCTAGAGTTTAAAAGCACATACATATTTTCATTTTGCCTTCTCGAAGAACTAAAAAGCTAATTCAATTAAGCAATCCGTCGGCGGAACGTCAAATAACTACCGTTTCGTTCACTATTTCTGTCTCACAAACTACACACCAAACAATGTATTATAACTCATGAAATGAATTTGCTTATCTAATCTAAAATCATCCCAATAACTGAAAGAGTTATGGTGATATCCGGTGCATCGTATTTCCAACAGTGCTGATCTTTAACAATAAAGTGAATTCCGTGTTCCATACCATAACGCACACTGGCACGCCCACGGGAATACCATGTGATACCGGTGCTTAATTTGTAATATTGAACTGTCAGTGTTGATCATGTTACATTATTTGTTCAGAATAAAATGTAATAACATGCCTATATCTTATTAAAGACACCCTTAACCACTATAATGTAGTTTCATCAGCTGTGCTCGATGAGGTACATTAGCATTCTCGAAACCTTGGGTACGGAACTGTAAATTTCAAATATCTTTGGGAATACAGTACATTCGCATATAAACTTCAAGTAATCGATACCTGTATTGTCTGAGAATTATAGTTCTCTCTAAAAACGTTTACGATTTTAAGCATGTGTATACGCCCATTTCCTGCAGAGCGTAAATAACAGAAACTAGTGATTGTATGAGCGTTATCTCGTGCAAAATAAGCACCTGTAAATATTATTTAATTATTATATTTGCTAGGTTGAAATAATCATTTCAGTGCTAAACATCGTCGGCTCTATTCATTGCAATATCTACACTCTCTAGCTAGTGCACTCTCTACACTCTCTAGCTAGTGCAGTGTATATATCTTTACCTCATACAATACAAATATAATTCTCTATAAGGCGTGTTTTCATAGCAGTATCTACCCTTTCAGTATTTGCAATGTTAATATCGTGACCTTATTCAATACAGACAGGTCTTCCCTATAAAGTGGTGGCTTGTGTTCATTGAAATATTTTTAATATCTAAAATCTAGTGTAAATTTCTTTAAATCAAACAGCACAGACATGTGTCCTTTATAAGCGTCGACATGTGATCACAGCAATGTCTATACTCTCTAAACAGTTCACTATAAATATATTTACCTGATGCAGTCTCTATAAGGGTAGTGTGAACATCTTTATATCATACAAAATACAGACATGTGTTCTTTTTAAGGCGTCGACACGTGTTCACTGCAATGTATACACTCTCAAGCTAGTGCAATGTAAGCAGCTTTACTTCATGAAAAATACATACATGTATTCTCTCTTGTGGGATGACGTGTGTTCATTGCAATGTCTACATTCACAAGCCAGAGCTGTGTAAATATCTTTAAAAGATATGATGCAGACAAGTGTTCTCTATACAGTGTCGACTAGTGTTCATTGCTCGGTCTATAGTCCTTGTTAGAGTAGTGTTAATATCTTTACCTGCAACACAGACATTTATTTCATGCTTTCCTGTAGTTTATCCAGAAATAACGGTGGAATATTTTTCAATATTTCATGGTCACGACCAGTGAAAAATACCGATTTTTTTTTTCTAACTCTTCAATTGAAAGCGGAAACAGTAGTTCCCGCGCAATAGTTACCTGGGTAAAATGCGCGTGTCACTCTACCAGATGGAAATATGACGTAATTTATCCTATAATTCTCGCGCTTTGCGTAATATTGTTATGCGTTATTATGCAGAGAGGGTACGCCACGGGTAATCACCGAAAAGAACTGTTCTGGATTTTGATGTAAGTTCCCCCAAAATAGGGTTAGAAGCATGAAATAAATAGAATATTTGGTTTTTTTTTTTTTTTCGGTGAAAGATTGAAAATTATTTCACTTTGTGAACGTCATCGGTAATATTTTCACCCGTGGTTGCGCCACTCGTGCAAATATTACCGATGATGTTCACTCGAAGAAATAGACTTCGATCTTTCACCGAAAAAAACAAATATCCTCTATGTAATCTTCATAAACCGTCGGTCGGCATGTATTTATTGCATTACATGTATCCACACTCTCTAGTTAGTGCTGTGTAACATCTTTACACCATACGATCCAGACATGTGTTCTTAGCGTCGACATATGTTCGTTACAATATCTACACTCTCTCGCTAGCGTAGTGTAGATATCTGTACCTCATACAATACAGACATGTTTTTCTATAAAGTGTCGACATGTATCCATAGCAGTATCTGCACTCCCTAGATAGTGCTTTGTAAATATCTTTACCTCATACAATACAGACACATACAGGGGTGGCGTGTGTTCACAGCATTGTCCGCATTTTCTAGTTAGTGTAGTATTAATAATCGTCACATGATACAGTACATACATGTGTTCTCTAAACAGCGTCGGCATTTGTTCACTGAAATGTCTACATTCTCTTTCAAGAGCAGTTTTAATATATTTACCTCATACAATCCAGTCAGGTACTCTCTACACGGAGGCGACATGTGCTCACTGCATTGTCCATACTCTCCATTTAGTGAAGTGCAAATATCTCTACCCCATAAAGTACTGAAATGTGTTCTCTATACAACGTGGATATGTGTTCATTTCAATATCCACACGCTCTAGATAGTGGGTGCGTTGTAAATATTTTTACCTCATACAATGCAGACATGTACACGTTTGCTATACAATGTTGACATGTGTTCATTGCAATGTCTACATTCTGTACTAGGTGGAGTGTGAATATCTTTACCTTTAAAGTATTGACGCGTGTTCTTTTTACAGTGGCGACATGTGTTCATTTCAGTATCTTCACTCTGTGGTTAGTACTGGGTAATATCTTTACCTAATAATATACAGACATATGTTAGCTCCACATGTAAAGGGTCGACATGTGCATCTTTATATACCTACCTAAAGTCCGTTTCTTGTGCAGTGAAAACGTCTCTACCTATTAAAATACAAGATAAAATATTAACATTTATTTTGAACACAGTGTCGACGTGCTCCCCTGGTCTACACTCTGGTGTTTTTACAGAGTCTACATCTATTCATTGTAATGTCCTCATTTTAACCTTTGTGCAGCGTACTCATTTTTAGATCATATAACGTAGACATTTGTTTTCCAAACAACCTCGATATGTATTCATTGTAATGTCTGTGTTTTTACAACACTGAGAAAGAAGGCTTTGGAAAGTATAGTAGGATTTCCCACTATGTTTTTAAACCTTTGTTCTGTGTGCAGTGTTAATATCCTCACCTCATACGACATAAACATTGGTTCAGAAATCAATAGGTTTAGAAGACAAAAAATAAAAGTAAATCTCCGCAGGAAATTTTTAGTAATGTCTGGGGAAAAAAACAGAGGCCAACAATCTAAATATTTCAATTTTTGATTTTGAGACTAGATATATTTGATTGTCTGAGACGTTTTGTCTCGGCAATTCAGGTGGCATGACTTGTAACCAGAACAACATTTTTAATGGCCTGTGAATACTGCAGAACTACAAGTGTACCATTTACGCCGTGCAAAGTGAGGCGTAAACTGCTTTGATACGGAACATCTATTATTCATAGTTCTATATTATTTATATCCAGCTTAATTACTTCTACCTGGTTTTGTATTCGAGCAGTTCTTTGAAATGAGCGATCTTATCATTTCTATGTATTGATCTAGATCAACTTTCAGAGGCCATTCCGACAGAAAAAGTCTTATTTTTCAATTTGCTACTAATTTGGTAAAAAAAAACTGCGTGCATCAGGGATAATGTAAAGATTTAACCCTTTACCAAATAACACGATTTTGAATTGTCCAAGCATATGCAGATGACAAACTCAGAGAGGATCAAATGATAGGATTTTTCTTTGGAAAGTTAGAAAAAATTGTGGGGAAAGGAGAAAATGCTAGTTGCTGGCATTTCCTCCTTTTCCCTCAACGTTTTCAAAAGCTTTCTGTCTCAGAGTACTTAAAATACGGGATTCTATTTCAAAGTAAAATGCTTTCAATGAAAAATAAAGGCTTAGTATTGTTTTTCCTATTGCAACATAAGTATGTCGATTTTTCAGTCAGTTTTATGAATAAATCATACAAAATTCCTTTGTTTTTAATTGAATACTCGCACACATGTGCTTTATTTTAAAGTTCAGAGGATTGTAAGAGTTAAAACTTCTCTTATCTATATACAAAACGACAACATTTTAGACTCGTTAAAATTTAAAACATTTGCAGGCGACTATCAAAATGTGGTTAAAATGATGTCATTTGTCTTAAAAAGGCTTAGAAACATTGTTGGAAAAGGCGAAAATGCTGGTTACCACCATTTTTCTATTTTTCCAACGATGTTTTCAAAAGTTTTATACTCAAGGTCGATAAAACAAGGCTTTGGTAAAGGGCTACTATTGATGGGTGTGTGCTTGTTCAATAATCAGTTTTTCAGCCTACCCGCCGAGCCCAGAAATGCGCTCAGTGGCGCACAGGATTTGAAGCCGCGGGGGGTGGGGCGGAGGGGGGGGAAAGGTGGGGGTTGCTACTTCAAATCGAATCCCCAGCTCAGAGAATTTCTTTTTTAGGAATGATGACAGTCATTGCGACAGGATTAATTCCTCTTTCGTCGCTGATCATTGTCACCACGACATTTAAGTGGGAGAGCAGCCAGTGGCTTGGGAAGAACATTATGTAAATTACTGGCAAGAGAAACTCTATGAAAGCATGGATTAGTGTACTGGCCGCCATGATGTAACTGAAATAATGATGAAAATGCGTTAAACAACAAACAAACAAACAATTCGCTAGATCTGGTAGCCTACTTTATGTACAGTTCTTCTAATTATTTAGTGTTTGCCGTCATGTATCAACAGTATTTTAGACATAATACGACGGTCAACGCACTTGGCCATTATATTGCGTACCCGGTGATACAGAAGCTTGTCTCCAATCCAATGCCCCCCCCTCCCCCCATAAAAAAAAAAGCAATAAGCACCGCTGACAAATGGATCCTGTCATAAACCTGTACCACACAACCCTAGTTTAACGACCCTAAAAAAGAAAGCTTTGTGGGAAAAGGAAAGAATGTTGGCAAGCAGCATTTTCTCTTTTTCCCACAATGTTTTCTACCCTATCAAAGTAGGAGGTATCTGATTGCTTATTGTTAATGTCTCAAATTACAGCATATTCAATACCATATGAATACCAATTGTCGACTTTGAACAACATATTTGTAAAATAAAGATGATAGATCTACTTATATATATGATAACAATGTATAAATGGAAAACCCCGTTTATTACTAGTAATTTCTCCTTCTGTTGCAATGTTTTCAAAAGCGGTCTACTGCAAGGTGGAAAAAGTCGTTACCCCCGGCGATATTTTGTTTGAAAAATGGATTTAACATATTCATCAATTTACTTTATTATTCTACGTGCAATTAATGAACGATAGTTTATTAATTTTGCATGCTTATAAAACCCAGGATTACAGCTCTGTCACATAAATAAACTTTATGAAAAATGTTCTGCAACAGTACCATTTAATAAGGTAATAAGAGTGTTAGTTCGCCACTTCAGATAAATCTAAAATTCAACAGGTATGTTACAAACAAGTTGTAAATTACATACTCAACTTTTTGCTTATTGACGCAGTAAAGAATTAAAACATTGTGATGAGCTTGTTAAGATTGATCACTTACATCATTTTCACATTAATAAATGTTACGAAAAAAAAAAACCATCTAACAGCCCCACTGTGCATGTAAATTAGTAAGGTAAATAAAGGCGTTAGTTCGTTACTACATTTTATTTCTAAAAGCCAAATGGTATAAGGCAAACGAGTTGTAAATTAATTACTTAACCCTCAACCTGATAAATAAGTTAAATTAAACTTTGAAGCCGACAGTGAAAACCTGAATATTGCTATTTCAAAGTTATTTTTGGTGAAAATATATCTCTTTTATCGGACAGTGTAGATCCAAGATCAGACTGCACGTTCTGTGCAGTCTGATCTTGATCTACACTGTCAGCAATAGGTCCTTGGGTCTCGCTTATCAGCGTAAGGGTGAACATTTCGCTGGTTGGAGCAGCAGCCTAGAGAAAAAAATTGTGGAGAGCTTGTCAAAGTTGCTCGAGTTCTGGCTTTTTTTCTATTTGACCATATTGGTCGTCAAATCGGAAATCAACTGTTAAAACTTTGAAATGTGCCGCCGATTCACGTGTTTCGATTGACACCGAATCTGATATAGCCTAGATCGTCCTAGCCGTGATCTGAGAAAAGGTGGTTTAATCCGTCCGTGAAAAGTATCAATTCAGTCCTGAGGGGACTGCGCAGGCTGACACAGTCGAAACTTTTTGCTTTTCGTAAATTTTTAGCTTGTCCAAGGACCAATCTTCCTCGTGATTCAGCCGATTGTTAGAAAAACAAGCAATTTCGTTGAAATGATATCCCCCGCCGAAAAATTTACTTGACCGCGTAACTTAAAATCTCTCCCAGTCGGCCATTTTTCATCGAATCAAAAAATAAAAAAAAAATGTATCGGCGGAATGGGTTATTGTACACATGTGTAAAGTTTCACGAAATTCCGTCCAATGGTACTGGAGATATTCTCCCGGACGGACACATGGACTGACAGACAGACAGACAGACGGACGGACGGACGGACAACACTAAAACTACATGTATATCCCTCCGCCTTCGGCGGGGGATAAAAATCGACTTTATGAATCCATAATTAGACGACTACTTGCTTGGTACCCTGAATTACCAAAATGCATTAAGCCCCCTTTATCCCAGAGCGACGCTCAGTTAATTCTCCTATAATTTTTTCTTGAGTACGTCTATTCATACTATTCCGAATATTGTTCTAACTCTAAATTCCAATACTATCTATCAAGTTGCCGTAGACATAACATCTCAGCCAATCACACGTCTACCCATGGAACTTCGAGTTGAAACCGCCAGCGAACAGGGTTCCTATGGACTTTGACAGATATTTGTATCTCACCAGTGAACAAAAGGCAGTGTACAGGGAGAGTCTCCCTGGCTGACATACATTTAACAAGAGGACCATGATGGCCCTGTATCGCTCCACTGGCTTTTTAACCCTTTACCACACAAATCGAAGTGTTAATGACCCTGAAAGAGAAGGCTTTCAAAAACATCGTGAGAAAAGGACATGTTGTCAGCCAGTATTTTCTCCTTTTCCCACAACGTTTTCTAACCTATCAAAGACAGAAATAGTCATTTAAGCTACATTCAATTTGTCTTTTTACAATGGCTTTAAACTTGGTACAGTAAAAAAAATTTGTCTGCGCATTGGCATTGACAGAGACATACAGCATAAAAAGTCTGTATGGTAATAAACTTACTTTGAAAACATAACCTCCACCCCGCCTGCCAAACAAAAACAGTCATATCTTTTTAAATGCAAAGATAATGTCAGTGAATACAAGCAGGTTTATTCATTAGCATGAAAGGTAAAGTTCTGAAAAATTTGAGTGATAGAAACCTTACTTTAAATTAAACATTCCATTCATGTGAGCATAACCATTAGCATCAAAATAAATCACTCTCCCTTAAAACAGAACATTTCCTCTCCAAAAAACTTGAATACCAAACTCCAATAACGTATAAGTGCAGTTTGATAATCAAGGGAGGTAAATAGTAACAGACTTTATCTTTATAACAGGAGTTATTTCCCTTGATTACTATTTTAAATTGCAGTCACTATATAAGCCCATGTTAAACTTGTGATCTCTGGGACAGAGCCAATTTTGACCCCAGGGCTATAATATGAAGGAATTTGATAGAGGTCCATTAGATAAAGCTACATGCCAAATTTGGTAGCCCTAGGCCTTATGGTTTCAGACAAGAAGATTTTCAAACATGTTCAATATTTTTCAGTTTTGTTGCCATGGCAACCAGAGTTTTTGAAGGAATCAAATTCTTTCAAGAAATTCTAAAGAGGACCATGGCAGGATCATTTCTGTGAAGTTTCATCAAATTTGGATGGGTAGTTTCAGAGAAGAAAGTTTGAAAAAAAAGTTAACGCACGGACGGACGGACGCACGACGGACACCGGGCCATGACATAAGCCCGCTGGCCTTTGGCCAGTGGAGCTAAAAACCAACATTAGCTCTGCAAATATAACAAGTATATAGCACTAATGGATAAAGGATCAATAACATCCCTTATGATAGTCGTCGTTTCAAAGTTGTTTTGCATGCCTAAGGAAATGTATCTTTTTGCCTTTTTTTCCCCATATACGAGTTTATATAATTTTTTTGCTAAAGTTTGCCCCGTATCTTTTGTACCTATTATTTATGCCGATGTTAACCTATGTATCATCCATACGTTTATCATATGAAACTAAAATTTACCCAAACTAGTACTCTCTACCGTACTTTTTCATCTGTGCCAAAGTTTAAAGCCATGTATCTTTTTTTGTCTTTTTATTTTGTGTGCCCTTCTCATGAAATGCGTTGTTTACTTATGTATCCTTTGTGCCTTTTTCATGCTTATCTACGAGTACATTTAAACATATACATGTATTTTTTTGTGCTTTTCATTCATGCTGACGCTTACCTTTGTATTGTTTGTGCACTTTTCATGTAAATCGGCGTTCACCATGTATCCTTATGTCGTTTTTAAATGCGTGCCACTGTTTACTAAATTTCCTTTGTACCATTTTCATTTACACCAATGTTATCTCATGAATTCTTTGTGCCATTTCAATGCATCCGATGTTACCTCATGTGTCCTGTGTGCCTTTTGTATAAGGATGCTTACCCGCGTATCTGTTATGCCTTTTGTCATACATGTTTATGTTTATGCATGTTTTCCCTTTTCATTTACGTTCATGTCCTCCCATAATTTTTTTGTGAATTTTCAGGTATCTTCCATCTCTACTCATGCACTTTTCTCATGTATGACCGTGACTCTCCATGACTCTTACGTTCCCTTTTCATTGTCGTTTTGCGATATTCCTTTTGCGCCTTTTTTTTTTTTTTGTATACATGTAGATTGAAGAAATTACATACTTCAATCTTTTTGTCTCGAAAGCAAACAAAAGAGAATAAAAATTGCATCATTTAATTAGTGACTTTAATAAAATGTAGAATCGTTCATAACATACAAAACAAATTTTATGTGCAAAACATACACAGATCAAAGAATGAAATCGCAGAAATATACTATAGAAAATATCTCCGTCAGATCAGGGATTGTATAAGATCCCTGGTCAGATTCACAAAATATAACGATGACATATAATTTTACTGTTATAAAACAGCTCCAATTAAGTGCGTCCATTTTTATTTGAAAATTATTAGTCCTATAGTTAACAGAACCCATTTTGTTATTTTATTTTTTCCAAACCTTTTCATGGTAGGTAAAGGGACACATTTTAAGACACGGAGACTGTCCCTTTTCAATGCTATGGTCAACAATTTGGGAAAAGGAACAACCACTTGTTACCAGCCCCTTTTCCCACGATGACTTTAAAAAAATATACAATGCAGGGATGAAAGAAAAGTTGTATATGTATTTTTGTTGCTACGTATTATTGTTTGCAACTAAGCAATGTGATCAAATTTTCAAGGTATTGTGCATAGAATGGCGTCAATATACATGTACAGGTAGTTTCTGCATAGAATAAAAAAATATATATCTAAAATTTATACAATAAAAACATTTACTTAATGCAAAACATGTATTAAAGTTGTGAAAGAAAATCACAAAGGCTGCGGTAGTTTGACATCGTAATAGTTAACTTTTCCCTCAATAAAAACACTTGAAGAACTTATTAAACAAGAGGGCCATGGTGGCCCTGTATCACTCCACTGGCTAATAAGTAAACCCTACACGTAAAACATTACAATTCCTCGCCAAATGGTTTTGAACTAGAAGACATTTAAAATTTTCTGTATGCAATCCCATGAGAAAGTTATGACCCCAGGGCAAAGCCATTTTTGACCACAGAGCTATAATTACATGAATCCTGGTAGAGGTCCACAAGATAAAGCCCCATAATAAACTAGAGCTGTCACTGAATGTGACTTAATACCCCCGTCAGCGCTTTGACAGAAAAAAGTGTCAAGTTCAAGGGGAGATAATTCCTCAACCAGGAGGAGTTGACACTTGAAAATTGCGTCTTGCAAATCTTCAATATATGATCAATACATGTGCAAAGTTTCAATACAATTGAAGGAGGAGTTTGCGACACAAAATTACTAGTATTTTGTACACAGATGGACACACGGACGGACAGACAGGCTGATTCCAGTATACCCCCGAAAACAGGTCTAGAATGTATTGTGATAAAAAAGATGATTTTCAAAGTTTCCTACATAAAAGGCTCTGTGAAACATGACATCTCTGAGACAGTGCTAATACTGATCCCAGGGCTGAATTTTTAACAAAGTCAAAAGTGCACTACAACATGAAGCTATATGCCAAATTTGGTAGCTGAAACATGACATCTCTGAGACAGTGCTAATACTGATCCCAGGGCTGAATTTTTAACAAAGTCAAAAGTGCACTACAACATGAAGCTATATGCCAAATTTGGTAGCCCTAGGATTTATGGTTTGGAGAATTTTCACTCTGCAAGCACTGACCTATGGGGTGGGGCCAATTTCCAAAGAGGCCTACTTAACGATAATACTCATAAAATGTTACATCTATAGCTCACAATCAGAAACAAGGAGATTTCTAAAGTTTTCACTATATAAGCTAATGTAAAACTTGTGACTTGTGGGGCAAGGCCACTTAAGATCCAAGGGCTGTTATTTAAATAATCTAGGAAGAGGTCCATAGATAACTATACATTCAAAATTTGGTAGCCCTAGGTCTAATAGTAATGAGAAGATTTCTAAAGTTTTCACTATATAAGCCCATGTAAAAATGGTGACCCCTGGGGTGGGGCAAAACTTGACCCAAGAGCTATAATTTGGGCCCTCTTGGTAGAACCCACTAGATAAAGCTACATGCAAAATTTGGTGGCCCTAGGCTTTATGGCTAGGTATGAGAAGATTTTTAAGTTTTCCCCATGTAAACCCATGTAAAACTTGTGACCCCTATGAGCCGGGCCAAATTTTGACCCCAAGGCTATAATTAGGGCAATCTTGATAGAAGCCCACTAGATAAAGCTACATGCAAAATCTGGTAGCCCTAGGCCTTATGGCTAGGTATGAGAAGATTTTTAAGTTTTCCCCATGTAAACCCATGTAAAACTTGTGACCCCCCCCCCCCCCCAAGGGCCAGGCCAAATTTTGACCCCAAGGCTATAAATTGGGCAATCTTGATAGAAGCCCACTAGATAAAGCTACATGAAAAATTTGGTAGCCCTAGGTTTAGTAAGATTTTAAAGGTTTCACTACATAAGCCAATATAAGACTTGTGACCCCTGGGAAGGGCCAGTTTTGGCCCCAGGGCTATAATTTAAAGAAACTTGGTAGAGGTCTGTTTGATTAAATTACATGCTAAATTTGGTAGCCCTGGGCCTTATAGTTTAAGACAAGAAGAGTTTCAAAGATTTCCAATATTTTGCAGTTTTGTTGCCAGGGCAACCAGAGTTTTTGAAGAGACAAGAAGAGTTTCGAAGATTTTCAATATTTTGCAGTTTTGTTGCCAGGGCAACCAGAATTTTTGAAGGAATCAAAATCTTTCAAGAAATTCTGAAGAGGACCATGGCAGGATCATTTTTGTGAAGTTTCTTCACAATTGGATGGGTAGTTTCAGAGAAGAAGATGTTTGAAATAAAAGGTAACACACGCATGTGCCCACACATGCACGCACAGAAGGATGGACACGCACACAATGGACACCAGGCCATGACATAAGCCCACTGGCCTTTGGCCAGTGGAGCTAAAAATACATGTAGATAGATATATAAATAGAAAAGCATAAAACAACAAGAAAAAAAATCTGATTAAAATGACCGTTTCCTAACAATTATAGAAACTGAACCTTGGTTTTTGTAATTTTATCAACACCTTTGCTTCAGCCAAAAATGAAGGTATATGCATATTCTGCACAATCTTTCATTTTACAAAGTTTCCTTAACTTAGCCCACAGGCTGTTGAAGCTATTGCAGATTATATTTTTATACATTTTTATTAAACATTACCTTTACCTTCAACTTAAGTAGCTGTAAACTGATGGAGTATGTAGCAGATGAACAGTCATCAGACCCCTTGGCCTGTATTACCGACCACTGTTAAGCCTTCACTATACACCAGAATTTTAGAATGGTCCAAATTGAAAGCATTTGCACTAAATAAATTAAAGGTGGCCCATATAACAAAATTTGTCCTTCATACAGAAGAAAACATTGTGTGAAAAGGAGGAAATGTTGGTTACCAGCATTTTCACCTTTTCCCACAATGTTTTCAAAAGCCTTCTTCCTCAAGATCATTAAAGTCGGGATTATGTGGTAAAGTGTTAAGCTTTAGAGAGCTCAATAAACCAAATGGACACTTTCATTCTGTAAGAAAAAAGAGTGATATAATCACATCTGTTTTAGTCTAAAATGTCACAGCAAAGTGGACAGTGTGGATCAAAGATCAGACTGTATATTTTGTGCAGTCTGATACTGATCAACATAGTCTGCAATGGCAACAATAGTTGTGAAAAGAACTTTAACCCTTTACCACACAGTGACACCTTTTAACGCCCCTGAAGAAGAGGCCTTTTGAAAACATTGTGGGAAAAGGAGAAAACGCTGGTAACCAGCATTTTCTCCTTTTCCCACAAAGTTTTCTACCCTATCAAAGGAAAGTTGCGTCATTTGATCCACTATGAAATTGTTGTCTGCAAATGCTTTCAATTTGGATAGGTCTTTAATTTTGCCGTGTGGTAAAGGGTTAAGGGTTAAATTTGAAAGTAACACAGTTTCTAACTGGCTACACCGATGGTTTATGTAATCAGGGTTAATATGCACCAACCATTCTGAAGAATGTTCTCAGTCTCATTCTCTGAAATTTTCTTAATTTGAAAGTAACCCAAACTTCTGATTGACTAAACCATTTGGTTTAGCCAGACAAAAGTTGTCTTACATTCAAATTCAGAAAATCTTGGAGAATAAGACTAAGAATGTTCTTAAGAATGGCTGGTTGGACCCAGAACTTGTTTTACATTCTAAGACTTGAATTACAGGTAATCAGAACTCAATTTAGACTTGTTGGTGATAGACGTAGTTCTGGTGACCTTTACAGATTTTTTTTGTAGGATCTATAAGGAGACTGACGGACGGTCAGAAGGGCAAGCCCAAAGATAGTTGGTGGGGACAAACTTTCAGTCCCTTTGAGTGAACACAGTAAGGGTTTTCAAACAGGCGCAAATAATGGCAAACATATGCAAATAAATGGTAAAAATAAAGATCTATTTCATTTGTATTCTATTTTGTTGTTGGTCCAATACACATGGAATCATTTAGTTGATCAATCAGCTCATCAGCCACCACAGTCGGACCAGACTTCCTCTGTTTATATTCGGAAAGTTGTTTCCCTGTCACTTGACGTTGTGCTATTCCTCTGACTGTCTGATCGCCTGTTCCATCAGCTTCATCAAGTATATCTTGATCCTGAAAAAGATAATTTCATTACCTCCTGCAAATAAATTTTTTCATCTTTCAGAAACAGTGTGCCATAAGGAAAAGTCACAATATTTTCGTATGTATGTATTTATGTACCTACGTAGCTCAGAGGTAAAGTGTAGCACTGTCTTGTAACCTGGAGGCCCCAGGTTTGAGTATTACTAGACGCACTGAGTTTTTAATGAGAGTGTCCTTTGGCAATTGACTTCAGAGTGACTTCAGAGCCCTAGCCTAGTACTGGTGATACCCAGGACATACATGAATATGTCAGCCATTGCTGTGATATGACTGAAATAGTGCTGAGAGCCAAATAAAACACCATTCAATTTACGTACTGAACTTTAAGCCTTCACTAAACAATCCAAATTTTTAACGAAATTGAGGAAGAAGGCTTCTGAAAACATAGTTGGAAAAGGAGAAAATGTTTTTCTCAATGTTTTCTACTGTTTAATGTTTTCTATGATTTTCTACTATATGACAAATCCCGTCATTTGAGTAACATTTTCTTTCTCTCTACAAATGCTTTGGCTGTAGACAAGGTAGAATTTTTTCTTTTGAGTAGAGTGTTTATCTGTGTTGATTACTTGTATTTTACAAGGATTTTCTCATGGAAGTCAGCTCCAAATTTGTCTGAGAAGGTTTAACTCTTCAACACATGACCATATTTTGGTCCAAAGCAACTGCAGACAACAAATTAAAATGGTAAAATTTGCTTTTGAAAATGGAGAAAACATTGTGGGAAAAGTAGAAAATGCAGGTTTCCAGCATTTTCTCCTTTTTCCACAATGCTCTTGAAAGGCCTCTTCTTGAAGGCATCAAATATCAGGATTGTGTACTAAAGGCTTAAGTAAAATTTTAGGCAAATATAGATATTGAATAATTTAAAGAACACTGTCAGCATTTGACTGGAAAGACTATACATGGGCAAGATAACTAGTTTACTACATGGCAGAAAACTCTTAGGGTGATAAATAAAAAAAGGTGAACTCCTCACTTCACCAATTACTGTTACAACTATATCTGAACACCTTACCAAACAATAGCTTTGTAAAATTGTCCGAATTGAAAGCCTTTGAAAACAACAATTTTAATGTAACTATGATGATTGGATTTGTCTTTCAAAGGGTGGAAAACACTAAGGGAAAAAGAGAAAACGCTGGTTACCATCATTTCCTTCTTTTCCCACAATGATTTCAAAGGGCCTTTCCCAGGTTTATTTTACTATGCCAGCACGTCTTCTCTCGTCTGTGACAGTATTCCTTATGACAAAGAACGGGTGCAAGGATCACGTGAACATTATTTGCCCATGAAAATGATTCTAAAAATAGCATGGACAAGTCTAAAACTCACAAATGACAACGTGGTCATATATTAAAACCAAGGATTGTTCGATTGTTCAGTAAAGGGTTAAACAACCAAACAGTTATTATTTTTTTAATACTGACAAGGAACTTAGCCTTTTCACAAGAAATTGCTTCTCTTCTTCACCCATTACCACACAATCCTGACATTTCACGACCCTGAGAAAGAAAGCTTTTGAAAAATTGTGGGAAAAGGAGTAACCAGCATTTTTTTCTTTTTCCCACAATGTTTTCTACTCTTCCAAAACAAATTTCAAATTCTGAGTTACATTTGCAGATGGTGTCAATTTGGTCACGTCCAAAATTTTGTTGTTTGGTAAAGAGTTAAGCGTTTTCCAAAGCTTTCTATTGTTAAAAAGTAATAACATATTTGTACTAAATCTTACCATTGTTTTATTGGTTTCAGGAAACAAGATACCTACAACCTCTCGTAAAATGTCTGTTTCTGTTTTATTTAGCTCACTCAAGGCTGAAAATAGATGGCAAAACAATGGTAGTGGCAGTCCCTCCCCTTAATTACTAGCGAATTTCTAAATTCCAACTCCATTTTCTTTACAAATATGACTTCTAATGACCCTAACAGTTGATTGCTTCTAGCAAATTCAACCTTTCTTTTAAATTTTTCTATTTTGTATTACAGATAGTATTTGGTTACTGTGCTAAAGCAAGCCTTAACAGTAATAAGTTAACTCTGTACACACTTTTCTTACTGAAATATTATTACAGTGCACATTCTTACCACCCTCAACCACACAATCCTGACTTTTAACGATCCTGAGAAAGTCTGTCTGCAAATGCTTTGAATTTGGACTAGTCTAAAATTTTGTTGTTTGGTGAAGAGTTAAGGCATAGCATTCATGCAAGTGACTTTTGCAGTGCTTCCAGTAAGTATTTCCATAGATAAATAGGATGGCTCAGTCTGTCTGTTGTCTTCATTAAGTGCTCTAATTCCAGGGCATTGCTGCCATTGTGTGTGTATGCTATTGAATGTGCATGATTCTCACCAAACAAAAATCCACAAAGTAAGGTATTTAATGATTTAAAGGGTTTGCTTGTAATTATTTTTTACTCCTTTTCCAACAATGTTTTCTACCCTCTCAAAGACACATTCTATCATGTGTGCAAAATTAAACGTTGTCTTTTAAACTGTACTATTCTAAAATTTTGTCATCTGGCTAAGAGTTTATATATCAAATCAATGAGAACAGGGATCCTATATATACAGGGATAGGCAACGCGGTATAACTTCCGGTTATTCACTGACTTCCTTTGAATAGACCGCAAAGGAAAAAACGGCGGCCATCACACATTTTGGCATATGACAGTCACTTTCTAATCAACATTTTGTGTGGTTCTGGCATATGTCCTTCTAAACAGGTAAGTTTCTGAATCTTTACATGTTTAGAATATCTGTAACATCAATTATTATATCGGAGATTTTGTTTTATATGCGCATCTTGGCGTTTAAAATTCATGGCCTAATCATGTTTGCCTAGAAGCGGATGTTCGGCTAAAAGAGGAGTTGGTGATGTGCAATAGAAATCAATTTTAAGTATATAAAGTAGCGCCCAAATAGCAACATGTTGGTAAAAATCACGAGATAGAGTACATCTCCTTCTATTAAAGCCAATTTTGTACTGATTTTGGATTCCTAAGTTAGATAATGTGGGCTCAAAACTGGGCTATTTTCGGAATTACATCACAAAATGGCGGACCAATGCAGTGAATTTGGCGGTACCCTTCTGATAGTTGTAACGTTCTAAATTCATTTTTAGAAATAAATGCGTTCAGATATTGGCATATTTATAAACAGTAAGTATTTCGTTTTGATTTAAAGTCAATTCTACTGATTTTTTATTCCTAGGTTAGATAATTTTGAGCTCAGAACAAGGCTATTTTCGGTCTTTTTTGCAAGATGGCGGCCCAATATGTCGAGACCCTGGTGATAGTTGTCGCATTCTGATTTCATTTTTAAATGTAATTGTGTTCAGATATTACCATATTTATAAGCAGTAAGTATATCGTTTTGCATTAAAATCAAATCTGAGCTGTTAATCGAATCCTAGGTAAAGAAAAGTGCTGCCTAAAAAGGGGTTATTTCAGTAAAGGTGGAACCGTAGTACCACACACTAGTCAAAAATGATTGGATCTGTGATAGTTGGCGATATCCTGAACAAATTCTCATTATAGTCTAACCATGTGAAAATAAAACCATATTTAGCAACGTAACTGAAGAATTAAAATGTTACTTTTTGTAAAAAAGAGAAAATTGAAATTCAATTGGTTCTCTATTTTTTTCCAGATATATATTGTGACAGTACAAACACTTCAAAACATGGTTTCAAGAGCTGTCAACATGCTGTTGTGATGCATCCTGTGAACAGAAGAATGATATTGAAGATGGTTTTGTAATTTTGCATAAAGTGTGCCAGTATAAAACTGAAGCTGGGCTTGAAAACTTGGGACTAATACAGGCCAAATCAGCTGTGAACTGTACGAACCTGCAAGAAAAATGCTAAAGTGAATTTACATGTATTTGAATATGAAAGCTGTGAGCTTCTTCTACCATCAAAGTATATTCTAAATATTTAACTCCATACTTCTAATGGCTTATATATAAGCCATTAGAAGTATGGAGTTAAATATTTAATTATCTGTGACAAATGCTAGTATTCCTGAATCCTAAGTTTTCACTAACCTGGTGAATATCCATACTTCCGAAAACATTGCAAAAAAAGAAGAAACCACTGGTAAGTACATGTCACATTTTCTCAGGAAAAACAAGTCTCCTCATTTCACTCGCATTTCATTTGTCGTGTGCAAATGCTTTCAAATTAGACATGTCCAAAATTTTGAAATCTGGCAAAAAGTTAAGAATGGAACCTTTTAATTGCTCAATTTGCAATGTTTCACAACATTTTCATTTGTATCATAGCAACCATTATACATGTACTTATCCATTTGTTTTTTGAATTTGCACAACAGTCTTCACAAGCTGCATGTTGTATTTCCTCATCAACATATTTTTTGAGGAAGAGAAGTATATATCTGTGTTGTGCAAATTTCTCTGAGAATCATGATGTTGGTTTCCCACTACTCACACTACTGTAATAAAACACTAGAAGTACATGTACATGTATTAAATTTGAAATACTTTTGGTTTCTTCAAACAACACAGTACATTCAGTATCTACAGCCTAATAAGTTACTTGAAGTAAGGAGTTATCTCATAATCTGTGACAAATGCCAGTATTCCTGAATCCTAAGTTATCACTACCATGGGAAATATTTACACATCTGAAAATATTGTGGAAAAAGAAGAAAATGTTTGCAAGCATGTTCTCATTTTCTCAGCAAAGACACAAGTCACACATTTCATTTCTTGTCTGCAAATAATTCCAAATTAGACAAGTCTAAAATTGTGTTATCTGGCAAAGTGTTCAGGTTGGTTGCTTTCAACATTTTGCAATTGTATCACAGCAAACAATGCAGCTATCCATATTCCATATATTACAAAGACAAAAACAGAATTTTTTAAATAGCACAGAAATCATTTTGAAAAGAATTGATCACTGGCTGCAACTGATGTTTTACGAATGTTTTCCAACGCTGTCCATTGTATGAGGAGTGAAAGGTCAAATTTGTACAAAGTCTTACACAACTTATACTGTTTTCAAATTGGTCCAAAATCAAAACATTCAAAGTTAGTAGACAAGCTTAAGTTCTCTAACACAGAATAAAAAACCATTGTTGAAGAAGGAAAAATTGCTTGTCACAACCCATTACCGACAACAATTAAAATGTGGCTCAAATTATGGAATTTGTCGTTGATATAATAGAAAGCATTGGGGAAAGAGGAGAAAATGTTGGTAACCAGCATTTTCTCCTTTTCCCGCAATATTTCCAAAAGGCTTCTTTCTCTTGGTCAGTAGAACTCAGGGTTGTGTGGCAAAGGGGTAATTGCAGATATGTCTTTTTTTTTCTAGTTATTCTGCTTTTGACTATTTTTTACCAAAGAACAATTTTTTGGATGTCTTTGGAATCCCCAATTGAAAGTATTAGCAGATGACAAATGAATGTAGATTCAAACAATTTGTTTTTTTTTTGCATGGTATTGAATATTGCTGGTAAAAATGCTGAAAACAGGCACATGTGCGAGGCTAGCATTTTGTTGCAGACAGGTGCTCACACCTCACCAGCATACTTTTCCAAAAAGTTCACCTATCGCTTTCCATTTTGCAGAAAATTCTCCTTTTTTTCTGTCAATTACATTGATTTAAGAGTAGCTGCAAGCTGAATTGAAAATGTACTGGAAGGTCTATTTAATGGGCAGTGAAGGCAATTTTCTGGTTTTATATGCCCTTTTTGTAGTTTGCTATTGAAAAATGGGTAAAAAGCTATTAATAGATCTAATACATTGTACTACATACAAGTGAAATGCTTTTCACTCCTGGTAACATGACAAGCTTTTGACTTGACCAAATTGAAACATCTGGAGAAGAAAATCAGAAAATAAATGTTCAATTTCAATGATGCGGATTGTCTATGAAAAAGAAGAGGACACTAAATGTGTCTTGACAGATACACAACTTGATATATCCCACTTGTGATCATGTAAAATATAGGGAATGGCCAAAAGCCGCCCACTTCCAAAACGTTGGACGGACTTAATCCTTCAACAGGCGATGTCTGCTTTTTCCGAATTGTTTGCAATAGATATCCATTGCAGACATGTTAAAATATTTTAAGTTACTACGAAAAAGAGGGTTGTTTCCGTAATGGGTCGTTTTGGCACAGTGCCGTTTTGATCTCCATTCACAATTCGTGTTAAATAAAGACTGACAACATGACCTGTTAGTCGATACTTTAAATTTTCCATATGACAAAACAACACTTTAACTGAAAACAAACAATAATAGAAAAACATTGACATAAACAATTGAAAAACATTTCATATTAAACGCTTCTTTGGAGGATGTAAAAATTGCCGGAATCGGCAAGAAATTATATTATCTGAAAGGAAGATAACGACTCGCAAGGAACGACAACGGATTATTGGATGCCGTACAGGTAAGTCAGTGAAAAATCGATAATTGGTCTTAACTCCAGTTGCGTTGCCTATACCTGTGTATATACGATCCCTGATGAGAATGAAGAAACAGAAAGCAAGACAACATGCAAGATTTCAGCATGTGACCTGACTGGGTTAGAGGCATTCTGGATAAACATATGATTACCTTTGTCCAGGTGTTCTTTCACTTTCAATTGATAATCTCTGATATCCTTGGGTTGGACAACATCCATTGCCAACTTGACCAGATAAAGAACTTCAAACCTGTCCTCGTTAGACATCTCTGGTAATTGCTGATAAATTAGAGTACCATATCATGACAAAAATTTATCTTCAATTTTACCTTTCTGTCCTTGAACTTTTAACCAGAACACAAAAATTCAGAGTTGTCCAAATTGAAAGCATTTGCAGAATCAGTTTAAATGTGCCTGGAATTATGCTGTTTGGCTGTGACAGGGTACAAAATATTGTTGGAAAAGGAGAAAATACTAGTTATCAAGAGCCTTCTTTATCTGGCTCATTAAAACTTGGGATCGTGTGCTAAAGGGTTAACCCTTTACCACCAAACAATCCTGACTTTTTAATGACTCTGAAAAAAGGGGTTTTCTATAAAGCAGCACTACTTTTCCCACAATGTTTTGCACCATTTGAAAGACAAATTTCAAGTTTTTAGCAACATTTAAATTGTAGTTGGCCTATGCTTTGAAACTGGATGAGATCAAAACTTTTTGTTCTTGTGAAGGGTTACCACTTAACTAACCAGTTGTGAAGAAAACTTTTCTTTCATATAAAAATGTCTATTTGTAAAAGACATAATGAGTGAATACAGAAGTAACTTGTTTGTGTTTTTATTGACAGTATAGATCGAGATAAAACTACCTATAACACAAGAGGGCCATGATGGCCCTGTATCGCTCCACTGGCTAATACGTAAAATCACTACATGCCAAACATTACAATACTTGGCCAATTGGTTTTGAACATAAGACCCCTGAAACAGGACTAAAATTGGTAGCCCTAGCTCATATGGTTAGTAACAAGAAGATTTCTAAAGATTTCACTATATAAGCCCATGTAAAACTTCAGACCCCTCGGGGTGAATCAAATTCCCCCCTAGGGCTATAATTTACGCACTCTTGGTGAAGGGCCTTTAGATATAGCTACATGCGAAATTTGGTAGCCCTACGCTTTATGAATAAGTACAGGGAGATTTCTTAAGTTTTCTCTACATAAGCCCATGTAAAACTTGTGACCCCCGGGGCAGGGCCAATTTTGACCCCAGGGCTATAATTTAAGCACTCTTGGTAGAGACCCACTAGATAAAGCCACATGCAAAATTTGGTAGCCCTAGGCCTTACGGCTAGGTACAGGGAGATTTCTAAAGTTTTCCCTAAATAAGCCCATGTAAAACTTGTGACCCCCGGGGTGGGGTCAAATTTGACCCAAGGGCTATAATTTGGGCACTCTTGGTAGAGGCCCACTAGATAAAGCCACATGCAAAATTTGGTAGCCCTAGGCCCCATGGCTAGGTCAAAGAAGAATTTTAAAGTTCTCCCTATATAAGCCCATGTAAAACTTGTTATATAAGCCCATGTAAAACTTGTTACCCCCGGGCAGGGCCTAATTTGACCCCAGGGCTATAATTTGAACAAACTTGGCAGAGGTCCACTAGATAAAGCTACATGCCAAATTTGGTAGCTCTAGGCCCTATGGCTAGGTAGAAGAGGAATTTTAAAGTTCTCCCTAAATAAGCCCATGTAAAACTTGTGACCCCCGGGGCGGGGCCAATTTTGACCCCAGGGCTATAAATTGAAGAAACTTGGTAGAGGTCCACTAGATAAAGCTACATGCCAAATTTGGTAGCCCTTGGCCTTACGGTTTCAGACAAGAAGATTTTCAAAGATTTTCAAAATTTTTCAGTTTTGTTGCCATGGCAACCAGAGTTTTTGAAGGAATTAAATTCTTTCAAGAAATTCTGAAGAGGACCATGGCAGGATCATTTCTGTGAAGTTTCATCAAAATTGGATGGGTAGTTTCAGAGAAGAAGACGTTTTAAAAAAAAGTTAACGCACGGATGGACGGACGCACGGACGGACGGACGGACGGACGCACGACGGACAACAGGCCATGACATAAGCCCGCTGGCCTTCGGCCAGTGGAGCTAATAAAACCTGATCTAGGATCTACATGATGCAGTACAGTCTTTACTCTGTATATTTGAGTCATTCTCTGATAAAAGGGGGCTTAATGGATCTCCATGATACATCATACCAAGCAAGTCATCATATAATTAGGCATCCATAAAACCCATTTAGTTTAACGAATCAGAGGAAATGCAGAAAATTGACCAATCGCAAAAAGTTTCAACCCATGTCAGCCTGCGCAGTCTGACATGGGTCGGTATTTTTTGAAGATGCATTAAGCCCCCTTTTCACAGAGCATGGCTTGTGTATTTATGGCAGGATATACAGTTTAGTCTAAAACAACTTTTTGGGACCAAAACAATACTGCTGACTACTAATATGACTAGTCTGTGTTAAGATTTTGTTTTAAATGTTTACAGGCTGAAAAGTTTTAAAAAAAAGAAACTGTTTCTTCTTTTATGTAAATGAACATTAAAAGAAAAATCATATCATACTATATATTCTGTGTGTTTATCACTTCAAACCTTTACCTGACATTCCCCAAACCATTGTTGAAAAAAGGGAATAATGCTGGTGACCAGCCTTTTCTCTTTCTTACACAATGTTTTCTAGCTTTTCAAGACAAATTACACCATTTGAGCCACATTTGGTTTGTGCAGTTCAGTTTTTGCAAAGGCTTTTATTTAGGAAAAAAATTACTTTTGTCCACTAGCAAAAAGTTAAGGCTTAGTGACTATAAATGTTCATGTAAAACTTAACCCATAACCACACAATCCCAGTTTAGATGATCCTAGGAAATAAGACTTTCAAAAACATAGTGGGACAAGGAGAAAATGCTGGTAACCAGCATTTTCTCCTTTGCTCTCAATATTTTCTACCCTATCAAAGAGAGAAATCAGTATAGGAGCTACATGTAATTTGTTGTCTGTAAATGCTTTCAATTTGTTCCAGTCCAAAATTTTGTCGTTTGGTAAGGAGTTAAATGGCCTATAGATACACAATATGTACAAACAGCTGAGAAGAAAAACCCTCACATTTCCAATATCAGCTTCCCAATCTGGAAGATGGAAATCAAAAATTTTGCTGCCACAAAATACTGAACAGTACATGCCGATGATGTTACGAAGATCTGACCTAAATCCTCGGTTATCGAATCCTGTGTCCGGGTCCTCGTATTTTGATGCTCTCCCAAAATCAATGATCTTGAGCTGGAGAATCTTCTTTTCAGATTTCTGAAGCATTATGTTTCCTTCTGTAAGAGAGAGTTTTTTATATTTATTCCTGTTTTAATAACACATCCATCTGTAGACAACTTTTTTTCCCATCTGGCAAACCACTTTTAACCCTTTATCACAAAATCCTGACTTTTAACGAACTTGAGAAAGCAGGCCTTTCAAAACATTGTGGGAAAAGGAGAAAATGCTGGTAACCAGCATTTTCTCCTTTTCCCACAATGTTTTCTATCCTTTCACAACATGTTTCAAAGTTTAAGTCACATTTAATTTGTCTTCTGCAAATGCTTTTTGGACTAGTCTAAAATTCCGTAGTGTGGTAAATAGCTTAAAATAAAATCCTGACTTTTAACGACCCTGAGAAAGAAGCCCTTTGAAAACATTGTGGAAAAAGGAGAAAATGCTGGTAACCAGCATTTTTTCCTTTTCCCACAATGTTTTCTACCCTTCCCAAAAGGACTATCAATTTTTTAGTAGCACTCATTTTGTCCTCTGCAAATGCTTTCAATTTGTACTAGTCTATAATTTTGTAGTCTGGTAAATAGCTTAACCCATTACCACACAATGACGACTTTTGACGACCCTTGGAAAAAAGCCTTTTGAAAACATTGTGGGAAAAGGAGAAAATGCTGGTAACCAGCATTTTCTCCTTTTCCCACAATGTTTTCTACCCTGTCAATAAACAATTGCACCATTTGAGCCACACTGAAATTGTCGTCTGCAAATGCTTTCAATTTGGACAGGGCTAAAATTTTGTCGTCTGGTAAAGGGTTAAAATCTTTTGTCAAGCAGAAAAATTATTTATAATGAGTAACTTCATTGTGCTTTATTTTTTTTCTTATGTACTTTATTCACTGAATGTTAATTATGTCAATTATCCATGTTTTATAAAGATGTTTTGGAAGTTGCCTGCTTCATATTTATTTCAACAGAAAATGAATTAACTCTAACAAAATGTCAAAATCTCACAAAAGCTAAAATTCAAAGCAGATGACAAGTCTAGCTAAAGTAATGGGATTTGTTTGAGGAAGGGCAGAAAACACTATGGAACATGGATAAAATGATGATTCCCAGCATTTACTACTTTTTCCCATATTGTTTTCAAAAAGGCTTTTCCTCAGGGTCATTAAAACACTGGGTTGTGTGATAAAGGCTTCCAGATGATAAATGAGGTATCTCACCATGTAAATCGTTATGAACCCAGTTTTTGCCATGGATTGCAGACACAGCTTCCAGTGTACCATTGAGAACACACAAGGAAAATGGTTTGAGCAGGGAATGGTCCAGCTTTTCCAGATGATCATCTATAATCTTTTGCATAGTCAGAGCTGTAATAAGAACAAAAGAACAAAGCAAGGCTCCATGAAAAGGGGGTTTAGTGGATCTGCAAAAAGTATCATGCCAGGTCAGCCTGTACAGTCCTATTGTTAGATCTGTCTCTGAAAGGAAAGAGAGCATTGCCGGAAATGGAGAAAATGCTGTTGCACGCATTTTCTCCTTTTCTCTAAATGTTTTCAAGTCTTCTTCTTCAAGGTCTTAAAAACTAGGTGTTGTATGGTAAAGGTTGGTATGTTGAAGTTCAGATGAAACAGTAACTTTGCAATGAAAATACTGAGTGTTAGAACAGTATTTGATTTTAACCCTTGTACTGCTAAGTGCTAATCAAACACCTTTTGTGGAGTGTGGATCAAGATCGTGCAGTCTGATCTTAGATCTACACAGTCCAATAAGAAGACATGTTTCCCCCAAAAATACAGATAAAATTAGGGCACTTACTATCAATTTGAAAGTTTCACTTCACTTATTTCGCAGGTTAAGGGTTAACATGATAATGAAAATGGGACGTAACTAGTCTTCTGTATATAATGTTTGTCTTTATATATGAGCTGCACTCTGGCAAAAGGGGGCTTAATGCATCTCCGTGATGCGTGATTTCTAGCAAGCCATCACATAAGTATGGATCCATAATAGCCACTTTTTTAAACAACCGACTTCATAATTAGGTACACCGATCCTTTCACATACAGAAAATTGACCAATAGCGAAAAGTTTCAGCCAAGGTCAGCCTTCGCGGACTGCGCAGGCTGACCTGGGTCGATACTTTTCGCAGATGCATTAAGCGCCCTTTTCACAGAGCATGGTTCATATATTTTTTGTATTATGGGCCGGTGGCCTTGTTACTTTGAATAAAGTTACTGTCATTGTCATTTTCTGCATGTCAAAGGACCAGTCTACAGCATGATTCAGTCATTGTTAGACAAAATGGATTTTATGAATCCATAATTATATGAAGACATGCTTGGTATAATACATCCCGGAGATGCATTAAATTCCCTTTTGCCAGAGGACAGCTAAAATGTTGAGTTCATGACAATCATAAACCTTGCCATAAACCAACAGCTTAATACAACTTAATACATTTACGAACAATCCCATGATTGTATGACTCTGAGGAAGAAGACTTTTTAAAACACCTTGGGAAAAGGAGAAAATTATTGTATCCAGCATTTTTTTTTTTTTCACACATTTTCTTTCCTTTTGAAAGCCATTCCTTTTGAAGGCACCATTTTTACCACATTCAGTGATTCAATGCAAACTCTCTCAATCTGAACAAGTTCAAACATTTGTAATCGAGTAAGAAGTTAATGCTTGTAAATGAAATGGATTTTTTCTCCGAAAGTAAAAATTCCAACTATTTCAGATTCAAAGTTCCTGCTGGCCACAACAAGTTACTGTAGCAGACAATGATAATCAAAGTCAAACAACGAGGGTTCTTACAAAACTCTGTCAAATTGCATGAACTGTCATTTTTAGCCTCAGGACATTCTTCTTCACATATTTCATCTATGAAGATGTTTTATCACTTTGTATTTAGTCTCCAATAAAATATTAGCTTTATTTTAATTCAAATTTAAATAACTCATAAGCAGGTGTCCCATAGCATGCCATTCTATTCTTGTATGTTTTTGTATGAACTCAAATCATGAACAAATATTTTCAATATCTGATGTTATTTTTGTTAAATATTAGAATATACAGCAAAGTTGAGTGTAATCACATAGCTGAAAGTATACAGACAAACGAAAACAAATGGTAGGAAATAGAAGATTTGAAATCTCTCACATTCCCGTAAAACTTCCATGTGCACTTCAACCATATTGTCCTTGATTTTGAACAAATACAATGAAGGCACATAACCACTGTCAGACAAATCTACCCAGCATTGTATTTCCTCTTTACGAAATACAGAGACCATTATCTGAAATCATAAAGATATAAAAGCATAAAGGAGAAGCTTTTGAAACATGAACATGTAGCAGACAAAATACAATCTGAAATGCAAAATTTCTGGGAGGAGCACAAATTTGCAAAACTCTCTATTTGCTTGTTGACAAAGGTACAGTACACAATATTCTGCTGTGCTAGCATAATTATTATAACCCAAAAAAGAGCACAAGCCTTTGGAGCTCCATTTGTTTATCACAGAAAACCAAAATTTTCAATGGTCAATCATTAAATATTGATGCTGAAAAATAGCACATTGGCACAACACTTTTATATCATATACAGTAACACAAGGTGTCCAACAAAATTGGTGGAAACTTGACTCCAATATTAAATGGAAATCTTTATCTGCATCACTCTCAGAAGACGCAACAGTTTTTTTTACCGATAAGTAGTGGTGGGCCGATGATCGACTATAGTCGAAAGTCAGTTGGTTTTGGCTTCCAATTGCGATAATCGATTGAGAAATCCTGGAATCGATTGTAGTCGGTTCTAGAACTCACTCGGTCCCGAAACTTGAATACTGGTTTTTAGCGCTTGGTTTTCTGACTAATATTAATCACACTCTTGGATTCAACATGGTGGATAACAAACATGAAAATTGGCCCAAAAAATGAGCAAGAAATTTTTGTCCATGGTTGTCTTGACGAAACTTGACAACTTGGCAAGCTTCTCATTTGATCCCTGACCCCGTGTTTTGTCGCTCGGAAATTTGAAATTACCTGTCTTTGATTCTCAAAAATATCTGCCTAAATGTCAATCTGACGCATGAAATCATCTTTTAAAGCTTCATATAACTTAGCTCTCGTGCATCCGGCAGAAACATGGGCTAAACATGATCAGTATCAAATGCGAAGTCGGAAGGACACGCACATATTAATCAAGCTGGCGAGTCATTTTTGAAATAGTAATAAAGGTGTTGGTCCTCTTATCTAGTGTATAGTGACAGATTTTAAAGTTACCTGCTATTCAAAATGACAAATTGATGTTAAATCATGTGGTAATACTTCTCCAAAATTTAATTGACATGAAAAATAGATCGCCAATAAAAACCGTGAAAACCCATGACACTACAATGATCAGTGTGGCATCTTCCAATCAGAGGTACTTCAAACTATCTTCTCCTCTTTAATAATGAATTTAAACACTGAATTTACGCAAATCTCCAAATAAAATAAGTGGAAGCTAAATTCTGTTCATGAGTGAAAAAAATGGTTGTTTTATGAAATGAAAATATAGATCTATAACAGATGGGGGAGGGGGGATGTCATCTGCAAATGCTTGAAATATGTCAGAAAATTTTTTAACTGGTTTGGAAATTAAAATTTAAGGACCAAAATAATTGTATTAAATACAGCAAAGAATTTAATGGTACTGTATTTCCTTCGATTTTTAAAGTACAAAACATATCACCTTTATAAACTTCATATCATGTAGACAAATTGTCACAGTATTTAAAGCAAAAAGGCATTCTCAGTTAAACAGAGAAACCGATTGTACAACCGATAGCTAGTTGGTTTGCTCTTCCGATTATAAAGCGATAATCGATTGTGATTTTTGACCGATTGCCCAACACTACCGATAAGTGATACATACACTTTTGGAAAGATGTGAAATAGGAACCAAGATTTGTGATATTGGGCAAGATGAAAAAATAATACAGAACAAATGAAATATTATTTTGATAATTTCATTAATAGATACCGGTACACATAAAAAATGTTAATTGTTGTGAAAAAGAAATATTCCAGTAATAATGCACTGCAGGACAATGAATTGTGTGAAGTCAGCACATGGCCATTCAAAAAATGTGAAACCTTTTTCAGATACATAAGTTCAGCACCAATGCTTAGTTGTGAAAGTCATTTTAAACCTTAAAAGGTCAGAGAAGAAAGAGAAATCATATTTGAACCCATCTCCACTAATGAAAAGGTTGTTTTTCCTGTATTATATTAGACATTTTCCTTAAAAAAGCCAAACACATTCCAATTTTCCCTGATTTTGTTGCACATCTTGTGTTATTACATAGGGTATTAGAGGGATGGGCCAATGTGCTATTTTCAGTAACACAGTGCAATGAAAATTTTGGTGTTCTGTGACAGACCAATTAAAGTTAAGTGGCCTGTGAATACCTGTGAATACACATACTTGACAAAACTAGAATTCTCACAGCTCACCAGTTGCCTATTCAATGGATCAGAAAAGAATTCAAGGGTCCATTACTCCTGTAACAGCTGACAAATCATCTGAATATACAGGTGCACAAGTTCCGAGGGTAGACAGGTATCCATTAAGATTTCAGCCAAAATAGTTAAAAAGTTTGCAAGATGAGGACACAAAATAATGCCTTTGGAGAGAGAGAGACAGACAACCTGATTCAAATGTAACCTCCTCCCCCTTTTGTCAAGGGAGGGGGAGCAATTCACAAAATGCTCCCTGAATTTATGTGCATTCAAAAAGAAGACCAAATAGTCAGACTAAACTTATATTGTACTAACCGTTTTCAGAGCATGACTCTCTCCTGTTTTGTTGTCTTTAACAACAAAAATGTCTCCCCCATACAATCCTCGTCCTAGAATTTCTTTGGTTCGAGTAAACTCATACCCTTCTCTGTACTTGCCATTCTGAATTTGAATCTAAAAGTTAGAAAACAAGATGTCCATGAAAGTTGTTTCTTGCTCACTAACCTGAGTAAAGAAGAAAAGCTTTGATAAAAAAATCTAGTTCTGACACAATAGTCAATTCTTATACAACTTTATAACAGAAGCTTTAGCTGCTGATACATGGCAAATATCAAGGCAGAGGGCATGTTTTTATATGGCTAAAAAACATTTTCCCTATATACTTGTAAGAATTAAAGCTTACATTTTGAAAAGTTTTAGTTAAAACCTATCTATTTTATATACATTGAGAAACAAGTTCTTACAACTTACATTAATCACTCTTGATGATTGCTTCATGGAAACTTTAACCCTTTACCAAACGACAAATTTCAGACTCTTCCATATTCAAAGCACCTGCCGACGGCAATTCAAAAAAACTTGTTCTTATGAGTAGCAGTTCTCTAATAGGGTAGAAAACATTGTGGAAAAAGGAGAAATTGCTCATTATGAGCAATTTCTCCTTTTCCCACAATTTTTTCAAAAGCCTTCTACACTACGGTTGTGAAAACAAGGGATTGTTTGGTAAAGGGTTAACCACTACATGTACTCCAACTGTGATGTGGGTAGTTCCAGACCCCACTCATCACAAGGTTCAATCCTAGAACCTCTGGTGTGAGAGGCCTACCGTCTACCACCACACCACTGTCTCCCATATTTGTAAAGTATTCAGCAGACAAGAAAGAGAAAAATTTTGCTTGTTTAGATCAGAAATAGAATTATATAATTATTGCTCTTGAAGACCAAAATATTACATTTCTATTTATGGAGAAACAATGGATAATTTATCAAAAACTTTTATTTCATGCTGATTTTTTTTTTTTATTATATATGGCAGAGCCACTCTGGATATTCACATCTTTACCTTACATCAAAACAAACAAATGTGATATATATTTACTCCTGTTTTATTCAGTGGGAGAGAAAGAGTGTACCTTTGTGCCATCTAGAAATACTCCTGCAGGATTTTTCTCATTTTTAACAAAATCTATCAACTCAAGACAGGCTTCGACTTTGCATTGGACATCCACATCTGATTTGGGCTTCACTATCTTGTTGGCATGTGAGGCAAGGGCTTTCTTTCTACAGTTTACCTGTCTGGCAGATGAAAATAGCATGTACATATGTCACTATCAGTACATCAACTTTTTACCAGCCAATCACAAGTTTTTATGACTCTGAGACAGAAAGCATTTGAAAACATTGTGGAAAAAGGAGAAAATGCTGGTGACCACCATTTTCGTTACCAGCGTTTTCTTCTTTACCAACAATGTTTCTTACTCTTTCACAGACAAATCCCATAATTTGAGCAACAATTGTTGTCTGCAAAAGATTTTAATATAGACCATTCAAAACATTGTCATCTGGTAAAGAGTACAGAGAAAACAAACAAGATTTCTGAGTAGAATAACAACCAAAATACCAGAGATTGTGGATCAAAGATCCAACTTGACTTTTTGTGAAGTCTGCCATTGATCTACACTGTCTGCAATGGCAACCCAAGTTTGGCTATGCATTCTAAATGTTATGATAAATTTGGTGGATAAAAAATTATGAAGCAATATTTTCAAATCATTGAAAGATAAAATTCAACATGAATTTCAGCTTCAGTTTTATTTTTCTTGGTGTCCATACTCTGTTTGTTTTGGTTGGTTTGTATGGTGCTCTGTTTTCAACATTATTTCAGTAATATTACAGAGGCCTTTAGAAAAAGGGGTTTAGCACATCTTCATGGTCCATTATACCAAGCAAGTCATCACATAATTATAAATCCATTAAATCAATTTTCTCTAACAACAGACTGAATCATGAAGTAGAATGGTCCTTTGAAACATACAAAATTTACAAAGAGCATAAAGTTTCGACCCATGTCAGCCTGTGAAGACTGTGCAGGCTGACACAGGTCGATACTTTTAAACTCCCCTTTCACAGAACATGGCACATATGTAATTTAACCATTTACCAAACAATCCCAAGTTTTCACGACCCTGGGAAAGTAGGCTTTTGAAAACATTGTGGGAAAAGGAGAAAATGCTGGTAACCAGCATTTTCTCCTTTTCCCACAATGTTTTCTGCTCTTTTAGAGAGCTTAAGCTCATTTGTACCAAAGTTGAATTTGTTGTCTGCAAATGCTTTGAAATTGGACTACTCTAAAATATTACTGTGTGGTAAAGAGTTAAGTAGGGTCCTGAATGAATTTTTGGTGCCTGATGGAACTAATCTGAATACCCAAGGATGCACTATCCAACCTGTTCTAGACAAAACAAAATGCCAGCAAACAAAATGTTCTACTTATTATCATTTTTCTCAAACTGATCTGTTGAAAAAACAAAACAACCACAAAGAAAGTTATCTACAGGAAAAAAAGACAGTCACTGTATGTAAAGCATACATACTTCTGTTGGTACTCTATGTATTGTTTTCCATCTTCACCTGTCTTCAAGATCACTACAATATACAAAACATGGCATAACAGTTTATTTTGTTTCTTATGGTGATATATCCCATTTCAAATATTATTTCAGTTATATAGCAGTTATATCCCAGCAGCCAGTGTACCCATCCACACTTTTTCATGAATCAGCAGTTTCCACTGTATGATTAGCACTGCTTCTATTCTTATAATGTTTTTAAATCATGAGAAAATAGAGTATTCTTTCCTAACATCTATCTATTGTGTCAATTATATTACTTTTTAACCTTTGAAGGGCCTTTCACAACATACATGTAGTTGTGTTTGAGGCCAGTGCTGATCAAGATCAGACTGCACAAGCATGCAGCCTGACCTTTGAGCCACACTCTCTGTTTTGCTAAGACACTGAGAATAAAAATCATCTTGAAATTGCAATATTTGGGTCTTGCTTTCTAGACGGAAAATGTCTTTTTGATTTTTTGTGCACTCTGAGGGTTAATAGGTCTAAACAGAGCTTATGTAAAACTTATTTCCCTAAAACATATTTGTAGGAAACAACTATGAAACATCCATGTAAAATACGAATAAACATAAACTGACTGATTGATTGATTGATGTTTTATGCTGCTATCACGTTGACAGCTTATATCTCCATATATATTCTTGGTTTCACCAGAACTAGGCTAGACCTCCAAAGTGATTTGGCCAAGGACACTTCCATGGAAAGCCCTGAGCTTCCAGTGAGGCTCGAACCCAGGGCCTCTAGGTTACAAGTCTTACACTTTACCACTGAGCCACACAGGACCCCAAACATAATTTAACTCTTTACCAAACAACAAAATTTTAGACTGGTCCAAATTGAAAGCATTTGCAGACGACAAAATTAACATGACTTAAAAATTGAAATTTGTTCTGGGAGGGTAGAAAACATTGTGGGAAAAGGAGAAAATGCTGGTTACCAGCATTTTCTCCTTTTCCCACGATGTTTTCAAAAGGCTTCTTTTTCAAAGTCGTGAAAACCAGGGATTGTTTGGGAAAGGGTTAAACGTTAATACAACACGAATTACTGTTTGATACATGCAATCCACTGAAAAGATTGAGACAAAAAGGAGAAACAGCTCATCATAAGTAATTTCCCCTTTGTGTCTGATGCATAACAACAACATCAAAAAAGAACACAAGGTTTTTAGTAGCATTCATGTATCAAACCTTAATTAATGCTGATTATTCATATGTTACAAGGATACTTTCAAAGACAATGCTATGAATTTGTTTCAAAACTAGGAGAAGTGAGAAATCACTGTTTTCCAAAGATAACTTCCTTTTTAACAACAATAAAGCAAATACAAAAACTAACACTCACCATCTCCTCTTGCCAAGTTTTGTAGAAGAATTTGAAAAGAAGATTGTGAGGAGGCTGACAGCTTTTCAAAACCTGATACTAGATCTGACTTTTCTACAGGAAGAAAAAAATACAAATACATGTACATATACATACATCTGCGTGGGGAATAAAGTAGTTTTTGTTTCAATACACTGCACAGGTTATTGGTGTCATATTGAAAAAATGCTAATAGGCTTTTTCTATATTGTGCTTAATCTATTGATTGACATTTTAGGTTGGAGGAAAAGTTCTTAAAGTAGCATTTTCAAAGTTGTTTGTGGTCATCATATAAAAATTTATCAAATAGTCTACATTCAGGATTATACTTTATGTTCTTATCTTAAGTTGGTCATAAATTAACCTGTACAGTATCAGGATAATCTATGGATTACAGGTATCACTTTCATCATGTTTTTTTTTTTAAGTATATGTAGACTGTGTGTACTTTTTGATGATTTAAAAAGTCACGAACGCACTGCCTATGCATTATAGCTGCAACTGGCCTTTTAAGAGAGCACGGATTGGCATATCAAAATAGCAGATTTTTTTTTATTTCAAGGAAGCGCACCAAAATAATTGAAAAGCGCAAAATGTGCTTCTCTCAAAAGCGTGTTTTCACATTTTTATTTTACAAGTTTTACCAGATTTTTTTCCTTCCATAAGCCAAAAAGTAAGAACTGTGTTTTTCTCAAAAACACATTTTTCACATTTTTATTTACATATTTCACTATATTTTTTACTTCAGTTAGCCAGTCATTGAATTCAACATCTGTTGGTAATTAACTTTTATCACCTACAAGTAAATCTTGGAATTTTCCATTACATTTACAATAGAGAATTCAATTTAAATTCTAGCTTATCATGTTACAATCAAAACAGAACAAGGACAGAAACACAATTTACCTTGAACAGTAACAACTTCACCGACTGTTTGATTTATTTGAGGCTCACACATCTTTACCAGCAGTCACTCATACCACAAACTGTTAAAAACATGCACTTTCTCTTTTAACCCTTTACCAAACAATCCAGGCTTTAATGACCCTGAGGAAGATGGCTTTTGAAAGTATTACGGGAAAAGGAAAAAACACTGATGAGCAACATTTTCTCCTTGTTCCACAATGTTTCTATCCTTTACAAAAAAAAAAAAAAAATCCACCAATTGAGCAACATTTACCTTGTTGTTGGCAAATTCTTTCAGTATACACAAGTATAAAATTTTGTCATTTGGTGAAGGATTAACTCTTTACCACACAATCCCAACTTTTAATGACCCTGAGAAAGAAGCCCTTTGAAAACATGGTGGGAAAAGGAGAAAATGCTGGTAACCAGCATTTTCTCCTTTTCCCACAATGTTTTCTACCCTTCCCAAACCAAATTTACTTTTTTCAGTCACATTTATTTTGTCCTCTGCAAATGCTTTGAATTTGGGCCAGTGTACAATTTTGTCGTTTGGTAAAGAGTTAAATCAAATCATCAAGCCCTGACTTAATATTCACCAGGCATTTTTAATTCTATTCTTAGTCTTACTCTATATTTAGAAAGTAAAGCAATATCTGACTGGCTAAACCAACTGGTTTAGCCTATCAGAAATTTCATTCCTTTGAAATTTAAAATAAATCATACTTAAGAATAAGACTAAGAACATTAGGAGTGGTTGCTGAATACCAGCCTGGAATGAATGTCAATAGAATTAAACAGAAGAACTGAAAGCATAAATGGCATTTCCAATGAATATCTTTCCTACTTTTAGCATTTGCTTAACCCTTTACCATAAAATCCTGATTTTTAAAGATCCTGAAAAAGAGGGCTTTTGAAAACACCGTGGTAAAAGAAGAAAATGCTAGTAACCAGCATTTTCTCCATTTCCAACAATGTTTTCTAACCTTTCAGAGGCAAATTCCATCATTTTAGCCACAATGAATTCGTCATCTGCAAATGCTTTCAATGTAGATAAGTCTAATATTATGGCAAAGAGTTAATCCTTTACCAAACAATTATCTTGTTTAACAACCATCTATGGAAACAGTGCGATAAAATATTACTATAGATAACTATATAGAGCAGTTTTTCTTTGTCCAAACAGTTTTACATGTATTCATTAACTTTTTTTTTTACATAAATATTTCAGTGATTATCCCAAGTTTAATCCTTTACCAGATGACAAAATTTTAGCCTTGTCCAAATTGAAAGCATTTGCATACGACAAGTTTAATGTGGTTTAAAGGGTGCCATCTTTCTTTGATAGGGTAGAAAACATTGTGGGAAAAGGAGAAAATGCTGGTTACCAGCATTTTCTCCTTTTTCAACAATGTTTTCAAAAGGTTTCTCTCCCAGGGTCGCTAAAAGTTGGCTTTGTGTGGTAAAGGGTTAAAAGATGTTTTCCTAGTCCTTTGCTGTATTTACAGGAGCTACTGAAATAGATTTACATACATGTAATTCTTTTTAAAATATTCAACAGGAAGTAGATTGGCCCTTTACCAAACAACCCTAAGTTTTAATGATCCCAAAGAATAAAGCTTTTGAAAACATTATGAAAATAGAGAAAATGCTGGTAACCAACATTTTTTCCTTTCCTGATGATGTTTCCTACATTTTCAAAAGCAAATCTACTTGTTTTCAATGCTTTGAAACTTCTGCAAATACTTCAAATACTGATGAGTCTAAAAATTTTTTATGCGGTAAAGGGTAAATAATGAAGTAGGTCTAAAACTACTTAACCTAAAACAACACTGTTGTGCGTTTTAATGACGAGAAAGGTGGCTTTTGAAAACATTGTGGGCAAAGGATAAAATGCTGGTCTCCTTTTCCCACAATGTTTCATATTCTTCAAAACATAAATCTTAGTTTTTGAGTCACATTTGTCCTCTGAAATGCTTTCAATATGGACAAGTCTAAAATTCTGTTGTTTGGTAAAGACTTAATAGATCTACAAGTTCTAATTTTGCAGCATTATGAATGTTTCAACATGAATCAATGCTTTCTTTGAATTGTTCATGCCATCACTGTTTCAATTTTTCACTTCCGCTCTGGATAAAATATCCAGTACCCTTTACAACTCGACGGGACCCCTTTTGTGTTCATACTGTAAGATTAACCCTACAGCTTTTAATTAGATATCGCTTTTACGTATAATGTAGACCAAGATCAGGCTGCAGATAACATGCAGGCTAATCTTGGATCTATAAAAACCTGTATTATGTGGAATATTCTGCCAAGACAATCCCTTAAATACCACGATTAGGTCTTATTGATAGGCTGAAAATTTCCATTCCAATTTTCATTTAAATGATCTTAGAAATAACTGCATGTTTCTGCTGTTGACAAAAGTTTCATAGGCTGGGAATATGACAAGAATCCAAAATAAAAGTAAGTCATAAATATGAAGATATAAACAGGGTGGTAAACAAAGAGATAAAACTCACATCATTATCTTATTGAGTTATTTTACTTCCTGCATCATCAGCTGTCAAAAGTCACTTTCACTCGCCATCTTAACTGAATAGAATCACGTGACTGTCATGTGATCATTTATCTCAAACTAAAATATTTAACCATTTTGTTGAAAAACGTTTACTAGACTAGATGTAGAAATCTAATTGATACATCCTTTTGAGGTGATTTTTACCTTTGTGTTAGATGTAATTTTTCTTTGCTGACATACGGATTTGTTTTAACAATCTACATGTACAGATTTAGTCTTGTAAAAGAAACTTCAGGTTTCAGCTCTGCTCCGACCGTTTCATTCGAAATCCCAAGCCTTCTTTTTATCCTTGTCCAGGGACTACATGGTTTGAACTTACCACACTTAACATTTAGGGGTCCTGCGTGGCTTGCATCATTGGTAAAATGCAGGACTCGTGACCCGGAGGTCCCGGGCTCGAGCCGCACTGGATCCACCGGACCCATCGTGGGAGTGTCTCTGGGTGAGACACCTTCGAGCCCGAGCCCCGCACTGGTGAAATCTAGGAAATACATGAATTATATTAGCTGTCGCCGTCATATGACTGAAATAATGTTGAAAGCGACTTAAAACACCATACAATGAATTACACTTTGGATTTAACAAATCCACGATCCCAGTAATAAATCGACTCGTCAAATATAGAAAAAAAGAAAGTAACGTTATTTATGGCTAAAACTGCGTTTCAAGTTTAATTGACGAATTTCTCGTTATTTATTGCTAATCTAAGACGATTAGTCTTTAGAACCTCTTCAGGGTCGGAAAAATGGTTTACCTTTTACCACACAATTCCGACTTTTAACTCTTTACCAAACAATCCCTGGTTTTTACGACCCAGAGAAATAAGCCTTCTGAAAACATTGTGGGAAAAGGAGAAAATGCTGGTAACCAGCATTTTCTCCTTTTCCCACAATGTTTTCTACTCTTCTAAAGTTAAGTTTCAATTTTTGAGTCACGTTTATTTTGTCATCTGCAAATGCTTTCAATTTGGACATGTCTAAACTTTTTTCGTTTGGTAAAGAGTTAAGGACTTTCGGGAGGAAGGCTTCTGAAAACAATGTTAAAAAAGAAGAAAATGCTGGTTTACAAATAGCATTTTCTGCTTTTCCACACAATGTTTTCTACAAAGACAAATAACACAAATTCAGCCACATCTAAATTATTGTCTGCAAATACTCTGGATCTGGATGAGTCTAAATTTGATTTTAAAATTACTTTGGTAAAGAATTAAACTCTCCGCATGTTTAGTGCAGCACTAGGGGCCGGGCCCTGTAGCACAGTATACATGTAACGTGCAGGAATTGAATTCAGGGGCTCGCTGATTCGAATTCCAATCTCGGCCAATTTCTTTTCGAAGATTGATAATGTTAGTCATTACGACAGGGCCATTCTTCTCAGACCGCTGATCATTGTTCCGAAGATAGGGCCTACTTATGTGGGAAAGTACCCAGTGGCTAGGGAAGAATATTTTCCAGAATATTGATAAAAGAAACTGCAGGAAGGCATGAATAGGTGCACTGGCAGCAGCGATATTACTGAAATAATGTTGAAAGGGGCGTTAAACAGCATTCAAATAAAGCAAAAAGGCAACGTTAGGGGTCTTGAGTAGAATAAAGACCCAATATCGGAATGCACAAAAGGTGCAGTCCGAATTCAAATCTTTATCGTCGGATGTTTTATTTTACACTTTGACAAAAATTGTCCTGACTCTAAAATCTCACCCATAGCAAATTTTTTACGACATGTATGATCGAGGAAAGCAGACAGAATGTTGGAAAGAGTGCTGTGAGAAGTATTAGCTACAGAACTTCAAGGAACGTAGATTGACTGATTGATCGATCGACTGATCGATCGATTGACTGATTTGGTGTTTCAACATTATTTCAGTCATAACACGGCAATAGCTCACATGTTCATGTTTGTCCTGGGTTTTAACAGTACTAGGCAAAGGCTCTGAAGTTCCTTGCCAAAGGACTCTTCCAGGAAAAACTAAGTGCTTCCAGTGAAGCTCGAATCCGGGGCTCTAAGCTGCAAGTCCTACACTGTACCACTGAGCCACGGAGGATCCCATGAAAAGCTTAACTGTCCAATGTAAAATCACTGAAAAAGCGTTTAGCGCAAGGTAAATGAACCATCAAATCAAGATGGTATTATCATCGTTCTCGTCACCACTGCCACGTCAGTGTAACGAAATATTTTGCATTAAGCAACCAAGGTATGTCGATATGTTTGTCACTGAATAATAAAAAAAAAAAAGTTTTGTTAAGACTTTTTTTATGTTTTGCAATAAACTTCGACACGAATTCAGGTTTTATGCCACTCTGACTCTGTTACATACGACGGAATTTTATACTTTTCAAAATTGAAAGCATTTGCAGACGACAAAGTGATTTGTCTGTGGAATGGTAGAA
This sequence comes from Hippopus hippopus, assembly GCA_946811185.2. Taxonomy (NCBI): domain Eukaryota; kingdom Metazoa; phylum Mollusca; class Bivalvia; order Cardiida; family Cardiidae; genus Hippopus; species Hippopus hippopus. The sequence continues at coordinate 40,308,743 of OX328097.1, forward strand.
ACATAGTGGGAAAAAGAAAACAATGCTGCAGGGTTATAAACAGTTTCTCCTTTTACCATGATGTTTTCAAAAGATTTATTCCTATGGGTTGTTAAAACTCACAATTGATTGGTAAAATGTTGAAGGCTGATTTTTTTCCCTAAATAAATAGTCACAGTCGCTGCAAATCCGTGATAATAAAGGCTGGTTTCGCGCAGTCTAACTTTAGTCTATATACTTAAGTTGCTGTGAAGAATCGAAATCTGCATTGTGCATATTAAAGGTTTACCTCGGCTAGTATTAAACAGAAAAACTCTAAAAGTAAAAGCTTATTATATTGAAAACCCATTGGAGATTATTGTTCGTCTCATTGTCGCTTCCTAAAGGCGAAAATGTTTAAGGGACGAGGTAAAGTATTACCCATCCCTTTATTTAACTCTTTACCGAACGATAAGATTTTAAGCCTGTTGAAATTGACAGCATTTGCAGAAGACAAATTTGATGTAGCTGAAACGATAGTAATTGTCTATGACAGTGAAGAAAACCTTGTGGAAAAGAAGAAAATGCTGATTACCAACATTTTCCCCTTTTCACTAAAAGTTTTCAAAAGGCGATTTCCTCAGGGTATTTAAAACTCGGGATTTTGTGGTAAAGAGTTTGTTGTTGATGTTTTTTCTCCAGGTCCTGAAAACGACTTCTGAAGAATCGAAGATCAAACGAATGCAAAATTAATAAGACTTGAATGTTAGAACGACAAACTCATTTCCCGTCTGAAAAAAAAAAACATCAGAAGACTTTATAACCTTACTTGTAAAGTATTAATACTCAATACTAATTATTTCTTAATACATGTAAATGAACATGTATGAAAACATTGTGGCAAAAGGAGAAAATTTGCTCGTCGCGAGTACTTTATCTTTTTGCCACAATTTGCCAGGAATTGCGAGCCGACCAAAAATTGTCTCCATGCGATACTAATTTAAGCGTAACATTGTGATATCGATTCAGTTTGGGAATTTTCTCAATTTATCTTACCTTGTTCTAATTGCTTTGCATCCTGCAACAGCGTCAAGTGTCTTGTTTGCTTGTTGTTCATTGCCATTTCCAACAGTGTTTCAGTTATATCAGGGCGACCAGTTCAACGTTCTTTGTAGTCCAGGAGTTTCTTTATCAATACTACGCTTTGGAGCTTTGGACGAAGGACTTGAGGTCCGTAACGTGTTCTGTGACATCTCCAAAGCGTTTGATCGAGTGTGGCACAGAGGTCTCCTCCACAAACTGTCTTCGCTTGGTATCTGTGGACCTCTCCTCAAATGGTTTTCTTCTTACTTAACATTACGGAAACAACGTGTTGTTTGCTCTAACGTTTCGTCAGACTGGTCTATTATCAATGCTGGTGTCCCCCAGGGCTCCATTTTAGGGCCTTTATTATTCCTAATTTATATAAACGACATAGTGTCCCAAATCAACACTAACGTTCGTCTTTTTGCCGACGATACCAGTTTGTATGTAATTGTGGAAACACCAGATCAGGCAGCGACAGCTCTTAACACAGACCTTGAAGCTGTTCATTGTTGGTCTAAAACCTGGCTAGTTTCTTTCAATCCTTCAAAAACAGAGTCTATTATATTTTCAAGGAAACGAAAGAAACCTGAACATCCTTCCCTTTACATGAATAATGTGGCCATAAAAAATGTATCCTCACATATGCATCTTGGTGTTACTTTTTCTGAAGACCTGAAATGGTCATCCCATATATCTTTTATACTTAAGAAAGCTTGGCAGAGAATTGGAATGATGAAAACTGTCAAACATTTCTTAAATAGGTCTAGCCTCGAACGAGTGTACTTTTCTCTTATTCGACCTCTCTTAGAATATTCAGATGTCGTCTGGGATAATTGCACAGAAACCTTGAAACATGAAATCGAGGCAGTACACAACGAAGCAGCTAGAATTGTTACTGGTGCTACTAAATATTGTAACATCCAGAAACTCCTATGCGATCTTAAGTGGGAAACACTAGCAGCAAGAAGACGTAAACATAGACTCATTTTACTTTATAAAATGTTAAACGGTCTATCACCCACGTACCTGTCAAATCTTATCCCTGGGCGTGATCAAACCGATCCTGGAAGATACAATTTAAGGAGTATCAGGTGTGTAAACGCAAGGACCCAATCCTACAGCTCTTCTTTTTTACCTCGCACAATTCGGGAATGGAATACCTTGCCACAAAGTACAAGAAACGCCGCGTCCTTATCACAGTTTAAATCAGTATTAAACCGCACCTTACAAAAATCATCTCCATTGCTTAATTTTGGGACACGAAAGGGACAGATCTTACATGCACGCTTACGCTTAGGATGTAGTTCGCTTAACCATGATCTACACAGACGATCTCTAATCGACTCACCATTATGTTCCTGTGGCCAAATCGAAACTGTAGATCACTACCTTCTTTATTGTCCTAAGTATCATCAGCTACGTAATCAAAATTTTTATGATATTCCATGTCCGCTTATCACCTCCAATTTATTAAATGGAAACGAACACCTTACCTTTGAACAAAACAAGTACATATTTGCTTGTGTCCATCACTTTATTTTAGCGTCAAAAAGATTTTCTTCATAGGCTGGGTGTCTGGAGCCAGTCGTCATCTCAATCTCCGTTGCTATGATTCAATAACCTAAATCCACCTGTATATTACGCTTTGTGAACTCCCAAGTGAAGGGAGAAGAAAACAGGAAGTGGTTATCATTTCTATATTTTTTGTCTTTATTTTCGGTATCATATCTACTTTCTTTACTTTAAAGCTATGGCATCCCAATATGTGGTATTTTTTAATAAGTATGAAAACATCTTTAGGAGAGGAATTAATATAAGTTATTCTTAGCTTGTTTTCCAATCCTACCTATCAACCTTTGAAACTTGTTATACCATGTATCATTTCTTTTATTTTACATGTGTATTTGTATCAACATAATAAATAAAGTTTAAACTAATACTACGCTCATCACTGTTTCCAATCCAGTAGCTTCCTTTTATTTCAGTTTGTCGTTCAATGAAACGGTCCAGAAATAGTTCAGTACCAGTCAGTGTCACAGTGATTATCATTAAGTGGCTGAACTGAGAATCTTGACCGAGCCGGGCTTTGAACCAACACTTGAAGTTCCGAGAGAGAGTACTACGTCAAGTACGACCAAGCTGCCTTGGGCTCGGGGCAGAAGCATCGAAAATAATGCTTTTATTGAAGTCTTTAACAGACCACAAAATTTTAAGATTCGTCCGAGTTGGAATCATTTGAGGGCGACAAGTTTGATGTGGTCAAAATATTTGGTCTAGTGTTAGTAAGGGTAGCAAATATTGTGAGAAAATACTGGTAAGCAGCTTTCTATTTTTCTCACAATGTTTTCAAAAGCCTTCTCTCCAGGGTCGTTAAAACTCGGGATTGTGTATGGTAAAGGGTTAAGCCAATTCGAAGAACAATAAATAAAGGCTTAGATCTCGACTCTACAAGATATGACAAACAAAGGGCCGGTGACTTATTAACCAATAACCTAAGAGCAAAACCATGTTAACTCTTTTCTCTCGTTCACAATCCTTTTTGGTGTTCTTATAGTAATTTTTGCGCTGGAAAGCATTGTGCCAATATATAGCAATTGCTCATTTCGAGCAATTTCTACGTTTTTCACAATGGTTTTGCGATTATCTGTAGATCTAGTCATTGTTTTTAAAATACGCCTTTGTTTTTGAACAATGATTTTGAGGAAAGCGCTGATTAGCGTGTGTGCTGAAATGGGTTAAAATACGTCTTATTAGTTGAATAGGAAATAAATTAACAAAAGTGATAAAACAAATCTTTGGGATAAAATGCGGCTTATTTCAGATTACTTTATATAGCGTTTTGTAAACACTGAAAGCCCTTTTCAGCAATTTGAGAAAACGGTACAAAAAGGCACAAGCAATCTTAAAGGAACGTTATTGATATTAATGGCTAAATTGAACGCACGCGTTGGTGTGGAATGTGGTGCGTAGGATTTTAATTACTTTTTTTTGTTGTTGTTGTTGTTGTTGTTGTTGTTGTTGTTATTGTTTTTTGCAGATCATTTTGTTTAAGTGCGTGAAAATGGAAACACATTTTTGATGGTAAAATTTTAAATTAAGATAAAAGAAATTTTTTTTCAATCGTATTGACTACCAATACTCATACATGCATGTAAAATAACTGTAGTTATGACCAGTGTCTATGAAAAGTCTGAGCGGCATCAGAATAAGCGCTTAGAGTCAATAGTAGTTGTGGGGGTTTAAACAATGATAATTAATCTTAGCCAATTAACAATCAATCTCGAGTTTAATCTCGACCCTTTGTAGGAAGGCTTTTTGAAAACATTGTGGGAAAAGGAGAATATGCTGGTAAACAAACTTACTCCAAAATGCTTTATATCCGATCAAGGAGAAATTCCATCATTTGAGCCACATTTAATTTGTCGTCTGCAAATGTTTCGAATTTGGACGTGTCTAAAATTTTGTCGTCTGGTGAAGACTTAAGGTAAGGCAATGGTAATGTTATCAGCACAGTTAAAAAAAGAATAATATTTCATTGAATTACGGAACAGAAAAAGAGCAATTGTATTTCTGCTTATTTTCAAGGCTGCTTATTCTCAGGCTGACCTGGGTCGAAACTTTTTGCTTTTTGTAAATTTTCTGCATGTCCAAGGACCATTCTACCTTAGGACTAAGTTGGTTGTTAGTCAAACTGGATTATATGGATCCATAATTATGTAATAACTAGCCCAATATAATGAACCACGGATATGCATTAAGCCCCCCTTTGCCTGAGTATGGCTCATTTTCATCAATGGTACTTAATTATTTATATTGTGATTTTTACATCCTAGCACAAATTTGTAGCAGATGAGTTTATTCTTCACCATACTGCTAAATTTTGGTTGGTTGGTTGGTTGTATTGGGGTTTAACGCCACTTTGACAGCTAAGGTCATATCATGGCGGTCGGTGACGCACATGTGTTTCCTGGCTTTCTCACACCAGTACTAACACAACTTTCTTTCCAAAGCCACCGACTACTTTTCTCACATGCTTCAGCAGAGGTGAGAGGCGAAAATACGCCGGAAAGAAAGCTCGCCTCAACCGGGTATCGAACTCACAACCACCAGGTCATGAGTCCAACACGCTCACCACTGAGCCACCCGGGCGGGCTACTAAATTTTGGACTTGTCCAAACTGAAAGCATTCGCAGACGACAAAATGAACGTGACTCAAAAATTGAAATTTTCGTTCTGAAGGGTAGAAAAATATTGTGGGAAAAGGAGAAAATGCTGGTTTCCAGCATTTTCTCCTTTTTCCACAATGTTTTTTAAAGCCTTCTTCCTCAAGGTCGTTAGAACTCAAGATTGTGTGGTAAACGGTTAAACCTTTTACCGCACAATGTCGACATTTAACGACCCTGGGAAAGAAGCATTTTGAAAACACTGTGGGAAAAGGAGAAAATGCTGGTAACCAGCATTTTCTCCTTTTCCCACAATGTTTTCTACCCTATCAGAGCAAAATTGCACCATTTGAGCAACAATGAAATTGTCGCCTGCAAATGCTTTCAATTTGGACAAGGCTAAAATTTTGTCGTCTGGTAAAGGGTTAAACCTTTTCAGAGCCAGATATTTAAACCGGACCTTTTTCTACGGCAGAAAACACGTTTCTCTAAAACTTAAAAATATTTCTGTCTCATAGACTTGACTTAACACGCGGACGGTAAAGATTTAAGATCAGACAGCAAGTTCTGTTCAGTCTGATCTTGGTCTATGGTGTTTGCAAAAGTCCCTTGTTTCGCTTATGCTGCTAAAAGGGTTAAAAACATTTTAGTTAACTAAAAGTAAAAAACTAAATACATGGAAAATGTGAAAACATTCTGGTTTCAGAAAAAATACTATAGTTATGAACAACTCGTCCTTTTGCCGCAATATTTTCAAAAATTTCTGTAGTAGTGTTGCATAACGAAAAAACAGTCGTCTACCGGGTGTTGTGTGTATGTTAAAGGTACATTAGCGGCCAAATAAAATCGGGCGTCTAATTTTGGGCAAATTAAATTTATACCATTTAAAAGTATGGGTAACATAATGAATCTGACAATGTGTTATGTACAGTATGGTCTGTCAAAATTACAGTCGCTGGCAGATAAGTGACTTGTGACACTGGTATTATTCGGAGTTGCCAACTTAAACTCCAGTTTTAGGATTCATTTTTTTTTCTACCAGCGATTGGAAATTTGATGGACCGCATTTTAATACTTGTCAGTAATTATGTCCGTACTTTAAAATGATATGAATTAAGCGTGCCTGCATTTTGACTCCCGAATTGTTTATTTTTCGCTGCAAGTGGACCTTTAAGCCAATAGCTGATTTATATGTTTATTGATCATTCTAAGGTAAAGCAAATACAGGTTTATTAGTCAATAGATGAAGGGTTTCTAGAGATTTTTATTAGTTTTTTTTTTTGACATATGTATAAAATTTGCAAATTCCGTTAACCCTTAGGGTGCTAAGTGCGACACACTGACCTGTTGCAGACAGCGTAGATCAAGATCAGACTGCACAGAACGTGCAGTCTGATGTTGGATCTACACTGTCCGATAAGAAGATATCTTTCTCTCAAAAATACCGTTGAAATAGCAAAATTTGGGTTTTTACTATCAATGGTGGCATATTTCTGCCGCGAGATACGAGATAGCTATTGCGATAATTTTAGAAAACTATCGTGATAAAACAAAGTTATGGTGGCATATTTCTGCCGCGAGATACGAGATAGCTATCATGATAATTTAAGAGAATTATCGTGATAAAACAAAAAAATTCACGATAAAAATATCGCAATAATGCTAACTCTTATCATGATTTTTTTTGCTTTCGTGCCCACAACTGACATTCATGATACCTATAATTAGATACGGTTTCGGAATACCTTCGTATACAACCTTATGAATTCTCCTTTCCCCTGTACGGTTTCAAAGTTGTTCGTAGGAGGCATTTCGAGTCGTCTTTGTGATTTTACAGGTCTCTATCATTCGGGCATTGTCAAAATTTACCAATTAAGCTACAATTGTTAATTGATGATTCGAAATTTTACTGACTGCAATCTTATTAAAGGGTAACTCCACACCAAAATTTTCATTTCAAAATCGGATAAAACGACACTAGAGTATGTTAACAAAAATCTTGTTAACGTTCTGTGATGCTTACTCCACGAGATATAGAGGTTTAAACTTTCGGATTTTCACCTGTGTGAAAGTCGCTAATTGAAAAAACCGTGACTTCCGGTAGTTTGCCGTGATCTCACAAGTGTGAGAAGATAATTATAGTCGCTATATATGAACTAACACAGAAAATTGAGAAAACTGCATGATGTTTATAAAGATATAAATCGCTATTTCATGTTTCAATCACTTGTGTACTGCAGAGTTTCAATCTCTATAGCCCCCGTCACACCAAACTAGGTCTTACAACGTCTTAACCCGTCCTGACATAATCGGAAAACGGGTTACGGTCGGGGATGAACGTATAATTTTGGGCTGATAATGGCTGAAGCCCCCTATCTCACCAAACCTATTCCCAGAAAGTCTTAACCCGGTCAACAAAATCGAAAAACTGGCTGGGATAGGACATGTAATTTCGGTCGGTAAAATGCAAACGCACTGCAGGTTATTGCCCGACCGCACTGCGTCTCTAATAGGATCGAAGTACAGCAGTTCCGTTCGTAGTACGTCCATCTCGCTTTAAGTACGTTGTTACTCCGTCTAAGCACAGGACGGGATGGATGGCAAAAAAATTTGAGCAGGCTCAAAGTTCTGGAGCACCCTTCGTAAAAGAATACTAATACGCCCACTTCGTCTAAAGACAGTTTCAGTCCGATCAGCAAAAAAATTCGGAACAGAGTGAGAACGAGTATGGCGTGACGGGGGTATATCGCTCTTACATCTACAATCAAAGGAAAGAAATTTTGAATGAATTAGCTTAGTGGAGAAAGTACTTATAAAAAGGAATAGTTATTCTTCTGGTAACGAACATAAATATTTTGAAATTTATTTCTTGATGTTATTTCAATTGTACCACTACCTAATCAACGAGTTGTAATAGATAAATATAAAAAAAGAAATAATAAATCAAGATAATTGAATCATGCCAAAATTCTCTTCTACTAGGTCGTAGAAGGAAGAAGGAACGTTGCAATGTGAAAAGGAAATCATTCGAGTTAATTTCTAAGGCTGTTTCTACCAAATATAGGACACCGTCGATCATTTAACGGTCTACAAATCCTGCGCAGTCTGATCTTGATCTACACCATCAGTGTCAGCATTTTACATGTCTCCTTCAGCTTGGAAAGAATTAAAAGCCTTGATCTGCCTTAGAAATCTTATCCTCTCTTTAACATTCACGAACAACATGAAATCCAGCACATATCCTGAATTTGCTGTTAAAGTTAAAAAAAATGTTTTCACTCGATCTTCATTTATTTTCCTACGTGCTTTTTTTTCATAATCTCAAATTTGTTTCTTTCATCAACAACAACGTTAAAAGATTGTCTGAATTGCCTCCTGCCTTCCTGTCCTCCATATCATGCAGTAAACATTTTTGTTCGTCTGCAAAATACAGGGTCAGTCCATTTCCTAAATACTGAGACATGTAAGGCGTACAATTTAAAAGGAAATACCAACGTGGACAAAAATTGTTTAACTGTCTTCTCCCGTGTTTCTCCCCGTAATCATATACGAGATAAGAGATGCTGACCATAAAAGCAGTGTAAATTAAAAATTTATAACTGTGTACAAACTTTACACAAAATTTTAGTGCGCCAACCTTTTATTTTTAGAAAAGAATTGTGTGTTCCATCCATGTACAAGGACAAAGGGTTAATTCGGTGCCTCTTTTGTGATGATATCGCACCGTTGTGGTCTGAAATATTTTTTTTTTACCCGGCTTGCAGCTTGAGGTTAACAAGCACTTGTCATAAACATGTCATGTACAAAGTTACTCTTTTGTTTTCACGACCATATTGAACCCTTTTTCGTAAATGATGTAAATGGAATTTGGAATTTTACACAGGTTAAACGGGTAAGTCGAACGTCATAACTTTTGTATTTTCCTCATTCATACGATCTTAAATTAAAAAAAAAAAACGCATAATCTGCTTGTCGAATTTCTTTTCTAACTACTCTCTCTCTCTCTCTCTCTCTCTCTCTCTCTCTCTCTCTCTTTCTCTCTCTCTCTCTCTCTCTCTCTCTCTCTCTCTCTCTCATGAAAGAGATGGATAATCAACAGTGAATTTACCATTTATTGCTTGCCTCATTTAAATTTCTGTGGGGCCCCAAGGCTGCTGAGCGCGACTCAATGACCTTTTGCGAACAGTGTATATTAAGATCAGACTGCAAAGAACATGCAATCTGATCTTATGTACAGTGTCCAATGCGGAAACATCTATTTTTGTTTCTCCAAAAACTAGCACTATTCAAAATTTTGCAATCGGCATGAAGGTTTATTTAACCTTTTGAGGATTAATGGTAGATCTGATATTAAGCCATGTCATTTAGTTCAGACAGACAGACAGACAGACAGCAGACTGACAAATAAATAGTCATCTTCTGGCTCGAAATAGTGCTTAAACTCGGCACCCGGCATACGATAGGGATTTTTGTGACGAAAAAAGTCGTCTCCTGACATGAGGGAGGATAAGACTGAGAGAAAAAAAGTCAGCATCAGATCAAATTAACAGTACACAGAAGCTGAAATAAGAGTGGCATCACATCCGGTTTATCGAACATTTCACAAACTCACACAGGTGTGCAAACCACATCTTCGCTTAAAGCTCTCTTTCTACGATAGACATTGAAATGCGGTTTTTCTATTTTAAGATGGTTTTCATTTAAGGATTCATATGTCCAAAAAAGAGATTTTGGCTGTAGTTGCCCTTTAAGTCAAAACTACCGAGTTCATCCAAATGATGAATTTTCTATTTATAGATATCGAGAAACGGATAAAACTATCACAATAATTTTATCTCGCATGTCAGCTTCGAGCACGGTGGAGAAATTTTGCGATAAAATATTAAGTTTATCGTGATATTTTTATCATGAAACTTTTCACGATCTTGATAAGATTTCCAGGAAACTTTTAATTTATCGCGATAATTTACCAAAATTATCATGATAGCTATCTCGTATCTCGTGGCAGAAATATGCCACCATACAAAGTTTCCTGGAAATATTATCTAGATAATAAAAATTTTCACGATAAAAATATCGCGATAATTCTACCTGTTATCATGATCTTTTTTGCTTTCGTGCCCATAACTGACATTCACGGTATCTATAATTAGATAAGGTTTCGGAACATCTTCGTCTACAACCTTATGAATTCTCCTTTTCCCTGAATGGTTTTAAAGTGTTCGTAGGAGGCATTCCGAATCGTCTTTGTGATTTTAAAGACTTCTGTTCATTTCGAGTCTTGTCAAAATTTACCAATTAAGCTACAATTATTAATTATTTGAACTTTTACTTACTGCAATCTTATGAAATCAAAAACTACCGAGTTCATCCAAATGATTAATTTTCTATTTATAGATATCGAGAAACAGGTAGAACTATCACGATAATTTTATCTTGCATGTCAGCTTCGTGCACGATTGAGAAATTTTGCGTTAAAATATTAAGTTTATCGTGATATTTTTTTCAGAAAACTTTTCACTATCCTATCTCGATAAAATTTCCAGGAAACTTTAATTTATCGCGATAGTTTTGTAAAATTATCATGATAGCTATCTCGTATCTCGTGGCAGAAATATGCCACCATAACTATCGGCTTGAAAGTTTCATGTTAGTTTTTTAGCAGGATAAAGGTTAATATTTAAAGGAGCATACATGTATATCTTCTATTCTAAAAAATAGAGATAAATATTGCAAGTCAGAGACTGTCCAAATTGTCTTAGTCTTTAAACCAGTGATTAAAGTCAACATAAAGTTAAACCTAGGAATGAGATCCACATGATTGCAATTTTAAGGATGCCTTTTTCCAGATTGTCTGTGCAATACTGACAGTGTTTATCGAAGATCAGACTGCACAATTTTGCAAAAAGTAGTGTAGGTGTGAATGTCGTTTATCATAGATCCTTGATAAAATTGAAAGCTCTCTACTCTCTACAGCTACAGTTTTTTCTTGACCTACACCGGTAGCAAAGACAACTGCGGTTGTGCAAAACAGGATTACATTAAAGTGACCGTTTGCATACATGTGATTCTATATGCATTGTCATTTTGCAGCCAATCCAAGCATTCGGCAGACCTTGAGCGATTCGGTGCAAGATGTAGTTACGGAATAGGCCAAGTTGTGACGGGCCCAAGTGCAAGATGACGATGAATCCACGGATCGGACATCTGTACCACGATCATAACATATCTAACGCCTTCACAGCCCTTGACGCGAGAGAGAGTATAAAAACTCGAGAAATCAACGCTCGAGAGGCCAAACAATTAGAGAAATATTCGCATGTGATAGACAGAGCCAGAAACACGTGTTTGAAACATAATGAGTTGGAGCAGCGTTCAATGAGGAAATCTTTAGAAGATATAAAGTCTAAGACTCCTTCATTGGCGAAAAGTTTGTACCGAGAAACAGACAGACGGCGATGGAAAGACTCTGACAGAGGTAAATTAGACCCTGAGTGGAATAATCACACTCTAAGTCAATCTACTAAGACACACAAGATCCAGGCTAGCGTGAACCCTTGGTCGGTTTACTCCCAATCACAAACTAGTAGTGGATGCAGTGGGCCTGATTTTGGAACAAATGAAAGAACTGTTTGTAGACGTTTAGAATCAAATTATATTTCATGTAACCTAAGGGGCGGGGCTTTGACTAGGTCTGAAATGTTGGTGCGAAAAGCCGAGAATATTACAAAGGCATTGCACAATCTCTACACTAAAGGAGTTGCTAGAAAATGGCGAGAAAACAACACAACTGTGCTAGAAATACTCGGGAAGGAGTCAAAGGAAGAGCTGGAAAAGGCTTTATTCTTGTTGAGAGGTACATCTACCGGAGACATCATAGAAGATATCTTAAAAGAGAAAGAACTTATTTCTAAACATTCAGACAATAGGACCACATTATATAAGCGTCATAAAAACAAAAATTATCAATTTACTGATGTTTTAATGACAGACGTGGTCGGTGTGAATGGAGATATAACCGATAAAGGATCCAATGAAAGTATAGACAGTCAAAACCAAAGTAAGTACAGTTGTTCATCTGCAGATGTTGAAAAAGTACTTCTCAATTTGGAGGACGTCATTTCAGACCAGCCAAAGTTTTCAAGATGGCATAGAGCATCAAATGAACAAACGAATACGACGGATAAAGATAAAAATTTTGCCGCCGCACAGGTTGATATTTCTGAAATCTTTGAGAAGGATGCCACGTGGACAATGTCGTCGGTTATCGCTAATCCATCCGAAAACGGATTTAATCCTCGAACAATGAAATGGACACAATTATTAAAAGCCCCCGAACTCTGGAAAACAACTACAGTGAAACCAACTGCTGTAAAGAAGCAGAGACCAGTGTCATTAGTGACCTTGGCAGGAAAAAGGCGCAGGACCTTACTAAAATAAATAACGTTTCCTTACGAGGCAATTGTTGTGACCGGTGCGATTTCCTCAAATTCTACCAGGATTATTTATTCATTTTTTTTTTTAAGTTACCCATACTAACAGTTTACCTGACTCTTTCCGAGCGTTTGTTATAATCATTTTAATGTATTTTCCAAGGGTGTTTTCCGAATCGTCTGCTCAAAGTTTGTTTCATCTCACTGCTGACCATTGTTTCGACGATAGTTGTGTGGGAAAGCAGCCAGTTGTTTGGAAGAATATTGTGCGGAGTACTGGTAAAAGAAACTCTAGAAAAGCATGGATATGTGCACTGGCCGCCGCGATATAACTGAAATAATGTTGAAACGGCGTTAACACCATACAATCAATCAAGTTTTTTCCCTGTGGTTTTGAGTTAAAATCACTTAGTGCGACTCAACATGTTTTACCGAATTGCGTAGTTTGATATGGAATCTTACTTTTCCGCCATTCAGATACATTCCGTCAGTTTTTTTTACTATTTACCTCGACTGAAAACTTCTACGTATGTAGTTTATTTGGCGCCTTAACCCTTAACCTGCTAAATTGGTTAAATTAATTTTTCAGCCAATAGTAAAGACCAACATTTTGCTATTTGAAAATTGTACTTTGGAGAAAAGTATCTCATTGTCGGACAGTGTAGGTCCAAGATCAGACTACACAGTCTGATCTTGATCTACACTATCCGTAAAAGGTCCTTGAGCCGCGCTTTGCAGCCCAAGGGTTAAGGGTTAAAACATTAAAAAATTGATCTTTGTCACAGTTACAACCCTATGAGCGCCAAAAAAATGGACAAGTGTAGATCAAGATAAGACTGGACTTTTTACAGTCAGGTCTTGATCTACATTGTCTACATGTAACGTAGTTGTGATAACACTAACGGTTAAAATGAACACACACGCACACACACTCTGTCTCTCTCTGTCTCTCGTGTACACTGTATAAATACAAATAAATACGCGAAGAATTATAGAAATAGGGTCTAAGAAGAGTTTATCAAAGTTGGGCCATAATGAAATATTTACATATCACTTGAACCAAACCCTAACCTTATCATTTTGTCAATTAGTCAGTCAAGATTTCACGAGTACGGTAATACATTGTACTTGTACCACGATCATACTTCAGATTGTGACTTTGGCATCAAAACTCCCGTGAAACCTTAGCAAAACTGATTTAAAAGAGGTAAATTAAAAGGTTTTACAAAATTGCTTTTGCATCAATAGAGCTGCTAAAGCTGAATAGGCTATTTCAGGCTTTCAGATACTTTAACTGTTGAACATCACCCCGAGTTTTAACGACTCTGAGGAATAAAATTTTTCAAAAAATTGTTGGAAAGGGAGAAAATGCTGGTAACCTTAATGTTTTATACCATTACGTCGTTGACTGCAAGTGCTTTCAATTTCATTGAGTAAAAATTTCGTTATATGGTAAAGAGACATTTAAAACCTTCTAAAACGATTATGCTTCTTTTCGTTACTTTTGCACGTAAAGCAAACCCTTTTAACCCAGTGCTGTACAAGGTATTTTCTGGCCTACAAAGCTCTTAAAAAAAAAAAAAAAAAATCATTAAGTTCTAACATTTAATGTGAATGGAAAATGTAATTTTTCAGCAGGAGATAAAACGTTGTCGGAAAAAAAAGCAATATAGAGTATACAAGCAGTTTTATCCCTTTCCAACAAAATGTTCTCACTGAAGAGACGTAATGTCGTATTGTTAAAGCAATTGCTTGATTAACTTGAAAATGCAAACTGAGGCATGTTGGCTAATTCGAAAACCACATAAATTTGAGCTATGCTATGTGAAAAGGGGCTTAATGCATCTGCAAAAAGTAATGACTCATGTCAGCCTGCGCAGTCCGCACACGCTGACATGAGTGGAAACTTTTTGCAATTCGTAAATTTTCTGCTTGTCAAAGGACCATTCTACCACAGGATTAATCCGGTTGTTAGACAAAATTGATTGTATGGATCCATAATGTGATGGCTTGCTTGGTATAATGCGTTACGGATGTACATTAAACCCCCTTTTACCAAAGTTAGCTCATGTTGTAAGCATGTTGTTAGAAAACGGTGTAGCAGTAATTTTTATTGTTTACACGAAACAAGAAATCAGAAACTAATCACTCGGATTGGATTCCATGGTCCCTGCCATACAAGAAACTTGTGGAAAAGTTGTTTATCCTACATTTTTTATCCCTGCTTATGTACTGTTCACAAAAAAGTAGGGGATATATCATTTCAAATGAAAAAAATGAAAAGATGTCAACATAATTTGAAATTTTTCCTTCAAAATGAATTATCCTCTTCTTTTTGTGAACCGTGATCCGTACATTACCCTGCAACATTTCTCAATATTGTTCTAACCAAATTTATAAAAAAAAAAAAACATATATTTCCTGAGATGGTTAGATGTCTTAGCCAATCGTATGCCTAGTCTTAGAATTCAGACATTCAATTAACCTCAGAATGGTTCGCGACTGTACATAATTCAAATAATGGCTAAAGCATTTATAGTTTGGAGATCTTGCCAAAGTGGTCGTGCTGTTTTTCCTTTAAGCACAAATGACAAAAAAAAAATGCTCTCAGTACTTCTCAGTATTTTCAGAGCTTTGATTGCGCTGTACAATACACTGAACTTCGCTTTACCCTTATTTTCCTTAATAAGTTTATTGAAACTTTCGAGCCGATAGTATAAACTCAAATGTTTCAATTTCGAAGTTATTTTTGTAGAAAAATATCTCCTTAAAGGTGTATATCCAAGATCAAACCGCACGCTCTGTGCAGTCTGATCTCGATCTACACTTTCCGCAAAAGGTCCATGAGTCGCGCTCAGCAGCCTAAGGATTAACAAACATTCTGTGGTAGATAAAGAACCACTACTGACCACTTCATAAATTAAATATTACATTGTTTGACGTTCCCCAAAGTTCTATGTACAGTGGTGTCCGTTTATGGCTTCCAAGTTTGATCCGGCCTTTGTTCGGGGTGTTATTTATTTGTTTACCTCAAAATGTCCGTGGATTAACCCACAACCTCATGTTGATACTGTTCGACCAGTCTGAAGGCATAAGCCAAAACATGAACAGTTGCATTTGCACAGGCTGCAGAATGAGAATACTCTTGGATGTTTTTCCGATCATGTCTTTTTTTTACGCGTTTTTGGCCAAAACAGCAACCTTGCTTTTATTTCTACCGACTGAAATGTCCAAATCATTAGAAAATTTGCATGATAATAATAGAAAAGATGTCTCTAGGCAGATTTAATCCTTTACCAAACTATCCCGAGTTTTAACCTTTGAAAACATTACTGGAAAAGGAAAAAATGCTGATAATCAGTATTTTCTCCTTTTCCTATAATGCTTTCTATTCTATTAAGACAGGGAAATCCTATCATTCGAATCGTATTTAGGTTGTCGTTTGCAAGTGAGGTAAAATTCAATAAGTCTAAAACATTGCCGTTCGGTAAAGAGTAAGGCCTTTCAACAATATTTCTGAGTAATCAAACGAGGACAGTTCACACATTTTAATCTTTACGTTACCGTTTAACGTAATGATTATCCTTACTCAGAGGCCCTAATCTCACAGACAATCCCCTTAATCTGGAGAGCTAATGAGGGAAACGCTTACTACAACTGTTGCACGTAGTGTTTTATGAATGTGACTCGCCTTAAAAGCAGTACCCCCTCTCTCTAGGCGGGTGCTTTGACCATGTGGCCAAACTGTTTGCTTAACACACATTACTGCGCGGGCTATTTTTAGATCCACAAAAACTATGGCAGAGACAGAGAACAAACTTCTGTTTGAAATGGAAATCATTGTTTTTAAACATCAAAAACATTGGAATGAATTTCTTAAATTAAAAGAGAAATTCCTTGTGTCACCCAAATACTCCTTTCCCATAAAACTGCCGTCTATACAGGCATACAGAGACAGTAGCCTATTTGCACAGTGATTGGTAAATCGATTATAAAATTCTTTCAACAAAATGTACTTCCTCGTCTGTCTTTTTCCAACTTACTTGAATGTCGAATGTAGGGCCTTCCCCGGAAGTATAGATCACGTTGCTACCTACACTATGTACTTATGCGCAGAAATGAGCTTAAGATCTTAAACTTGAAGCCTGTTATCGATCTTCGTATCAACTCTTTGGCGGAGATACGAGGATTACCAGTATATAGCAGATCTCAAACGATAGTCATGATGGACAGGAATAGTTGAACCTTTTTGGCAGCGGGTTTACCCCGCTGTCATAGTTCCCACATCACGTGTTCATGTATATACTGATTTTTGAAGCCTATCTTTATCTAGGTCAGATTTTTGCTTCCGGCAGGTTTTGCCTGGATACGCGTGTAAACAAAATCAGTTTCGTACACTAACAAAATAGTCCTGCCAATGATATTCAAACAAAGCGGTTAAACTTGATAGTGTATGTTCTCTGAAAACAATTAAAACATCATATTTCAGTTGTCGTTTAAATTTAAGGTAACAAAAGATTTTCGAGCTTAAATAAAACAAAAACCTAGCCGGGTTTAACACCTCTCCACAATCTGGCACATTTATACAATAACATACCTCGTTGTTGGAGAACTCGGACCCTGGTGAACTCGTACCCTAATCTCAAGGGTAAGAGTTCTCTCGAGAACTTTCCGTTTTGATTTATACTAGTTTACGAGGAAAAAAAAAAAAAAAAAACAAACAAACAAACAAAGAACACACCAATTTGTAGCATATATTCGGAGCCAGAAAAGAAATTCGCTGCCTTCAGTGCGTTAGCACTTTGATTTTAAGATTGGTCTCAAGGGGACAGTGGTTTGGAGTGGGGGCGGGGCGTGTCCCGCTCAATATTTTTTCAAGGTAGATTTAGGTAGTCATACGGTAAGTTATGCACAATTTTGTGTTTTAATACATCATGCTTAAGCCTACCAGTAAATGTGTGCAGCTGACAGTTTGGAATAAAAGGCAGAACTGTGTCTGTCACAGTCACTGACAGAAGGTCAGTGTTGGCGCAATCATGACTTTGATATTGCCTAAATCAATTAAACGGGCTTTTTTTTTCTTTCTTCTTCTTCTTCTTTTTTAAGTGAAGCCCCCCCCCATCACATTTTGCTCCTAACGGGACTGAAAGTAAAAAAGATTTTTTTAAAATGCCCTTGAAAAATCAAAGCGTTGAAAACGCTGATGTGGCATTTGTCAAGGAAGCCATTGTGTGGAATTAATAATTTGAAAAAAAAAAAAGAGAAATATTATTCAAATATTAACTTGAAAGTCAACCTACTAAGCAAATTAATACCTCTTTTTTTGGTTAAAAGGAGAGTACTGGTGCCAAAGTTTGGGTTATTTGTGTATTGGTGGTCTCCCTTTGATCATTCACAGGAGGAGTCAAGAGTAATGTCCCTTGACGGTAGGATGCATGATGGGTAGAGAATGCATGCATATATATCGAATAAAATTAAGTTTATAGTTGTAAACTATGATTTTGAGATATCTTTCGCCGTCAAGATCTAATTCCCAACATTACAATCAATTATTTCGATCTGTAAATATTCATGCACAATCAAATGGAGTGGCGTGCAATCATAGGACAAACAAGCCCAGCGACGAACTGGTTTTGGAACGAACAAGCCCGGAACCAAAACGGTCAGTAGACAAATTTTGTGTATATCATTGCACCAATAGAACGCTAAGAGCGGGTGAAGCTATTTTCAATCAAAAAGAAGTATTTCCACGATCGATGGCCTAATCCAGTTCATTTTAATACACCATTTCCAATTACATATCTAAGTGCTATCGAAAAACTCATTTGTCTGAGAAAAATTGAGTTTAATTGGGTTTATTTCTTTCAGTTTTGCACAAAATACTATACATGGTCTTCAAAATTTTATATTGAACATTCAATATTGAACTCATAGTGGCATTGTCTTCGACAAATGCCACAAAAATCGAACTTTGAAAATATACTTATCACAATGAGACAATGTGTCATGCGCAAGAGTAATGTTCGGGTGTTAAATGTCAAGGTAATTGCAGGGTAAAATGTATTTTTGGGGTGTTGCGGTTATGTCCGGCCTGTTACTGTGAATGAATTTCATTATAACTTTGCAGAATTGTCCAGCACATGTATAAAGACATTGTATCGCACGCAAGCCTTTGAATCATGTCCGTAGATCGAATGTCAAGGTCACAGAGAGGTCAATTGTTAGTTTTTGTGTCTAAGTTATGTTCGTGTTCGGACTGTCACTTTTTGAATCATGAGCGAATTTTGATATTATTACTGCAGAAGTACCAACCACATAAAGAAGATGTGAACCATGTCCATAAATCAGCGGTCAAGGTCACGAACGGAAATGTTTGTAAGAGTTGTGTCCATCGTTAGTGTTAATGTTCACAGCTCACAGAAAAAGGTTATTATTTTCGTGGACATTCAGTCACTTCTTAGTGACAGGCTTGTTTCTTTTAAAATCGTATTTCCTTTTCTCTAGTTGTCATTTGATAATCTACAATTACCATACTGGCGGTTACAATAAAATACGCCACAGCAGTAATTTACGCCACAGTTCATTCGGCATACCTTGGGTGATGGGGGCCCACTCGTCACAACTCGGCGGCGATTCCGTAACTACATCTAACTTGATGGCTCCCATCACCCGAGGTATGTTGAATGGATGGGGCCATCAAGTTAGATGTTGGTACGGAATCGGCCGAGTTGTGACGAGTGCGCCACAGTTATGCAACAGGTGAAAATGATACGCCATTTTTAAATTATGTTACGTGATTTTTGTATCTAAATATCTAAATAAAGGTGTTATCTGTAATATGTTGTCTCAAATTTGAGAGCTCTAAAGTAAAACAATAAATTATGTCGTGAGTAAACTGAAACAAAGCGGAAGCGTGAACTCTTTAGCTGATACAAATTTAATTTGTAGCAAACCAGTTCGAAAGCATCCTTGAAAATATGTTTATATCGGCCTACATGGTCAATATACAATTCAGTGTAATATTTTATTACTGGTAATCAGCATCTTCTTATTTTCCCGCAGTTTTTACTGCCCCCATGAAGCCACGTTCCATCATTTAAGACATATGAAAATTGTGTCCTGCTAAAGTTTTAAATGTGGACGAGTCTAAAGTTTTGTCGCGTGGTTCCAAGAGAATTCAATAGTACTCAACGAGAAGTTTAGGACGCATAATGAACGCTATCAAAATGTAATTGCAGCAATAAACGGCAGTCATGAAACTGTTCAATGTTTGTTAACTTGAATCCTTGTAATGAGAGAGTTTGCTTTATATTTTGTTTCCAACGGGGTCTTCATCATACTCCAGTCCTTAACCATACATACTATTTCAAGTATAACGCATTCGAGAGAAAACAAGAAAAGATGCTTTCAGAACAGTATTTGAATTGAAAGAGATATTTCACCGGAAACGCATCACAAAAAACCGTCAACAAAATATCTTTTTGTTTATGAAAATGAAAAAAAAAAAAAAAAAAACGACAGTTAAATTACGTTCTGTCATTGTTAGGTCTACAATGGTATTCAGTCGTTTCGACACCCGGTCATTTCGACACCCGGTCATTTCGACACTTTTTGGTCATTCCGACCCCTATTTTGGTCATTTCGACACCCAGTTATTTGATAATTTCAATAACTATGTATCGAAAATTATTGGTGTGCAGATGCCTCAGTTCAGAAAAGAGACATACAGAGCGAATTGATTTGAGGTTTCAAAAAAACTGTAATTAAAAACAGATTATGCAATGTAATGTTTTTCAAACCTTTACCTGACTTAAAAATAACAATGATCAACAGCTGTTTAAATGCCCCGGAGTAAACACACAATGATGTGACACCCTTATGGTTATCACAACATCTCATAAAAAGTCGAAGAAAAATAAAACTTTGAAAAATATTAATGGTGAAAAAAGGGTGTCTTTATAGGGCATTCTACCGAACCTGTAATTTACCGAAACTTTCGTAAATCCAACACAGTATGTTGGTACATTTGGAACTCAGAAATGGTTGACATTCTCCAGAACGTTTCCTTGTTTTTTAACATGAATTTGTCAAACTCGGAAACCAGATGAATACCAAAATAACGAATCTGAAACCTCGATCGTTATGCTAAGTTCTCTTTTTCCGTGGTGTCCGTGGTTGTGAGGTAGGGCGTCGGCCGCGTAACCAAGGTCGCAAGTTCGATACTCGGGAGTGGAAATCAACTTTAGGATTGTTCATTGGTCAAAACTTTGGGCGAGAGTACTGGTGCTGTTCCCAGGAAGCAGAATCGAGAGAGATCAGTCGAAGTTGTTGGAACTTGTTTCTCAATCGAAGTAAAATATTTTTTTTTAATCTTAAACAAATTCTCATTTTATTCTCCAGCCGCGGCAGGTCTTTTATGTTAATAAACTGCATAATCCAGCTACAATTTTTTGGCTGCACTTTGCGGCAGAGTGTATTCCCCGGCCCTACCTGTCAAAATGAATCATAATTCCCGGCCCCTACGGCCCCCCCCCCATGCTAAATCTTTTATTTTTCGTTGTATTATGCTCAAAATAGTATTAAATTGAAGCCTAGGTATCAGGCTTTCATATGGTATGAAATAAAATATCGTCATTGCAACACTTTTTGAAATATTGTCAATCAAATGTGGGTAAGATTTTCGTATTTTCTTCCAGGTATTTCATGGGTTACACAAATCCGGCCCCTATGCTAAATCTTTTATTTTTCGTTGTATTATGCTCAAAATAGTATTAAATTGAAGCCTAGATATCAGGCTTTCATATGATATGAAATACAATACGGTCATTGAAACACTTTTTGAAATATTGTCAATCAAAAGTAGGTAAGATTTTCGTATTTTGTTTTCCAGGTATTTCATGAGTTACACAAATCCGGCCCCTATGCTAAAACTTTCATTTCGTGTCAAATATCGCTTAAATTAATTCTAAATGAAAGTGTATTCTTTTATCTTTGCAGCAGTATGAAAACTGCAGAATTCCGATTGATTTTAAAGAAATAATAGATCTTTTAAATGCTCGACCCAATATGTAAATGTAATGAAATTCGTCTTAAATCCGGCCCCTATGCTAAATCCTTTATGTCATCGAAAACTGCACTGAATTTATTTTTAAATTAATATTTACGTCTTTAACTTTCTAACTGTGTAAAAATGAGTAAATTTCGATAGAAAGTGATGGAATAACAGGTCTTTGAAATGATCGAGTCACGATGTGAATTTAATGAGTTTCCTCACAAATCCGACCCCAGTGATAAATCCTTTATTTAATGAAAACCATCGCTACGGTTATTCTTATTACTTGTAAAGTGTACGTTTGTAGCTTTCCAACGGTATGAATATGAGTAAATTCCGTTAGAAAGGAATGGAGTAATAATTGTTGAAGAAATCGAATCAAGTTGTAAAATTATACCATATGTTTCCTTACAAATCCGGTCCACTATATCAATATTTTGTCTTTTCTTTGATTTTAATGAAATGAATTTCAAATGAAAGCTGATACTTCAACAATTTATATGGTATAAAAGACAAAATGTTCATTTTTTTTTTTAGATATCTTTTAAAACAGACAAGTAAAAAGGTAACCGCCTCTTTAGGGCATTTACACAGTTTACACAATGCGGCCCCTGATAAAAAATAATCTTAATTTCGTGGTAAACATCAATAAATTTGGTTTCAAAAGAATCTTTGTGCTTTTTGTACCCTTTTTCAATGTCATGAAAGGAGAAAAAAATGAGACAAGATGTAATACAAAATTTCCCGAATTTTTTTTTACCATGAACTGAATTTAATATGTTCTCCCTCAAATCCTTACCAAAGTCTCAACTCTTTACCAAACGACAAAAATTTAGAATAGAAAAAAAAAAAAAAAAAAAAAAAAAAAATTCAAGCATTTGCCTATGTTTAGATTGAAGGGTTTGCCTCTCGGAAGTAAGAAATCATTGTGGAAAAAGTAACATTTATGTTTACGGGCATATTATCCTTTTCGCATGTGTGTGTGTTAATTCTGATTATCACGCCTTTGAAGAGAGTAAAAGGGTACATCATCCTGTATTTTGGTGACTGTCACAGTTTTAATTTTATCTTAAACTTTGATGGTCATTAAAGTATTATTCTTTGTCTTAGAAAATGTTTGATGAAATCCCCAACAAAGGATTATCCTTTTATTGCCTAAAGGCTGTTGTTCAGGCTGATAATTTACTCTTTTCAATTCAATTAAAATGGCTCCAACTTAAGGTTGCATAATTGGATATTTACTTTTTTTGATGTGCAAAAATTTTCAAAGCGTTT
Organism: Hippopus hippopus; assembly: GCA_946811185.2. Lineage (NCBI taxonomy): Eukaryota > Metazoa > Mollusca > Bivalvia > Cardiida > Cardiidae > Hippopus > Hippopus hippopus. The sequence continues at coordinate 40,331,710 of OX328097.1, forward strand.
TGCAAACAACAATAAGTTTTATATGTAGTCACAAACACCACAATATTTGAATAATTTTGATTGGTCACTGCTTTTTGATATATAAGATGTTATCCAAGAACGGTCACAGACTTACAAATCTGTTTCTATTGTATGATCGGTTTTACCAAATTTTCTCAAGTATAACTTTTGTTCTACTGACTCACTGTACTGTTGAATTTTCATAAGTGTGTGTGCCTCTATTGTTTTGCGAAAAAAGAAAAAAAGGGATACATAGTGTGTGTAAAAACATTTTAAACTAGCAAAAAGGTTTTTGGAAACATTATGGGGGAAGGAGAAAGTGCTTGTAAGCAAATTTTTTTTCATTTTCCCATAATGTTTCTTCAGAGAAAAATTATCTACTTATTTATTCTCCAAAAAGTCGGGCAGAATTTTCTTAAATTGCGTGCATCACGTCCCTCCACGACAAATGACATTGGAGACCGTCTTATTTTTGCTTTTCCTAGCGAAGGCATATGAGTCATGCTCTGAAAAAAAAAAAGGAGTTTAGTGCATCTCCGTGAATTATAAGATATTAATTATGTTATTTTTACCAGACATGTGCCTTTCTGTTTATAGCGTGACAGTATACTTGTCTGAGGTTCTTCCAAGAGGTCAGAACTGGATTCCTGGGCACAGCTATAGTCCAAGTTTCCTTGTGCAGTGGAATCAGGATGCAGACCGAATTAATCGTCTGCTGTCTCAAGTGGTACATGACGTGCCATGGATGAAACTGATCGAGCAGGCTGCCTTCCGTACAAATATCGGTAAATTTCTTTAAAAATATCCTTTCCATAACGCAATTAAAGACTGAATGATGTTTTGCATTCATTTATATCACAGAGACGTAAATTTTCTACTCTATCTTTACCAATAATGTTGATGGAAAGGGAAAAAAAAAAAACACAGTAACCCATCTTGGAAAAGGGATGAAAATATAAAAATGATGATGAGCAGCAATTTATCCTCGTCTACAATGTTTTCTAACATTTTAAAGATCCTACGAACATGAAAGTTCGCAACAAATGCAAAGCAGAAATACATCCCGCCCCGGATGGGATTCGAATCAGCAGTAGCTAGGTATTGATTTCATACGGGAAAAAGCAAAACGGTGAGGATGGGAGTAATCTCCAGTAACAAAGACAAATCCCATCATTTGAGGGGCAATGAATTTGTCGTCTGCAACTGATACCACGTTCGACTCGAAGAGGTTATCTATGTCATACCAGTAGTTTCTAAATTTTTATCATTTAAATTTGCAGGTAATGAAAGTCGACTTCTTGCGAAAGATGTATTCCATGTCAGACCAGCAGGCCTTAAGGTTTGTGCAAGAAACATTTGCATGGCAATGGACACTAAGACAACATCAAAGTGTAATTTTCAGTCTACGGTCAATAGGACCAATAAATCTGTTGTGAAACCTGTAAACAAAAAATGTCTCTCTGTGCACCTAATTGAAACAAAGGAAAGGTTCGTTCTTAGCTGTGACGAAAATATTTATGAAAGTCGGCCTGACGCAGTTTTACACTCACGCAGGCAATGCGGGGGCGGTAAAACTTCATCAGTTTTTGCTAAAAAAAATGATCCTTGTACAACAGCTGAAATCATTCAGATATTTAATGATCTGGAAAAGGGACTGTTAGAAAATCACTTATGTACAACAAATCCTGTAAATCCTGTCGCTGGCGATGTATATATATTTGACATGTCTTCCTTTAAATCTTCAAAGGATATCAGAGTCGATAAATATGTTAGGCACAATGACGGCAGAAAGAAATATCCAAAATCCCAGAATGCTGTTTTATTCAAAACCATTTTCAAAATTGTCGCTAAAGACAAAAAAAAAAAAAAAAAAATATTCAGATAAATTCAGAAAACATTTTTTTGAGCAAATGGAAAATAAAAACTCTGAGTGGTTCACTACTTGGGCGACGAAACGGTTTTTACACCAGTATGCCATGGCAATGTAAGAGACCCCTCAAAAGTCTTTCAACGTACTTGCCCGTCAGTTTTCGAAGAGATCAGATGCAAATCGAAAGATATTACAAAAACTGCAACAGAATTTGAAAGGGAATCAAAATCCAAGGCCGAATACGGTTCTGATCTCGGTGTAAAAACCGCCAAAAATGTTGAACAAGTAAAAAACCACTTTTACAAAGCCAGACAAAAAAAAAAAAAAAAAAAAATAGATTAAGCCATGACAGCATTTAGAACTTAATTGCTTCGTCTTACGATTTGGAAGATTTTAATTTACAAATAGATTGTTATCCGTCACCTGTGTGCATAAGTGCCTTAAATGAAATTTTGTCGGAGTTTAACGATTTGCTAGTTCATAATTATAACACACCAATTAAGATGTTTTATGACACCACTTATGAACTTGGTGGACTTTTCGTAAGTGTTCTATCTTATCAGCATATAATGTTTGAGGGAAATAAAGTTATCCCAATTGCCTTCATGTTACATGAAAAACGCGATGCAAAGTTTCACGAAAGATTTTTCCGCGTCTTAGGTGAAAATGTGCCGAATTTATTCAAAACTAGTTCACCCTTCATTTGCGACAGAGAATTGGGGATTAAAAAAGCAATCAACGGTGTTTTTCCAAATATTCCTGTCGTGCACTGCTGGACACACATTCGCACAGACGTGAAAATTTGGGTCAAAAAGCATTGTTGCAATCAGGATGACATTTCAGTGTACACTAACCAGGTTAAGATGCTCCTTCAAAGTAAGACCGAAATAGAATGCATATCCAAAATAGAAGAATTTGAATTGAGGTGGTCGGAAGCATTCAGACTCTATTTTCATAAAAACATTAAACAAGCAATTTTTGAAAACTCGGGACGATGGATCTTAGAGAAATTAAACATTTCTGACCCATATTCAGGCGTTACAAACAATCCAGCTGAATCTGTTAATCATATGATAAAACTAGAACTTGTTTTTCTACAAAAAAACAGATGTCTCCCTCCTTTTTGGTGTCAGAAGGATTGATATGTCATTTCTAACTGAAATAATGGTCATTTTTCTCTAACGGTTTTCGAGTTATTGAGCGGACAGGAAATTATATGTAAAATGAGTAAGGAAAATAATAAAGGGAAATAACTCCAAAAATTATACAAGCCAGAGTTATGGTTCTTGATAGTTCGTTTCATGGTGCTGTACAAATGTGTGAAGTTTTATCAAAATATCTTAAAAGGTTTTCGAGTTATAGAGCGGACACGATTTGTGAAGAAAATAATCAAAGGGAAATAACTCGAAAGATATACAAGCCAGAGTTATGGTTCTTGTGCATGACACTTCGTCTCATAGTGATTTACAAATGTGTGAAGCTTTATCAAAATATCTTGAAAGGTTTTCGAGTTATAGAGTGGACACGATTTGTAATATAGAAGCCAGAGTTATTGTTCTTGTGCATGACACTTTGTCTCATGGTGCTGTACAAATGTGTGAAGTTTTATCAAAATATCTTAAAAGGTTTTCGAGTAATAGAGCGGACACGATTTGTGAAGGAAAATAATCAAAGGGAAATAACTCGAAAAATATACAAGCCAGAGTTATGGTTCTTGTGCATGACACTTTGTCTCATGGTACTTTACAAATGTGTGAAGTTTTATCAAAATATCTTGAAAGGTTTTCGAGTTATAGAGCGGACACGATTTGTAACGGACAGACAGACGGACGCACGGGGAAAAACAATATGTCTCCCGACCCTGACGGGGGGAGACATAATAAACATAAAGAATTACCTGTTGATTTCATCTACTTACATCTATACTTTCTGCAGAAATCTATATACACGGATATTCAATGCAGTCGTTCTGGTTTTGGATACTATCAATTGAAAAAGGAATTTAACTTTGCGAAACTGGATCCCGAAGACATCCAAGTTCCTAAATTACGCGGTACACGTAACGACATCTTGGAGCAAGTTAAAATCAAAATGAAAGAAATAAACGAACTTCTAAACTTTGCAACTACTCATTCAGACGCAACTGAAATTACATCTAATAATGACACAAACGTATCGTCGGAAAGTAATTCTAAATTAAATGACGACACAATTAACACAAAGAATATCATTCAAATAGACGAAATACTATTAGATAAAAACGCAACAACAATTGACGACAAATCCATGTCAGAACGAAAGGGTAAAGAAAAACATTTATCGCAACAGTCACTAACAAATTATGTTATAGACAACGATTTGATAAAATATGTTGCGTCCATGAATTCATTTGTAGTTGAGGGCGTTATTTAAAGGAACAAAACGAGTAGTTACTTTGCAACCAAAAGAATCATGCAGCTGTCCGTCAACAGGACTTTGTTATCATATCCAAGCAGATAAACAGGCTCTTAATATTGAAAAAAAAAAAGGAAAATAATAAATCAGTTAAGAATTTAACACTTTTAAGAAAAAATGCCAGGCCTAGAGTAGCAAGAAAAACTGGCCAGAAAAAACCTAAACGAACAGACTTTGAAACTGAAATATTCGCAGAACCGAATTCATTGTCAACACAGAAGTGTTCGACACCAAACTACATTAAAATACCAAGCCCAATTATTGAAAATGACATATGCACTACAGGAATATTCGGTAAAACGGATAACACTAATAAAACACCTACCTATCCAGAGCAAACTTTGAAAAGTAGCCTCAAGAAAAAAAAAAAAAAAATACGTGGAAAATAAGTCAAAAGTTAAAAAGAAAATAAAATTTGAAAATATTAGAGAAGAAAATGAATGCTCAGATACATGTAACTTCACTCTTACAGAAGACATTCTAATAGATGAATTAGAAAATTTAAGTGAAAATTTACATGAAGAAATTTTCTGGGTGAACAATTTGAAAATGTAGGATCGCGATGACGTGCTAAACTCAAATGGCTGGCTGAATGATAGACTGATAAATTTCGCACAAAATTTATTGAAATCAGAATGTGATGTTAACGGATTACAGGACACACTTTTTGCACCACATTATGATGAAAACAAGAACAGATGGATTATAAATGATTATGTTAAAAAACAAAAAGCTCCGAGCTGCCAAATACTTTATAACGGTAATACCCATTGGGTTTGTTCCTATCAGAAAGAACAAAATGGACCTGTGTATCTATTAGTCAGTTTGAAATCCTCAAGAACTCTAAATGCCAATGTAAGTATACAAATTTCACAAATTTATAGCAGCAACACGGACAACATAACAGTACATATCCCCGACGTTTAGGGGTAACAGAATTCACATGACTGTGGGGTTTATGCAATAGCTTTTATAACAGAATTAATCTGTTCCGATTTCAATGACGATATTTCAAATACTCGATTTATGACCAGTTCAATGAGAACACACCTTTTAAACTACATTGAAGAAAATAAGATTAGCATATTCCCGAAAATAGCCAAGACGCCGAAGATGCTGCGCAACGAGCCCAAAATAACCAAAATTAAACTGTATTGCAATTGTAAAATGCCAGAATTTATTGACGACATGATAGGATGTGAGAATAAACACTGCCGCAAGTGGTTTCATAAAAAATGTATTTTTAATTCAACCACCTCATGCAATACTTCCACCGATAAATTGGCTTTGTTCTTCTTGCTGTTGGTGAATAAAAAATGAACTGAGAGAGAGAGAGAGAGAGATAGGGAGCATTTGTCCATTTTATGTTATCTGTTACCTGTAAATTCGCTTGACAATACATTCTGCTTGTCTCTTTACCAACCGACAAAATTCTGGACAGGTCCAAATTCAAAGCATTTCCGGACACCAAATAAACTAATACTGAAATGTTAGCACTTGTATTACACAGGAAGCAAACATTGTGTGAAAAGGAGAAAATGCTGTTTACTAGCATTTTCTACTTCCCTCACAATGTATTCAAGAGTCTTCATTTTGCAAGGTCTTTACAATTCGGGATTGTATGGTTCACATTGTACTTGTTCTGGTAGATTACTACTACGGCTATTGTATTATTGTGTTAATTTTATGCTTTTCAAATTCCGTTTTCATTGTCATGAATTTCATATTGTACTTTTATGGACAAAAAACAATTTTCGTCTGATATATCAACTGGGTGAATGTAAATGCAATTAATTTCTGTATCTTCAAAATCCTGCCACATATGAGCTTCTTTTTTTTCTCTCTCTTAAATCAATCCTTTACTATGATATAATGTTGCTTTTTGAAATATCACGGGAAAAGGAAAAGATGCTGGTAAAACTAGCATTTTTTACTTTTTCCGGGATGTTTCCACACAACTTTGAAACAGAAACTACATAAACCTTGTTCTATGCTTTCAATAGGGCCAGGCCGGAAATTTTTCGTCTTTTTTAAATTTGTTACCTTGATCTACGCATTTTGAGCCCTGCTCTAGCAAAAGGAGATTTAAAGCATCCCCGTGATGCATCATATCAAGTAAGTCATCTTATAATCATGGATCCATAAAATTGATCGTATCAAACAACCGACTGAATCAAGAGACTGACTGGTACCTTAAAATTCCGAAAATTGACCATGAGCAAAAAGTTTCGACTCAAGACAGCTTGTGTGGGCTGGATAGGCTGACCTGGGTCGATACTTTTTGCAGTTGTATTAGGCCCGTTTGCACAGAGCATGGCTCATAAATTTGCATCCAGTCATGTACGGTGTTCATTATATACAAAATTCTTACGCTCACTCTCACACAAAATAGATTTTTTTCAATACTGTTTTAAGACTTTTTTTTTAAAGATAAAATACTGTTTAGAAATTGAAATAATTGCAATAAATATATATACAATACAATTTGTTTTCGTCTTCAATCATGTATCATAATTTGATATGACCTGAATGAATTTTTACTTTCCCCATAACATTTGAAAATGAAATTCAAGGTTCTCTAAATCAATTGAAAGCGTATTTGGTGATCCTTGAATCTCTATATATCTACGACTAAAACACCATAAATTTTGCAACTCAGGTGGAAACAAAAAAAAAAAAAAGACTTTATTGCCGCCGTAATTCTCACATTTTCTGTATTTCCGCTTTTCACATAGAAATGATAAAAAGAAGACACCGTAACTAATAAACACCACAGTCAATCCTGTATTACTTTTTGCCATTAAAAAGGTTGTATTAGAAGCTAAATACTTCGTTACCTCTTACATTAAATGTCAAAAGTAGAGGCCAGATATCTTTCTCGTTCAATGCAATCCAAATTTTTCTGAATTGAAAAACTCATAACTCAAATAATCATGAATCCGTCACAAGTTTCTGAATATAATTCAAAAGTTTATATTATGCTGTTTTTTATTCAAGAAATGGATATTAGATACATAACTAAGTCTAAAACACAGCCCTTAGCTGGATATGATAAATAAAAATCCCGTGATTTAATATACATGAATATCTTTCTAAATATTGGTACATTTTGAACGTTTATAGCACAAAAATCCCTGGACTAAATTACCATTTCTATATACCATGAAAAAGCTTATCAAATGAACTTTAAAATTATGTCATGATTTTTTATGTTGTTTGAAATGTTTCATTTTTAATATAGGGGCCGGATAGGTTACTGGAATCACACCTAGAAATATTCCCTTCTAAAAATTTATAAAATTAAAAATCTAATAACCCAATAACGCATGCGTCAATTTTCATTTTCTTAGTATCATTCAAAAGCTTAAGTCAAGGACTTTATAACGATATCATTTTTCTTTAAATCAAGGGAAAAATAAAGTTTTAAATATAGGGGCCGGATTTTTATCTCTAAAAAATTTCGACACATTTTAGCAAAAAAAAAAAATGACGAATTTCAAACGCTTTTATCACAACTACACATGCACGAAAAGTCAAGTTTCTATATACCATTAGAAAGGTTACTATCTAAGCTATAATTTAGTGCTAATTTTATTAAATTTGACCGACAAATGAAATATTTAGCTGGTGGGGGGGCGGATTTTTATCTCTTAAAAATTACGACACGCTTTAGCAAAAAAAATGACGATTTTCAAACGCTTTTAACACAACTACACATGCATGAAAAGTCAAGTTTCTATATACAGAACAGAACAGAATACCAATAGAAAGGTTATTACGTAAGCTTTAATTTGGTGCTAATTTTATTAAATTTGACCAACAAATGAAATATTTAGCTGGGGGGGGGGGGGGCGTTTGGGCCGGGAATTATAGCCTATTTTTTCGATTGTGGCCTGGGAATACACATACCCCACTTTGCAGACAACGATATGTTGTCTGCGCATGTCATATTCTTCGAAGATTCGACCTGTCTGCTATGACGCATCACCCATCCCCCGAATATTCGGGAAAAGTAGGGCTTACAGCGAAGCTATTAGCCTATTACCCAAGCATGTAGGGGCTGTTTTAATAAATGGCCGGTGCATAGGTTACCTGCTAGCTGATCATAACTGAATGAATCGCACCAGGTAGCGTTTTATTGAGTAAACGTTTATTTTATTTTGAAATTAAAAGTAACGGTTGTCGTTTTGAAAAATTAGTCCGCTTCTGTACCCAGAATGCCCATATTAGATAGACGTGTATTTGTAGAATGCCATCTAGCGGGAGATAATGGACAACGATATATATCTGATTGGTGCATTAAATGTTGTGTTGCCGTAATTACTCCAAACAAACAATATCATTATCCTAATTTATAAGCACTCATCTATTAACGGAACATTCTTCAAGCCATCTTTTGTCAGTGTGTGCAAATGGCTCTCAAAGTCCACACCAAGGTTTGCTCGTATTAGAAAATCTCTCTGCCCAATGCTATCAAAAGTTACCCAGCTGCACGACGAGAAAGTCAGTTGTGCTAGATTTACGAAAGTTTGTATAAATGTCGGGTTCGGTAACATACATGTATAAGTATATAGATCTATACCTTTTTATATTCAATGTGTCAAGGGTATAAATTTAATTTTTTCCCTGGGTACTTTTGATTTTCATAAGGTTCTCATTAACTGATTTGTTTTGATACAGAAAAACAGCTGTCGGACAGTTAAATACAGGTAAAGGTATAATTAACTTTACACGGCAAAATCTTTTTTTAAATGGCGAAATAGGACCTATAGATATCTACGGAACATTTTAAGGACATACTCGTAACCGGAGTAACTGCCTTTGATTAAAGCTATTTAAAACACATATTTTGATCACACACTAAAATAAAATTATAATAATATGACAAAGTAAACATTTAATGCAATTTAATTCCAGCAACTTGAGTGTAAACAGTGCTCGAAAAACATCGGGTGTCGAAATGACCAAATTTTGCAAAAAAAAAAAAATTCACCGGGGGTCGAAATGACCAAAAAGTGTCGAAATGACTGGGTGTCGAAATGACCGGGAAGAGAGAGAGAGAGAGAGAGAGAGAGAGAGAGAGAGAGAGAGAGAGAGAGAGAGAGAGAGAGAGGGAGAAAGAGAGAGCTTAAAAAACTTTAAAATATGACGGAAATTGCAAAACGCAAAAATGTCTCCTCCTTCCCTCCTCTGGAGTTTTAAGAATTGTTCGACTCGTGCCACAGGAACATCATTCGTCTGTCTCCAGTATTCAGCGTTCATGACAATCAAACACGCTGTATCGAAAATGGCCGACTCTGTGCGTGGTGTTGATCTTTTGCAAACGGAGCTTGAAAAAGCCAAGGAAAGCTTAAAAGATGTAGACGAAAGTATCAAAAAGTTGACGGGTCGAGATCCAACTATTCAAAGGTATTAGCTACTGTTATGCAATTCAAACATGTACCAGAATATGCTGTTACAACTGAAGGGGTGGTCATCAGAAAAAAATTGAAATGAAAACACGGCTTGATTAATCAATATTCCTACACTAATTCTTCCCGATTTCTTTTGTCACTTACAGAAAACCTTAATGCTATTTAGATATTGTCTATCACACCTGTCTTTTTTTTTTTTTAGAACTCCTGTTTCACAGAGGCGCGTTTCTCTTGGATCTGCCAACAGCCGAGGTATTGAACGCTCTGACAGTAGGGGTGGTGGAGCCAATCGTCTTTTTAGCCTTGCCAGGTATGAATTCGGGAATTCAGTTAAACTGAGGCATCTCATGAATATGACAAGCGAATGAATAAGTTTATGTTCAGGGTTTTCCCTCAGCATTAAAATTTGGGGGTCAATTTGACCCCCTGCCTCTGTAGTTGCGGGTCATTTCTTTAATTTTTGGGGGTCAAAACAAATGGGTCTCTTCGTCTCAAGCACAGATTACAATACATTTCACCTTTAAACTCCAAGAAAGTAAAGTCTGTAAAGTCATTTCTGACGGAAAGCTTGACTTCAATTTTTGACAGACGATACATTCTCGTCCGAATGGCTGCTTAATGTGGCTTGATCGGCAGCTGTTGGAAGCAGACAATTAAAAAGAATACTACAGTTTACTTCATCGTAACATTATTTTCCGCGAACAGAACAGACTGGTAATGTGTACTTTTATCTACCGGAAGTCGCGTAAAATAAACTATAAATTACAAAGAACCAACTAAGACTTTGACTGGGCCCGTATTTACGACAACTGTCCACCGTACTTTATGGTAATAGTGCGTAAACCAGTCTTATTCTATAAATAAATTACAGGAAAAACCACTTATATCTAAAATTGACCCTGTAGTTAAAAAAAGAATGGTGTTCGTCTGATAGTGAAGCAAGAACAGACTTGGATTTGTGATGATTTATTCAGTTTCCCAGATAATTTAGATTTTGGAAAGTTGCGTCACTGGTGATGCACAGTTATTTATTTTGGGGGTCATTTGAGTTAAAATTGCGTCATTGACGCAGGATTTGTGCGTCATGGAAAACCCTGTATGTTTATAAAATTGAACTTTGAAAATCTAATAATTCATCAAGATATTTTCTGCAACTAGAGTGTCTTATATCACTGTGAATATGGAATGGGATATGTGGTTGTAGTTGCGGGCATCAAGACAGTTCCTCGACACAAGTTTTCAGGGCAGTTCCCTGACGTTTTTTAAAAGAATTGCCGAAACTTCAGAAGACAGTTCCCCGACATTTTATTTCGATCTTAAATAACCTGTTACTGATTATGACTGACAATCATGAGAAAATAGAAATATTTGTGGAGAATTGATGTATTGTTATTGGATTAATTGTACCTTGTGATGAAGAGTTCTATATACATTGACGGGCACTTATTCAGCTGGTTGTATTCACTATGATTCACTATTGTCATGAAGAGACTTTGAAAAGTGCTTCATCAGCATAAAAGTTAAAAGATCATAAAGCAATATGTTTTTAGTTAATCATTTAAATTTTTTTGATAATTTGTATTTCATTTATATATATTTCTTCATGTGTTGTAGAATTGAATCATTAGAGATGGAGGGGTTCACCTGAATGATTTTTTTTTTTTCGTTCACCTTGTACATTCTGTCCACAATCCTCCTGTTTTACATATATTGTATATAACATTGGGTAAAATATAGTCTATTTTGATATTGTTTGGTATTTGGCCATGAGAGGTCGTCAAAGTGTCTCGTCAAACAAAGCTGACATATAGAAAGTTACAGACATTCCACATGGCAATAAAAGAAAAGTACAGATGATCTCATGACAAGGTTCAAATTGAATGGTTGCAAACTCGCAAAATGCGAGCTGAAATGGAAAAAATGCGAGTGCCAAATTCTAGCACTCGCAATAGTTTGCGAGTGCGCCGGAAAATGGGCAAACCTACCGCTTAAAAATCTGAATTAATCCATAAATGCGATTGTTTTTCGTGTACACTGAATTGCCGTATGCGGTGTAGAACTATCCTTTGAGAGTATCACGGACCACGTGACCGGTATTCGTAGAGACGCTTGTTGCGATATTGTAAATACATGTATCCGATATTTAAAGCGCGTAGACGATTCTGACCTTGTTTATATGTCTGCATTGCCTCGCTGAGAGTATGGAGCGGAAAATATCCAGTTTTTTTGGCAATAGGCCGAATTCCGTTACATCACCGGAATATTTATTTAATATAAATTAATGATCAAACAGTTCGTCCAAACAAAGGATATTTCTTTGCCATGCAGAATGTGTAGAGTCTGAGCTATAATATTGTATGAGCAAACAGAGGAGACCCACTCAACAATATTTAGACTCTCCCAAATTGAAAGCGTCTGCATTTGGTACAAAGGAAAGTTAATTCTCTAATAATGTAGAAAACATTGTGGGAAATGGAGAAATTACTCATTATGAGCAATTTCTCCTTTTGCCACGATGTTTTCATAAGTTTCTCATTTCAGAGTCATTAAAACACGGGACTGAGTGGCAATGGGTTAAAATATTGCTAGAACAAAATTGATTTTGGCTAGTAGAAAAAATGGTCACTAGCAAATTTTTGCTAGTTGAAAAAAAAGTTAAATTTGACCCCTGCATGATGACCAATGCACACGTCAATCACAGGTACAATCACTCACTCACAATACATTATTTATCCATAAAAACCTTCATCAACTATTTTTACCCACAGTAGTTGTCATTTGACATATACCAAAAGTGTTGGGGAACTGTTTTCAAAAGTGTCAGGGAACTGTCTTCAAATATGTCTGGGAACTTTCTTGAAAACTTGTGTTTGGGGACTGCCTTGTCAAGGAACTGTCTTGTTCCCGTATTTGTAGATGTACCTATCTAACTTTCTGCAATGCAATAAACAAATTGGATTTGTATTGCAGTGTAAGGTAGTACACATTTAGAAGCCTTTTGATATGTCCAATTTGACAAGACAGACAGAAAACAGTGTTGAACTAGAAAGACTTAAATTCTTTGATAGAGAAGATATATAAACAAAACAGTTTTGCAAAGACTGTTGATAAGTCAAGAGATAAAAGATTTTTTATGGCTGCAATATGTCTGACACAAAAAAGCATATACATACAGTCAAGTCACATTTACTTGGGCTCCACTGTTTTTGAAATCTTGCCATCTTGAAAGGCAAACAAATATTTTATTACAAATTTACTCTTAATTCCGGAATTCATATGTACGGAACAGGATTGAAAAAAATCTGGAACACAAGGGTTGAAAAGCAGTACAAACCTTATTCGATAAACAGGGCGTGTCCTGACTAAGTATTCCACAATTAAATGTTAATTTTTGACTACTTTGATAATGATTTCAGATCAGTTTGCTATCACTTGTTGAAGATGCTTTTCACACATTTTGTTACAAGCATTAGCCTGGGTTTCAGCCCGATCATTTTTTCTTTTTATATATATTCAGACTTTACTTTATCAAAAATGAGGGCCTGGGGACATTCGAAAACCAATCGCAGTGACATCTGGTTTACCCCATTACACGGTGGATTAAAATATATGTCGGTGTGATTGGTTTTCGAATGTAAATGACTAAAAATAGATACCGAAGTTCCAATAGCCTTGTTTTGAAATGGAAATTTCATGACAATGACTGCTTAAGCCAAAGTTATGGAAGGCTGTTGTAAACCTAACACATTTACATGATTTGTAGCCTTATTAACATGGTAATAGATTAAACGACTTTTTTTTTCACTTCTTTTGATTGTCACAATGCTCAGTGTTCAGCATTTATTTATTAACTCTTTACCACTATATGCTGACTTTTAACAATTGAAACCCCTTTTTTTTTCAGCATTTTCTCTCCACAGTGCTTTCTACCCTTCAAAAAATTTCTGAGCTACATTTCATAGCTGGAAATCAGCAATTTTTTCTGAACAAAGAAAGCTTTAGAAAACATAGTGGTTAACAGCCTTTTCTCCTCTTCTATCCTACCAAAGGCAAATTTCGTCATTTGGGCCACCTTCAATTTGTTGTCTGCAAATGTTTTCGATTTGGACCTGTCTGAAATTTTGTCATGAGGTTGAAGGATAAACGCAATAATGTAAGGAATTGCAAACACAATCACTCACCTGCATCACCATTAAATTTGTTATCTTTATAAAAAAATCCAATAATAGTCCTCAAATAACTATCCTTCAACTTCACTTTTTTTTTTATGAATCAAAAGACACAAGAATCAAATTTTCTTTACACTGAGAATCACCCTGTCCCCGTTATTTGAAATGCATGGCATGTATTCATGAATTTTAAAGGACACAGACCGCGGGCCTGTATCACGTGTTTGTGTGACTGTAAAGTTTTAGTGCATCATATATTGTTGTCAAACGAAGGACTACAGGGTATCTCAATTAATAGACGGGTAGGCAAACATTTTTCTTTCTTGTTTGCCAACATGCATGAATCCTGTTGCAATGGCTATCATCAATCCTTGGAAAGAAATTGGCCAAGCCGGGGATCGAACCAGCTACCCTCTGTTCTCTCGTCGTGTACGCTACCGACTCGGCTACAGGGAGCTCGGCAGATCAAATTTGTGCACTAATTATGATACTAGGTGTAATTTTTTTTCAACGCTTAGGAACTCTTTCCCAAACTTTCAATGAAAGGACAAATTTCAAATGTTTTATTCATTTCCTCCCATCACAATGAGTTTTGGAGACTATTTTACAGTAGCGGATGGAAGATCAAAGCTTTTCAAATGGATGAAGGTCACGACGGCGTAAATTTTGTTTTCTTTGAGAAGACGGAGCTTGCTGCACTTCGATCTTGCTCTCATTCTTCATTATCGGCACCATGACATCACGCGAAGAACAGTTACCTATACTTAAGATTATCGGAAAAATTGTCAATGGCAGGGACCCCCTTGAATATCCCCAGGCCGTTATTTTTGACAAAGTAATGTCCAAATAAAAAAAATAGAAAAAAAATGATTGGAATGGAGCCCAGGCTATGTCATTTTTGACAAAGTAACGTCCAAATAAATAAAAAGAAAAAATGATTGGACTGGAATCCAGGCTATACTAGCAGAAGTGTTTTTGAAAAGTGTTAAATGGCTGCTAAATGTCATTGCTGGGTGTCATTTCAAGAGATTATCCATTTGCATGGTACCAATATGATAAAAGTTACTTGCTTGAATTTGAAGAGTATTATACTCTGTTAACATCAATAAGTATAATAAAGTGCATATATATATTTTTTTTATTTCATGCTTTCCGGTAGATTATTGAGAAATATCTGTGAAATATTTTTCGATATATCATGGTTACGACCAGTGAAAATACTGATTTTTATATTCTAACTCTTCAGTTGAAGGTGGAAACAGTTGTTCCCGTGCACTAGTTACCTAGGTAAAATGGGCGTGCTTCACAACCAGATGGAAATATGGCGTAATTTACCTTACATTTCTCGCGCTTGATGTAATATTGTAATGCGTTGCTATGCAGAGGGGGTACACCAGGGGGAATAACCGAAAAGAACTGTAACCGAAAGGGTTAAAAGCATGAAATAAATAGATTTTTTTTTTCGGTGTGCCACTCATGAAAATATTACCAATGATGTTCACTTGATGAAATAAATTTCCATCTTTCACCCTTAAAAACAAATATCCTCTATGTCTTTTTGGGCTTGTGTTATGGCCATTTTTACCTCTGCCTTTTTTTTGAAGAAAACACAAAGTTATTGTAGCTCTGGCATTGTTGTCATCTGCATCTTAATGCAAAAACTTTGATATTTTCTAATATTTCTTTTATTACTGAAGATATTATTGTTCCCCAGACTTAGGTCATATTTCTACTTTTATTAGCTTACATATTCATCATAGGTCGGAATGACGTCGCATTTTATCGTGTTGTTTTAGTATTGTGCTTCCATTCGATGGAGGTTTTCATGGTTACTTTCGGTTCGTTTTGAGGGGTTTAGGCATTGATTTGTAGTTTTTAAGTTGTATTCGTTTGTAAATTTAATCTGTACACTAACTGTGGTTGCTTCAGGGTCTTGTCACTACTGTGAGACAGCCGATCGTCATTTTATTTCGCTTATTCAATGTTACGGTCATCTGTTCCTTGTTTCGTCCGCCATTTTGAACTCGACGGTGTACATGTAAATTTTTCCTTAGTAACCATTGGAAGCTGAATCCTTTTATGAAAACTCAAGATATGGATCAGACTAGAGGTGTAAAACGTTTATTTTCGGTGAGAATGATTCAAGTTACCAGACTCCTTCATACGGTCACAGTTTTCTGTCCAAATTTAGGTTTTAATACTAACATTATACTTGTTAAACTCACGAGTCGGGTTGCTAGTGCGCAAACAAATCTTGTGTACATTTTCGACCAATCGCAGTGTGGGTTGTGCACATTATATTTGTGTGCGCATCTCATTCCCACAGTTATTTTGTGTGTACCCACAATGTTCGTCTTTGCACCCACAAGATTCTTTTGTGTACAGGCAGCGAGTATAAATACTTGCGCATTTTCTCAGTCGTGGTCTCCGAATTGTCCAAACTCACTAGGGTCAGAACCACTTGCAATTAGCCTTTTAAGTAGATTTAACCAGACTTCCTTTCCGTTAAGAGTAAGGGTTTTAAGATATCTTCCAGCTGTATCTTGTCATCATTCATTGAATTTTATAGATCTTTTGATTGCTTTTGTCCACAAGACAGATTCGCCATTCAAGTCTGGTCTTAGTCCTAAACATAGGTCTATTCGGATAACGTTTCGCTTCGGCATCAGCGCGTCTTTTCGACCTACGTTTTGTTTCCTTATTCATCAATATTGACTGCATACAGCTATCGGTTCTGCAGTAATAAAATCATATTTCTTGAATCACAGCCGGCCTTTGTTGTGGTGTGTTGTTTTAAAAGCCCGGAGACCCAACACCCCACCAACAAGGACAAGACGCAACAATGTTTACTTTAATCTTGGACAAGTTGTTAACTGTCAAAAGAGGAACCCATACAACAGGAGTAGATAAGCATCAAAGTATTTTTGACAGTTATGCCCCTTTTTTAACTTAAATTTTCATTGAAAATCTAGCAAACTGCAGCCGAGCATTAGCATCCAAGTGCAGTGCTCTTATTTATGTTTGATAGTAAATCAAGATTCAAGAATTTCTATTCAAATCCATTGTAGGAGAGGGATTATCCAGGACGGCGGAGTCAAACCACGGGCAGGTGTAGGTGGAGCATTTGCCAGGTACTCTACTGACATATCAGTTTTTACCATGATATCCATTTAACTCTATTGTTTTTCTTCTTTTCATTGTTAGCTTAGTCACAGCATTTCTACAGATAATTTTGAATGACAGTAAAAAAAACTTATTGCATTAAATTCAAATCCAATTCAGTGAGTTCCATTTTAATCCATTACCATACAAATCTAACTTTTTTATGCCCTGCAGATGTCTTCTGAAAACATGGGTGGGAAGGGAGCTTTTGTATGCAACATAGGATGGCTCCATTTCCTACCATATTTTCTGTCCCCTTAGAAAAAGTCACTTGCTTTGTCTTGTGATATCTCTACTTTTTGCCATTTGTTTTAGATTTATCATGGTAAAAGATAAACCCTGTGTCAAGGAAAATGACTGTAGTTCCTTTAGTGACAGTTTAGGTTTGAATCAGACTGTAGAGAACATGCTGTCCTGTCATTGATCTGTTTTGTCAAATATTTTCTTAGATATTTTAATAAGAAAAAAAAAATCATTCTGTTTTTTGGCATAAAATGGTTGTTTATTCTAAATAAAATATTCAAGACTAGCCATCTGTTTAGACGAGAGATTCTGCCTGAGCCAATGGGATGACTAGTCTTGAAAGAAGTTTAAAAATCTAATTTGGAATAATTGTTGAAAAAGGTCCATAGATCTGTCTCAGACTTTCTACCAATTATAATTATATGCATATACTGTTGTAGACTGGGACCAAGGCCAGGGACAAGAACTGGAGGGAGAGAACGTGAAGGAAGGAGAGGACAGGATAGTGGGGAGGAGGATGAACTTCCAAATAGAGTAAGCAATAGAGAGTTTTCTTTGTTGACAGCCAATGTAGTTGTTTCACGTAAATATGAGGTCACAACTTTGAGTCTTTTACTTGAGATAGTGATATGAATTTCCAAGTTTTTGTGGTATTTGTCGAAGACAATACCACTATGAGTTCAATATTGAATTTTGAAGACCATGTATCGTATTTTGTGCAAAGCCGAAGGAAATAAACCCAATTAAACTCAATTTTTCTCAGGCAAATGAGTTCTTCGGTAGCACTCAGATATGTAATTGGAAATGGCATGTTAAAATACACTGGGTGAGGCCATCAGTCATGAAAATACTAATTTTTGATTGAAAATAGCTTCACTCGCTCATAGCCTTCTATTGGCGCAATGATACAAAATTTTTCTACCGATCACTTGGTTCTGGCCTTTTTCGTTCCAAAACCAGTTCGTCCCATGGCTTGTTCATCCAATGATTGCGCCCTACTCCATTTGATTGGGCATGAATATTTATAGATCGAAATAATTGATTATAATGTTGGGAATTAAATGCTAACGGCCAAAGATATTTCAAAATCATAGTTTTCAGGTACAAACTTAATTTTATTCGATATATTCACATGGTTTCTCTCTCTATCCATCATGCATCCTACTGTCAAGGAACGTTACTCCTGACTCCTAATCATCAAAGGGAGACCACCAATACACAAATAATCCTAACTTTGTCATGAGTACTCTCCCTTCAACCAAAAAAAGGTATTCATTTGATTAGTAGGTTGACTTTCAAACCACTATTTGAATATTTTTCTTTTTCAAATTATTAATTCCACACAATGGCTTCCTTGACAAATACCACTTCAGGGTTCTTAACGCTTTGATTCTTCATTCAGGTGGAAATTTTTGACATGAGAATGATTAAAAGGTGATGTTTGTCTGGGACCAAAACTAACTACATATAGGAAGGAATAAAGTTTCAGATTAGAAGTAAAATTGATTACCAGCATTTTGTCCTTTTCCCGCAATGTTTTCATAATTATGCTGTCACTATTTTTAAATTGTTAAATTCGGTACTTAGTGTGGTAAGAGGTGAGGATCATTCTTGAATGATAAGGTTAGAAGAAATTGATAAAGGTTTAACTTCTTAGCAGACAACAGAGTTTTAAACTTGTCAAAGTTGAAAGCATTTGCAGATTATGATGAACTTTGTCTTTGTAATTGAAGAAAACTGTGGGAAAAGGAAAAAAAATGCTGGCAATATTTTCTCCTTGTTCTACATTGTTTTCATGAGCTTTCTTTGTTGTTGTTAAAACAATGATTGTTTGGGAAAGGTTAAATAAACATTATAAAGATTGTTGCAAAAGGATTAAATTTTTTAAATTGCCTATTTGTCTTGATATGACAATATTTTGAATATGGTCTGTCGCAAGATAATTCAGTCATTTGCAGGAATTTATGACTCTTAAGAGGAATGATAGGAGCCATGCTTTGTGAAAAGGGGATTAAATACATCTGCAAAAAGTATCAACTCAGGTCAACCTGCACAGTCCGCACAGGCTGGCCTTGGTGGAAACTTCTTGATATTGGTCAATTTTCTGCCCGTCAAAGGACCATTCTACCTCAAAATTCAGTTTTGTTGGACAAAATGGACTTTATGGATCCATAATTATTTGATGATTTGCTTGATTTGATGTATCACAGTCTCACAGAGATGCATTGAAACCACTCTCGCTGGAGCACTGGTCATATTTATTTTTATTGTTACAGCCCACTCTCCAGTCCTCAGTCATTGCCACCCCAAAAGAAGAGCGCAGTAGAAAGGTTTCAATGCAAGAGCAGTCAAAAGATAGAAAGGGACAAGCCAGGTATGTTTTGTGAGTTTTCAATGTGAAAGTCAGCAAAGTGCAATGTTTGACTCTTACTGACAAAGGTTAATACTTGAGTAGATAGTACTCGAGGAGTATCAGTTCAAATTCCTGCTAGTCCAAAAGTCTTTCTTATGGAAGGCATTATGACAGAATTTATCTCTCATTCACCTCTGAACATTGTTTCAGCTTCATGAGTATCATGTGTGAAGGCAGCCAGTGGGTTAGATACTTTAGTGTGAGTAGAATAAAAGGAAAAAAGTAGTCTTTTGGTGGTACTTCCTTAATGAAATTTGATTTTCAATTTTTGCTTAATGAATTTGCAAAGACCTATGGGAACCATCCAGTGATACATGATCAGTTTTGCACAATGATTACATGTAATCATACACAAAAAAGTACAATGCCATCATATTTGGTCTGATAAAAACACTTGACATAGTTTGCATTTGCAAAGTGTTGATACCATTATTTAACTCTACCAAACAACAAAATTTTGGGCTCCTTCAAATTCAAAGCATTTGCAGACGACAAAATAAAAATGACTCAAAAATTGAAACTTAACTTAAGAAGAGTAGAAAACATTGTGGGAAACGGAGAAAATGCTGGTTACCAGCATTTTCTCCTTTTCCCACAATGTTTTCAAAAGCCTTCTTTTCCAGGGGCATTAAAAGTCGGCATCGTGCGGTAAAGGGTTAAACTCCAAAATCATACTTTTTTACTGAGTGTAACTGTCCAGTTTATTTACACTTTTGGAGAAAATAATAATTCCTAGTGCTCATCGGTATTTAACACGAAATCTTGATTCATGAAAAAAAGGTAGAAGACATTTGTATATCGTTTAAGTTTCATGTTGCTATTTTTACAGAAACCGGCGTATGTTTGGTTTGTTACTTGGCACATTACAAAAATTTAAAGAAGATGCTGCAGAAACTAAGGATAAAGTAAGTTTTTGTCTCTTCTGACAATGATTAACATAAAATTGAGTTAAATAGAGTCTTAACTTACTTGTACATCTGTATTCGCCTTTGCAGACTTTGTTGATCAAAATCAAACTGCAAAGAAAGTGCAATAAGATAATGAATCAATTCTGAATATAATACATTAGGAATATTGTGGCCAGAAGAGTTTTTAAATTTCTAAGACAGAAAAGGCTCACATCATTTGTTTATTACACCTTTACTCAACAATCCTGAGTTTTAATGATCCTGAGAAAGACATTTTTTGAAAACATTGAGAAAAAGAGAAGAAAAAGAATCAGGTAAACAACCAATTCTCCCCCCATTTTATCCCATTTTTGTCTTCCTGTTTGAAGACATACTCCATACTTTGAGCCATTGTTATCTGCAAACACTTTCAATATGGAGGACTGTAAAATTTTGTCATCTAGTTGGAATCTTTGCTACTGATACAACTTACGTTTATATTGAACAGGAGGAACAGAGGATCAAGATAGAAAGAAAACTGGATGAAAAATTTAAACAGGAAAAGGAAGATATCAAGAAAGAAAGAAGACAGCTGTTTATAGCACGCAAACAGAAACAGTTCAGAATCAGGCTGATAGAGCAGAAAATGGAAATGGTTGCCAATGTGAGGAGAGATTTTTAATTTAACTCTTTTCTAAGACTCATCAAAACTGAAATCGATTGGAGACGACAAATCAAGTGTATCTCAAATGATGAAATTTGTCTCTGAAAGTATAGAAAAAATTGTGGGAAAAGGAGAAAATTCTTGTCTCCTTTTCCCACAATGTTTTCAAAAGCCTTCTTCTTCAGTGTTGTTAAAATTTGGGATTGTTTGACAAAAGATAAAAACATCAGCATTATTATTCTTACAGCCTTTAACTCTTTGCCACACACCAAAAGTTTTAGACCTGTATAAGTAGAAAGCATTTGCAGACAAGAAATAAAATGTGTCTCAAGTAGTGGTATTTGACTTTGAAGAGATAAAAAATATTGTGGGGAAAAGAGAAAATGCTTGTTACCAGCATTTTCCTCTTTCCCCACAGTGTTTTCAAAAGCCCTTCTTCTCAGCATCGTGAAAACTTGGGATTGTGTGGTGAAGGTTTAACTCTTGATACTTAGATATGAGTAACAGATATTACTGGAAGAAACACCACTGACATACTTAGTGACTGTTGATCAAAATTTCTTGCCGAACATCATTTTAAATAGAAGATTTATCCAAAGAACATGTTGACTGATCTTAATCACTTTGTTTGAAAAAGCAACTGAAATTGTCATAACTGCTGAAAGGTTTGAACATTAAATTTTTACAGTAAGATGATTATTTTCACCTAGTTAAGAAGTTCCTGCTCTTTCTTTTTTTCCGATATATTTCGTGCATTTTGTGTGTTCATTTACAGGTACTGTATAGATTGCACATTTTAAATGCATATGAATACTTTATTACCATGCTGTAAATGTTCTACTGTAGTAGTTATGTTCTTGGTAATATGAATATATTGTATTGAGTCAGTTTCATACCCGATATATGTTCTTCAATGCGAAAGTTTCCAAGAACAAACTGCTATTTAAAACCCCGAAGATACATTCATGAATGAAGGAAAGAATGATGTTTTTTATGGCACTTTGATGGCTAGGGTCATTTTTGAAACATTGGCATGAAATTTTATGTGAAAAGGACATAGACTTACAAATATTGAGGGAAAAAAGGCCTGGAATGTGATTGAGTTTGAAAGATTTTCAAAAATGTAATTGATTGGGTTAAAAAAGTGGATGAAAAGAGCTTGAAATTGAACATGAATAGAGTCTTCAGTGAGATCAACACACTACCTTTAGAGAGGTCTAAATCATGTTCAGATCTCCAATGTGATAAAGAGCTCCCATAAGATTGAGTGATTACCTACATAAACCCTTTAGCAAACGATTCCATATTTGAACAACTTTGAGAGCTTTTGAAAGCATAGTGAGAACAGGAGAAAATGCTGATTACCAGCATTTTCTCCTATTCCAATAATGTTTTCTGCCCTTTTAAATGTTAATTTCATCATTTGAACCAGGTTCAATTTGTTCTCTGCAAACGCTGTCAATAAGAAAGTCTAAAATTTTGTTGATTTTGAAGAATTTAAAAAGAAAACAAATAATACATTATGATGTTAAATGATGTCAAAAAATTTAGATTGCTGGAGCCCATGTGATTGGCATAAACAGGTATATTGTATACTTTATTTTAAATAGCATGAAGATTAGGAAAAAAGAGACACTTATTCCAGGAAATTTATATACTTTATTTTCAATAGCATGAAGACTGGGAAAAAGAGACAAGAAAGCTAAACAACTTTCTGCGTACTAAAGCCAAGCCACATATTTTCTTCATGCCAAAGATACAAGATGATGATATAGATACAAAGTTACAGGACACAGAGAAGGCTGTGGAAGGTTTGTCATTATGTCATTATAGGTTCAGTTTTGTTCTGCTATTCTTAGTTTTTATGCTCAAGACAATATTTGACTAGAACTTGTTTTTCTACAAAAAAACAGATGTCTCTCCGCTTTTTGGTGTCAGAAGGATTGATATTTGACCAAGGCAATTTCTAACTGAAATAATGGTCATTTTTGTCTAACGATTTTCGAGTTATAGAGCGGACACGAAATTGTACGTAAAATGAGTAAGGAAAATTATCAAAGGGAAATAACTTGAAAAATATACAAGCCAGAATTATGGTTCTTATGCATGATACTTTGTCTCATGGTGCTTTACAAATGTGTGAAGTTTTATCAAAATATCTTAAAAGGTTTTCGAGTTATAGAGCGGACACGATTTGTGACGGAAAATAATCAAAGGGAAATAACTTGAAAAATATACAAGCCAGAGTTATGGTTCTTGTGCCTGACACTTCATCTCATGGTGCTTTACAAATGTGTGAAGTTTTATTAAAATATCTTAAAAGGTTTTCGAGTTAAAGAGCGGACATGATTTGTGATGGACAGACAGACGGACACACGAGGAAAAACAATTTATTATACTGCAAAGAAATTTCTCGTGATCTTATTGGATAAAATGCCCCGAACATATATATCATGTACACTAGCAAAACCAACATAAAAGCAGTTTCCCTTTCGGGAGCCCTGTATAAATGACTACACTTTCAACACAACATCCAAAATGGCGGCATCGATCAAGAT
Source organism: Hippopus hippopus (assembly GCA_946811185.2). Lineage (NCBI taxonomy): Eukaryota > Metazoa > Mollusca > Bivalvia > Cardiida > Cardiidae > Hippopus > Hippopus hippopus. Next base: position 40,355,544 of record OX328097.1, read on the forward strand.
TAAGATCGAGATTATGCACCAAACTGCACATTTTACCAAGGTTTCAGTGACGTCATTTCCCAGTGACGTCAGTTTTCATTGAATTGGGGCACACAGAAGGGAAATTCTACTTCGTCAGCATACTCAATTTTTGAAACCAAAAAACAGGTAAATTTCGCTTAACACACATTGGAATGGTAAAACTTTGCAGTAAAATAAATTTGTGTACGGTCAGGAGGCAGGGGGCTTGGAAACTTGTTCATGGCTGTGGTGAATCAAGTCGCCACCTCGCCCTCGGCTCAGGGGACATGATTCACCACAGCCGTGAACAAGTTTCCAAGTCCCCTGCCACCTGACCGTACAACTAATAATGTCCCCCGACCCTGACGGGGGGAGACATAATAAGATTTCATTATTCTTTATTTATCAAAATTCAAAAGGAATAACCATACAGAATTAAACAACTTGTAGTTCAGGTACTTGTCAGATTCAGCAATTTGTCATTGCTCATTCACTGGTAGTTGACATTCAGATGCAGAAAAAGTGATTAAAAGAACTGTTTTTATACACCCTTCAAAGATGGGATGTATTATGGGATCACCCATGGCATATGGCGTCTGGCGTCCAGTTCTTTGTCCGGAGCATAACCTTGTCATCTCCAGTCTGATTGACTTGAAACTTGGCATCTGTGTTTGTTGCAATAATACAGATTGTAGTGCGAAAGAACCATAACTGTACCTCATGCTGTCTTTGAGTTATTTCCCTTTGATCGTCATTTTTATAGCATTTTCTGCTTGTCCGGAATATAACTTTGTCATCTCAAGTCTGATCATCTTCAAATTTTGTATGCATGATTGTTGAAAAATTACGGAGTGCAGTGCACAAGAACCATAACTCTTCCTAGCACAAATTTTGAGTTATTTCCGTTTTGATCTTCATTTTTACAGTATTTCTTGCTTGTCCGGAGCATAACTTTGTCATCTTAAGTAGGAATGACTTAAAATATGGTATGCTTATTTGTTGCAATATTTGGAAGTGCAGTGCGCAAGAATTGTAACTCTGCCTTGTGCTGTCTTTGAGTTATTTCCCTTTGATCGTCATTTTTACAGCATTTAGTGCTTGTCCAGAATATAACTTTGTCATCTCAAGTCAGAACGACTTCAAACTTGGTATGCATATTTGTTGCAATATTACAGAGTACAGTGCGCAAGAACAATAACTCTACCTAGGGCGGATTTTGAGTAATTCCACTTTGATCTTCATTTTTACAGTATTTCTTGCTTGTCCAGAACGGAACTTTGTCACCTCAAGTCAAATTGACTTGAGACTTGGTAAACATGTTTGTTGCAGTTACGAAAAGTGCAATGCACTGGAGCCGTAACCTTACCTAATGCCCTTTTGGAATTATTCCCTATTCATTATTTTTTTTTTTTACAGCTTTTCATGCTTCTCTACAACATAACTTTGTCTTTTCATGTTAGAATCACCTGAAACTTTATATGCATGTTTATTGTAATTATAGTGTGCAGGAACTGTAACTATCTGCAGTGCGCATGAACTGTAAATATTTAGTCCGGTTTCGGAGTTATTTCCCTTTGATTAACTTTTTTAGAGCTAACTACAACATGTGTCCTTAGTATTATAGGAGACGTTCATGCCTATTTCAATCACTTACATGATTTCTGCTGCACTACTTTTTTTCTCTACCTGCCCTTTATGATTATTATCCCCCCTCGACAACTGGCGGTGGGACGGGCGTATCTTGCAAAAATTTTCCGCTTTTGTTTCATTTGATTCTTCAATATATCATATAGTGTTGAGGGTTGTTTGATATTCACTTTTTTTTTCTTTAACTTTAATAAATAAATTTGGTGATTTTTACCTTTTTTTCGTGTATAAATTAACATTTTTAGGCATATATTGATTGGTGTTCTATTGCAGAGATGATTATTGAGAGGCGAAAGAAGCTGGAAGAAGAAATTGCTCTGATGATGAGTCAAGTCCATAATGATGAAGATGATGAAGAAGGTGATGATGATGTTGAGGATGAAAGAATAGGTGAAAACGAGGCTGAGGAAGGACATATAGCTGATGAAAGAGAGAGACAAGGGGATGATAAAGAGAATGATCATGATGAGTTTGCTAGTGAGAGAGAAAGGAGGGATAAAGAAAGAGAGGAACGGGATAGAGAGAAACAAATGAGGGATAAGGCAAGAGAGGATAGAATAAGAAAGAGAGAAAGAAAAAGAAGCATTGATGGAGAGAATGATGATAAAGGGCGAAGTCGGAGCAGGGATCGAAGTAGAGACAAGACCAGGGCTAGAAGGGACAAAAGCGAGGAGAAAGATAGAGGTAAAAATAAAAATAGAGATAAGCATGGGGACAAGTCCGAGGGCACAGACAGGAGCAGGGACAGGAACCGTCATAGATCAGGTAAAAGTAGGTCAGAAAGACATGAAAGAAAGAAAGATGGTGAGAAAGAAAGGTCACACAAACATTCTTCTTCCAAGGTCAAAAGAAAGTCAAAAAGTGATGGTAAAATAGAGAGGAAAGAAAAGGTTTGGGAACCAATGGAAGATGAAGAAGAAGAAGAGTTTGTTGGAAATTCAAAAGAAAGTGAGGAAAAATCTTTGACTAGCAAGATGCTTGAAATGGCAGGTATGACTGAGGCTATGAAAGATAAAGCAATGAATGAAATGAATGAAAGTGAAGATCATGTACAAGACACTCTTGCTTCTCAGGGTATGATCTCACTTGATGATATCCCAAGGCCACCAGAGGTTATGTCAGATGATAAAGTTTCAGATCAAAATAATACCGGAGAAACTCTTACGTGAATCTATTACTTAAAAGAAGTAGTTCTTACAATAGTAGATTTTTCTTATTATCTATAAAACCACTTCTAGCTCTTTTTCAGCTACGTGTGTTTCACTCTATAGTTTCATCATTGTCAGTGTAAGAAAGTAGTGGCTTGCTTGGAAAGAGTTGTGTAGTTAGTACTGGTCATTTCTTCCGCCAGAAACAAGACTGCACCAGACAAATTTAAGAAAATGCTGGTAACCCTTTTCTCACAAAGAAAAATCCAACCATTTGAGCTAATGAACTTTGTCCCCTGCAGTTACTTTGATTTTGGACAGGTCTAAAATTTTATAATCAGGTAAAGAGTTAAAGTAGAGAATGAGTCTTAGAAACCCCAGGAATTTATTGATGGTAAGAGCCATGCTCTGTGAAAAGGGGGCTTAATGCGTCTGCGAAAAGTAATCGACCCATGTCAGCCTGCACAGTACGTGCAGGCTGACTTGGGCCGAAACTTTTCGAGTGCTATTGGTCAATTTTCTGTATGTCCAAGGACCAGTCTACCTCATGATTAAGTCGTTTGTTACAAGAAGTGGATATTATGGATCCGTAAGTATGTGATGGCTAGCTTTGTACCTTGGATCACGCGGATGCATTAAGCCCCCTTTTGCCGAAGCATGGCTCAAATAGATTCTGGCTCAAAGCTTTTACTTTCACACAACACCTTTGATATTTGTCTTATCTTGACTTTTCTATTGCAGGACAGGACTGTAGATAGTTGTAAATTCTGTAATATTTTTTGTGTTTTTTTAATCCAGTACAGTAACACACTTGGAGTTGCTCAAACATTTACTATATTTTATGTCTTGGTCGTCTTTTGTGTTGATTTCCATCTTTTCCTCTTTTTAAAATTCATTTCTATCTCAAGTTAAGATCTTAATGTTTCCATTTTTGAATTCTGGTGCAAACTTGACTTATGGCAAGTTATCTAAACATTGATAGAGAAGTACATGTAAAATGTACACATGTATGACTACGATGCATCATATCAATTTATTATAAAGGCTGTAGAAGATTTAGTAAACCAAACAAGTTGATTGGAATATCTAACCAAATATAAAGAATAGTTATCACTACAGACTGCATTAGCACCATGTTCTTGGCATTCTGTTGTTGAACACTATCCACAGTCATCCTTGTCCAAGGTTGTTCTTGAGGCTGCAGATTTTACTGTATTGTTTATGATTTCAAGATCAGAATTATTCAGCTGATTAACCCTTTACTAGACAAAAAAAAATTCTAGACCTGCCCAAATAGAAAGCACTTGCAGACATTAAACTAAATGTTAGTTAAATGATGAAATCCAAGTAGGAATGGTTGGAAAACATTGTGGGAAAAGGGAATAACGCTTGTTACCAGCATTTATCTGGTTTTCCCACAATCTTTTTAAAAGTCTCTTTTGTAAGGGTGGTTAAAACTGAGAATTGTCTGCTAAAGGGTTAAGCTGTTTTGAAATCAAAAATTGAAATTATCATTAAAGTAGTAATATAGCACAAATTTTGTGCAAAGGACTGAGCAAAAACAAATCAACAAATGGAAATAAAGTCTCTATGCTCTTAACAATATTTTCAACTTGTTTAAAATACAAATGCAATCACATTTTGGAAAAGCCCTTAAATGCATATGTAATTTAGATTTCTATCCCTTCATGAATTCAGTGATTTCCAAAATAGATGAGTAGGCTCTGTATCAGATAAAATTTTACCATTAGTGAATAGTAAAGTCCCTTTAAAGGTGCTTATTTAGGTATTTTTGGCATGAATCAAACTTTAAGGTCAGCTGTTTTCGAAGAACATGTGGAGGTATTGCCATGGCCCGGTTGTCATTGTGCAAGTTATCATTGTGCAAAAACTTTGAAATTTTATAATATATCTGTCTTAACTGAAGATATCTATTTCAAACCTGGAGTTGTTAAATACTAGTATTAAAAGGTAAATCCATATCAGTACGGCAGTTATAAACATCAAAATATTTTTGATGCGGTTATGCCCCTTTTTTTCTACTTGGTATTTTCATTTAAAATCAATCTATTTCGAAAGGCAACTGCAGCTGAGCATTTGCACCCGCCTGTGGTGCTCTTGCTTTGTAAAACACTAATAAGTAGGGGTTTTTTGTCTACAAGTGTTAAGAATTCTCATTAAAAGGTACTATTTCAAAATTAAGATAATAGGGTTTCTGTTTTGCAACTCTATTTTTTTAAGATCAAATACAGTGTCATCATATTTATTTGAATACTTGCCACAGAGCTGACAATTGTTACTGATCATCTGACCTTCCCAGAAACCTTCGTGGTGGTTTGGCACAAAATCTAGAAACACCTTGAGAGATTATGTATACCCTTTATGAAAAACTTTTTTTATTCACTTCTCTCTATAATTTATGGATGGATTACCAGCTTTTTTCCGAATTACATTCAGTATTTAAACATTTTTGTTGTTTTGGATACATTACAAAAATCAGAATTGTCTTCTATCAAGGTTATTATTATTATTTTTTTTTTTTATAAAATACTGTTTTATCTGTGTGATTAATTCCTCTCTTACCACTGACCATTGTTTCGACGATGGTTATGTAGGAAAGCAGCCAGTGGCTTGGAAAGAATATTGTGTGGAGTACTGGTAAAAGAGATTGCAGGAAAGCATGGATAGGTGCACTGGCCACCATGATATAACTGAAATAATGTTGAAAACAGCGTTAAACACCATTCAATCAATCAATCAACATTTATCTAAGTGAAGGGAAAAAAATTAAATCGTATATTTCAACAAAAAAAAGTTGTCACTAGGGATGAAACTTATATAAACCCTTGAAACTAGAGGGCCCCTATTCATCGACCATTCTTAGTTTTATTCATAGTCTAATTTTCAAGGTTTTTTTTTTTTGCATTACAAAGATATACAAATTTTGATTGGCTAAACCGTTTTGGGTAAATCAAATGGTTTTTCAATTTAGAAATTGCATTACTTTCTAAACATAGAATAAGTCTAAGAATATAATTTAGAATGGTTGCTAAGTATATACCCAGGTCATGATGTTTGATGAGCCAAGCATATTACATACCTATCAAGTGTGATAAAAATTTTTAAAAGATCTAGCCATATTTGTCCTTCTTATTTCACTTTTTATTTTTAAATTTCATGAATATAAATTTCATTGGCTGAGACATTGTCTGAGCCATTCCGGTGGCTTGTCTTGGAATTTTGTGTACACTTCTAGTGAACACAGCTCTCTAAACTTAAACCAACACTTTACAAATGTAAGCCTGATAATACAATGATTTGGTTTATATTCTTGTCAAACTAAATATGTTCATATCAATTGTTTAGTGCTTGGCAGCACTGCAGCAGTTGACCTATACTTCTAGGGTCAAAACAACATGCATTACAAGTAATATGAATGATTTAGAAATAGTGATAAGAGAAGAGTGGAAGGCCATCTCCGTGTATCTTGTGAAGCTTATTATCTCAGCTGTTTTTGAGAAAACAATGAGTTATTTTCATAGCCCTGGTGTCATCATTGTCGTGGTGAGCCCTGGTGTCATCATTGTCGTGGTGAGCCCTGGTGTCATCATTGTCGTGGTGAAAAACTTGGAAATTTTTGCAATATCTCTGTTATCACTGAAGATATTTTCTTCAAACTTTGACAAGTTGTTAACTATCAAAAGGGGAACATATAGGCAGGTAACTATCAAAGTATTTTTCAACTTAGAATTTTCACTGAAAATCAAGCACTTGCAGCCAAGTGTTGGCACTTGAACGCGGTGCTTCTGTTTTTCCAAGCATTGTCTTTAAAACCTTTCTCTGTAATCTGAAACCTGTATGTGATGACAATTACTATGGGTTATTCTTTTCTAAAATCTAATTATTACAAATTAAACAATTTCATTTCATTGAGTGTTTTTTGTCTTACATTATTATTATTACAGACACCTATGATGTAAAATCTTGATGGCTCCAACTTGAAAGAACCAAGATATCATTTCAAATTATCAGTCATTATTCCCTACCTCCCTACCAGCGCCACAATAAAGTTTGTGGGCGTATACTGGAATCAGACGGTCCTCTGTTTGTCTATTCATGTATGAAATTTTGTTTCCTCTTCTAAGCCTAGAGTATTCAACCAATTTTGGTGAAATTCTAAAGGAAGCCTCCCTGGCATGGGAACTTGTGCACCTAGAGTCAGTTTGCACCATTATTGGTGGATCGTAAGAGTTATGGCCTTTCAAACTTATTTCCAGCATTTTCTCCATTTCCCACTATGTTTTCTACCCTCCAAGAACAAATCTGGTCATTTGGGCCACCTTTAATTTGTTGTCCGAATTTGCTTTCAATCTGGACCAGTCTAAAATTTTGTGGTTTGGTAAGGAGCTAACTATTTACCACGCAGTGAGTCTGTTAGCACAGTTGGTAGTGTACAGAACTTGAAACCAGGTAGATTTCTGTTTTGAATTCCCTATGCAGAGAATTTCTTCCTCAGGACTGATGATAGTCATTGCACCAGGATTCATTTCTCTCTTACCATTGATGATGGTTACATGGGAAAGCATGGTTACATGGTTTGGGAAGAATACTGGCCGGAATACTTGTATGAGAATCTCCATGTTAGTATGGTAGGTGCACTTGCCACTGTGATATAACTGAAATAATGTTGGCAACAGCATTGAACATCAGACAAACAAACCTTTACTGAACAATCCCACATTTTAACAACCAAGAGAAAGAAGGATTTTGAAAACTGATAAAAGTAGAAAATGCTAGTTACAATAATTTTTCTGCTTTTACCAAACTCTTTTCTACTCTTTTCGAAAGACAAATTCTATCATTTGATGCATACATATTTATTGTCTGTCAATGCTTTCAAAATGGACAAGTCTAAGATTTTTGTCTAGTAAAGAGTAAACTTGCTAAAATTTCAACCTAAGCCGGAACTGTACAACACATGTATATGAGCCATGCTCTGTGAAAAGGGGGCTTAATGCATCTGCGAAACGTATCGACCCAGGTCAGCCTGCGCAATCCGCGCAGGCTGACCTGGGCCGAAACTTTTTGCTATCAGTCAATTTTCTGTATGTCAAAGGACCACTCTTCCTCCAGATTCAGTCATTCATTAGACTAAATGGATTTTACGAATCCCTATTTATGTGATGACTTACTTGGTATAATGGATCACGGAGATGCATTAAGCCCCCTTTTGGCAGACCACAGCTCATATACATGTGTATTAAAGCTGCTATGACCAAGTGTTTTTTTAGAAAACCGGTAGGATCCTACCAAATATGGTCCTATCAATAGATCTGTGATAACCAGTGCAAGCAACGTTTACGTGTGCACCTTTCTGACAGCAAATTTAATCCTTTATTGTTCAGTGTATCCTTAATTCTTTATCAATCAATACCAAGTTCTAACAGCCCTAAGAAAGAAGGCTTTGGAAAACATTGTGGGAAATGGAGGAAATACTAGTCACCAGCATTTTCTCCTTTTACAACAATGTTTTCCACCTTTTCAAAGACAAGGTCTAAAGCAAAATTATGGTTTTAAATCAAATATCCAAAAGTATAACTTGCTTTATATACATGTAGATGGTATATGTAGGTAGCTTTATTCTAAAGGTTAAGTAACAATATGATTTAAAGCTTTCACTCGTAACTAAATGATAAAATTTAAGACCATTTAAACTTCAAAGGTCTAAATTCAAAGCATTTGGAGATCACAAATTAACTGATATTCAAATGATGGGATTTGTATCAGACAGGGTAGGAAAAGCTGAGGGATATGGAGAAAATGCTGGATACCAACACATTCTCCTTTTCCCACAGTATTTTTAAATGCCTTTCACATGGCTAGAAAAAGACAAACTGCACCTAACCATTTTCCACCAGTGCCACATATTTTTGTACAGACCAATATACATACACATTTAGTACTGAATATATCCATGTGCTCTTTTCATGACAAATGCTTACTTTAGGTTGAAAGAAATTGGTATCACCCAAGACCTAGTTGTGTTTTTCCCCATTGGTTTAATGCTTTTGTTATAGACACATATTTAAATTATGAAACATATCAAAATATTGCTAAATGTTTATTTCAGTTCATTTTGCCAGAATATTTCATTAAATAGTGGAAAGTGTTGTTCCTATATCAGTCTGTACACTCTGTGCAGTCTGATCTTGAGGCATAGTGGCTTACTGTCCATAAAAAGGCAGCCTGATCACAAACTTGTCTACAGAGGCAACTAAATAAAAACGAGTTTGGCACTTCAGTTTATCCACAGACAGCACAATTTTTGACTTGCCATTATTTAAAGCATTTTTAGACAAATATTTTAAGGCGGCTGATGGGATTTGTCTTAAATAGGATGAAAAAACATGGCTTGGAACGGAATAATAAAATGCTTTTAACTAGAATTAAGTACATGTACATCTATATCTGCATTTTCTGCTTTTCCAACAAAGTTTTCAGAAACCCTCTACCTCAGGGTCAAAGAGACACATGATTTTTGGTAACGGGTTAAGTAATAACCCCATGAAACAAATATTTAGCGAACAACTGTAACTTCATTTTGACCAATTATTTTAAGACAAAAACTGCCTATCACAAGTGATTTCTTCTTTTGCCAGAGTAATTATATAGCGGTCTGTTGGCTTGAGTGCTTTGCTTAGTAATGACTGCCATGTACTAAATAATGTTTAATTTCACATGTTCTCAAACACTAATATGAATAAGTGTACGACGGAATTCTGTCTTCATTTCTCTTTTTTTTTTTAATTTTTTAATGGTCTAAGGGAGAAGACTCGTGAAATCATAAAGTCAAATTTTTGAAGAGTGGCCTCCCTTATTATGATTTCCCCCCCCTCTACCCTCCTCTTTACGGATAAAATGCTGGACAAATCGAAATGTGTGGTTCCAAGCATCAGTAATAAAAAGCTTCGTTTTTTAACATTAATTTTTGTTATCTAAAAAATTATTGACAATGTTTACAAGAATTTCGCAAGGATTTCTAGCGCGCGGTTATTGATATTTCAGAGTGAATCATGCTCTAGGGCGTGACGAGGCTTACATTGACACCTTATTTCGGAATTATCATCTACACAATAGCCGAGAAATACTTGATACGGCACAAGCTTTCAACACGTGGGAAACTATTCATTCTCGATTGTCTACTGGGTATAAATCTAAGATTGAAATGAAAGGATAACTCGGCGCATTTGACGATATTTGTCGATGACCTTGAGTAAAAGAATGAAGACCTAGAAAATGAGGATATTGTTTATTTCAAAGTTTAGGTGCAGTAATCTAATTGATTGAATTTTGCGTATCGATTTACATTAACCGAGTGTTTTATTATCAAAATTAAGTTTACATTCCCCGTGAAATCTTTATTATGATAAACAAATATTTACTTACAAATTAAAATTATGGCGGTTGTTTTGTTCGCGTAATTTTATGTGATCTGATGCAAGGGCGACTACCGGCATGCAACACAATATTATTCATTTTCTGTAACTGAGTTTTTAATGCTGCATGATGTAGTGATAACTCCAGAACTGTAGATATGTACAATACAAGATGTATCATAAAAAAAAAAGAGACTATCTATTACAACTCGGCGAAAGAACAGTTTTTATACCGATCGTCCCTTCGCCTTTAACTGTGTACCAGATTGTTAATTCGTCTTTGCTTTTAGGCTGTTCAGAACTTTAAGGGACGCGACTCTGATACAAGGAAAGAATTAAGTAAGTACGAGTTTTCTCCCTTCGACCATTAAATGATCACAATTGCTTCAGTCTCCACATCGCGAAACATGCAACTAATTTCGAGTTTTATTTTGATTAAAATCGGTTAGGAACGCAATGGGAAGCAAAAATATAAAAGAATAAAGAAAAGGACGAACAATTTCCTTCATGATTAAATTGATAAATGGATTTGTTTTGCTTTAAGTGGCTGATCATTTTTCTCCTTTTCTATTTTGGTTGCAATTTAAAAAAATAAGTAGTAGATCTAATCACAGCTACTGCAAATAAAGAAAATAACTCACCTCCACAAACAGTAACAGAACCATCAGTTATATGTGAATTAAACTCGATCTCTGCTTATAGCGTCATGTAAGAAGTAAAGATCAGGATCAGACTGCTTCAGAACATGACCTTTGCAAACAATACCACAATGATTTTGTCTACAGGTATTCATAGACTGAACTTGAATTAATGTTGATTTACAATATGAGCCATGCTTTGTGAAAAGGGGGCTTAATGCATCTGCAAAAGAATCGCAGTCTACGCAGGCTGACCCAGGCCGAAACTTGTTGCTATTGGTCAATTTTCTGTATGTCCAAGGACTAGTGAGTAGTCTACCTCATGATTTATTTGGTTATTATATAAAAAAAGTTATACATCTATAATACTTTGATGAGTTACTCGGTATGATGCATCATGGAGATGCATTAAGCTACCTTTTCACGGAGCACGGTTCATATATTTTTACCCTTTCATGGCCATGGACAAGAACAGGGGGCCTTGTGGATGACATAGGTCAGGAGCACACTACACAGATTATGCATTCTGATATTTGATTTATACTTTCAACTTGTTTAGCCAAGCCTGTATGGTAAAAGTCTGTCCGAGTTAAAGAAGATTGTATTTTCAGCCTTTTAACCCTGTACCACACAATCCAGAGTTCTAATGACCCTGAGAAAGATGTCTTTTGAAAGCATTGGGGGGAAAAGGAGAAAATGCTGGAAACCAGCATTTTTCTCCTTTTCCCTCAATGTTTTCCACCAAATCAAATACAAATTCTATCATTTGAGCCAAATTTAAAATGTCGTCTGCAAATGCTTTCGATTTGGACAAATCTACATTTTTGTCGTTCGGTAAAGAGTTAACTCTTTACCACACAATCCCGAGTTTTAACAACCCTGAGGAAGAGCGCTTTTGAAAACATTGTGGGAAAAGGAGAAAATGCTGGAAACCAGCATTTTCTCCTTTTCCCACAATGTTTTCTACTCTTTTAGAGATGAAAACCATCATTTGAGCTACCTTTATTTTGTCGTCTGCAATTACTTTCAATTTGGTAGAGTCTAAAATTTTGTCGTTTGGTAAAGAGTTAAAGGGGTCGAGTTCACATGCTTGGTGCTGAAAGATTTAAGAACATTCTCCAAGTAGTCTTCTACATTTTTGGTAGGAAATAATGAGATATATAGGATCTGACATGAGATGGCGTTTGAGATCAAATCTTATCAAACAAGTCTAGGGAAAATATTATTAAGCGAACTTTTGGCTTGCTTATTAACATTTTTTCTTGACGAGTTTTATCAAAAATTTTTATCTCAAACGCCAACAAATGTCAGATTCTTTTTATCACATAACAATATTTCAGACATTATACAGATCAGAAGATGCAAAACCATCTATAGATCCACCCGCAGTAATATCCATAAAACCCATTCACTTCTATGAAATACATACAAAATGACGTCAAAAATGATGTCACACAATTGTGATATCACACATGTATAGTTGTATTAAAGGGTAAACAGTCAAGTATTGTTAGTTTGTTACCTAAAAAACTTTAATATTTTGACAAGCTTAACTCTTTACCACACAAACCCAACTTTTAATGACCCTGAAAAAGTGACATTTGGAAAACATTGAGGGTAAATGAGAAAATGCTGGTAACCAAGATTTTCTCCTTTTCCTGCAATGTTTTCTAACCAGGAGTATCTCGTCATTTGAGCCACATTTTATTTGTGGTCTACAAATGCTTCAAACTGGGACAAGGCTGACATTTTGTTGTCTGGTAACAGGTTAGAATTCTTCATCTGGTAACAAGTAACTTACGAAAAATTTACACACATGGTCAATATTGAACCACTTGGTTGACAGGTAAGTCTGCATTGAATGTGAACTCAAAACTTGTTCTACACTGTCTGCTTAAGTACAAAACACAGAAAACCTCCCTATTCAATACTTATGGTACTTGCAGATGAAACAGAAGATTTCAGGCCAATATATAATTATAGAAAAACAGCAGAAGAAGTTTGTATATTAGAATATGAGATTTATTATTTGATTTCCTGCAATACACAATCTACTTAAATTCTGAACAAAAGCTTTTTTAGTTGAACAAATGTATAGCACACCTAAACATTCCAAAAATAACAATTATAGCGACAGAAAAAACAATTCCAACTGTTACCCAAAAAAATGCAGCAGTTGTATGCTGCAAATCTGTTTCATGAAGAAGCGTCTTAAATTATCTATTTAACCTTATGTTGTGAGTACTTACAACTGTCTAATTGAGACAGATGAGCACCAATAACATTGGATTATGCAAGAAAACATTGTTTTTTGCCCACTTTGAATACCCAGGATTTGTTTGCTACTAATCATGTTACATGCACAGAGTTAACCCTTTGCTACACAATCTCGAGTTTTAATGACTCTAAGGGAGAAGCCTTTTGAAAATACTGTGCAAAAAGGGGAAAATGCTGGTAAACAGCATTTTTCTCCTTTTCCCACCATGCTTTCCACCATGTCAAAGAATTTTTGTGCAGGTGTATCACTTCCAAATTTGTTGTCTGAGGTTGCTTTCAATTTGGACGAGTCTAGAATTTGTAGTTTGGTAAAGGGTTAAATACCATGGTGAGGATAAGAATATGCTAAATGTATCATACAATGTGAGGAAACTAAAAATCATAACTGAGCATACCTCTGTGAAAAGGGATTTTGATGCACCTCTGTCATGTACAACACCCAGCAAGTCACTGCATAACATGCATCCACTTTGTGTTCAAACTGGCTGAATCATGAGGTAGAACAGTGCCTTGCCATTCAGAAATTTTGCCAATAGCAAAAAGTTTCAACCTAGGTCAGCTTGTGTGGACTGTGCAGGCTGACATGGGTCAATACTTTTAGCAGATACATTTCACCCCCTTTTCACAGAGCATGCCTCATATATATCTCTACACACTCTTACACTGTATATATTTCATAAAGCACCAGCATTATTATAATGTATTAACAATAGGTTACACCAAAAATATTGATAATTGAACATAATCAGTGCATTATCATTGTGGAATTCATAATGAAATCTACCTGTAAACTACATTTTGTGATTTTTCTTAGGTTGCCCAGGACTTGTACCTAGATCCTCTATCATACAATCCCAAGTTTTAAAGACCGTGCAGAAAGAAGGCTTTTGAAAGCAAAGTGAGAAAAGGAGAAAATGCTGGCATTTTCTCCTTTTCCCACAATGTTTTCAACTCTATCAAAGACAACAAGAGGGCCATGATGGCCCTGTATCGCTCCACTGGCTATTAAGTAAAATTCTGACCAGTCGTTTCAGAGAAGAAGAATTTTTAAGAATTTCTAAATTTCCATATAGTGCAAGTAGCCCCCATTCACCAGAGCCACATTTTTTGACGGATCAAAATTTTACGAACAATTTTTGAAAAAGGTCACCTAAGCAACAATCCTGTGAAATTATTTCAAAATCTGACCTGCTATTTCAGAGGAGAAGATTTTTAAAGAATTCCTTCATTTCTGTATAGTGCAAGAAGCCCCCATTCACCAAAGCCACGTTTTTTGACGGATCAAAATTTTACGAACAGTTTTTGAAAAGGATCACCCAAGGAACAATCCTGTGAAATTATTTCGAAATCTGACCAGCGGTTTCAGAGAAGAAGAATTTTGAAGAATTCCTTCATTTCTATATGGTGCAAGAAGCCCCCATTCACCAGAGCCACATTTTTTGACGGATCAAAATTTTACGAACAATTTTTAAAAAGGGTCACCCAAGGAGCATATCTGTGAAATTATTTCAAAATCTGACCCGTGGTTTCAGAGGAGAAGATTTTTAAAGAATTCCCTAAAAAATTCCATTTGGTTGCAATGGCAACCAGAGTTTTTGATGGAATCAAATTCTGTGAACAGTTTTTAAAGAGGACCTTCCAAGGAACATTCCAGCCAAGTTTGGTCCAAATCCGCCCAGTGGTTTAGGAGGAGTTGATGTTTAAAGAATTGTTGACGACACACGACGCACACCAGGTGATCCTAAAAGCTCCCCTTGAGCATGTTGTGCTCAAGTGAGCTAAAAAGTTAACATACGGATGTACGCACAACGGACAACGGGCCATAACATAAGCCTGCTGGCCTTCGGCCAGTGGAGCTAAAAAACTTGTCTAGCACCAATCATGTATCACTGCAGCTTGATAATCAAGGGAGGTAAATAGTAACGAACTTTATCTTTCATAAAAAGAGTTATTTCCCTTGATTAATGTTTAAATTGAAGTGACAATATTTTGAAGCCCATGTTAAACTTGCGATCCCTGGAATGAAGGCAATTTTGACCCCAGACCTACAATATGAAACTAGAATGTGTGGTAATAAACAAAAAGATTTTTTAATCTTGCCCAATAAAAAGTCATGTAAAACAAGTTTGCTGAATAAAAGGCCCTGTAAAATATGTGATCCATGACACAGGTTTATCAAGTTTTCACTATAAAAGCCAATGTAAAACTTGTGACCCCTGGTGTGGAGTCAAACTTGACCCCCAAAGTTAAAATTTGGGCCCTCTTGGTAGAGGCCCATTATATAAAGTTACATGCAAAATTTGGTAGCCCTAGGCCTAAATATGGCTATGTACAAGTAGATTATTAAAGTTTCCTTATATAAGACCATGTAGAACTTGTGACCCCCTGGGGTGGGGCTACATTTGACCCCCTGGGCTATAATTTGGGCACCCTTGATAGAGACCCCCTAGATAAAGCTAAATGCAAAATTTGATAGCCCTAGCCCTTATAGCTAGATGCGAAAGATTTTCCTATATAAGCCCGCCCATGTAAAACATGTTACCCCCCGGAGCGAAGTCAAATTTGACCCTCGGCTATAATTTGGACACCCTTGGTACAGGTCCACTAGATAAAGCTACATGCCAAATTTGGTCGCCCTAGGCCCCATGGCTAGGTCAAAGAAGAATTTTAAAGTTCTCCCTATATAAGCCCATGTAAAACTTGTTATATAAGCCCATGTAAAACTTGTTACCCCCGGGCAGGGCCTAATTTGACCCCAGGGCTATAATTTGAACAATCTTGGCAGAGGTCCACTAGATAAAGCTACATGCCAAATTTGGTAGCTCTAGGCCCTATGGCTAGGTAGAAGAGGAATTTTAAAGTTCTCCCTAAATAAGCCCATGTATAACTTGTAACCCCTGGGGCGGGGCCAATTTTGACCCCAGGGCTATAAATTGAAGAAACTTGGTAGAGGTCCACTAGATAAAGCTACATGCCAAATTTGGTAGCCCTTGGCCTTACGGTTTCAGACAAGAAGATTTTCAAAGATTTTCAAAATTTTTCAGTTTTGTTGCCATGGCAACCAGAGTTTTTGAAGGAATTAAATTCTTTCAAGAAATTCTGAAGAGGACCATGGCAGGATCATTTCTGTGAAGTTTCATCAAAATTGGATGGGTAGTTTCAGAGAAGAAGACGTTTAAAAAAAAAGTTAACGCACGGACGGACGCACGGACGGACGGACGCACGACGGACAACAGGCCATGACATAAGCCCGCTGGCCTTCGGCCAGTGGAGCTAAAAATCATCATCAATTTTGAGCTTCATTTATTTTGTCATATGCCCATGATTTCAAATAAGTGGAGTAAAAAATTCTGTTATTTGGTAAAGAGTTAACCCTTTACCAAACAATCCTCTCGTTTACAACCCTGAAATTAAAGGCATTAGAAAACATAAAGAGAAAATAGTGGTCTCAAAAACTTAATACATTCCTAAAACAAATCTCATCATGCAAGTCATATTCATATGTTTTCAATAAGGACAGGTCTAAAGTTTTGTTATTGTAAAGAGTTACAGTATCTCATAGCTACATAGTCTATTTTTATAAATTCCAATTTAAAGTACACAAAAAAAAACAACATTTTTTTTTTTTTAGACATTATGAAAAAGTGGGGGAAAAGCAGCACTTGCGCCTTGGATAAAACATTGCTCCTTTTCCCACTGTCATCCATACCCCTGTCAACTTCAGGTGAATAAAAAGTTGTTTTTGTAGTAAATTTTGAGCAGAATGCCTGTATGTCTCGTTATACATAGATTATGCTGGCCAAAAATATACGCTCTTTCACCAGACAGTAATGATTGAAATATACCTGATAAATTGTCATGCAACGAACACAAAGTAGTTAAATTCTACATATTACAACAAAATGAACCTCTAAAAAAAAAAAATACCATAACCAAACCTCAACTTTTACAAAAATGAGTCAATTTGCCCAAATGCAATATTTCAAATTGTCACATATGATAATGTTAGCTGTATATTGTTCAATAATATAAGTAGGTACATAACTGTAAGGATTATCACAAACAACAGCTACAAGTCAACTGCCTGAAAAAAAATTCTGCAGGAGGTAGAGAGTTAAAACTCTTTACCACACAACAAAAATGTAGAATTGTCCAAATTGATAGCATTTGGAGATGATATATTAACTCCTTTCCACATGACAAAATTTTGGACTTGTCCAAATTGAAAAGATGTGTAGACAACAAATTAATTGTAGCTCAGATCCTGGAATCTGTCTTTGAAAGGATAGAAAACATTGTGGGAAAAGGAGAAAATGCTGGTTACCAGCATTTTCTCCTTTTTCCACAATGTTTTCAAAACCCTTTTTCTTCACGGTCATTAAAAGTCGGGATTGTGTTGTATAGGGTTAACTCTTTACCAAATGACAATATTTTAGACTGGTCCAAATTGAAAGCATTTGAAGACAACAATTTTTCAATGATTCAAATGATTGGATTTGTTTATGAAAGGTAAGAACAAGTTGTGAGAAAAGGAGAAAATGCTGGTTCCCAGCATTTTCTCCTTTTTCGACAAAGTTTTCAAGTGTCGAGTTTCCAAAGGTTGTAAAAGTCAGGATTGTGTGGTAAAGGGTGAATAGTAGCTCAAATGATGATTTCTGTCTTTGATAGAGTAGAAACTATTGTGGGAAAAGGAAAAAATGCTGGTTGCAAGCGTTTTCTCCTTTCTTCACAATGTTTTCAACAGTGATTTCTTTCAGGGTCGTTTCAACTCAGGACTGTGTTTCAAAGGGATGACCCTTTACTAAACAGTCCTGACTTTTACAGAAGAAGGCTTTAGAAAACATTGTGGGAAAAGGAAAAAAAATGCTGGAAACCAGCATTATCCCCTTTTTCCACTATGTTTTTACCCTTTGAAAAAGAAGTTCATGTTTTGAATTATATTTAATTCAAAGTCGATTAATGCTTTCAATTTGGACAAAGCTACAATTTTGTTTTTTCTCCCTTTGCCAGTTTGGAATGATTTGGTGTGGTGTGTAACATATTTTTCAACATTATTTCACCTGTATCACAGTGGCCAGTGCATCTATCCATGCTTTCCTGGGTTTTCTTCTACCAGTTCTTTCAAAAATATTCTTCCAAAGCCACTGGTTGCTTTCCCACATAACCATCACGCAGTAAGAGAGGAATGAATCCTCTCCCAACAACAATCATCAATCCTCAGAAAGAAATTAGCCTAGCTGGGGATTCGAACCACTGAATCCCTGGTCTCAAGTCCTGTATGCTACAGACTATGCTGCCGAGCTCAGTTCAGCTAGTTCGGCACTATATCAAATGAGCCAGTGTAGATCTGGATCAAAACACATATTCTATGCATCCTGATCTTGAGTCTGTTCAATATATTCTGACCAAAACAGCTTTCAAATTACAATACTTTGGTATTAGCAACTGAGTGAAAATGCTGAATTTGATTATTTAGCACTGACATGTGGTTTCATGCATCTGCAAAAAATCCATGTCAGCCTGCACAGTCCACCAAGGCTGACCTAGATTGAAGCATTCTGCTATTGGTAAATTTTTCTGCTTGTCAAAGGACCACTCTATCTCATTATTCAGGAGAATTTTAAACAAGATGGATCCAAGTTCTGCAATACCTAGGTTAGTACATGTATAATGGATAAGAAAGATGCATTAAATCACTTTTTCCCAGAACACTGTAATTTGTCATCAACAGATCTAGAAAATGTATTTACATAGTTTACCTACTCCATAAACACTATTACAAGCACAAAACTAAAAATTCAAAACATTGATAAAACTTATCTGTATTTTACCTCCAATAAAAACTGACATGAAACCCAATAATTCAGTTTCTGCACAGTTGAAGGGGATATTAGTAGAGCATGTACTTGCTCTTAACCAAACAACAAAATACATGTATTAACTCTCCATCACATGATAAAAATGTAGACTTGTCAAAACTGAAAACATTCGCAGATGCAAATTTAAATGTGAAATGAAGAAATTTGTCTTTGATAGGGGAGAAAATATTCTGGGAAAAGGAGAAAATGCTGGTTTTAAACCAGCATTTTCTCCTTTTCCCACGATGTTTTCAAAAGGCTTCTTCCTCAGGGGCGTTAAAAGTCGGGTTTGTGTGGTAAAGAGTTAAACATTTCCACATTGACAAAATTTGCAACCTACAAAATAAATGTGGCTTGAACAATGGAATTTATGTTTTTGTAGAAAAACATTCTGGGGAAAGAAAATAAATGTGTGAAAAAGGAGAAAATGCTGGTAAAAATAATTTTCTCCTTTTCCTGCATTGATTTCCAAGCATTTTACCCCATGACTGGAATACAGAATTGTTTGGTGAAGGGTTAATAACTGTACATGAGCACTCCTAGCCCTTATTTCATAATACAAACAAAATTAGAATATAAAGAAAGACCTTCTCACCAATTAGCTAAATACAAATGAATAAATAAATATATAATGTGAAAACATTGTAGCAAAAGGAGGGAATAACTTTAACAGACAATTCCTCCCTGTACCACAATGTTTCAGAATTGGTCTTTTGCACGATGCAAGATGTCCACTGAAGGTTGTACTTGTTCTGTGTAAGTATTTCAATTCTTCCTATTTTCTTTGGCTAAATACAGATATATGTCATAAGTACTTTCAGAATAAGGTTGCAGCATCACAATAAATAATTTCATAACCCTGCTATGTGCTCTCATAAAGCAGATAAAATTTCACAGTACAATGTATGTATAAACATGCCCAACTTTAAGAGGAAATAATTCTTCAATGCTAAAAGGCAGACATCCAATAATTGTCTGACACATCTATCGTTTCTACTCAACAGCTGAACAAAGTTTGTCTACTGCGACAGGAAAGCTTGGGGAGGAGTTTATAATACAAACATACATATGTGCATGTACACAGACAGACAAATGGACAAGCTAATTCAAGGACACCCAAAAGTTAACACTTTTCTGGGATAAAATCAAGTCCCACTATTTTTTTAAGCATAGAAAATAAAATCAAAATATGAGTTCATGTAACCAATAATGATCTGTTTATATTATCATCAATTACAAAAGAGAATAAACACATAAATATATAGATTCTTTCTTTCATCATGTGTAAGCAAAATATAATTCAAGGTACACCTAAAAATATACATAGGAGTCATGCTTTGTGAATAGGGGGCTTTAATTGATCTGCAAAAGGTATCAACCCTGGTCAGCCTGCGCAGACCCACCTTGGTTGAAACATTTTGCTATTTGTAAATTTTCCACATGTCAAAGGACCACTTTAACTCATGATTCAGCCAGTTTTTAAACAAAACGGATCCATATTATATTAAGACTTGCTTACTATACTGAATTACCCCAATTTTGCCAGAGCACAGCTCATACTGTATGTGCACATATACATAATTGTGTTATAAATTATGTTAATATCTCTTTGGTAAAAGTTATCACAGTGTTTATTTCAAGAAACATGTTTGTTTTTGGGGTTATTCCCATATCCATCTATTAAATTTATTAATTTATACTTATCCATACAAAGTGTCACATCACCAATAACTCTTTGAATACCAAGAATTACTTAGGGTGTTTTTGCAGACATCATATATCAAGACAAGACTGCATAAAAATGCAGTGTGATCTTGGTTCAACCATGTTGAGACACCCCAGCAAAGAACAACCCTAAGATGGTATTTAATCAATTTGAATTTCTGTTTCTCTCAGATGCCACATCTATTTCATTTACTAAGGTTTCTACATCTTAGAACTCTTGATAAGTAATGTTACAAATGGACAATTTTCTCAAATGAACTTATTTCTCTACATCAGTGGTATATCACCACTTTAACAGTGTCTCTCAATCCAAAGAACAGCAAAATTTTGGAAGAGATACCCGAGATTTAGAGGTATAGAGAGGAAGATGTTCAAAACTTGGCTAAATAAAGGTATTTGGTTGACTGCCCTAAAATATGTTGTACACTTTAGAATATTAGCCCTAAGAGCTCATATCATGCCTTTATGTTTTTTTTTACTAACTGTAGATCAAGAGAACATGCCTGATCTAAAACTACTCTGACTGCTTTGTTGGCATGTTCTTGCAAAATTAAAGAAGTCCTGAAACTATGATGTGTTCTTTTTTTGCCATTCTGAAAATCTAATGTGTTTATATGGTGTTCTACAGTTAAGCAATATCTCTACAACAGCCTCGAGAAAAGAGTATATAGCTACAAATACTTGATTTTCATTTGGGCAAATTTAGCGTGTCAGCTCATCTTGAAGTCAATCAGTTTGAAAACACCATCACAGTGGCATAAGGGTAAATTGTTCATGGACAATTTCTTCTTTCACCCCAATGTCCAATGTCTTTGCAAGCATATACATGCATGTTTTAAACCTCAACTCTTTACCAAATAACAAAGATTTAGACTTGTCCCAATCGAAAGCATTTGAAGACAACAAATTGATTGTGACACAAATGATAGGACTCACTTCAGATTAAAAAACATCGTGGGAAAAGATGAAAATGCTGATTATCAGCATTTTTGCCTTTTCTCATGTTGTTTTTAAAAAGCCTTCTTAGTCACCTTTGCTATAATTGAAATTGTTTAGTAAAGGGTTAATTCATAGTGTATTCAAAGGATCCTATAGACCAAATTTCTCTGATTTCATTTCCTGACATGAAGCACTACCACTTTACCACAGAGCACCTCTGCTATACCCTTTTCAGGAAATACCATCCCATTGCTATCATCTTGTAACCGCTCTGGATCTACCTCTATCAGATTACAACAACTCTCTACCAATGTCTTTGCATTCCAGATCCCTGTATGTCTACTCTTTCCCTGTTTTGCATATACTAGTATGTAGGAAGCAGCTTCTAAAGGGTTTCTACTGATATTTACAGCACTAGCTAATGAACCTTTACCCTTGTGGTCTTGTTGTGGCAAATCGCCAATATCATGTGACAGTTTCATAAATTCATGAGGTGGTGGTGGTGCTGGATATGTGAGATTTGCAGTGGGTTCAGGAGGTAGCGTGCGGGCTGATACACCCCTTGGCTTTGTTGTTGCAGGGTTTGATGGTCTTGTGGGAACATTGGCTGATAATGCACGAGGTGTTGCATTGGGCTCTGCTGGAAGAATCTTGGGTGTGTTTGCAGGGAGAGGTGCAGTGTCTATATGATAGAGATTCACAATATTAGAGTCCTCTTTAACATTTCCTCTTTGAAATCTTTGCAACACATTCTCATCATTGACAGCAGCAAAAAAACCTGTAAAGAAGAAAATTCTGACTGCCAGTCTTGATAGGAAATGATTGATATGTGTTAATTCCATTAGTACCCATCGAAGCTATCACTGCTTTTTTTGGACAGTGCAGATCAAGATCAGCCTACACAGAATCTCCCGTGTTGAGTTATTTTGGCAAATAACAACCTTGAAATTCCATATTGAAAATTTTGGTGGTGGGTGAAAACTTCCAGTTTGCTTATTTGTTACTTTTACTTTTCACCACACATCAAAACTTTAGACTAGTCCAAACTGAAAGCATTTGCAGACGAAAAATCAAAAATGAGTCAAAAATTGCAACTTGTTTTGGGAAGGGTAAAAAACGTTATGGGAAAAGGAGAAAATGCAGGTTACCAGCATTTTCTCCTTTTCCCAAAATGTTTTCAAAGGCTTTCTTTCCCAAGGTCGTTAAAAGTCGGCATTGTGCGGTAAAGAGTTAAAGCTTAAATAAGCAAACTAGAAGTTTTCACCTACCACCAAAATTTTCAACATGGAATTTCAAGATGATTTGTAATGTGCTTTTTTGTTACTTTAAAGGTTAAAGCCCCGCCTGGGTAGCTCGGTGGTTAGTGTATCAGATTCGTGACCTGGTGTTTGTGAGTTAGATACCTGGTTGAAGCAGGCTTTTTTCGCCTCTCACCTCTGATGCATGTGAGAAAAGAGCAGTCAGTGACTTGGAAAGAAAGCTGTGTCAGTACTGGTGTGAGAAAGCCAGGAAACACATGTGTAGGTGCACTGACTGCCGTGATATGATCTAAGCTGTTAAAATGGCATTTAACTCCAATTCAATCAATTAAAAGTTATAGATGACACATAAAGAAAGAAATTTAATGACAAAATAAAAATCAACAGTTCTGCAATCCTCTACATTAATGTTAACAGTTCTACACCTTGCCACAAATTATAGCAGCATTGAATTCTGTAACTAGGCTCATTGACTCTTTTCAAGGTGACAAAATTTGAGGCTTGTCTGAAATCAAACCATTTGCAGTAAATGTCCCCTCAAAATGATAGGAATTATCTTTTTTCTGATGCCATGTATATATTTACGCTGAAAATATTTGAGGTATACAAGAAATTGTATTACTCTGTACTCAGACAGAAAGTTACATTAACAGCTCACCTGTGACTAGTGCCCAGTGGGCTTTGTGACCTTTCTTGAGAACAGGAACATAATTTTTATCCGGATCGTAGGGCACTAATAAAAGATCGCCCCTGGCCAGACAGTTCAGAAACTCCCATTTACCACCGACATCCCTGATGTCTAGAACACTTGTTTTACAACCAAACGTCTGGGCCGACAGGCTCTCCATATCAAGGGCTGCAAAACAAAAATATAATGTTCATTACCTCCTACAGAACCAATTTTTTACACAGCTTCACCAAAAAACAAAAATTTAAACATGCCCAAATTGAAAGAAACTGCAGATAATAAAACAAGAGCAACTGCATGTGAATGCCAAGGCTCAGCTGCAGTAGCTTAATTTTTAGTGAAAATTCAAACAAGAGGGCCACTGGCCCATAAGTACTCACCTAAGTAAAGTCAATGAGCACTGATAAACTGTTAAAAAAATGAGTGCAACCGACCTACTTTTTGACTGACTTGACCTATTTTGAAATATATTTATGTCCGAGATATCATCAAGACAAACATTCTAACAGTGTTTAATGAGTATCAGCCTGAAAATGTGGCCTTTAAACTGCACACAAGGTTTTTCTAAGATTTGTGCCAGTGATCTTCTTTTTAACCCAAGGTAACCTTATTTGTATCTTGTCTGATATATCACCAAGAAAAATATTCTGCCCACGTTTCACGAGTACCAGGCTGAAAATGTGGCTTCTAGAGTGCAAAAAAGGTTTTTCTAGAATTTGGTCCATTGACCTACTTTTTGACCCGACATAACCTGATTTGGAACTTGTCTACAGCAGCTACAAAAGCAACTTCAGCCTCATGTGGTACTGTATAATGAATTAACCCAATCCTGAGTTTAACAACCCTAAGGACAGAGGCTTTTGTTGGCAATGTAGACAAAGGAGAAAATGCTGGTAACCGGCATATTTCTCCTTTTTCCACATTGGTTTTAAGCCTTTCAAAGACTAATTCAAGCACTTGAGCCAAAAGTAGGATGTCCTCTGCGAATACTTTCTAAAACTTTTTCATCTGGTAAAAAATTACAAGTAGTTTGGAGATTTGTTTGGACAGAAAGTCTGAGACTAGAGTAAATAAGGCTTACATGAGAATATTTCCCCTTGTTTAGAGTAGCCCTTTGTCAGACTTGTTTCTGATATCTGTTCTACAGTCACCTCTTTGTTGAGAATGGAGTTGGCCATGGCTAATGCTACCAAGCCACATCTGAAATAGGGAGAATGTAATTAAAACATACTATAGCAATTTAAAAATTGTATAAGATACTATCAGTTTGACTACAATAATTATGAAAAAGCCATAATTTGAGCAACATAGTCATTTTATAGAATAGATAATAAATGCTCTGTCAAAAAGGTAGTTTAATGCATCTGCAAAAGGTATAGACCTATGTCAGCCTATACAGGCCTCACAGGCAGATTGAAGTGGAAACTTTTTGCTAGATTTCTGCATGTCAAATAACTTTTCTAACTTGTTACTCAGTTTTTTATGTAAAATAAAGCCATACCATGCAACAACTTGCTAGGTATAGCTTATTAAAATGTATTAGGTTCCCTTGTCCCAAATCACAGTGCATACATCTATTAGTTCAAATGAAGGTAAGTTATCCAGGAGCTTTGACTTTGAATCCCATCTTACCCAAAATTGTTTCTGAGAATGGCTTTAGAACTTTCAATGGAATTCATTTTTCATACACCACTGTAAGTGAATTTGGGGGAAGAGGGGAATAAGGGCAAACATGTAAAAAGTTGAAGGGTTAAAATTTATGTTCCTGCAGCCATGAGTGACATATTTATGTTTTGATGCTAGGGTGGATCATAATCAGCCTCCAGAATGTGCAGTCTGATCTTGGAGATCTGCATTATTTTCTACTTGATTCTGAAGTATCACAAGAAAGTCTATACTTTTTTTGGATTTCAAAAACAGCTGAATTCATTACATAGGCAACTAATGAGCTTTTCCCTTTATCAAACACATCAATCATATGTTTTAACAAATCCAAGGAAGATAGCTTTTAAAAACATTGTGGAAAAGGAGAAAATGCCAGAAACCAGCATTTTCTTCTTTTCTCAGAAAGTTTTCTACCATGTTAAAGACAAATCCATCACTTGAGCTTCATCTTTCTTGTTGTCTGCACATGCTTTTATTTTGGAAAAGTGTAAAGTTCTGTCACCTGGTAAATGGTTATCCCTTTACGAGACGACAAAATTTAAGCCTGTCCAAATTGAAAGCATTTGCATACGACAATTTCAAGTTGGCTCAAATGGTGCAATGTTACTTTGAGAGGGTAGAAAACATTGTGGGAAAAGGAGAAAATGCTGGTTACCAGCATTTTCTCCTTTTCCCACAATGTTTTCAAAAGCTTTCTTTTCCAGGGGCGTTAAAAGTTGGCATTGTACAGTAAAGGGTTAAAACTGTACTTACTGGGGGCCAGATTGTATGATAGGCTCAACAAGTCTCTGATATGAGATACATGTGTAGTTCTCTATGCTGTCCCTGAAATAGATAATCCATATAATATATAAATAATAAACCATTATTATTATATATATTATTATCTCATATACACAATATTTCTCATCTTTACAAGTTGACTTTTGACAAGTTGTAGCAGTAGATGAAAATGTTTGTCACATACAATATCTCCTGCAGCCTTAATGATTTTAGATCTTGAATTCACTATATAACAAACCACAAAATTTTAGAATTTGATCCATAGTGAAAGTATTTGCAGACAGCAAAGTAAATTATGGCACAACTTTTGGATTTGGATTTGTCTTTGACTTTAGCAAACACTACTGTAAAAGGAGAAAACACTGCGTAAAAGCTTTTTTCTCCTTCTCCCTCGGTGTTTCCTTGGGCCATCTTCCTCCATGTCTTGAAAAATGGGTATTACGAAAGGGGTAACCCGTAACCATTTAACCCTTTACCATACAATCCCGTATTTTCAGCATTTTCTCCTTAGTGTTTTCTACTCCAAGGGTGTATTTCTATTTTTGAGTCACAATTATTTTGTCATCTGCAAAAATTTTGTCATTTCTTAAAGGGTTATGGTAAGCATAAAGTCCCATAATTTTACCACCATGATGAACAAGGCTTTTGAAAAAATTTATAGGAAAGGGGGAAAATACTTCTTTCCCACATTCTATCAAAGACAATTCCCATCATTTTAGACACAAATGTTATCAGCTAATGCTTTCAGTATGCCAAAATGTTAAGTTTTGTATTCTGGTAAAAGAGCTAATTCATGTCAATAATCCATTTATTAAAAAGACATTTTCAAAGTTGTCTGCTCCTAGTTTGCTTCTGGAGGTAATGAACTAACTCTTTGCTGAACAAATATATTGAACAAGTCAAATTGAAAGCACTTGCAGAAAACAACACAAATGTGGTTAAAATGATGGAATTTGCCTTTCAAATGGTACAATACATTCGGGCTATCAGCATTTTCTCCTTTTCCCACGATTTCAAAAGCCTTATTTTTCAGGGTCATTGGTATAGGGTTGACTATACCTTTTCTATCATATGTTTGCGAAAGATTAACCCTTTACCAAACAATCCTATGGTTTAACATCCTTGAGAACAAAGGCTCTTAAAAAACATTGAGAGAAAAGAAAAAAAAATGCTGATAACTATCATTTTCTCATTTTTCTGCATCATTTTACAGCCTTTCAAAGATGAATCCTACCATTTGATCCACATTATATTTGTCATCTGCATAATAATGACTTTAATTTGAATCTGCCTAAAATTTTGTCATCTACTTAAATACCTTTACTATAGGCGTCATGATGCATCAGTAGAAGTTTCCCTTCAGTAAAAATCAGTAAAAACTCATGATAGTGGGTAAAAATCCCTATACTACACAACACTTTTATTAACTGTCTCTCCATCCAGAAAAGAAGATTCTTTTGTTCTCTGTTGTTGAACAATATCCATAGACTAAAATTTGAGCATGGAGCAATGAGCTGCTGTAATCACTAATTAACATAATCAATTTAACAATAATTAACCTAACAATACGATCCATCAACACTGACAGAGAATTCAATCTTTTTGGGACAAGGACATGTCACCAGCATAATGCATTATTTCATAATCATTGTGAAACTTTAATCAAAACCTTTACAAATTCAAGCCCACCTAAAATTCTACCCTTTATCACACTAACCTGAGTTCAATGACCCTGGGGAGGAGGCCTTTTGAAAACATGGTGAAAAAAGTTTAACTATAATCACCCAGCAGCTAGTGAAGATCACAATCAGACTGCACAAAACAGTAGTCTGATCTATGATTTTCACTCTCCAGTTTGTCAAGACATTCCATAAAATAAGGAACCATGCACTGCAATTACTCATGCTCGTCTTTCCACAATTTTCAATTCCAAATTGCTTGTTATAAGCACTGATTGCTTTTTTTTCAAAACATTCTCAAATAGAAGAGTACGGAAAGGACCTGAAAAGTTGTTGTGCAGTAATGGGCTAGATATAAAAATAACCTCTTGATCTCTAGCCCTTGTAGCACTGAACTTAGAGTCAACTCCTTATGTAGACAGTTTAGATCACGATCAGGATCAGACCAGACTGCACAGAACTGACAGTCTGGTCTTCAGTCTTTACTGTTTGCTTTCTTTTCAGATACATGTACTAGTATTCAGAAAACAAAAGGGCCATTGGCCCTAAAGTGCTCACCTGAGTAAAGTCATCTAGGATTGATAAAGCTGCAGAGATCCTAATCTTGATGATATATAACATATGAGATTAAGTAACATACTTTTTGACGAGACATGACCCAATTTCAAACATGTCCAAGATGTCAACAAGACAAACATTCTGACCAAGTTTCATAAGTATCAGCCTGAAAATGTAGCCTCTAGTGTGCACACAAGGTTTTTCTAAGATTTGGTCCAATGACCTTCGTTTGGACCAGACATGACCAAATATCCGACTTGTCCAAGATATCACTTTGACAAACACTCTGACCTAGTTCCAGAGTGTAAGGCTGATTATGTGGCCTGTAGAGTGTACACAAGGTTTTTCTCAGAAATGGCCCAGTGATCTACTTTTTGACAAGACGTGACCCAACTTTGAACTTGTCCAAGATATCAAGACAAAACATTCTGACCAAATTTCAAGAGTATCAGGCTGACAATATGACCTCTAGAGTGCACACAAGGTTTTTCTAAGATTTGGCTTGGTGACCTACTTTATGATCCAACAGGACCCAATTTCACACTTGTCCGAGATATTATCACGACAAAAATTTTGACCAAGTTTCGTAAGTCTCTGACTGAAAATGTGGCTTCTACAGTGCACACAAGGTAAATGTTGACAACGCATGATGGATAACAGACAACAGACACCTGACATAGCACGACCACAAAAGCTCATCTTGAGCACTTCGTGCTCAGGTGAGCTAAAAACACCTTTGACAATGTCATATATGCATCTATAGAATATCTATTTCATTTCTATAGCACCACGAATTGTTAACATATCATGAGACAGGTTTCAAATTCAATGAAAACTTACGGAATAGCACCGCCAGCATATTTGTAGGCCCTCTGACCATCACTGATAGGGTCATTGTTGAAGCTGGAAACTAACACCTCCCTCTGCAGTCCATTTGTTGTGGAGTTTGCTGCTGTCCGTGAGAAGGGTGGGGGTGGGGGAAGTGGGGCCACAGGAGGTGGGGTAAACAGGGGTGGTGAGTAAATACTAGATTCATCATCTGACATTGCAGCTTGTCTTTGGTTCTGCTTAAAATAAAAATAACAATGATATATTTGATAACTTAACTCTCCATTCTGAAGAAGAAAGACTAAATATTACAATTTTAAAGATACCATTTACTTATTTTAAGCCAAATATAACCAATTTCGTCGATATTTTATCAAACTATTGTCATTCTTGTGGCTTCATGACAAATATTACACCTGATGGTTGCAAGATTGCATAGATTATGATAGATAGAAAATATAATTTTGGACTTAGCTCCTATCAACTCCTTCAATCGATGATACCTCATAATGCTTGTCACATGTCTGTGTACGACCTTCGCCTTGCATATTCATGTATCTGGCAAGAAAGTGGAGTCGAGATACACCACACAGGTCCACTGTTGCAACAATCTTTGTCACAAGAACCAACTGCAATTTACTCGAAGATTTAAGAATTTATATCGAGAGTGCAGTGGAATGATTTTAAAGACTGTAGAAATGTAAATTTCATACGCGCACATTAGTATTCAGCGTTTTTGGACTGCTGAAAGAAGGGGAGAAGACATGATCCTACAAACAGACAAGTATGCCATTTCCTGTGTTGAAACAACAAGCAGTCTAGCTTTCTATTTTTTAAAGGGGGTGTGTGCAAATGACTATAGTGATACACTCCCCCCCATTGTTTGCAATTTTGACCTGCATAATTTTCTCCCGACCAAGATTCATTTCCCATCACAAATCTGAAACTTCTTTTCATTCTTTGGGAACATAGATATTCCTAATTTATTAATTTAAACACATTTCTACATTTGGCTTAAATGAGTAGATGGCGAACTTTAAGGTTGCTTTTGCAATAATATTTCAAACAAAATTGAAAACTGTTCATAACGAATCAGACTGTATTTCTGAGCAGCCTGATAGTGATATATTTACTAAGGTTTATAACAGTTAATGATGATAAATCTAACATACTAGTTTGCACAGCAGTGTATACTAATTTCAGAATAAAGCAAAATAATGTATCTACAATAACAGCAATCTGAAACCATTATGGCAACTAGAAAATCAAATATATATAATTAATTTCTGAAATTCACAAGATATTATAATGTCTTCTTAACCATTTGTTAACCCTTTACCAGACAATCCCCAGTTTTAATGACCCTGAAGAAAAAGCCTATTGTAAACTTTGTGGTAACCAGCATTTTCTCCTTTTCCCACAATGTTATCCAACCTTTCAAAAATGAATTTAATTATTTAAGGCATATTTAATTTGTCGTCTGCAAATGCTTTCAATTTGGACCAGTCTAGAATTTTGTTCGAGGATTGATGATAGTCACTTCGACAGGATTCATTCCTCTCCAACCGCTGACCATTGTTTCGACAATGATTATATGGGAAAGCAGCCAGTGGCTTGGAAAGGAAATGGAAATTGTGCGAAGTACTGGTAAAAGAGACTCCAGGAACACATAGAAAGGTGCACTGGCAGCCGCGATATAACTGAAATAATGTAGAAAAAGGCGTTAAACACCATACAATCAATCAATCAATCTAGAATTTTGTGTTATATGGTAAAGAGTCAACCAAACAATCCCCTTTATTGAGAATCCTCAGGGAAAGCCTCTTGAAATGACCGTAAGAAAAGAAGAAAATGCCGGAAATTATGATTTTCTTTCTTACACAGTTTTTCTACTCTTTCAAAGAAACATTACAGAATTTGATCCACAATTTTAGTCTGAGAATGCTTTCATCTTTAACTAGTCTAATTTTGTTATCAGATATAGGGGTTCATTTTCTTCACAATCTTTGGAGGCTTTAGCAGACAGAGATCCAGAACATGCTGTACTGTTTAAACAGATCAAAGCTTCACATGCATAAACCCTATACCAAACAATCCTGAGTTTTAACGACCCTGAGGGAAAAGAACTTTGAAAACAGTGGAAAAAAGAAAAAATGCTGGTAACCAGCATTTTTTTCTTTTTCATAATGTTTTCTAACCCATCAAAGACTAAAATACCTGGACTTAAGCCACCTGCGATTTGTCATCTGCAAATGCTTTCAATTTGGAAGGGCATAAAATTCTGTTGTTTGGTAAAGAGTAACCACAAGATAGAATAGACTCCTTTATTCAAATATTTATCTATGACAAATCTTTCAAAAAAAGACCACATCATAATTATGTTATGTGTGTAGTTTATGATTCACAACTCATGAGTGTTAAAACATAAAAAATCTTATGAAATATAGGCCGATCTTGATTATCAAATTAGAAGATCCTGCACATTGGGGTTATTCAAAAGCTACCTACTCAAGCAATTGTCCTTTTGTTGTGGTGTTCTTATTAACTAATTCATTGCCTCCTCAAGCTTATTTGAAACAGATGACTATTTGAAAACAATAATCTTATGAAATGTGGATAACCAACGTGGAGTCATGAAAAGCGATCAAGAGCACTATGTGCTAGGGCTATGCAATCAAAATTAACAAGAGCACCACATGCCAGTCGCTCCGCTGCACTTGCTTTAAGAGGGCCATTGGCCCTGAAGCACTTACCTAAGTAGAGTCATCTAGGGTTGATAAAGCAGAAGAGATCCTGATTTTAATGATGTAAAGAAACATGACTGTAAGTGACCTACTTTTTGACAAACTTGACATATTTCTAAACTTGTCAGAGATATCATTCAGACAAACATTTGACCAAGTTTCATGAGGCCTCTATGGTGCAAACAAGGATTTTCTAAGATTTGGCCCAGTCACCTACTTTTTGGCCCTGCATGACTAAATTTCAAACTTGTCTAAGAGATCATCAAGAAAAATACTCTGACATATTTTCATGAGTATCATGCTGAAAATGTGGCGTCTAAAGCGCACACAATGTTTTACTACTATTTGGCTCAGTGACCTACTCTTTGACCTGATATGACCCACTTTCGAACTTGTCCGAGATATCATCAAGATACCATAAACATTCTGACGGTTTAATGAGTATCAGGCTCAAAATGTGGCCTCTACAGTTCTCACAAGGTTTTTCTACGATTTAGCCCAGTGACCTACTTTTAGACCTGACATGACTAATTTCAAAACTTCCAAAATATCAGAAGACAAATATCCTGAACAAGTTTCATGAGCATCAAGCTAAAAATATGGCCTCTAGAGTGCACACAAGGTTTTTCTAAGATCTGTCTCAGTGACCTACTTTTCAATGCGACACAACCCAATTTCCAACCTGTTGCAGATATCATTAAGACAAACATTCTGACCAAGTTTCAACAGTATAAAGCTGAAAATGTGGCCTCTAGAGTGCACATAAGGTTTAAATAATATTTGGCCTAGTGACCTACTTTTTTACCTCACATGACCCAATTTCAAACATGATATCAAGATAAATATTCTGACAAGATTTCATTGGTTTCAAGCTGAAAATGTGACCCCTACCTAGAGTGCACATAAGGTTTTTCTTAGATTTAGCCCAGTGACCTATTTTTCTGACCCGAAATTACCCAGTTTCAAACATGTCCGAGATATCATCAAGACCAACATTCTGACCAAGTTTCATGAGTATATGACTCAAAATGTGACCTTTAGAGTGCACACAAGGTATAAAATGTTGAAGACAAGATGACGGATGACACACACAGCACAATCACAACATCTCACCTTGAGCACTTTGTGCTCAGGTGAGCTAAAACTGGGGCATAACCAAGTCAAAAATATTTCGATGGTTACCTGCCTCTGTAGTATGGGTTTCCCTTTTGATAGTGAACTACTAGTCTAAGTTTGTAGTAATATCTTAAGTAATGACAGAGCCTGAGAGGTATTATATATAAAATATCAAGGTTTTTGAAAATGTAAAAATTTTTTGCACAACGACAACAACGCATAGGATGCCATGAATATGATACGGTAATATCTCAATATTTTCTTTGAAAACAGCCAAGGTAAAAATGGGGAATAACTGTGTCTGAATTATTTCGAGGGTTATCAGCACTTCTTGTATTGGTTCCCCTACTGTGTCTGAATTATTTTGAGGGTTACCAGCACTTCTTGTATTGGTTCCCCTTTTTATAGTAAACTCTTTACCTCACAATCTTGAGTTTAAACGACCTTAAGGAAGAAGGCTCTTGAAAATGTGGGAAACAGAGAAAATGCTGGTAACCAGCATTTTCTCCGTTTTCCACAATGATTTCTACATTTTTGAAGCAATATTTCCGATTTTGAGTCAGGTCTGCTTTGTTGTCTGCCAATGCTTTCAATTTGGACAAGTCTAAAATTTTGTCATTTGGCAAAGGGTTAAAAAACAGCCCAGTTTAAAGTAAATATGTTCAGTCATAACAGAAATATCAGACAATGTCAAAGTTTTTGTATGACAATAACGGCAGTGACAATGCCAGAGTCAACAACAGGGCTATCACAGTACCTTGATGCTTTCTTTGCCAACAGCTTGAGCTAGTAAAATGGAAACTTTTCAGTCTTAATAGAGGACCAAGATATTGCAAACTTTAGAAATTTTCTTGCCAAGAGTATCTCTAAAACTATAGGACAATAATTTGTAGACCAAGATCAGTCAGCACCTTTTATACAGTCTGGTCTTCGGTTTACAATGTCTGCAAAAGCATCTAAATCCAATATAAAGTCTTTAGTATACAGCGTAATAAACAACTTGAGGATCACTAGTCAATAATTCAAAAGATACAGTATCAAAAAACTGCCACTCTCTTAACCCTCCATATCAAACAATCAAGGCTTTTCACAACCCTGATATAAAAGGTTATTTAATATTATGGAAAAGGGAGAACATGCTGCTAACAAGCAATTTCTTTTGTTCCATAAAGTTTTCTACCCTTTCATTGATAGATCCCATTTCGTTTGTTGTCTGCAGGTGCTTTGAAAATGGACCAGTCTAAAACTTTGTAAAGAGTAAAACAAGGCTAGATCTTAGTTCAGAGAGAAAGGTTTGCACATTGATTTATACTTGAAATTGTATACTCACTGTAAAAAAACCCATCATTTATGCTTTTGTTCACACAAAATTGATAGGGATTGTTGTCATGATCAAAAACACTGGCATTAACGACTTGATTATAATCACATTTGTCTAACATTATAGCTACATCACTTTATTCCATATTATGGCTTCTAATATTTTTTTTCATGCCAAATAAAACTTCTGCTCATTTTTTGTATGTTATAAGTTAACTCCTTTCCAAAAAACTCCATTCTAACAACCCTGAGAGGGAAGGTCAGCAGCATTTTCTCCATTTCCAACAATGTTTTCTACCCTTTCAACGACAAATCCAATCATTTTAGCCACATCTGATTTTTTGTTGCAAATACTTTCAAAGTGGAGAACACTACATTTGAGCCTTGCTCTGGCAAAAGGGGGCTTAATGCATTTCCCTGATTCATTAAACCAAGCACGCCCGCACATAATCATGGATCCATAAAATTAATTTTGTCTAACAACTGATGAAAGCATGAGATAGACTGGTCCTTGGACATACAGAAAATTGACCAATAGCGAAAAGATTTGGCCCAGGTCAGCCTGCGCGGACTGCGCAGGCTGACATGGGTCAATACTTTTCGCAGATGCATTAAGCCCCCTTTTCACAGAGCAAGGCTCATTTATTTTGGTCTGGTAAAGAATTAACAGACAACCTTCAACTGATGGTCTTTTCCAGTATGAAAAAAGAGGGCTTGGACTATACCTAATCCCTAATCAAACGATTCCCACTTTTTATGACCCTGAGGAAGATGGCTTTTGAAAACATTGTGGGAAAAGGAGAAAATACTGGTAACCAGCAATTTCTCTTCTTCTCACAATGTTTTCTACCCCTCCAAAAACAAATTTGCATGTTTGAGTCATATTTATTTCGTCATATGCAAGTGCTTTTAATTTGGATAAGTTTAAAATTTCTTTCTTGTTGTACAGAGTAAAATGAGTAATGTTTGGTGTGTTTTCAAAACTTGAATTGGTTTGAGCAGTCTTAGTCTAAAAGCTTGAATGTACCGTAACTGATCCTTATAGCTCTGAACTTAAACTCATCTTCTTTGACAAAATGTGTAAACTTAAACTCATCTTCTTTGACAAAATGTGTAAACTAAGATCAGACTGCACTCTTTATACAATCTGATCTTGAACTTATAATGGTCCGTATTTCAGTGGAAATTCTGGCCAAAAGAGCTTTGAGGAAAACCCACAGAAAATATTTACTCATTCAATTCTTTACTGGTCAAAAAGAAGTTTTAACTAAGACTCTAACAACCACAAAAACAGGAAAAGAACCCATTGTAAAAGTTATCAGCCAAGTCATAACCTTATTTTCTATCAATTAGTAGGAAATAATGAAAAAATTCTGCAGCATTAATTATGCATACCCATAGCTACTGACCTGTGAAAACAATTGGGCCACATGGCAAAGGATTTGTCATTTGCTACTATTTCTTTCCAAGTACAAATTTACCATTTGAGTACAAAGAATAAAATTGACTCTTTACAAAACAACAAAAGTTTGGACATGTCTGAATTGAAAGCATTTGCAAGCGACAAAACAACTGTGTCTCAAAAATTAAAATTTGTCTCTGAAAGGGTAGAAAACATTGTGGGAAAAGGAGAAAATGCTGGTTACCAACATTTTCTCCTTACCCGCAATGTTTTCAAAAGTCTTTTGGGTTGTTAAATGTCGGGATTGTGTGGTAAAGGGATAAGGGTGTAAAGCACATTTTGACTGTTTCAAGACCAAGCTGAGTTCTAATTTCTGAAAAGGACTATTTAATACTAATACACAATCCTCAGTTAAATGACCCTGGCCTGAAGAATAAAGTTTTTTGAAACATTGTGGCAAAAGGAAACAATGCTACTAACCAGCATTTTCTCCTTTTCCCACAATATTTTCTACCCTTCAAAAGGCAAATCAAAGGATTTGAACAACAACTAACTTGTTGTCTGCAAATGCTTCGGATTTGTACAAGTCCAAAATTCTGTCCTAGGGTAAAGTGTTAAAGAGGCGACAATTGCCCTATTTATAAACTTGCGGAAAAAAAGGACACTTTCAAAATTACTTAACCCAAACTCTTCTCAAATGAATTTAAAGGAACAAAGTCTGAAGTGTGTGTACTACAATGAGACACTTTTTCTTATTCTGAAGGACCCTTTTAGCAGAACCAGGGATCTTATATATGTGTATATACGATCCCTGGCAGAACATTACATATTGGTACCCTAAATGGGAAAGAATAATATAAAGATGAACAAAAAACATGTACTTAGATTGAGTCAGTCATAATGATTAACCTGCCCATATTAATTTCTTTATAAAATAACGAAATAAGATTGATGTTTGACCCTTAACTGCACAATGCTGACTTTTAATGACCCTGGGAAAGAAGCCTATTGAAAAGATTGTGGGAAAAGGAGAAAATGCTGGTCACGTGCATTTCTCAATTTTCCACAATGCCTTCTACCTTTTCAAAGACAAGTCCCATCATGTAAAGCATATTTCTTGCCTGCAGGCTGCAGATGCTTTCAAAATGGACAAGTCTAATTTGTTTCATGTCTGGACAGAGTAAATCCATGAATACAATGTGAACATTTAGTAGCAAAATAGAAAATCACTCAATTTCTCTTTTTGCCACAATATTTCCATGCTAGGTCTCCTGCAGCAAATCAAAAACTAGTCACAACTGGATGGCTGAGTGCAAAGCGATTGCTAATAATGTGTATTAGATAAGAATGCAATGTATTACGCCATTTGGCCCTTCAGAGAGCTATGAAATTGCAAGTCTCTCTACCTAAACCTTAATATTCCTTTACCACACAATCCCAAGTTTTAACAACCCTGACAAAGAAGCCTTTTGAAAACATTGTGGGACAATGAAAAAATGCTGGTAACCAGCATTTTCTCCTTTTCCCACAACTTTTTCTCTCCCTCCAAAGGCAAATATCTACTTTTGAGTCTCATCAATTTTATTTTGTTGTCTGCAAAAGCTTTCAATTTGTGCAAGTCAAAGATTTTGCCATTTTGTAAAGGGTTAATACTAGGCAGGACTTTATGTAATTTTGCAGACAGTGTACACTGTGGATCAAGATCAGATTACACAGAACAAACACTTGATCTTAGATCTACTTATGAAAATAATACATTAGATCTAAGATAATGCTTTTAGGATTCAAACACACAATTGCTTGGAAAAGGATTAACCCTTTATCAGACAATGAATTTTAATAATCCTGAGAAAGAAGGCTTTTGGAACATGTCGGAAAAGGAGAAAATGCTGGTTACCAGCAGTTTCTCCTTTTTCTACAATGTTTCTCATCCTGTCGTGAACAAATTCCATCATTTGAGCCACACTTAATTTGTGGTCTGCAAATCATTTCAGTTTGGACGAGTCTAAAATTTTATCGTTTGGTAAAGAGTTACGTTGCAATAATCGTTTCTTTACTACTGACTACCAAAGTTTGTATCATTTATTCAGGCTTAACATATCTATTTCAAGCATTTAGCTCTCTAGGGGCAAACCCTTCACTCTTTCCAAGATGTCACAATGTTTTAGACTTGTCCGAATCCAAATTATATGCAGACAACAAATTTAATTTGGCTCAGATATCTGGATTTGCTTTTAAAAATAGACAACCCTTTCTGGATAGGTGAAAATTCTGGTTACCAGCATTTTACTCTTTTCCCACAATGTTTTAAAGGGCATTTTTCTAAGCTTGTCATTGAAATACGGGATCATGTGGTAAAGGATTAAACATATCTACAGAAGAAGCCTTTTGATAACAGTGTTGGAAAATGAGAAATTAATTCTAAAAAGCACTTTGTCTTTTTTCCATTACATTTTCTTCCCTATCAGAGAACTTCAGCTCCTTTCAGCTCATTTCAACTTTGTACATCTGTAGACACTTTAGGTTTGAAAAAGTCTACTATTTCTGTTTGAGAAATGGTTAATTCAGCACTGGTAATTATCAACAGGTTAACTCGTGCTGATAAACTTACTTTGTCCAGATAAAGGTAGGTCAGTACCTCTACCCATAATTTTCTCAGTACCCTGAAGGCCTAAAAACCTAAATGATTAATGACTTTGGAACCTGTATGTATGTTTTGGAAAGTCAAAAACGGGTTCCTTTAGGTGGTGATGGGCTAACAATCTTGTGAGTTGATTATTCAGTAGTATACAATTTTGTTATCTTGTAATCTTTTTCTATGTTTGATTTTAATGCTGTTTTCAACAATATTTCAGCTATATCACTGAGTTAAGTGCATATACCTATGTGCTCATCAGTGTCTAACCTAGAAACAGAAAAATGACAGAGGGTTTTCCCCCAATCATCTCAAAAATAAGGCAGATTTTCGTAAAAATAGGGGGGATAATTTTCGTACAGTTCCCAGAAAAGTGGAACATTTTGTTAAAGAGGGCCGTCCTATTAATGGTGGCTGTTTTTGGAAAACAACTGATTTGACCCACTCCCTATCAAGAGAGTTACTAAAACGGATAGCCTATGTTGCAAAAGCAGCTTCTGCAATGACGCTGTTACATGTATATTCAAAACTGTGGCAAGAGTAAATTGTTTTGGACCATTTTCAATTTTTTTCTTTTGATTGTCTGTCACCCACTGGACCTTACATGCAGGATCTGAAAAAAATTAGGGTGAATTCCACAAAACCACATCCTTGAATAGACACTGGTTCATACATGTGACTTGTCTTGTCCACAGGAGACAACTTTCAAAAGTACTCTAGGAAAGAGAGCAATTTAACTTTACACGAACATATCCTTTTCTGACAATGTTCTTCACATCATCCAAACAAGAAATTTTCTAATCTCTGCAGTCATCTATTTATCACCTCTATCAGGGATATGCCTGTCAGACAAAAGCTATGAGAGAAAAATCCCATGTAGATTTTTTAATGAGTTTTTTAAAAAATTATGATATAATTGTTGTCAATACATGTTTTTCTCTTAATCGTAAGGCAACCAGTGGTGGATTTGAAGCCATTTTCACTCAGAGCCTCAGAGTTAGGGCCTATCATTTGAAGAATCGTTTTGTTGCCCACTTTGGGCTTCAACTTCTTTTTCAGGTGGCATCTTTTGATCGAATACCTGGTCTGCAAACTTGCGAGGCTCGGATTGTTTTATATGAAACAAAAAAATATCGGGCAAATTCCATAAGGAAGGGGAAAGGGGGGTCTCACCTTAATTATTTTAGTTTTCCTTTCAATGCCCAAGCAGATAACACAGAAGCCGATAAATTATGAAAAAAAGAACTTTACTGTACTGACTTCCGAAACATGCGCAGTAAATGTCAAACCTAGTTTGATTTCCTTGGAAGTGGGTCATTGGATATTTACATTCCAAAAAAATGGAATTACAAAGATGTAACACTGACATTTTCTAATTATTTTGGTGTTTTTGTAAAGATTAATCATTAGTCTATCGATTAAGGACCTTATTGTTCACTGACAAAGAAAAGATTGACTCATATGGCCATTTGAAACGATGCCCGTATTTTGATTTTTCACTCCAGAAGGAACATAAGAGTGGCTGCTGAGGGGGCTAGCAGAGAAACATTCACAAAAATAATATCGGAGCTAGTCCCCAAATCGAGGATATCTTGATTTGAGCCATTATCTTCCACTAGGTGGCATTTTTCAAAGTGGAATCTTTGGAGCATATGACATGCTCAGACAACCAAATTTGAGCGTCT
This sequence comes from Hippopus hippopus, assembly GCA_946811185.2. Taxonomy (NCBI): domain Eukaryota; kingdom Metazoa; phylum Mollusca; class Bivalvia; order Cardiida; family Cardiidae; genus Hippopus; species Hippopus hippopus. The sequence goes on from OX328097.1 coordinate 40,395,574, forward strand.
TCATGAAATCACGCACACCAGTGGGTCTGAAAGATTTATGTACTTTTTTAACTCAAAAACAAAGTGAAATTTCTTTTCATGTGATCTCAGATCTTTTCTTTTGGATGCGATTTTTCTTGCCTTTAGAGACTTTTAATGAGATTTCTACGATTTTCCTATGATAATATCCTGGAATCACAGCTTTGGCATTTCCCTGCTCTATTAATTAACAGTAAATCAATAGAACAATGGAACAGGATACCGAGCAATTTCTGCTCTTTGCACAATATATTCAAGTCCTCATTTCATGTTAAATTATCCATAATTTACAAGAACGTTAACGAAGTGGTCAGCTGCAAAGTTATCTCAAATGACAAAATTTTCGCAATTTAGACATTTAAAAATACCTGAAAGGCAATGTAATGTAGGTCCTAAAAGTTCCCAGCTTGTCAGCCCAATGTAAACATCAATAAACATGTCTCAACCAAAGTGACATCTCATATTAAATTAACAATATACAAGTCGCAAACATTTGATTGTTCCGTTTGTACACTAATTACCTGTTATCTGTTGTTTCGAATATCCATATCGATTAGGCGATAAGTGATCAATAATTTGTTGTTACGAGTTCACCTGTCATCACAATGTTTGACATTCTCCATTGGGGATTAAGTCAACGTTCAAGGGAGGAAACTCAACTAGCAGGCATTTCATAATCAAAGTAAGAAAAGTACTGCCGTTTTTTCAGGGGAGGGGGGTAAACTTTTTTCGAGGTGTGCTTATGGATAATCCAGATTCTCAAAATCAGTCATAAAAAACGAGGTGCATTTTTTCCTCGAACCCAGGGCAAGTATGGAAGTGCTTAAATCCAAGGCTTCTAAGAATTTAGTCTCTTAACCTAGGGGACTTTTTAACCTTTGTTTTCCGTTCTGTAATTTGTAAAGGATGTTGAATTGATATAGAAAAGAGGATACTGACAAGCGAAAAAATATCTCGAAAGAATTTATTGTGGATTTTCAGAAATCAAGGGACCGACAAAAGGGGGGTGTATCTAGCATCAAAAATCTAATAATACATGTACAATGAAAATTTCCCGACAGTTTCATAAAATTGCGGATATCTTAAATCACCTCAACTGAACTCTTGCGCTGCCAAATAAAGCATCTCGGATATAATGCTTCAAATGTATAGAACTTTCCGTAGAAAATGATGAGATGTTAAAGTTTAGACTGAAATATCAGGCACCATAGATCTAAGATCAGATAGCACGTTTTGTGCAATCAGGGATCGTATATGTTATATACGATCCCTGGTGCAATCTGACCTCTAAATCCACACCCTCGATCCGCTAATGGTGCTTACTTTACTATAGCGATGGAAGGATTAAAATGGAGCATTGTTTAACCTTTTGAAAATATAATTGTCATAAACTTGTATATTCAACAAAGAAGAAAATGAGTAAATTCATACTGTATACATGTATATGACTGTACCCTGAAAAGTTAACCGTCATCTTTTAAGGTCCGTAAAAGAGGTACCGGGTTATATATTGAATTTTGCCTGACGTTTCACGGACCGACGTTTCACAGTCAACTAAGAATTATGTGTAGCGCCTTGGCGGTAGAAGGCCTGTATGTCCTGAAAGGCTATAAAATGTGTTGATGGTAAAATTTTATCCTTCTTTTCATAGTCGTATAGAGTTTTTTTTTTAAGCTCTTTTCACCATTTTCTTATTTAAAATTCCAACTATCTACGGTGGATCTCTTTGGTTGCCGGCGACAGGTACTATAGGTTTGTTTGATACAAGCTTGACTGAAATATTCTGACGCCGTAAAACAGAGACGGTTTTTTTTTTTGTCCGTTTTATGCAAGCTGCCTTGTTTTAGCCTTAACCAAAATGTCAGCGCCCATGAGGCCAGTTGGGAATGACATTTCATTATCAAGTGAGAATATGTAGTTAACAAAAGCAACAAGATTGTTTGATACTAAAAAACCTTTTACTTATGCATGCAAAATGCGTTCTTTGCAGAAGCACCACATCAAGACTGTGTTGTTGTACAGAAAAGTGCCGAGGAATGTGATTGTTTCGTGTTGTTGTCGTCTGCTATCAAACAAACGGAAAGATTCTGGTGCCAAAGCGAGCAAAAAATATAGTGATACTTTGCTTCTTCCGAAGACAAGCTTCCCGATATCAATGAAAAATGCCGCGGCAAGGGAACCAGACATACAAACTGTAAGGAATTAGCCTACACATGATGGCTGATGCTCTATTGATTGATTGAATAGTGTTTAACGCCGTTTTCAACATTATTTCAGTTATATCGCGGCGGCCAGTACACCTATCCCTGCTTTCCTAGAGTTTGTTTTACCACAACTCTGCACAATATTCTTTCCAAGCCACTGGCTGCCTTCCCACATAACTATAGCCGAAACAATAGTCAGCGGTGAGAGAGGAATGAATCCTGTTGCAATGACTATCGTCAATTCTCGGAAAGAAATCGGTCAAGCCAGGGATCAAACCTGTGACCCCTTGGTCTCAAGTCCTGTACTCCACCGGCTGAGCTATTTGGGCTCCGCTACATGATGGAATACCTTCAATATTCAAAAGGTAGAACCGATATTATTTTTGTGATTGTTTGTGATACTCTGCTCCCCTTCAACACAGCCCTTCTTTACCTGCTTCTTGAAATTTCAAAATCTAACCGGTCATCTTCAGCCGGTGGTATGTGTCTTTAAACTGCTCACCTGCTATGAACATGGGCAAAGATCTATAGATGAATGATTAAACTTACGTTGATACTCATTTTACTACAAGGGTTTTATCTATCTTGTTGCAATTTACATATGTATGACATAAATATACGGGATTAATTTGTAAACAAACAGTTTACTGCACATGCACATTCAGCTTCATTAGAAAAAAAGATAGCACTATATGATCTTCAAATTTTGTGATGACTCCTCATTGACCCATATGCAGGAAAATCAACAGAATGCTTGATTCTTGATTCTTTAGAGTCTTGAAAGCTTCAGTTGTGATGCTTGTGTGCTCTTTTTATTTTTCTTGCTCTATACTTTTTCATGCTTTTAGGTTCCAGAGATTATATCACTTCAGGCTTAGTAAATATCAGCCAGATTGTACCTATCTGGCAGTAAGAATCTGTCAAGTCTGGATTTAAACTATGTCACTGTTTCACTACCTACAATATCTTCAGTCAATGAATTGCAATGGTTGATACATCACCAAGAAAAACTATTCATTCTTAAAGTTTCCTGGCATCTTGGTGTTTTAATTTTATAATTATGACCTCTTGTGCAGCTGTAGTTAAACTCGAAAAATTTATCTGGCTTCAAGTCTTCAAAACCATGTACTATTTTATACAGTTGTATCAAATCATAACGTTTTCTTCTCTAATACATTTTGGAAGAATCAACTTTTCCAGGCTTTCACCATAACAAATCTTTAAACTCAGATAATATTCTAGTAGCCCTTCTCTGAATATGTTCAATTTAGTGAATGTTTTTTTAGAAAGTGGGTTGTGAACACTTCCTCCATAGTCCAAAATAGATTTTATTAAGCTCTTTCATAATGTCAAAAATAAAATCTTGTCAAGTGATTTAAATGTTCTTTCAAATTAATCCTACTAGTCTGTTGGCTTTGTTACCTACATGTAAATAAATAGCATGTTCATCAAACTCTAGATTATTTTGAAACCATATACCAAGTTCCTTTTCTTTAGTGTCCATGAGTTATGTTTGTAGATTTCTGTTTTGGTTCCATTTTTAGCTCACCTAAGCACAAAGTGCTCATGGTGAACTTTTGTGATTGTGCTGTGTCCGTCATCCATCATGCATTGTCCGTTGTCAACTTTTACTGTCAAATTGTGTACACTCTAGAGGCTACATTTTCAGTCCGATACTCATGAAACTTGATCAGAATGTTTGTCTCTATGATATCTTGGACGAGTTCGAAAATGGGTCATGTCGGATCAAAAACTAGGTCACTAGGTCAAATCTTAGAAAAACCTTGTGTACGCTTTAGAGGCCACATTTTCAGTCAGATACTCATGAAACTTGGTCAGAATGTTTGTCTTGATAATATCTCAGACGACTTCGAAAATGGGTCATGTCAGGTCAAAAACTAGGTCACTAGGTAAAATCTTAGAAAAACCTTGTGTACGCTCTAGAGGGCAAATTTTCAGTCCAAAACTCTTGAAAGTTGGTCAGAATGTTTGCCTTGATGATATCTCGGACGAGTTCGAAAAATGGGTCATGTCTGGTCAAAAACTAGGTAACTAGGTCAAATCTTAGAATAACCTTGTGTACGCTCTGGAGGCCACATTTTCAATCAGATACTCATGAAACTTGGTCAGAATGTTTGTCTTGATGATATCTCGGACGAGCTCGAAAATGGGTCATGTCGGGTCAAAAAGTAGGTCACTAGGTCAAATCTTAGAAAACCTTGTGCACGCTCTAGAGGCCACATTTCGGTCCAAAACTCTTGAAAGTAAGTCAGAATGTTTGTCTTGATGATATCTTCGACAAGTCCAAAAATGGGTCATTTCGGATCAAAAACTAGGCCACTAGGTCAAATCTTAGAAAAACCTTGTGTACGCTCTACAGGCCACATTTTCAGTCAGATACTCATAATACTGGGTCAGAATGTTTGTCTCTATGATATCTCGGACAAGTTTGAAAATGGGTCATGTAGGGTCAAAAACTAGGTCATTAGGTCAAATCTTAGAAAAACCTTGTGTATGCTCTAGAGGCCACATTTTCAGTCCAAAACTCTTGAAAGGTGGTCAGGATGTTTGTCTTGATGATATCTTGGACGAGTTCGAAAATGGGTCATGTCTGGTCAAAAACTAGGTCACTAGGTCAAATCTTAGAAAAACCTTGTGTACGCTCTACAGGCCACATTTTCAGTCAGATACTCACGAAATTTGGTCAGAATCTTTGTCTTGATGATATCTCGGACGAGTTTGAAAATGGGTCATGTCGGATGAAAAACAAGGTCACTAGGTCAAATCTTAGAAAAACCTTGTGTATGCTCTAGAGCCACATTTTCTGTCCAAAACTCTTGAAATTCGGTCAGAATGTATGACTTGATGATATCTTGGACAAGTTAAAAAATGGGTCATGTTGGGTCAAAAACTAGGTCACTAGGTCAAATCTTAGAAAAACCTTGTGTACGCTCTAGAGGCCACATTTTCAGTCAGATACTCATGAAACTTGGTCGGAATATTTGTCTTGATGATATCTCAGAGGAGTTTGAAAATGGGTCATGTCGGGTCAAAAACAAGGTCACTAGGTCAAATCTTAGAAAAACCTTGTGTATGCTCTAGAGGCCACATTTTCAGTCCAAAACTCTTGAAATTTGGTCAGAATGTTTGACTTGATGATATCTTGGATGAGTCCAAAAATGGGTCATTTCAGATAAAAACCTAGGTCGCTATGTCAAATCTTAGAAAAACCGTGTGTACACTGTAGAGGCCACATTTTCAATCAGATACTCATGAAACTTGGTCAGAATGTTTGTCTTGATGATATCTCGGTTGAGTTCGAGAATGGGTCATGTTGGGTCAAAAAGTAGGTCACTAGATCAAATCTTAGAAAAAACCTTGTGTACGCTCTAGAGGCCACATTTTCAGTCAGATACTCATGAAACTTGGTCAGAATGTTTGTCGGTCAGAATGTTTGTTTTGATGATATATCGGATGAGTTTGAAAATGGGTCATGTCTGGTCAAAAAGTAGGTCACTAGGTCATATCTTAGAAAAACCTTGTGTACGCTCTAGAGGCCACATTTTTTAGTCCAAAACTCTTGAAATTTGGTCAGAATGTTTGTCTTGATGATATCTCGGACAAGTTTGAAAACGGGTCATGTTGGGCAAAAAGCTAGGTCACTATATCAAATCTTAAAAAAAACCTTGTGTACGCTCTAGAAGTCACATTTTCGGTCCAAATTTCTTGAAAGTTGGTCAGAATGTTTGACTTGATAACATCTCATATGACTTCGAAAATCGGTCATGTTGGTTCATAAACTAGGTCAGTAGGTCAAATCTTAGAAAAAACCTGTTTATGCTCTATAGGCCACATTTTCTGTCTAATACTTATGAAAGGTGGTCAGGATCTTTGTTTTGATAATATCTACAACTAGAAAATTGGCTATGGTTGGCTAAAAAGTAGGTCACTGAGAGAAATTCTAGAAAAAGCTTGTGTACATGCTAGAGGCCAAATTTTCAGTCAATTATTTTGAAAGCTTAGTAGATTGCTTGTCATTATATCTCAGAAGAGATCGAAAATGGGTCATGTTTGGTCAAAAGACTCAGGTGGGCTACTTTAGGACCATCATGGCCCTCTTGTATATTTTTACTCATTTCTTAATTTTCCAAAGTGTATGACTTTACATTTCTGAACTGAGAACTTGAGTAACTAAAGACTACTCCATTCACATAATTTCTGTAAGTCCTGTTGTAGTTTCACCTGATCTCCTCTTTTTCAACAGCTGTATACACTTTGAATGCACATGTGCAATAAAGTGAATTAATAATGAATGTTTGTTTATGAGTTAACCAGACATGTAGATGTTGAAGTCAAATTACAATAAGATCAAATGAAAATCTAGTGCTAAATTGGCTGTAATTGTAGAGTAAAATCATTTATCTGCTGATACACATCCATTTTCATAGCTGATCAGCAGATTAAAGACACATACAACCACCAGAAAGATTCCAGAAGCATATAAACTATAAAGAAAGGCTACATCGAAGGGTAGCAGAGAAACAATGTCAAAAATAGCATGGGAACTACCCTTTGAGCCATTTTGAAAAGGTGTTGTATGATCTTGCAGATATGTTATGAAAACCATTGTAATTCTTTAGTGTTGGCACTTATCTGTAGTGGTTCAATGAAATTGCCATGTGGTCATGCAGACAAGTTAAATGCGTCATTTCAGATTGTTATGAAAGAATGTGGAGGGGGGAGTGAAATAGGAGTAAAGATGCCAGTGACAATTACATTGTTGTCATGTGTTTATTTATTTTCCATTTAAACTTGTTTCTAGGAAGAAGTCTTCAGATTGATATATGTCAAGGTGTTTATCCAAAAACAGTATTAGATGATGAAAAATTCTGATCATCTCTTGAAAAAATTTACCTCAAGAATCTGTTGTGAATATACATAGTTTCGATCAGACATTTTCATTTTTTTAACCCCTAAAACACTACTTATGTTGCCTCTGCAGACAGAGTAGATCAAGATCTGATGGTACAGAACATGTAGTCTGATCTTGGATCTACACTGTCTGCCACTTAGTAACAATCTGGACAAAATATCTCTTTAGACTGCAATATTCAGGCTGTTTTTCCAGACTGCAAAGGTCCATTTCATTAATTCAGTGCTCAAAGTGTTAAATATCTAAGTATTACAGAGGAATACTCAACTCTATACATACTCAGTAATGTTTATTTAGAGTTTATTTTAGATTCTAAGCGTGATACTGTCTGTTTATATCATGATCTTACACAACAAAAAAATTTAATATTTTCCTTTTCCCACAATGTTTTTGAAAGGTATTCTCTTCAGGATCGTTAAAACTCGGGATATTGTGGTAAAGGTTTACTTGTAGAAAATAAGTTGTAATCAATCGAATGGTTGCATTTTATTATAGGATTGTCATTTTGAAGATTTGTATGCATGGCAACTGGAGAATAACCCTGGAGAACCTTTCATATTGCATGATGGTCCACCTTACGCAAATGGAAAGCCACATGTGGGGCATGCAATTAACAAGGTACGTAGGAGTATTTTGCAGCAGACTACTCTTGAAAAACATTTAAGCCAAAAGAAATTTGCTTGTTCACATATAGCTTATTTAAACATTCTTTCCAAATGGAAAGATATTTAGGAATTTATCCAAGAAACAAAATTCAGAAAGGCTTTTGCTAAATTTCATACCTCATCTTATCATTTAAATATAGAACACAGCTGAGAGAATAATCTTTCAAGAAATGAATGAATATGTACAAACTGTACTTCAGGATAAATAGAGGACTAATACCATTTTTTATTAACATGCTCAAAATTTAGGGAACTAAGAAAGAAATATTAAAAAGTACAATCATACTAGGCCTACTCAGCGTAAATTTAGAAGGTTAATGAGTAACAGAGTTATCATTAATTTAGCTAAATTTATCTATTTTGCAAATAAATATAAATATATATGCATATTAGACATGCTCTGTAATTTTAAATGTAACTGATAAGACAAAACACATAGGCTGTAATACCATATATACATGCATTTTGATTATGTCTGTAATAATTGATTGAAACATTTTTTTACAATATATTTTACAAACTATAAGATCAAGTGCTCTTCAGAAAATGTTTGTTGTCATATAACAGTTACTTATATTTGCTGTAAGACTGTTTTGTTCTTTATGCAATAAAAGATACACCTATTACTACTAAGTGATTTTGGCTATTGCCAAAATGTTTGGTCATCTATACGGATGTCTATAAAACCGTATAGTGCAAAGTTCTTCAGGAGCTAATGACTTAACACTTTGCAAGATGACAAAATTTTAGACTAGTCCAAATTGAAAGCATTTGCAGACGACAGAGGAGATGCAACTCAGAAAATGAAATTCTTCATTAGAAAGGTAGAAAACATTGTGGGTTACCAGCATTTTCTCCTTTTCCCCAAAGTTTTTTAAAAGCACTCTTTCTCGAGGTCATTAAAACTTGGGATTTTGTGGTAAAGAGTTTAAGGGAATGTAAACAAAATGTTGGAGTAATTTAGAAACATCGTTGGATGAAAGAATGAAGCCTTTTTTGCAAATTACTACTTCTCACTTTCAAAGAGAGGGAAAGAAAAGGATACAGAGATATATACACCCACATACAGTCAGTGAAAGTCAAGACAGACAGAGCAAAAGGTTGAACTGGTCAGATGCTTCGTTTAGCGTTTTCCTCCCATTTTATTAGTTGATGATTTGCTTCTCAAATTGGGAATTGCAAATACTGAATATTTTACCAGAGATCCAGATAAATAGGAGTTTTTGATTTAACTAGATCCTATGTTATGGGTACTCTTAGAATAATCTCCATGAAACAATTCTGATGAGTACCTTGGATGAAGAACTGAAGGGATGTTACTCTTTTGATTCCGAAAAAACTATTTTGTTGTTACTTTTGACTCTGCCCTGATTACTTACAGATCTTGAAGGACATAACAAACAGATATCATGTATTAAGGGGACGCAAGGTTAACTATGTTCCGGGATGGGATTGCCATGGTTTGCCCATTGAGCTAAAGGCCCTTCAAAAAATAGGCAAGGAGAAACTAACACCTCTACAGATCAGAGAAAAAGGTCTGTTATAGATTCTTACTGTCAATGTAACAAATACTATTACAGTGATATAAACATCAATAAACATCTGCATTTCTCGTGAATCTCTGATATAGTTTACTGTGTCGGCATGGCTATATGCTAAAGTTGTGTTGTGTTGCTCAGATCTGTTGATTGCATTATTATGAATGCTTAGATTTTAATAGATTTTAATAACAGGATAAGCTGCTTCTTGTGAACAATTTAGATCAAGGTCGGACATCACATTGCTGGTACATTTTACTTTATCAAAGATAATTGCCATCATGTGAATTTTTTGTCTAAAAATGCTTTCAGTAAGGAAAAGTCTATTATTTTGTTGGCTGTTGAAGACGTAAAGTGTTGTTCTCTGTTTCAGCACATAAATTTGCTGAGATTGCAATACAAGAACAGATGAAAGGTTTTAAGAGATGGGGAGTAATGGCTGATTGGAAGAGTTGCTATCAAACATTCAATCCAGAATATGAGGCAAAAGAGCTGGATGTCTTTTATAACATGTATGAAGAGGTATCTTACTTTTCCTTCTTACAAGTTCTTTTTATGCAAGTTCTGCCTATCAAAACATATTGATTAGGAGACTAAATGCTGTCATTATATGGTTTTTGGAAGCCATGTGATATTTCACCCATGGAGTCCTCTTTCTACAGCTTATACTTCTCAAAATTTTTTCCAGAAAGTTTGGAACAATGTACATGTATTTGTACTTTATAATCTAATAAAATGGATTAGCTCTGATATATATTTCGAAGACATTTTACGACTATCTTTTGTACCTTTACAGGGTCAGATTTATATTGGAATGCTTCCTGTTTACTGGTCACCATCATCTGAGTAAGTGCTACATTGATTTACCTGTCAATCTTTCTTCTATCAAACTTAAATACAGCACTTTCATGAATTTCATGATTTTTTTTCTAGTTTAGGTGGTTGAAAAAAAAAAAAAGAGTACTGATTAATACTGGAAAACTGTAGAATGTGGACAGATCTATGGTGACTTTTGCTTTGTATCTCCTTTCAGAACATGCTTGGCTGAGTCAGAGCTGGAATATAATAATGAACATATTAGTACTGCAGTCTATGTTAAATGTGCCATAACAAATATACCATCAGCTTTAACCCAGTTTGTAGGTAGGTTTCAAACATCTTTTAACCCATTACCCCAAAATTACCCTAGTCTCAAATTTTCACTGCTTTGAGAAATACTGGACAAAAGCCACACTGAAAGTGAAACTAGGTATGAGCAGTCCTCTGGAAAAAGGGGTTTCATGCATCTCCCTGATGCATTATACCAAGCAAGTCATCATATAATTATGGATCCATAGAATCCATTTTGTTTAACAAGCAACTGAATGATAAGGTAGACTGGTCCTTTAACAAACAGAAAATTGACCAATAGCAAAAGGTTTCCACCAAGGTCAACCTGCATGGATTGTGCAGGCTGACATGGACCAGTATGTTTTGCAGACGCATTAAGCTGCCTATTCACAGAGCATGGCCCATATACATGTACTTGTATTTTTTAGAGAGGATTGCAAAGTTATTTTCCAAAGGTTATGACTTGATCATACAAAAGTGTTTAGTATAAAGATATCCCTAACCTTCATAGATCAGATGGGTGGCAAAAGGAGTAAATTTACACTGTTGTTGAAAACTATTTCAGGTCCAAGATCCAGAGTCTATGCCATTATATGGACAACAACCCCTTGGTCAATTCCTGCTAATCAAGCAATTTCTTACAACAATGACATCAAGTAATGAACTGTTTCTTAGAAATGTAATTAGCTTTGTAGAAATATCATTACAAGTTATTTTTCCCTCAATATTTTCATAAATGGTCACCTCATAGGTGAGAAAAATCATCTGCAGGAGTTAATGATTTAAGCCTTGTTAGGACCAGTGAAAACAGTGTAAGGCAATGATAATGAAATATTATCATTATGATGATGCTGATGATGATTACTATTTTGATGTAGAGAGAGTCCAAAGATACATGTAAGAGGATGGAAGAATTTGAGCAATTTTTTGTATTTCCTGCAGTAGTTTTCCAAACCTTTCTGACATTTTCATGTCAGATTACAATTTTGTGTTTTTCTTTACCTGAGGTAAAGGAGCATTTGTAGATTTCTTGTCCTGAGTTAAAATTCTTGCAAAACACTGGTAAATACTAAATGTACTAAGTACAAGACTAAGTATTCTTTAAGATGTATGCTTACAGGTATGTCTTACTGAAAGAAGATTCATCAGATGAATATTTTATTTGTGAGGAAAGTTTTGTAGAGATACTGGCTGAAAAGTTACAAAAGACTTACTGCAGACTTACAACATTTGTAGGTAAAGAACTTGGAATCTTTTTTATAATCTTTTTTTGCTCATCTCTCAATAAGTTTGAACCATGAACAAAAATGTACAGGGAGAGAAATACATGCAAGTAGTAGTTTTGACAACTTGCTGTAAGTTGCTTTGTGATGATATAATAAACCCTTTACCAAACGACCCCTGGTTTTTAAGACCCAGAGGAAGAAACCTTCTGAAAACATTGTGGGAAAAGGAGAAAATGCTGGTAACCAGCATTTTCTCCTTTTCCCACAATGTTTCTACTTCCGAAGTCAAGTTTCAATTTTTGAGTCACATTTATTTTGTCGTCTGCAAATGCTTTCAATTTGGACCAGTCTAAAATTTTGTCGTTTGGTAAAGAGTTAAGATACATGTAGATGCATCAGAATGATCCATTGTAGAAAGATTCCAGTAGGCTTAAAGGTTGTGGAGACATATTCTATCAATAGATAGAGGATATTTGTTTTTTACGGTGAAAGATCGAAATTTATTTCATCGAGTGAATATCATCGGTAATATTTTCACGAGTGGCACAGCCACAAGTGAAAATATTACGGATGATGTTCACGAGATGAAATGAATTTAGATCTTTCACTAAAAAAAACATATATTCTATTTATTTCATGCTTTTAACCCTTTCTGGGGGGAAAGTTAATCAAAATCCAGTACAGTTCTTTTCGCTTATTCCCCATGGCGTACCCCCTCCGCATAGCAACGCATTACAATATTACATCAAGCGCGAGAAATATAAGGTAAATTACGTCATATTTCCATCTGGTTGTGAGGCACGTGCATTTTACCTAGGTAACTAGTGGGCGGGAACAACTGTTTCAGCCTTCAGTTGAAGAATTAGAATATAAAAATCGGTATTTTCACTGGTCGTAACCATGAAATATCGAAAAATATTTCACAGATATTTCTCGATAACCTACCGGAAAGCATGAAATAAATTGAGATAATTAGTCATATTGAAATCACCTAATTTGAAGTGTAATTCCTAGAATAGATATATCTTGGTGGGGGAGGGGTAGTTTAGCAGCATGCAGAAGCAGCCAGAACTGCTGCTGTATTTTTTTCCAAAGCATTCTCACAAGCAATATTCATGTACATACATATCCATTTGATGCTTCACAAGGTCTTGTATGCATTTTTGTTGACTGGAATGCTTAGGTGAAGCATTTTTCCTCTCAAATGGTAAAGATTTGGGGATTTAATGTGCATGATACATGTAAATCTAGGCCTTTTAACACCTTTTATAAATAATATGAAGGAAGAAGACATAAAGCAAGGAATGATTTTTTAGTGATATAGAAAACATCATGGTAAATGGCAAAAATGATTGCTCATTTCTAAAGACACCAAAAACATTAGTTTTTTTTTTTTTTTTCAAAAATGGGTTTGTGAAATTGTATATAACATTAACATTAGATTACTACTAAGTGTACTAAATTGGACTTTTTTCTATTCTTAAATTTTTCAAGTACCATTTGATTTTAATGAGCATGAAACACTGCTTTCTTATACTTGTAAGTGAAAAAGTAATTTTTCCTGTCTTATCTTCATATTGATTGAGTGTGGATGAGCCTAGATTTGTAAATGAGGCAGTGGATTTGTCGTCATTTAGTCTTTTACCACAAAATCCTGAGGTTTAATGACACTAAGAAAGAAACCCTTCAAAAAGATTTGGAAAAAGGAGAAAATGCCAGTAAATTTTACATGCTGGTAAGCAGCATTCTCTCTGTTTTTTTCTACAATGTTTCCTCCTTTTTCAAGGGCAGATCCTATCATTTTAGAGGCATTTAATTTGTTGTCTTGAAATGCTTTCAATTTGGATTAAACCAGAATTATGTCATCTGGTAATGAGTAAATTGAATAATTATTTTCAGGAACTGAACTATCTGATGCTCAGTATCAACATCCATTAACCAATGAAGTTCTTCCATTTTACCATGGTGATCATGTGATTCCAAATAAAGGTACTGGATTGGTTCATACAGCTCCAGCTCATGGTCACGATGATTTTGAACTTGTCAAAAAACTAGGGATAGAAATAGTAAGCAGCCTTTTCTTGGCAGAGACACTCACTTAATTCTTTGTAAAACAAAATTTCACCTGTTTACCTCATTACCTCCCGAGAAGAACATTTGCAGATGATTTTGAAAACATCATTGTAAGATATCGATAATCAAAATTAATTAAAGGTGAGGTCATGGATGCATGTTAACACATTCTTGCTGTTTAACAAATTGTTCCAATACAAGTAATTTCCACTTTTCCACAATGTTCTCAAAAGTGATCCGCCACACAATGAGAAAAAATTGTCAACAGGAGATAATGTGTTGAAGTTATTATTGAGATTAAGTGTGGCATATTTAATTAGAAACAGTTGTTTGGTGAAGGCTATTGTTTATTTTCTTACATTTCTTTCTTTATCACAAAAAAGATATGTTTATTTTCCTTGAACTATTTTGTTTAAGGTTTTCCAAATTTTTACATTGTGGAATCATTAAAGACAGAATTGGCAGCACTGAGTTAAGTTTTTAGCAGACATCAGACATTTAAATGTACACAGATGACAGAATAAATGGGTCAAATGGAAGGATTTGTCTTTGACTTTAAAAGGATAAAAGATGATGTGCGAAATGGAGAAAATACTTGTTACCAGAATTTTCTCTATTTCCAAAGATGTTTTCAAAAGATTTCTTTCTCATGATGATTAAAATTTGAGACTACAGGGTGAAGGGATATTGTTGTGGATAACAGAGTAATGTCTTTGTTTTTGACATATGATTTGTTGACAGTTTTTGTTTTGAATAGAATATGATACTGTTGGATACTAGAAAAAGAGACCTAATTTTGAACATAAAACATCTTTGACAGAAAAACCTGTTAGATGATAAAGGTAAATTCACAGATTTAGCTGGACCAGATCTTGTTGGTAAGGGTGTGGGAGATAGAGACACTGAAGCAACAGGTACTACATTTTTGCTGCGATGAAAGAAATTTGCTCATGACTCTTTGGATGACAAGAAAAACTTTATTTGCTTTCAGAAACTGTGTAAATCAAATCAGGTCTTTCAGAAAGTGAATTTTGACCTTGGATCTACTTTCTTCTTATTTTGTAGTATTTTGCCAATATTCATTTTACTTGCAAGAGGGTTGCTTTGCATATTTATCCTATCAGTTTTTTTATTTAACAATAACACATTGTCAGAGGGTATATCCATGAACTCTTTACTAGATAACAACAAACGTTTAGATATCCCCATAACTTGATTGTGCATTAAATCATTAGATTTGTCTCTGAGGGTAGAAAATATTGTGGAAAAAGGGGAAAATGCCGGTTATGATTGTTTTACCATGATGTTTTTGAATGCTTTTTCCTTGGGATTGTTAAAACACAGGATATCTTGGTAGAGGGTTAAACCAGTAGGATTCAGAGACACATGATTACTTACTAAAATAAGTGACACAGTAGAAATAAATGAGATAATATGGAAAACATTGAGATTAAAGAATGGCTTTATGGAAAGCATTGCTTCTTTTTCTTGAATACTTTCAAGTACTATCTGCTCAAGGGATACTAAAACTCTTTTGGGTGAAAGTGGATAAAAGAGATGATGCAAGATGCAAAACAAAAAAGCAAAATGGGACAAGAGAAAAGCCTAAATCCTTTCTAAGAAGGCAGACAGGAATGATATATGTGGATGGTATAGATGTATATTAGACTCTTGAATCTATGACATCTACTACTCAAATTATGAACTGTCAAAATATAGCCATTGTGAATGTTGCCTTTTACAAAGTTAATGTAGTTATGGGAAAAAGGCCAAGAAAAATTGTGGTATTTATGTCCTTTATGTACTTTTTTGTCAGTGTTGAAATGCCTTGGGGACAAGGTTGTTCATACAGAGAAGTTTAAACACACTTATCCATATGACTGGAGAACTAAAAAGCCTGTGATAATAAGAGTGAGTCGACAGTGGTTTGTAGACACACAGAAACTGAAAGACGTAGCAAAGGTTTGTGTATGTCTTTTAGTGTCAGTATCTTATTTTTTGACTCTAAATAAACCAACAAGTACCAGTAGATTAAGAATGTTTCCTGTTTTCTGTCAGAGGACAAAACTCGCCTGTAGCTATTTCAAAGCTACAGTGTGAATAAATGATTATGTTTTGTGCCATCTGATATTGATGTAAAATGTCTGCATGTCTTCATAGCATGTTAAGATAAAACCCTTTACCACACAATCTTTTGTAGGTGCTTTTTGAAATATTGTGGGAAAAGAAGAAAATGCTGGTAGCCACAATGTTTTGTGTCCTTTCACAGGAAAATCTCATTATTTGAGTGGTATATAATTTTTCATCAGCAATAACCGTCAACTTGGACAGGTATAACATTTAGTTATTTTGTAAAGAGTTGAGTGTACTGATGGAACGAGAATCGTACTTGCACCATGGTTTTATTTCATCTGATTTTTGTTCAGACTTCTCCTTAAGTCTTGCAGTAAGTACACTGTTGTTGAAAGGTATTCATTATGAATAAATGTTCAAAATAATATTGTATATTATGCGCTTATAAAGGTAAAATTAAAGCAACAACTCGGGATCTGGATATCCTGATTACAAGTCATTTTAACCACTGAGCCATGAAATACCCCATTATAATTGAAATTTGTCCATTTACTCACATGCCTTAGAAAATACCAGTTACTGTTCAGAGCTTGTGTCAATCAGTTTTAATGTTATCACTACCTCCTGTATATTTCAGATGTGTTTGAGTGAAGTCTCAATAACCCCAGAGAGAAGTGTGACGGGAATGATGGGTAAACTAGAATCTAGGTCCTACTGGTGTATATCAAGACAAAGAGTGTGGGGTCTTCCTATACCCGTGTTCTATCATAGAAAAACCAAGGAGCCTTTACTTACAAGGTAAATAGGTCTCCCAGGCTTTATGATATTTTGACAGTACTCTCCTATTTGAATGCTATCCCACTAAACCTGGAGAGAAGCATGGCAGGAATGTTGAGTGGATGGCCTTCCTATACTATTGTTACATAATAGAACAAGAGTGCCGTCGTCACAATATATGCCGCCACGTGGCTGCTATTTCAAGCAGCTAGCTATAGAGACTAAGGTGTTGGAATTTCTAGCACCTGTCTAGCTAGGTAGCTTAATGGATATATAGTGTTACTTGTGATTTACCTGTAAAAGGTTTACGCACGGGATGATGGATGGAAAGATGGATGCACATCGGACTTATTGGTCATTGGCTTTGATCAATCAATAAAAACATGAAGTTTCATGAAATCATGTCCATTAGTTGGAGATACATTGATGAAAAATTAAATTTGACATGTAGCCCCCTTTTTCCATGACACAGCAATAAATTCCCAAACCCTGACAATATGCGATAAGTCACATGATCTGTGAAAATCTCATCCAAATCTGTTGAGATATGTCCTGTAATTAAAGAGATATTGGTGAAAATGAAATATAACATGAAGACCCCTTTTTCCATGATGCAGCTACAAATTGCAAAACCTTGACAATATGCGATAGGTCACCTGATGAGAAACATTCTGTGAAAATTTAATCCAAATCCGTCAAGAAATGTGGGAGGAGTTGCGTTCACAAGAAATGGAATGAAATATAACATGAAGCTCCCTTTTTCCATGACGCAGCTACAAATCGCAAAACGCTGACAGTATGTGATAGGACACCTGGTGACAAACATTCTGTGAAAATTTTATCCAAATCCATGAAGAAATGTGGGAGGAGTTGCATTCACAAGAAATGGAATGAAATATGACATGAAGCCCCCTTTTTCCATGATGCAGCTACAAATCGCAAAACCCTGACAATATGGGATAGGTCACATGATGACAAACATTCTGTGAAAATTTTATCCAAATCCGTCAAGAAATGTAGGAGGAGTTGCGTTCACAAGAAATGGACGTATGTACGAACGTACAAAGGAACGGACGGATGGACGGACGGACGGAGAAGATGACGCCAATATATGTCGCCTCCGGCGGCGTATAAAAACCAGAGAATCTTTGAGACATTATATTGATGTGATTTTAATTACACAAGAAAGAAGTTTTTCTGGATTTATGGGTTGATTAGAATCCCATTCACACTTTATGTGGAGAGGAGCAATTTCTTGAGGTGATAATATTTCACTGAAATAGTATACAAAGCCACGTAATGCTTCTTTTTTCACTGATCCAGTTTCTTTTTGCTGTTCATTATGAAAGTTATTGAAATGGACATTCATAATGAAATAGCTTCAAAAAAAAAAAAAGAGGATTATGGAGAAGGTTTAGCCTAAAAATTTTATGGATGTTGCTGTACCTTCATGGAGAAAGGACAAGTAGCTTGGAAAATAAAGCAAAAAGAGCAATTCCATTTTATCAGCTTTAACACTTTTTAGGAATTGATGGATTGGGAATATGATGATTGAACAGTCTAACCTGGGATAAATGCCACTTGATGGAAGCAGCCAGCTGCATAATGCATCCAACATTCAAAGTTTCAACATGTAATTAAGTATTACCAAACAATTACTTGTATAAGCCAACCTTGGGAACAGTGGTTTGGAAAACATTGTGGGAGAAGGAGAAAATGCTGTTGTCCAGCATTTTCTCCTTTTCCCACAATGTTTTCTATCCTATCAAAGGCAAAATTTCATCATTTGAGCAACACTAAATTTGTCATCTGCAAATGCTTCAACATAGGCAAGTCTACCATTTTCTTGTCTGGTAAAGGATTAAACAGCAACCTGCCTTAGTGGGGTTAGTTGTGGTTTTTTATACTCCGCCAGAGGCGACATATATTGGCGTCATCTTCTCCGTTAATCCATCCGTATGTCCGTCCGTCCGTCCGTCCCTTCATCTCCTCCCACATTTCTTGACGGATTTGGATAAAATTTTCACAGAATGTTTCTCATCATGTGACCTATCGCATATTGTCAGGGTTTTGCGATTTGCAGCTGCATCATGGAAAAAGGGGACTTCATGTCATATTTAATTACATTTCTGGTCAACGCAACTCCTCCCACATTTCTTGACAGATTTGGATAAAATTTTCACAGAATGTTTCTCATCATGTGACCTATCGCATATTGTCAGGGTTTTGCGATTTGCAGCTGGGCCTGGAAAAAGGGGGCTTCATGTCATATTTCATTCCATTTCTTGTGAACGCAACTCCTCCCACATTTCTTGACAGATTTGGATAAAATTTTAACAGAATGTTTCTCACCATGTGACCTATCGCATATTGTCAGGGTTTTGCGATTTGTAGCTGCGTCATGGAAAAAGGGGGCTTCATGTTATATTTCATTTCATTTTTTGTGAACGCAACTCCTCCCACATTTCTAGACAGATTTGGATAAAATTTTCACAGATTGTTTCTCATCATGTTACCTAGCACATATTGTCAAGGTTTTTGAAATTTATGGCTGTGACATGGGAAAAGGGGGCTTCATGTTATATTTCATTTTTCACCAATATCTCTTTAATTACTGGACATATCTCAATGGATTTGGATGAAATTATCACAGATCATTTGACCTAGTGCAAATTGCCAGGGTTTTGGAATTTATTGCTGTGTCATGGAAAAAGGGGGCTTCATGTCAGATTTAATTTTTCATTGATGTATCTCCAACTAGTGGACATAATTTCATGAAACTTCATATTTTTATTGCTTAATCAAAGCCAATGACCAATGAGTCTGTTGTGCGTCTGTCTGTCCATCCATCAGTCTGTGCATAAACCTTTTAGATCACAAGTAACACAATATATCCATTGAGTTACCCAGGCGGGTGCTAGAAATTCCAACACTTTAGTCTCTATAGCTAGCTGCTTGAAATGGCAGCCATGTGGCGGCGTATATTGTGACAATGGCACTCTTGTTGATTGGCTAGCACAGGCTTAAATGTTTTATCATGTAATAGAATGCTGAAGCAGAAAACAACTTTGACAAGGTTAAAATGGTAAAACTTGTTGGAAGGGTAAAAAAACAATGTGGGAAGAGGAGAAAATGCTGGTTACCAGCATTTTCTCCCTTGTTAATAATGTTTTCATGGTGTTTTTTTCCACAAAAACACGGGATTGTTGGGTAAAGGATTGATTGTACTATACTTGTTCTTTATTGCAGGCTGACATATGGCCATATCAGAAGTCTGATAGAGAAGCATGGATCAGACTGCTGGTGGTTCTTGTCTGATGAGGAGCTGTTACCCAATTCACTTTTGCAGCAGGTGATTTTATTCTATTGCATGTTTATTTACACTGATCACTGACTCCTACAAGAGACACTTAGAGAATTAGAAAGATACATTCAACTCTTAACCAAACGACAAAATTTTAGATTGGTCCAAATTGACAGCATTTGCATACAACAAATTCAGTGCTATTCAAATGGTGTAGTGTGCCTTCAATACGGTACAAAACACTGTGGGAAAAGGAAAAATGCTGACCTCCCACATTTCCTTGTTCTCACAGTGTTTTTTTTTTTTCAAAAGCTTTCTTTTTCAGGGTCTTAAGGACACAGGATTGTTTGGTAAAGGGTTAAATGGTTTATGTTGTTAAAGGGACCTATTTAATTTTTTATGCCCCGCCATGAAATGGGGGGGGGGGCATATAGAGATACCTGTGTCCGTCTGTGTGTCCCATTTTTGTCCGGAGCATAACTTCTACATTTATCAATGGATTTCAAAAAAACTTCGCATACTTGTTCTGCTAAACAAGTACTAGTGTCATGCGAAAAGTTTGTTTCGATACGCCCAAGGTCAAGGTCACAGTTGAAGGTCAAATGTTTAAATTGACCTTGTCCGGAGCATAACTTCTACATTTATCAATGGATTTCAAAAAAACTTCTCACACTTGTTCTCCTAATCAAGTACTAGTGTCATGCGAAAAGTTTGTCTCGATACGCCCAAGGTCAAGGTCACAGTTGAAGGTCAAATGTTTAAATCGACCTTATCAGGAGCATAACTTCTACATTTATCAATGGATTTCGAAAAAACTTCTCAAACTTGTTCTCCTTAACATGTACTAGTGTCATGCGAAAAGTTTGTTTCGATACGCCCAAGGTCAAGGTCACAGTTGAAGGTCTAAAGTTTAAATTGACCTTGTCCGGAGCATAACTTCTACATTTATCGATGGATTTCAAAAAAACTTCTCACGCTTGTTCTCCTTAACAAGTACTAGTGTCATGCGAAAAGTTTGTTTCGATATGCCCAAGGTCAAGGTCACAGTTGAAGGTCAAATGTTTAAATTGACTGTTCAACCCAGTTTTACATCCTGCTCAGCAGAATTGTGATATGAAGATACAGTTTTGGTTTTTGAAAAGACTCATCCAAAGAACTATGCCAGAGAATATTGAGGCTGCAACCTACCCTTCAACTATAGTCCAGTGTGATAATATTCGATCCAATTTGTTCCTGTCTCATAGAGGAAGTCCATCAAAGTAATTATTATTGCTATATTTCTCACTCTCATTCCTGAGTATAAGTAACCCTCAGTTAAAAGATTGAGGAAAACGCTGAATAAAAAGAAGTTAATGCTCAAAACCAGCATTCTCTTCTTTTTCTCACAAAGTTTTCTACCATATGCAATACAAACCATATAATTTATTGTCTGCATATTGCTTTCAACTTGGACCAGTCCTCAATTTTGTTATCAGGTATAAATAATCTTTTATCTGCTTGGCTATATATATAACAAACCTTCTTAACCCTATCTAAGCTGTTATCCAAAACAACAATTTTCTGTAATACCTATTGATTCACTCATATGACATATCTGTGACCAATACCATTTAGCGGGGGCATCCATGTCTCTGACACACCTATTTCTAGTTTTGTATTATATTATTCTTTTTGTTAAATACGGATAAAAGCCACAAAATACTTTTTCTCTGCAAGTTAAAGAAACTGGACAATGACTTGCAGTAAAAAGGTGCAATTTTGATATTTTAGAAAAATAAAAGATGGTCATTTTACAGTTGGTTACTCCATCTGTTTATATGAAAGTAAATATGACCTTATTGTACTCATTTGAATACAACCCCAAATAATGGATGCATGGTATTGATCTTGTGATATTTCTACAAACCTTTGCAAAATTTTGGGGCAAAATTTTAAAATACCTCAAGAAACTGTGTTTACTTATCCCATTAAAGAAATACCATCAAAATGATTTTTTTTACACTCTTCTACCTTATTTATTGATGGTCTGCCAGCTATTGTTTTACTTCATTTGGTGATTAAATGTTTAAAAATATTTGGTCTGATTATGAAAGTCAGAATAGCCCCCTTTAACATGTTTTATTTACAATTTGCAGGAAAATCTTGGTAAGACAGAGGATTACATGAGAGGGCAGGATGTCCTGGATGTGTGGTTTGATAGTGGATCCTCTTGGGCTGCAGTCTTGGGTATAAATCTATTTGAGGAAGTTTGTCTGATATATGATTGAAAATTT
Organism: Hippopus hippopus; assembly: GCA_946811185.2. Taxonomy (NCBI): domain Eukaryota; kingdom Metazoa; phylum Mollusca; class Bivalvia; order Cardiida; family Cardiidae; genus Hippopus; species Hippopus hippopus. The sequence continues at coordinate 40,417,768 of OX328097.1, forward strand.
TGCAGTATGGTTTAGACAACCAGATGATTTTACAGTGTTCCTCAACTAATAACAGCACAAATACTTGTGAAATTATTAGCGCTACTGACTGAAGGCCAGTGAGCTTATGTCATGGCCCTGTGATGTTTCAATTCAGTGTGTGTGTGCTTTAACTTTTATTTCAAACTTCTCCTATCAAATTTTGAGGAAACTTCACAGAAGTGATCCTGTCATGGCCCTCTTCAGCATTTCTTCTGGAACTTAATATCTGTGAAAACTCTGGTTGCCATGGCAACAAAACAAAAAAAAAAATACTGAAAATCTTTCAGAATCTTCTTGTCAGAAACCCTAAGGCCTATGGCTGCCAAATTTTGCATGTAGCTTTATCTAATAGATCTTTACAAAAAGTCTTCAAAGTATAGCCGTGTAGTCAGAATTTGCCCCACCCTAGGGGTCACAACTTTCACATGGACTTACATTGTGAAAACTGTAAAATCTCTTTGTACCTAATCATAAAGCATAGAACTACCAATTTGGCATTTAGCTTTATCTAGTGGAGCCCTTCTAAGATTATTCAAATTCTAACCATGGAAGTCAAAATTAACCTTGACCCAGGGGTCACAAGTTATACACAGGCTTATATAGTTTATATACTCTTGTTCCATATCATATGGCATAGGGCTACCAAATTTGGTATGCAGCTTCATCTAGTAGACCTCTGCCAAGAATTATAGCATTGAGGTTAAAGCTGGACCTGCTTGGGTTGTTATAAGTTTTATGTTTGCTTATGTTTGCTTATATACTCAAAACTGAAAAAAATCTTACGTTTCAAACCAATAGATGTACGTCTATGAAAGTCTGCATATAGCTTCATCTAGTGTAACAGTAGTAACATTATTTAAACTATGCCCCTGGGATTAACCCTGGGTGTGAGGTGTTTTACAAAGGCTTATGTAGTGAAAACTTTAAAGATCTCCTTTAAGTACATGAAGTGAATTACTTCAAAAGCTTACTGCTGATCAAAGGAAATAACCCCTGTTCACTCATTACAGATATATGCAGTTTATTACCATTTACTTCCCTTGATAATCAAACTGCATTATCACATGATTGGTATTGGGTATTCATATTTTATGGATAGAAAAAAGTTTTGTTTGCAGTGATTGTGATATATTTTGATGATAATTGGTATGCTCAGATGACTTGAATATTTCATAAGAAATAAGGTTTGTATCATTCAGTTTTTTGTTCTAGAACTTAACAGTTAATGTCATTTAAAAGATGTTCTCTGCTACTGAAAATATGAAACCTTCTTGTCAAGGCACCCTTTGTTAAATTTCATTGATATTTGGTATGAATGATACTTGACATTACTTGACTTCACTGACATTATCTTTCCATTTCAAAAAGATATGACTTTTTTGGTGGGCTAGGCTATTTCCTTTATGAAAATCTATTGCCATAAAGACTTCTTATGATTTAATGTCTCTTGTCGCTGCCAGTTAAGTACATCATACATTCAAAAGGCAGTGGAGCAATACGGGGCCATCATGGCCCTCTTATTTGTCATTCTCACTGTAGACAGCTTTTGAAAACATTGCAAGAAAAGGAGCAACAGCTTTTTAACAAGTAACTCCTCAATTTCCCACTATTTGTTTTCAATATCAGTAGAAAATGACATTTTCTTTCTTCAAATGTATGTTTGTCAGGCTATAACTTGAAACTTTTGTTCTTTGTGAGATTTTTAACAAATTATAGCAGGTCTAAATGTGTGATATTGATATATTACATTTGGTATCAGCAGGTCAAATTAAATGCCTTGAAATCTATAGGAACAATAAAATTTTTCTGTGATTTCAAAACTATTTCTGTGGACCAGAACAAAGCTAAAGAATTACTGAGTTTTATATGTTTCAGGAGCAGGAAACCAAGCTGATATTTACATGGAAGGGTTAGATCAGTTTGGAGGCTGGTTCCAGACATCACTTCTTACATCGGCTGCTGTACAGGATAAAGCCCCATACAAGTATGATGTCAGTTTTTTTTAATTGTGTTGATATCTTTAACAGCTGTTTCATTACAATCAATTGGCATGTTACAGAAGAGGCCTTTTTCTACTGAATCAATACTTTTATGAGTGGGACTTACAAAATAGAGAATTTTCCATTTTGAATGAAAAATATGGAAAACAATTCTTGAAAACAGGAGCAGTTGCTTGTTACTGGCAATTGCTCCTATTCTTCATAATGTGTTTTATAAATAATCTATCAATGGTGTGTGAAAAGTCAATTGTTAATGTACTGAGGCATCATGGAAAATTTGTAGGTTAGTTTACACCATTGATATCTTCTTTTGCCACAATATTTTCAGTGGCCTAGTCTAAGACAAAATAAAGTTTCATCAAGAAGTAATTGGTCAAAGGAGAAAAAAAATAATTGCAGAAGTCAATATTGAGCAGATTTTATGCAATTCTGAATACTCTGTCTTGATCATTTTTTTTTTTTTTTTCACATAAATTCCAGAAAGCTGGTTGTTCATGGTTTCACCACAGATGAAGATGGAAAAAAGATGTCTAAGTCTATTGGGAATGTGGTAGATCCTGACATTGTTATAAATGGTGGAAAGGTAACCAGTGGGCAGAAATGACTGTGTTGCTTTCAATTCATTAGTATTCAGGCTTTATTGCCTTTCCTGTTTTTGTGGAGGTTAACTATATCATTTTCATGTAAAATTAAAATATTATTTCATGGAGTGAAACTTGATTTTGTCATCAGTGGCAAAGAAAATTTTTAATCAACTCAGGTCAGCTTGCACAGTCCTTGCAGGCTGACCTGCATCTATTCTTTTTGCTATCGATAAATTTTCTGCATATCAGTGGACTGTTCTATCCCATAATTCAGCTTTTCTCTTTTAGACGAAATAGATTTTAAGGATCCATAATTACGTGAATACTTTCTTGGCATAATACATCACTGAGATACATTTAACCCCTTTTTGCCAGAGTGCTGCTCAATCATAAAGCTACATTTACCTTTTTTTTACTCATCATTAGCTCATAAAAGTAATTAGAAATCAAAATTTCATTAAATTGTATTATTGAAAAACTGAAATTTAATTCTTTGTCCAAGTTTATCCAAAAAGGAAGGGGGGGGGGGGAACACCAAGTATGTAATGCTTTTATGCACATTGTGACATGAGGGTTTTCTAAGCTTGGCTGTTTGAACTCTGACAGAAAAGAATCTTTGTCAAAGGATTTAAGAATTTGGTGCATTTTGGAAGTTTCTAAATTTTTTTTAGCTTTTTTTCTTGATTAGTTTAAACTGGTTTTCCTCAGTTCAGTAACTTCCGTTGGAGTGATTTATGTCTTCAAAGGCCTCTTGCTTTAGTGATATGATTGTATAATATAATGAAGTTTGATACAATTTTTAATTGCTGGTTTGATTTAGATATACATGATTTATTTAGATATATGTTTTTTTAAAAATGAAAAACATTACATTTTTTTCAGAATAAACAGAAGAATCCTGCTTTTGGTGCAGATGTACTTAGATGGTGGGCAGCCATGTCTTGCCTCCAGACAGTTACAACCATTGGTCCCCAAAAACTTAGTTTTATATTTGAAGACATTTTTGAGGTATTCCCAATTACAGCAAATTGTTTGCTGGGATATGTATTCAACAATATTTGTTGAATATTTTCGGCTGTTTTAAATCATTCCCATCCTTGCAGCAGAGAAATTGATGCATATTTCTGTAAGACAGGATAATTAACATAAAGTAAGGTTTCATTAATTAATACATCTGAAAACAATGCCACCAAAGGGGTGAAAAATAATCATAAGGAACAGTTTATCCTGCCATTATGTATATGAAAATTGTCAGCTACAATTTCAAAAATGCATTTAAAATTAGTAATGTTCTAAGAAAGGTTATGCTCATATTTATGTCACTGACTTATTACAACACAACAGAAGTTGGTTTTTTTTGTTCCTGCAGAACCTAGTCTTTGAAAGTAGTGTGAGAAAAGGAGCAATGGATTGTTGAAAGAAATTGATCTTTTTTCACTATGATTTTCTGCTGATTTCCTGTTGCAACAGTTTTCGGAAGGTAATGTATAAAAGTGTGTTGGTACAGGGTTTTTCTAATATTGTGGTGTTGGAGGTAATGATAAGATCGCTTTCTGTTGACAGATGCGTAAAATGTTGAGATTTCTGTTGGGGAACATAAGTGTGAAGAATGCTGAAGACTTGGTTGAATACAGAGAACTGTGGCCTCAAGACAAATACATGTTATATAATCTCTATCACCTTGCACAAAAAGTAAGTCAGTTTCTCCAAATTTATACATAGAACAGTATAACATGTATATAACATTGTATACAGACAGTATAAGCTGTCTGAGTGCATAAAGGTATATATAAGTGTATGTAAGGTGACTTACATATTTTCACAAACCATTCTCTCTTTTACTGTGTTTCTATTAGCAGTCTAGTTGTGGAATGGACTGAGTCAGGAAAAAAAGACTTAAACACATATATGCTGCATGATGTTTTGTCTAGAATGTCTCAGAAAATACCAGAAAGTTGGGATCCAAAATCAGACTCTACAGTCTATGCAGCCCGACCTTTACCTGCACTGTTTGCAAAATCAGGTAAAGTATTGCCTATCAGAGAGATTTACATGAAGGATTTAGCAAATTGGTCAAGATTAAGTCTGTACTCATGTTTTGCATGTGTCAGATAGGATGTTCAAAAGAAAACTAAAAATTTTTGTAAAAATAATTTTCAATTTGGTTTTATTTCAGATTACCCATTACTATGAAAACTTTGCCTATACTCAAGTTTTACAAACTGTGGACAAATTTTGTAAAAATGAAATTTCTAGATTCTATTCAACCATAGTAAAAGACAGGTAAGTTGAGGATGTTATTAAAAGTACAGTATGTTGTATGTGAAGCCTTGGTGACAGAAAGAGAAGTTGATCATTACCAGCAGTTTCTGCTTTTACAACAACATTTTTATAATGTGGTCCTCTCCAAGATTTACAAAAAAGTTGTCTATATATGGTTACTTTTTAGTTCATGAGATATATCCTACATGAAGTTGTGCAATTATGTTTTAATGTTTTCTCAAATGGACTGATTAGGCTCAGTGGTTAACCCTTTACCATGGGAACTTGAGCACCTGAAATTTTCATCATGATTAGTGGACTTAAGCAGTAGTTATGGCCCTTTGAACTTCTTACTTGATTGATTGACAAGGCAACCCATGGGGCTGTATTCTGGCAAGGCAACCCATGGGGTAGTAATCATTGGCTTGCAATTAATTTAGTCAAGAATCCAGGTTTGATTCCCAACTAGTGCAGCTAGTCACATGTGAATATCCTTGGTAGCTCTGGTAGCTCAGTCGGTAGCGTACAGGACTTGAGAACAGGGGGTTGCTGGTTTGATCCCAGCTCGATCCCAGGCTCAGCCAATATCTTTCCGAGGATTATGATAGTCATTCTGACAGGATTCATTCCTCTCTCACCACTGACCATTGTTTTGACGATGGTTATATGAGGAAGCAGCCAGTGGCTTGTAAAGAATATTGTGCAGAGTACTGGTAAAAGAAACTTGAGGAAAGCATGGATAGGTGCTCTGATTGCTGCAATAGAACTGAAATAATGTTGAAAACAGCATTAAATACCATACAGTCAGTTGATCAAATTTTGGGTAAGGCATCACAGGCCACAGCTGCTGTCAAAGGCTGATGATACTATGGGAAGAAGGGAATACAACTATCTGAGCTATTGCTGTGGTATGACTAAAACACTTCTAAGAGCAGCAGTAAACATCATTCAAAAATAAACAATAATAACAAACTATTTCTTAGTCTGTTTTAGTCTCTAATCATCAAAAGTTTACTACTCATTACATTCTTTACAGATGTTATTGTGATGCTCATACAAGCCTTGGTCGAAGGTCCAGCCTGACAACTCAATACCATCTTCTACATGTAGTGTCAAAAGCTCTTGCACCAATTATACCCCACCTGACTGAAGAGCTGTATCAACATTACCCTCCTAGTAGACGGAAAGATGGTGAACTTTATTTTAACAACCAATGTTTTAAGGACCCTGCGAAAGAGGGCTTTAGAAAACATTGTGGAAAAAGGAGAAAATGCTGGTAACCATCATTTTCTCCTTTTCCCACAATATTTTCTATCTTTTCAAGGACCAATACCATCATTTATGTCATATTTTCTTAGTCACCTGCATTTGATTTAAATTTGAATGAGTCTAAAATTTGATGTGTGGTAAAGAATTAAGCCATCACTGTTCAGGCTTTTTATATGTATGTCCGAAATTAGTACAACTGGCATGAAGGAGAAATGCTTATAAGCAAGGTTAATTGCTTGTTTTATGATAATGGAAAATGTTGCAGAAAGGAGCATTTGCTTATCACAAGGTCTCACCCTTTTTCTCAAAACATTTCCAAAGGCTGTCTTCTCCAGCAGCACAAAAAGTTTTACTTATATGGGAAATAGGCTAAGCTCTGAAAGGAAAACTTTGAAGTATTATTTGAATAAGCCATTGTATATCAAATTCAGAATTACATTTTGTACTGGTCATAATCGAAGCAGCCTCTCAACAGCCAGAGATTACATTTGGCATTAAACCACAAGAATAACTGTCATTTGATGAATGAAAGATAAAATTACAATCAAGTAAAATTGTGAAGGGTTAGATCTTTTCACATATTTAAGTTTTAAGCTGCTTTCCAACAAGCACAATATTACAGTTCATATATACATGTTTATATGTTATCCAAGGTTTGAAGTATTTTTGATATACTTACAGGTGTAGATAGTATATTCAAAGATGGCTGGATTAATTTGCCTGCAGAATGGAATAATGAGGACATTGTTCATACAATCTCTCCCTTATTAGATATAAAGGATCATTTTCTTGATATCATTCATACTGACCCTCCACAACAGCATAATGTGATGATCTATGCAAGCAGTCTTCTTCATGAAAAATTAGAGGTAAGAGCATAATTAGAGAAACCCATAACCATGCAGTTACTACTTAACCCTTTTCCAAATGACAAATTTTAGAAAATTTGCAGACAACAATTCAAATGTGGTACAAACTTCGGAATTTGTTCTCAAAACAGAAACCTTGTGGGAAAAGGAGAAAATGCTGGTTGCCAACATTTTCTCCTTTTTTCCACAATGTTTTCAAAAGCTTTCTTTTTCAGGGTCATTAAATCATGGGATTGTATGGACTTAATACAGCTTCTGACTGCAGAAATATAGGTTCAAAAAGGTTGAGTAGAACTTTTGAGTCGTAGGTTTGAAATCAAATGAAATCCTGTAACAGGCTTTCATATAGTCTAGAAAGCATGTTGATATGGGGCCTCGAAGAAAAGGACATTTTCAGTCTGACAGCCGGATAGACCGAAGTTTCTAAAATTGTCTGGTAAAAAGTTGACCCTTAACTCTTTACCAAACGACAAAATTTTAGACTTGTCCAAATTGAAAGCATTTGCAGACGACAAAATAAACGTGACTCAAAAATTGAAACTTGACTTTAGAAGAGTAGAAAACATTGTGGGAAAAGGAGAAAATGCTGGTTACCAGCATTTTCTCCTTTTCCTACAATGTTTTCAGAAGACTTCTTCCTCTGGGTCGTAAAAACCAGAGATTGTTTGGTAAAGGGTTAAAACACCTTCCAAAACTATAGTTGCTTTTGGGGCTGATACATGTATTTATTATATACCTATATATGATCTTAGTAAAATACTGGTGTTATCCAACTCGCCAATACAACTCAACAGAAATTTTTCCTGTATCAGTCTAGTACTGTTTGTAGAGCATAATTGTGTACACAGACTACATCTATGTATTGACATTCGGGTCTTCTTACAAAATTGCTTACACCTTCGGCCCACATGACGAAGCACAGAAAACTCCATTTTAGTGTATTTATAGCATATTCATCTGTTATTTGTCTGACATCTACTTTTTTCAAAAATCATTTTTATGCAGAACTTTATTTTATCCAATATCAATTCCCATTACATAAACATGTGAGAGTGAGTAACAACCACAGAATACCTTTTCAGTGTTTAAGGAATAGCTTTTAAACTATGGCTGTTGTCTTTTAGCGGCTTGAGGACCCCAAATGCCATTTTAAATACATATTGATCTATGCAGACTTACCGTTATATTGTATATTTATCTGCCTTTCAGAAATATTGGACATGTAATTGAAATGTAGTTCTCTGATTTTTTGGTTATTTGTAAAGATTTTGTGATATTTCTTTACACTTGTTATGGTGCGGTATAATATGAAAAAGGCAAAGCCTCAATACGAGCGACGTGAATGATTTTTTGAACAAATAGATCTACATGGTAATTCAAATGACGAGCTAGATTTTGTAATCATAGGGTTTTGAGTTTGAGTGCCGACTTTGCCAAAAATAATTTTGTTAAAAGTAGAATGCGTTCTTCTTTCATAGATGCATACATAGGAAAGAGGGTGAACGGATTCTCTTAGCGTAATACAGTTCCCCGAAAATTTTGTTAGTCTAGGTTCAGAGTCATGTAACTTTGAAATATTAGTGGTTCACATACTTTTAAAGAATATTTTACGTAGAAATTTCTTCACTGCATGTAGATCTTGATCTTGATTTAGCTAAAAAAAAAGGGGGGCGGGTAAGAAATTCACGATCACATTTTCATATTGCATGTAAAAAGGAGAAGGGGGGGGGTATACACTTTAATAGCTCTATATCATTCCATGGAACACTGCTGTCTTTCTGCAATACCGCCAGTGGCTTTGATAGCCAAAGAATCATATAATGACCGACACATTTTGAAGGGTTTAATTGACCAGTGATTAAGGTCAACTGTATTGTATTGCAGCGACATCTGATCATTCTTGGACCTGATTCACATCTTGATCTTTTCATCTTTGGAGATTTATGATGTTTTGTCACAGTGCGTCCTGTTTACTTTTTCGATTATGATTTTTTTACGGGAATCAGCCAGTAGGTTAGGAAGATCCACATTTTAGGCTGTATATTTGAAATAATGTTGACATCAGCGTCAGATGTCATACAAACAAACGATTCTGCATGGATTGTAAGCACTGGGCTTTTTTTTGTCTACATCCCTTATCAACGAAAAAAATGATTATGTGAGATGGGAGATGAAGAAGATGAAGAAAATTCTCAGACACCTTTGTTTAAATTCAGATAGATCTAGATCTACATCTGGCATGCTGAGGAAAATTTCATTCAGTATCCGGATGATTAGAGATACAATGTCATATGTATGGGTTGAAACAGATGACTTGTAGACCTATTGATGAGGACCGTCTCTGCTTTCCTACACGTTCATCGTTGAAATGGTGATAAGTACAGAGAAAGGAATGAATTTTGTTGCAATGACTAGATCTATCATCAATCCTAGGAATGGAATTTGCTGAGTTATCGGATAGATATCTAGCTTATGGATAAAAGAGAAGGAAAAAAACATTTAAAGACCTATCAAAAAGCTTTCATAACATTTGAATAAATATAGATCTATTTGAGACATGTGCTGGCAGAAGGGGGTTTAAATGCATCTCCGTGATGCATTATACTAAGCAATCACATAGACTCTATAGATCCATAATACCCATGTTGTATGATAACAGACTGAATCACGAGGCATGCATACTGGTCCTTTGACATGCAGAATTATTGATCAATTATAGCAAAAACTTTTGACCTAGGTCAGCTTGCATGGACTGTACATGTTGAGCTGGGTAGATAGTTTCTGCAGATGCAATAAGACCCCTTTTCACAGATCATTGCTCATTAATTATGGGAAAAATCCCTAAAAACTTAAATCCAGCTTTCTCTTTAAATGATATTTTGAAACAGTCAAAAAGCTAGTTTTTCTTCGACACAATATTTTCCGCGAAAAAACGGCTTGTGCATGACGTAAAAATAGTATGGTTAATGATGTCATCATTTTCTGGCATATATCATTGTGTATATTTACGCAAAAAATAGACGCTGAGAGTAAGTAGGAAATTAGATAATCTTTACTCAATAACCTGACGATGATATTTAGGAACCATGCGATCGGTAGATAATTTATGTCATTTTTGACCAATCAAGTGAATGTGTGAAAGATTGTGATACGTGTGATGCTGTGCGATCAACCGGAAGACACACAAAATTTAGTCATCCCCTTCTAGATTTAGACTAAAACCCAGAACGAAGTCGGATTCTTATTTTCAAAAATCTAGAATGGTGTTACCGCAAAACAAGCTTTGCTCGTTACGGGCTTTGCCTGTAACTCGCTGTCGCTTGTTATAATGAAAGGAATATTACAAGTCTGCATTTCTGCGTGGTTGGATCATGTCTCGTTGCACATGTAAAGAGGTGCGCATCGGGTTTGAGATGATCTGACCATGCAGAAACGCAGACTGTCGTAATATTCCATATACATGTATATCAAGATCAGACTGCACAAAACTTTCAGTCGGATCTTGGATCTAAACTGTCTACTTTGCAGAGTCATTGCAAACATAAGCAACCTTGAACTTGCAATTGTGTGGTTTTTATTTGTAGACTGAAAATATATTTCTAATGTATTTATTTGGTGCTGTAAGATTTAAAGGTATGTTAAATGTGGTTATTTCACAGGAACTCCAAGATGATGTGACATCTACTGACTCTGCCCTGTGTGAAATGTTACAGGCTGCCAGTACAACTCTGATAGATAAACTTCCCTCAGAGATAACTGAAGAGGTGCTGATAGTTGATGGTATATGTCAGGTACATTTGAAAGGTCAGTACTGATGAATATTTGAAAAAGTTGGGAAACTTGAGCCATGTTTTAATTCTTTATCTCCAGTAGACTTTTTAACACCCCCCCCCCCCCACTTGCCTCAAAGCCAAGAGGGGATTATAGGAATGGCCTTCGTCTGTCCATCTGTCTGTCTGCCCATCTGTCCGTCCTTAACACTTTCCCATCTATTCCATATATCCTGAACCCTTTGAAAGATTTTCATTAAACTTTGGTCAAATGTTCATCTCAATGAGACAGTGTGCAGAACCCATGACTCAACTATGCAGACTCAAGGTCAAGGTCACAGTTAAAGGTCACGGCATTTAGCCTTTAATTTTGTGTCTGTTCCATATCTCCTTTACCCATAAAAGGATTTTCATTAAACTAGATCTTCATTTCACTGAGATAATGTGTAGAATCCATGACTCAACCATGCAGACTAAAGGTTAAGGTTACATGTGAAGGTCATGGATTTGAGCCTTCAGTTTTATGTCTGCTCTATATCTCTTTTATCCCTGGTAGGATTTTCTTTAAACTCTGGTCAAATATTTGCCTCAGTGAGATGATGTGCAGAATCCTTAATTCAACCATGCATACTCAAAGTCAAGGTGACAGCTGACAGGTCACATTTGAAGGTTACAAGTTTGAGGCTGTACTTTTATGTTTGCTCAATATGGCCTTTACCCCTGGAAGGATTTTCTTAAAATTTCGGTGAAATGTTTGGCTCAGTGAGAGAATGTGCAGAACTCACAACAAAATGCTGGTTCAATGTCTAGGTCACAATTTTAGGTCATGAGTTTGAACCTTTGATTTCCTGTCTACTCCATATGTCCTTTACACCTGGAAGGATTTTCACTATACTTTAGTCAATTGTTCACCTCAGTGAGACTGTATGCAGAGCATATGTTTCAACCATGCTAATTCAAGGTCAAGGTCACATCTGAAGGTCAATAGTTTGAGCCTTTGACTTCATTTTTGTACAATATCTTTACCTCATAAGGATTTACATTATTTTTCTTATAACTTTGGTAAGATGTTTTCTTTGGTGAGAAGATGTACAAAACTCATGTCTCTGCTATGCTGGCTAAGGTCAAGTCATAAATTGAACCTTGGACTTCATATCAAGCCTGGAAAAGGATATTCATTTAAATCTGCTAATATACTGACCTAAGTAAAGGAAATTGTGCAGAACACATATGGATCCATGGCCCTTCACATGACACTTTTTTAGCTCACCTGAGCACGAAGTGCTCATGGGGAGCTATTATGATCGTCCTGTGTCTGGCGTCCATCGTCCGTCGTGCGGCGTGTGTCATGCGTCGTCAACTTTTCACCTTGTGTACGCTCTAGAGGCCACATTTTCAGTCCGATACTCATGAAACTTGGTCAGAATGTTTGTCTCAATAAAATATTGGACGAGTTTGAAAATGGGTCATGTCGGGTCAAAAACTAGGTCACTAGGTCAAATCTTAGAAAAATCTTGTGTACGCTCTAGAGGCCACATTTTCTGTCCAATACTCCTGAAAGTTGGTCAGAATGTTTGCCTTGATGATATCTCGGACGAGTTCGAAAATGGGTCATGTCGGGTCAAAAACTAGGTCACTAGGTCAAATCTTAGAAAAACCTTGTGTATGCTCTAGAGGCCACATTTTCTGTCCAACACTCCTGAAAGTTGGTCAGAATGTTTGTCTTGATGATATCTTGGACGACTTTGAAAATGGGTCATGTCGGGTCAAAAACTAGGTCACTAGGTCAAATCTCAGAAAAACCTTGTGTACGCTCTAGAGGCCACATTTTCAGTCCAACACTCTTGGAAGTTGGTGAGAATGTTTGTCTTGATGATATCTCGGACGAGTTTGAAAATGGGTCATATCTGGTCAAAAACTAGGTCACTAGGTCAAATCTCAGAAAAACCTTGTGTACGCTCTGGAGGCCACATTTTCAGTCTAAAACTCTTGAAAGTTAGTCAGAATGTTTGTCTTGATGATATCTCGGATGAGTTCAAAAATAGGTTATGTGGGGTCAAAAACTAGGTCATTTGGTCAAATCTTAGAAAAACCTTGTGTACGCTTTGGAGGCGACATTTATAATCCAAAACTCCTGAAAGTTGGTCAGAATGTTTGTCTTGATGATATCTCAGATGAGTTTGAAAATGGGTCATGTCGGGTCAAAAACTAGGTCACTAGGTCAAATCTTAGAAAAACCTTGTCTACGCTCCAGAAACCACATTTTCTGTCAAGAACTCTTGAAACTTGGTCAGAATGTTTGTCTTGATAATAGCTCAGGTGAGTTTGATAATGGGTCACGTGGGGTCAAAAACTAGGTCACTAGGTCAAATCTTAGAAAAACCTTGTGTACGCTCTGGAGGACACATTTTCAGTCCGATACTCCTGAAACTTGGTCAGAATGTTTGTCTTGATGAGACCTTGAATGAGTTTAAATTTGGGTCATATGGGGTCAAAAACTAGGTCACTGGGTCAAAAATTGGAAAAACCTTGTGTATGCTCTAGAGGCCACATTTTCAGTCTGATACTCTTTAAACTTGGTCAGAATGTTTGTTTTGGTGATGTCTCAAAAGAGTTTGATAATGGGTAATGTCGCGTCAAAAACTAGGTCATTTGGTCAAATCTTAGAAAAACCTTTTGTATGCTCTAGAGGCCACATTTTCAGTCCAATACTCATGAAACTTGGTCAGAGTGTTTGTCTTAGTGATATCTCAAAAGTGTTTGATAATGGGTAATGTCTGATCAAAAACTAGGTCACTAGGCCAAATCTTAGAAAAACCTTGTGTATGCTGTAGAGGCCACATTTTTAGTCCAAAAGTCTTAAAAGTTGGTCAGAATGTTTGTCTTGATAATATCTTGAAAGAGTTCGAAAATGGTAAATGTTGGATCAAAAACTAGGTCACTAGGTCAAATCTTAGAAAACCTTGTTTACTTTCTAGAGGCCTCATTTTTAATGCAATACTCATGAAACTTGGTCAGAATGTTGGTCTTGCACCAGTTTGCAAGTGGGTCATTTCGGGTCAATAACTCATGAAAATCTTGGTAGAATGTTTGTCATAATATCTCAAAAGAGATTGAAAATGGGTCATGTTTGGTCAAATGACTCAGGTGAGCGATTTCAGGACCATCATGGCCCTCTTGTTTATGCAAATATTATATTACTGTTCCCTTCATTTTCTTAAATTTGTCTGCTGCAAAGCATTAATGTCATTTACAGGGAAAGGGTTTAACTGACTTTTCCTCTTAAAAACTAAAGATATTGGTGGATGGATGGCTTGGTGTTTTTATGTCTGTCAACAATATTTCAGTCATGATATGATGATGGAAGGGTAATTATAAAAGGCTTAGTGCAATGAAGTGCTGTTCAGGTTCAGCAGAAAATCAAAATCTGTGATCAAAAGTTGGGAGCATAATCGCTTGGCCATCTGGTATCTTCTACAACCAAAGGTGCCACCAGTCTGACTGACTGTCATTCTGTGGTAGTGGATAGAGCTGTCCTTCAGACTACCTTCTTGTTTCATTTTGCAGTATACGATTTTTTTAAACTTGGTGGCAGAAAGAAAAGTTGCATTTAATAAGCAGTTTCTCTCTTTGCAATAAAGTTTCACATCTATTTGATATATCATACCTTGCTTTGTGTTTATAAACTCAAATTTACAAAAATGATTTCAAAGCCATCAGCTACTGTATTTCCGAATGTGATAACTAAAAAGGTACATATTGGTGATAGAATTTATAAGGTCCAGAAAGGTTTGAATCACTGAATCAGTTTGAAAGTTCAGAAATGTGTGCAGTGTTATCCTACTGCAGACAGCCTGTTACTTCTTATCCCAGAATACATTTGGGAATGTGGAGGCAAAAGGGGAAATTCCTTCTTGCTCTAAAACTACATATTCTTTTCTGTTGGACTTTGACCTACATTTTTCACAAAAGCACCAAATACATGTAGTGCTGTAAGCATGGTACTTGCTCAAAGAAGCAATGAAACAAACTTACAGATTTGATACTCCAAGTACAATGATTATATTGAATATGGTATCAATCACCAAACAAACTTGTGTGAACCTAACTTGAAAGATAAAAGTGGCTTTTCCTTCCCTGGTGTAGAAATTGAACCAAAATTAACCTTTACCCAAATAATCCTGTGTTTTGGCAACACTTAGGAAACAGGCTATTTAATATTGTGGGAAAAGGAGAAAATGCTGCTATCCAGCATTTTCACCATATACCATGTTTTGTTTTCCCTTTTAAAGACATAAACAACCATCCTAGCCACAATTTAATATGTTAACTGGGTATGTTTTCAATTTGGAGGAGTCTAGAATTTTGTCATGTGGGAAAGCTTTAACCAATTTTTCCTTGTGAAGAAAGTGAACTAAAATTAACCAGCCAGATTCAACAACTGTGAATGAACTAACTATCTATTTATTTACAGATGGATATAAGAATCCAGAAAAGTATGTGATTGTAATATCAGATACAGACAAGTTTGTATGTGGACGCTGCCGTCGATATATGGCCAGCATGGCCAATAGCCCATGTGATAGGTGTTTAAGTGTCATGTCAGATGGTTGGGAATAGACATCACAGTTTGTACTGCTTTTGTACAAGAGATCAATTTTTTGTCTAAGCTGGGATTTTTTTTTAATAATTACATTCGGGTAGAACTTAACTTTTACCAGACCACAAATTTTTAGACTTGTTCAAATTTTGAAACATTTGCAAGCAACAAATTAAATGTGACGTAAGTCTTGAGATTTGTTCAGGAAGGGGTAGAAAACATAGTGGGAAAAAGAGAAAATGCTGGTTACCATCATTTTCTCTTTTACAATATCTTTAAAAACTGCTAACCTCAGAGTTTTTCAAACATAAGATTATGTGGGAAAATGTTCATACGAGTTTTTGTGATACCACTGTTTATTAATTGCAGGTTATACATGCTTCCAAGAAACTATGAGCATATTTTGACTGGTTTCCATTTTATTGTTTATATGGAATTATGATATTTCCATTGCTTTTGACAATGTTTAACTCTTTACCAGATGATCCCGAGTTTAAATGACCCTGATAAAGAGAGCTTCTGAAAACAGCATGGGAAAAGAAGAAATTCCTGGTAACCAGCATTTTCTCCTTTTACCACAGTGTTTTGGCTTAGTAAAGACAAATCCCATTTTTTGAGTGATGTTTAATCTATTATCTGCAAATACTTTACATTTAGACAGTCTAAATTTTAATCTTCTGGTAAAGAGTTGAAACAAGGCTACTACTATAGATCAGGACAATCAAAGGAGTGAGTCGTTGCTGAAGAAGGCACATACTCCTGTTCTTTCTGTAAAAAAAGCACTGTATTACATCTAAACACAACAGCAAAACCCATTAGATTGAGGTGATAAATAAAATAGCACATCTGAATTAAAATTAATAGTTTTATGTTCATGCTTTTTATTTTTCCCTACCCAATTGATAAGTGGAAATGGCAAATTTGCCTTTCTCTTGTTGTATAAGACAATACAAAATTTGGATTTGTAACAGTGTACTGGTCAACAAATGGCTTTGTGCCTCTAGAGGCCAATTTCTAAAATATTATAGAAGAGGGAGAAATCATTTTGATTTTGACAATCAATTTCTTTTTGTGTCATAATGATGGATGTGATTAGCATTAAATCTGAACTCATGTTGATTGTCAATATTTAACCCTTTCCCAAACGACAAACTTTAAGACTTTCATAAATTCAAAGCATCTGCAGACAACAATTTTGATATTCTATACAAATGAGCAAAAGTTCTCTGATGGTCTACAAAACACTGTGAGAAATGGAGAAACCAGCATTTTCTCAAATTCCTCATGGTTGTTAAACCACAGGACTGTGTGGTAAAGGATTAATAAAGATACTCAGACTCTTATCTGTCACAAATTTCTGATAAATGAACTCCTAGCAAGTGACAGGTGATTATAGTGGGTGGTTTCACAGACAATGTACATCAGTTGCACAGCCTGATCTTAGGATCTTTAATGCACAAGTAATAATTTTACATCCCTGAGATGTTTTCATCAAAGCAGCCTCAGACGTAAAATGTGTGGATTTTCCAAACGGACTAAAAATGTCCACTTTATTTATTTGTCAATGGATTAAAACCAACAAGACCAGAATTCAATTTCCTGCCAAGCCAGTGCAGAGGACTATCTCGAGACAAAGCAAATTTTCCAAATACAGTGGATATAGACTCTTCAGACATGCTTTAGCTCTGCTTCAATTGTTAACTCTTTCAGCTCCAAGTATTCGAATTAGGCCTCTGTACAGCTGAAAATACAATTTCCTGCCAAAACCTGTTTACATATAAGGCACTGAAATGGATTATGTGAATTATTTGCTGGCATAGACATCACAGAAGCTGTAGTTCTGATTAGTCTCCAATATCAGTCTTATGTTTATCTACAGTGTGTGTAAAACATTCTATATTGTGTTCGGGAATCTATGGCCTTAGATTATTAACACTTTATTGTGCTTGTTCACATCTCATCTCATAAACATGTAAATACGGATCACAAAGTAGCTATGAAATGGTTGAAATACATTGTAATGTTGAACAACTTTGTAAAACATCAAATAAGATGTCACAAAGAAGTGACTGATGCACCTGAAAATAGTAACCTTTTCCTCTGATCATATGATCATTGACTGTGGACACAACACTTACAAACACTTCTGACCTGTCCTTGACCTTGATCTATGGATAAGTTTCTTGAGCCTAACACATTGTTTATATATGTATTATGCCACAGATTAAGGATTACATAAATTAGGTAACTCCTAAATAATAATTTATAATGTCTGACTTTTACCTACTTACTTCTTTTTGAAAGTGATAACTAATATAAGACTATAAGTAAAGTACATGTATTATGGGTTTCAAGCCTATTTCTTTATAGATAAAAGACAGTCATCCTGTTTGGTGATTAAGAAGCTTAGCAAGCTATTTGATCTTGCAGTGAAAGAGAAAATTATTCTTTCTTCTGCTTTTTTCTTTAAAAGTGATCAGACAGTCTAAAAGCCTGGGTTGATTTTGCAGAATTTGAAGAATTCACACTTGCATTTCAACAGTAATCTTAGATTAGGATAAATTATTTTGCCTTTTGTGACCAATTAATTAATCTAACAATGTTTTTACAACAATCACCC
Source organism: Hippopus hippopus (assembly GCA_946811185.2). Lineage (NCBI taxonomy): Eukaryota > Metazoa > Mollusca > Bivalvia > Cardiida > Cardiidae > Hippopus > Hippopus hippopus. Next base: position 40,435,763 of record OX328097.1, read on the forward strand.
TGGTATGTAAAATGTGATAAACACGTTTTCAGCCTGGATAAGTGGAAGGGGTATAAATGTGGTTGGAAAACTAACTTCTACCAATGGGTTCGATCCTCACGGCTGGCCATCTAAAATTACTAATAGTCTTTCGGATGAGACGTTAAACCGAGGTCCCGTGTGACGGTGCTATACACCGAGCACGTTAAAGAACCAGGCGAAACTTAGGATGGGTTTCGTCCTGTATCCGTACTATCCCCTGTAACAATACTAACAGCCTTCAGGGGGCGTTGCCCATATGGGAAACCGGTGGCGACGATAAATAAACACAAATTCAAATTCAATCAAACTTCTACCAATCCATGTTTTTGAAATAAAGAAGATTGTGTAGAACCAACCACTACTGTCTCTTTCTAACTATTTCCAGGTATGTACATTTATTATTTTCTTTTTTTGTTTTTGTTTTTTTTGTTTTACCTATGTTTACACAGCTGACCAATATCAGAATTATTATACACACTATAAAATTTCAACTGTGTTTTTTCTCTCGGGCAGTAGAGATGTATCTTTAACAATTCTGCGAAGTTGTACTGAAATGAATTCATAATGAAAAAAAAGGAAGAGGGTGGACACAAACGCTTCCACCCAAAAACATATTTGACCTTGCTGTGACCTTGACCTTTAGCCTATTGACATGACTTGTGCAAGATACATTGTGTTGATGTGTTAACATTTTGTGCAAAGTTATTTTGATATTCAGTCAAAGCGAAAAAAGTAACGGCGCGGCCATAACCTTGACCTAAAGACATGGTTCTTGCGTCCAACACATTGTCTTTATGCGGTTGACCATTCTGTGCAGTTACATGTAAATCGAAATTTATTTATAATTAAAAAAGTAACAGACCGGACACCAACATAACCCTCCAAAATTTCTCTTTTTAATGATACTGGACCTTGCCATGATCTTGAGCTTTGACCTACTGACATGGTTCTTAGGCACTACACATCATTTATATGTGTTTGACAATTCTACAGTTACACTGGAATTCATCCATTACTAAACAAGAGGGCCATGATGGCCCTGTATCGCTCCACTGGCTAATAACTAAAAACACTACAAGCCAAAGATTACAATACTTGGGCAATAGATTTCAAACCAGAAGACATACAAAATTTTTTCTATAAAATCCTACGAGAAAGTTATGACCCCAGGGCAAAGCCGTTTTTGACCACAAAGCTATAATTACATGAATCCTGGTGTACGTCCACAAGATAAAGCCCCATATCAAATATAGGTCTAGAATGTGTGGTTATAAACTAGACGATTTTCCAAATTTCCCCAATAAAAGGCCCTGTAAAACATGAGACCCCTGAGACAGGGCTACATTTAGTAGCCCTAGGTCTTATGGTTAGTAACAAGAAGATTTATAAAGTTTTCACTATAAAAGCCAATGTAAAACGTGTGACCCCTGGTGTGGGGACAAACTTGACCCCAAGGCTTGGTAGAGGTCCACTAGATCAAGCTACACGCAAAATTTGGTAGCTCTAGGCCTTATGGCTAGGTACAAGTAAATTTTTAAAGTTTTCCTAATACAAGCCCATGTAAAACTTATGACCCCCAGGGTGAGGCCAAATTTGACCCCAAGGTTATACTTTGGGCACCCTTGATAGACACCCACTAGATAAAGCTACATGCAAAATTTGATAGCCCTAGGCCTTATGGCTAGGTACGTGAAGATTTTTAAAGTTTTCCCGCTATAAGCCCATATAAAACTTCTGACCCCCGGGGCGGGGCCAAATTTGACCCCAGGGCTACAATTTGGGCACTCTTGGTAGAGGTCCACTAGATAAAGCTACATGCCAAATTTGGTAGCCCTAGGCCCTATGGCTAGGTACCAGAAGGATTTTTAAGTTTTCCCTATATAAGCCGATATAAAACTTTTGACCTCCAGGGCAGGGCCAATTTTTAACCCAGAGCTATTATTTGAAGGAACTTGGTAGAGGTCCACTAGATAAAGCTACATGCCAAATTTAGTAGCCCTAGGCCTTATGGTTTCAGACAAAAAGATTTTCAAAGATTTTTAATATTTTTCAGTTTTGTTGCCATGGCAACCAGAGTTTTTGAAGGAATCAAATTCTTTCAAGAAATTCTGAAGAGAACCATGGCAGGAACATTTCTGTGAAGTTTCATCAAAATTTGATAGGTAGTCTCAGAGGAGATGTTTGAAATAAAAGGTAACGCATGCACGCACGGACGGACGCACAACAGACACTGGGCCATGACATAAGCCCGCTGGCCTTTGGCCAGTGGAGCCAAAAAGTTACAGGCTGGAAACAAACACTACCCCCCCCCCATGCATTTGACCTTCTATGACTTTTACCTTTAACTCACTCCTGCACATGACATCATCTTGATGTGGTTATCACTTTTGCAAAGTTATTTTGTAATTAAGTCATTGGGAAAAAAGTTATGCCCCAGACACAAATTGACAAAAATGGCCGTTTGACCTTGTCATGACCTCGACCTTCAACCTTTGGAAATAATTCTTGCTGGCGACACATTGTCTTAATGTGGTAGACAATTCTACACAGTTCTATTGATATTCATTCTAAATGTAAAAGTTACAGGCCGGACACGAACACAAGCATACAAAATTTGACTTTTTATACATAATTGACCTTGCTGTAACCTCGACCTTTTGACATAGTTCTTGTGCGCAACACATCGTTTTATGTGATTAAGAATTCTGTCAAGGTATACTGAAGTTTCTGTATAAATAAAAAAGTTACAGGCTGGACAGAAATTCTATTCCCCCTCCATACACTTGACCTTGCTGTGACATTGACCTTTTAACCTATGGACCTGACTTGTGCATGAAACATCCTCTCACAGTGGTAAACATTTGTGAAGAGTTATTTTGAAATGAGTGGTAGGGAAAATAATTATGGCCTGGACACGAAAACAGACAGACAGACTACTATACAAAAAACTTCATACTCCTGAAAACAAAATTAAAATGAATAAATAAAAACAAAGTACCAATCACATTGATAAATTCATCTCTATTTTATAATGCGTACCACTAATATTTTGATCAAAATCATGTATAATAGCATATCAAAGTAACATGCTGTGATAGAACTAACAAGTTAAATGCTACTTAACCTGTAACTGACAGTGACTTAACTCTTAACCAAATGACAAATTTTGGACTTGTCGAAAGTGAAAACATTAGCAGTTGAAAAATTTGAACTTGTACAAATGAGTTAAATTTCTCATGATATGGTAAACAGGAGGGCCATGATGGCCCTGGATTGCTCACCTGAGTCAATGGGCGAAATTTCACTCTACGTGCAAAATTCAATTTCTGACCAATTGTCAGGTCAATTGAGCTTAAAATGTGGCATCTAGAGCATCCACGAGAGATTTCCGTAAGTTGACCTAGTGACCTACTTTATCACTATACGTGACCCAATTTAAAACTCATCAAAATATTTTTCAAGACAAACATTCTGAACAGTTTTCAAGTTAATTGAAAAATAAATGTGGCCTCTAGAGTGCCCTAAAGGTATTTCTTTAATTTGACCAAGTGACCTAGTTTATGATCCCAGGTGACCCAATTTCAAACTCATCCAATATTTCATCAAGACAAACATTCTGACCAATTTTCAAGTCAACTGAGCAAGAAATGTGGCCTCTACAGTACGCTAAAGGTATTTCTTTAATTTGACCTAGTGACCTAGATTATGACCCCAGATAGCCCAATTTTGAACTCATCTTAGATTTCATCAAGAGAAACATTCTGACCAATTTTCAAGTCAATTGAGCAAGAAATGTGGCCTGTAGAATGCCCTAAAGGTATTTCTTTAATTTGACCTAGTGACCTAGTTTATGATCCCAGGAGACCCAAATCCAAACTCATCCGAGATTTCATCAAGACAAACATTCTGACCAATTTTCAAGTCAACTGAGCAAGAAATTTTGGCCTCTAGAGTGCCCTAAAGGTATTTCTTTAATTTGACCTAGTGACCTAGATTATGACCCCAGGTGACCCAATTTTGAACTCATCTTGGATTTCATCAAGAGAAATATTTTAACCAATTTTCAAATCAATTGAACAATAAATGTGGCCTCTAGAGTGCCCTAAAGGTATTTCTTTAATTTGACCTAGTGACCTACTTTATGACCTGAGTTGACCCAAATTCAAACTCATGTAAGATTTTATCAAGACAAACATTCTGACCAATTTTCAAGTCAATTGAGCCAAAAATGTGGCCTCTAGAGTGCCCTAAAGGTATTTCTTTAATTTGACCTAGTGACCTAGTTTATGACCCCAGCTGACCCAAACTCAGATTCATGTGAGATTTTATCAAGACAAACATTCTGACCAATTTTCAAGTCAATTGAGCAAAAAATGTGGCCTCTAGAGTGCCCTAAAGGTATTTCTTTAATTTGACCTAGTGGTCTAGTTTATGATCCCAGGTGACCCAAATCCAAACTCATCCGAGATTTTAATAAGACAAACATTCTGACCAATTTTCAAGTCAATTGGGCAAGAAATGTGGCCTCTAGAGTGCCCTAAAGGTATTTCTTTAATTTGACCAAGTGACCTAGATTATGACCCCAGGTGACCGAATTTTGAACTCATCTTAGATTTCATCAAGAGAAACATTTTAACCAATTTTCAAATCAATTGAACAATAAATGTGGCACCTAGAGTGCCCTAAAGGTATTTCTTTAATTTGACCTAGTGACCTAGTTTATGATCCCAGTTGACCCAAATTCAGACTCATGTGAAATTTTATCAAGACAAACATTCTGACCAATTTTCAAGTCAATTGAGCAGAAAATGTGGCCTCTACAGTGCCCTAAAGGTATTTCTTTAATTTGACCTAGTGACCTAGTTTATGATCCCAGGAGACCCATATCCAAACTCATCCGAGATTTTATCAAGACAAACATTCTGACCAAATTTCAGGTCATTTGAGCAATAAATGTGGCCTCTAGAGTGCCCACAAGGTATTTCTTTAATTTGACCTAGTGACCTAGTTTATGACCCCAGGTGACCCAATTTTGAACTCACTGAACATGTTGTACTCATGTGGGCTAACAAACTTAGAACAGGTTCACTACATACCAAATATCAAAGCTCTACGCCTTCCAGTTTCAGAAAAGAAGACTTTTAAAATTTTCCTTCTTTGTTCCTATGTTCGAAATTGTGACCACCAGGACTGGGCCAGTTTTGACCCCAGAGGCATCATTTGAACAAACTTGGTAGAGGTCCATTAGGAGATGCTACATACCACATATCAAAGCTCTACACCTTCCAGTTTTAGAGAAGAAGAATTTTAAAGTTTTCCTTCTTTGTTCCCATGTTCAAAATTGTGACCCCCGGGGCTGGGCAAGTTTTGACCCCAGGGGCAGCGTATGAACAAACTTGGTAGAGGTCCACTAGGAGATGCTACATACCAAATACCAAAGCTCTATGCCTTCCAGTTTCAGAGAAGAAGAATCTTTAAGTTTTCCTTCTTTCTTCCTATGTTCAAACTTGTGACCCCCAGGGCAGGGCCAGTTTTGACCCCAGCGGGTTTATTTGAACAAACTTGGTAGAGGTCCACTAGGAGATGCTACATACCAAATATCAAAGCTCTACGCCGTCTAGTTTCAGAGGAGAAGATTTTCAAAGATTTTGCATTTTTTTTCCTTTTTGTTGCCATGGCAACCAGAGTTACCGGTGGAATTCAATTCTTTCAACAAACTTTGGTAGAGCTTCACCCAAGGAACATCCCTGCCAAGTTCCATCAAGATTGGCCGTGGTTTAGGAGAAGAAGATGTTTAAAAGAAATTGTTGACGGACGCTGGACATAGGGCGATCACAATAGCTCACCTTGAGCACGTTGTGCTCAGGTGAGCTAAAAATGTTACAGGAAAAGGAAAAATTGCTTCTTTAAAGCAGTTTCTCCTTTCCCCACAATGTTTTCAAAAGGTTTCTTCCTCACGTTCATTGAAACATGGAATTGTTTGGTAAAGGGTTAATTCTTAATCATCTTGAAAACATTATCCAGTCAGCAAATAAAATGAAGATCAGATGACAGGATTTTTGATGTTGGAAAAGGAGTAAATGCTGGTCAATATGTGGAGCAAAGACCTTAAATAGCAAAAGACAGAATGTTTAAACTTGACTCTTAAATAGCCCCTTAATAACTTAAGTTGCATTGGCACCCAGTGCAGCTCAAGATCAGACTGCAAAAAAAAGACTGCACTTCGATCTACAATGTCCGCTTTGCTGAGACTTTCTGAACAAGAGCAACCTTAAAATTTTAATCATTTGGGTCTTCTTTCAAGACTGAAAAATGTCTATTACCTAGTTTTATTCAGCACTTTAAGAGTTTGCTTATTCACATGAGCCATGCTCTGGCCTAAGGGTGTTTGATGCATGTCTGTGAGTGTAATACCAAGCAAGTCATCACATGATCATGGATTCATAAAATCCATACTGTCTAACAATCAACTGGATCTGGAGATAAAATGGTCCTTTGAAAAGCAGAAAAACTTACAAAAAGCAAAAATATTCGACCCATGTCAGCCTGTGCAGAATGTACAGGTTGACGTAAGTCTATACTTTTTGCAGATGTATTAAGCCCCCTTTTCACAGAGCATGACACATGTATTAGTTCAAAGACAGATGACTCTGTTACGATACATCCTTCATACTTTTGTCACATTCAAATGACAACAGGCTGCAAATTAATTTTCTCTAGTCGTCACAATGTACAATTGCTCCTATTTGATAATATATCAGCATTTGCCACCTCAGTAAATACCATGGTATGTCTATAATATTCTCAACATGAAGTGAAAGAAGAACCTTTGGCTGTTTAACTCTATACTAATATTTGGATTTGTCCAAATCAAAATCACATTCAGACGACAAATGTTACTGGAATGGTAGGATTTTTCCTGGAAAGGCTAGAAAACATTGTGGGGAAAAGGACAAAATGCTGCTTACTAGCATTTCCTCCTTTACCCACAATGTTTTCAAAAGCTATGTTCTCCAGATTCGTTAAATATTGGGATTGTGTGATAAAGGAAGGCTTGCTGCATTTCCAATTCTTTTTGCCAGTGTCTATTCAGATGTGAAAATTCTCATTTATTTACGGAATGAAGGAATTCTTTTTGTTTTCATACCTCCATGAAAACAAATTCTCTTTACTGACATTCCTTATAATTTGATATCACAGACAACAAATACGCACAGCAGAGAAAATAAACTTTGCTAGCAATTGAACTTCGGACTCGATGTAAAAACAGAAAGAAAAACATTATGAAATCTCTTATACATATTTGTTTATCCCAATTTGACATCAAAAGTAGTTCCAGCACTGCAGGATTCTTTTTTTCATGGAGCTGTGAATTTTTTTTTTTCAGCCAATCAACTTCCCAACATTGATGAAAACAAGTTATAATGAATTATTCATGTATAAATGTTAAAAAATAAATGTTATAAATATTAATGTATAAAACCTAATATTTGGAGTCTAAAAGACATCACAATATTATTGACAATCAAAAATATTTAAATCAACTGATTGTCAACACTACCATTAAATTATTTAATTTAGTTATATTCTATTCCATTGTTCTATAATGCCCTAATTAATCCTGTGTATGACTTACACATAAAGCATGACTGTAAACTAAGAGCCCGTCTACACTTACTTGCAAACACTTGTTTGCAAACACCAGAAACTTTCGTTAAGGTGTTTACACTACAACAAACAATGGCAAACAATGTTTGGTGATGTTTTAAGATTATGTAATGCATCCCTTTCATGATATAAAGGCAGCTTCTGATAGGTCAATATACAGTGTACCTACACAACACCAACCATCACCAAACAGGGCGAACAATATGAACATGTCCAAGCACCACCAAAATTTGTTTGATGATGTTTGCTTGTGTTTGCTGAAATGGTCTACACTAGCAAACTTTTCTTTGCAACTACTAGCAAACATTGTGTTTGGTGGTGTTTGCAAACATATGTTTGAAAGTGTAGACTCTCTCTCCCCCTCACACCCTTCCTCCTCAGAAATTTATGATGAGAATGCATCATTAACTAGTTAAAAAACAATTTCTACTTTAACAGCCCCAGGAGAAAGGCTTTCAAAAACAATGTGGGTAAAGGATAAATACTGGTACACAGCATTTTCTCCTTTTCCCAGACAAAATTAATTTTTGCAGCCATGTTTCCAAAGGTGGTTTTCACCAACATGAAAACTTCGACTGCATGTGGTTTTGTTCAGCTTAAAACACGGAGTCATAGAGACGGTGTCATTACACTCTATCATGTCAATTGAAGAAAATCTATGAAAATATCTTAGTAAAGAAAAAAAGCCAAAATAATGCAAACTCATGGCTGTTTTGGTTGAAAATATTGCAAAAAGTGTAAATCATGAACCGACAACATTTTGTGCAGTCTTAATTTAATCTATAGTTGGCAAAGTCAATCAAGTTGGCAAAGTCAATCTATAGTTAGCCCTTTAAAATTCAGGTGTATTCAGATAGCCATTTAACCCTTTAGTTGATGAAAAAATTTCTGACTTGTCCTCACCAAAGAGTTTGTAGACAGAAAGAATAACTCCAATTCAAAAGATGAGATTTTCTTTGAAAGAGTAGAAAACATTGTGAGAACAGGAGAAATTGCTGGTAACCAGCATTTTCTCTTTTTCTCACAATGCTTTCAAGAGTCTTCTTCCTCAGAGTTATTAAATCACAGGATTGATTGGTAAAAAGTTAATATTCCATATCACTCCAGTTTATATCATCCTGCAAAGGCTGTAAATCAGGTAAGCCTTGGCAGTTATTTAATTCTGTTTCATTATATTGGAATAACAGTACATGTATAATCTTTCTGGTAATGCACTAATTCAGATGAGTTTTCACAGCCTTTTAATTCTATTACATAACTTTGGATTATACATTTTTCTGTTCTGTTGGTGAATCACATGAGTCTTGGCATCCACTGAGGTTTGTCTTATTACTTTGGATTTTATCTCCCTCCTCAGCTAGTGAATCAGGTGAGTTTTGGCAGCCATTTAATTCTGTCTCATTTCTATGGATTACATGTCCCTGATCAGCTGGTGAATCACACAAGTCATTGCAACTATTTAATTCCATTTTACCACTTTGCCTAACACCTCTCGGTTCAGTTGTTGAATCAAATGCGTTGTGGCAGCCATTTAATTCTGTTTTATTACATTCGACATCTTCCATCTCACTTGGTGTAACCAACTGTTCAGGGCTTTCTTGACCCCGTATTTCAAAGGGTTTTACCCCGGTATGAGTTCTTAAATGTTTTCTCAAACTATTTGCATGTCCATATGTGATATGACATATATCACACTTGTATGGTTTTTCACCTGTATGTATCCTATGGTGTCTTTTTAAGGTACTGGATTCTGCGAATGCAGAACCACAAATATCGCATGAGTAAGGTCTCTCTCCAGTATGTATTCGAAAATGACTTTTTAGGTTGCTTGATTTTTTGAACCTAGCATCACATATGTCACATTTGAATGGTTTGTCACCTGTATGACAGATCAAGTGTTTTGTCAATGCAGTTTCATCATAGAAGGCAGAATTGCATAAACCACAGTGAAAGGGTTTTTCATCATCATCTTTATGTTTTTTAAGATGGCTGTCAAGTTCCGTTGATGTATCAAACATTAATTCACATATATCACATTTGTACATATTTTCACCAGCATGTACTTTCATATGTTTTTTAAGATCCCTTGTAAAGGAGAATGACTTGTCACATAAACCACAGTGATATGGTTTTTCTCCTGTATGTAATCTCATGTGAGTTTTCAACCCATTTGAATGTGCAAATACCCCATGGCATATTTCACAAGTATAGGGTTTTTCACCAGTATGTTTTCTCATATGCTTTTTTAAATGATATGATTGTGAAAATGAAGCTTCACAAAATTCACACTTAAATGGGTTGTTGCCTGTATGTCGACTCATGTGTGCTTTCAAGCTATTTGCATGTCCAAACACAGAATTACAAATTTCACATTTGTATGGCTTCTCCCCTGTATGTGTTCTTATATGTCTTTTTAGTGTGCTTGCTTCAGTAAAAGCCCCTTTGCAGATTTCACATACATATGATCTCTCTCCAGTGTGCCTTTTCATATGGTTCTTCAAGTTACTGGATTGACTAAATGCTGCATCACATACTTCACATTTGTAGGGTTTCTCACCTGTATGTGTCCTTACATGATTCTTCAAGTGCTTTGACTGAACGAAAGCCTTGCTGCAGAACATACACTGATAGGGTCTTTCTCCAGTGTGTATCCTAACATGAGCACAAAGATTGCTTCTGTTTGAATAGAGTTTTCCACAAAATTTACATCTTAAAGGGTTATCATCAATATCATTTGGAGCAGGCTCTGAGCCATTTTCTGTAATGTCATTGCTGTCTGAATTTACCATGTTTTCCTCCTTCTCACTTTGAATAGCATCATCCATTACAGCTGAGATCAAACTGGTTTCTTCTGGATTTGAGACTTCACAATCCATTCTACTGGTCAAATCATCTGATGAATCCATCATTAATGGAAGATAAAAAAACTTATTTTGACTATGTCGATTCTCAATTTATCAATCCTTTATCAATTTTCCCATGCTCCTTTTCTGAAAAGATACAGAAATAGGACAATAACTCAATTGAACTACTAGTTATGTATTGCATAATAGCCATCAATAATTCTTCTGAAAATACTCACACAAGGGTCTAATGAAATTCATAACCAGCTTACTACATTCCCACATTCCCAGTGTGTAAACTTGAAAAGCTAGTTTTTTCATGGAACAACATGAACACAAAAAAAAAAACTGTCAGGCTGTTGAAAGAAACAGCAAAATTTCACAGAATATGTACAGGTAGTATATATATCAACCAATCTTATAATTTTTTTTTTACAAAGAAAAGGGTTTTGCCCTGGTAGCTTGTTTGATGATTTTTAATGGAAATTAAATCTCAGCTTGTCAATTTTTATCAAGCTTTTATTTTCAATCTAATATACCGGTTTTTCTCTAGTTTTCAGTGATTTAGGCCCTAAATGCCTCTTCTTTTGTCGAAAGGGGATCCTTTGAATAATGCTATGCAAAATAGAGAACTGGTAATTTCTTGCGGTTCACACATGTATGCAGCAGACAACATTGTTTTGGTACAGTACACCAATTTTCTAATAATGAAAAGCCAATCATTAATGAACAATTTTTCAAAAATTTGAAAATTCCAAGAAACTATTGATAAGTTCACTATTAGATGAAAGAAAATAGCATCATTGGGAATTTTGAAATATATCATGTTTTTACTACATTTATACTGCATAGAAAAAAGGCAAAAGAAAAGTTGAGAAGTTGTTGTGACTTATAATGATTCAGCATGACCCTCAATAGTACTCGACGCTTGGAAATTGGAAATGACCAGTTTTTGATGCTCAAAAAGTGTCATTCTGACGCATGATATTATTGACTAAAGCTTGTGTGCATGCCGCAGAAATATGGGTTTTAATAAACACAGTCAGTATCAAATTTGAAGGACGCACCTGGTGCTGGCAAGTCATCTATGAAAAGGTATTTAAAGGTGTAAATCCACTTTCTAGCTTAAAATGACACGTTTTAAAGTTACCTGCTACCTTAATTGACAAATTCATATCAAATAATGCTGTAACACTTCTCCAAAAATCAAATGAATTGAAACATAGGTCGATGAAAAATACCCATATCACAACAAAGATCTACCAGTTTGACATTATTGATCAGAGGCACTTCGGACAGTTTTGTCATCTTAAATAAATCTTTAAACAGTAAATTTACACAGATCTCTGTATAAAACAATAAGTGGAAGCTAAAATCTCTGTTTAAAATTGAGTAAAAAATTTTGGTTCTTTTATTGAACGAACATCTATTTGCATCAATCTTGCCCTGTATTCATCAAACATTGTAAAATTAAATAAAACTCTGTATCTACAATGTAAATGACTCAATTGATTGGAATACCCCAGTCTATCAAATTTGTTAATCTAGAGAGTGACAAAAACCCCTTGTCTGGAAAAGCTGTGGGAACCCCGTTCATAGGAAAGGCTGCAGCATGGGTTAGTGAACGCATGATATAAAAAAAAAACAGCAGAGCTAATCTCTGAATTTTTTTTTTTTTTTTTTTGGGGGGGGGGGGTATACACAACAGAAACTGCTTATTTCAAGAATTAGACATGAAAACACACTGCTGAAAACACAATATAAGTTCAGCTTATCCACCACTCAAACGCCCCCCCCCCCTTGTGTTAGACGTCACAAGGAAGTGTCCTAGGGTAAGGTACAACAGAGCCACAGCCTAGTACAGCTTAAACAAAACAAGACTCGATATACTTTAATAAGCTATCACCATAATGAAATTATGGCATAATACCGGAAAATGCCCCTCCACTATATCACGAAAACCCATGAAAATCTAAATCGTGTGTCAAAAGAATTTTGATTTCTTATGGATTCATTCTGTATGCATCAAATACAATATTGGTCTACGGAATAAAGCACAGAATTTCATTAATTTAATATCTTTCAATTAGTAAAACAATACCACATGTATGCATGGGGCTGTAGGGTCAATCCGGGTACATACGGACAGAGGTATAATTACGGACACGGGCTACATTTCGGAAAATCCCCAAGCGTATTTTAACTCCCAACATCCCTGCTACAGTCTATTTATAGCACTCCCATCTTATGTCTGTGTCAGTGTGGTATTTTTGATGACAATCAAGTTTATGTGATGATGCAAGCACATTTAAGGTCACACGTGATTCGCCCTTTCTCAACCGTGCTTGAATTCAAAGTTTTGCTCTACAACTCTGACAGGTATTTGAACGCTTTCACAAATAGAAATTTTGCACCAAGCCATAAAGGTGCTAAAAGCTAAGACAAATGATTGAAGAAAAGTAAGAAATCATCAAAATAATGGCAAAATACATGTTAGCAGAAATAAATAAGAAAAAGACAAGTGTCCGTATTAAACCAATCGTTTGAACACACTGTAAAATTACAAACACTTACAAAAAAATATATCTTCTGTGCTACAGAATTCATGTTTATCAAATATTTGAAAAGGAGGATATCTATTGCGTTTACAGATAGCTCGAGTCAGACACGATCTAGAGTCGGGCCATTTGGATAATAAAGTAGAATCCAATACTATTCTGAAAATAAACACATTGAGCACTACCAATATTTAGCCTAAAGGAATGATCTTTCATTTCACTGCATTTTGTACCTGTTATCCTGTAATTCAACTAATTGTGCAGGTCATGTTAGATCTATTGCTATTATTATCCGTTTAGGCCACACCCAATTCATTGTTTTATTAGATTTTGGCAGTATTATTCTTTTGAAAGCATAATAGCAAAAGAAGAAATTGGTTTTACCGAGCAATTCCGTATTTCACCCATTTAAAGTAAGGTGTCCGTAATTTTCCAGTCTGTGTCCGTACTTCACCCCACATGTCTGTATTTACCCGGATTTGACTAGGTAACTTCAACTGCATTTTCGCAATATCTTGGACGGAGTAAACTATACAGTCTAGCGAAAATATCAAAGAGGAAAGTCTTACAATATTAACACATAGGTTTTACTGCAGTAGAGGTCATGGCTTTCAAACTGTGATAGTAGTTGACTAGCGAAGTGAGCTGTGTAAAAATCGTCCGTATTTACCCGGATTGACCCTATAGTGGAGGGGCGTTTGTCGGTATTATGCCGAAATGATGTTAATGAGACGTAAAAAAAAATACATTCTACCAAACAATAGACATACCCTTTTATCCCTTCCAAGGCTTAACTTAAGGCTAGGTTAACAAAAATATCACGACCAAGGTAAACTTAGCCAATTACACGCGTATTTTGCTCTTTTAAAAAGCTTGTTTTATGCTGGTTACCTTTCTTGAATCTGAAACAGCTGATATAAGCAAAAGCGAACAGTTCCTTGACACAAATAAATACAACTGCAAAGTTTTTCAATCTTCAGCTTATATTGGACGTTACAATTGTCTCCATTTTGATTCTCACTTGGGTACGGGTTAAAACCGTTTGCGTAGTCGTCTCAGAAAAGAAAAAAAAAAAAGTCATTTCATTGGCATTTCTTTTATTTCTGTGACTGTGGGCGTTTTAAAGAAGAAAGAAATATTTAGAATTTAAACATGGTGCAGACTAATTTTGATAACATTGCAGCAAAATGGGAAAAATGTTTATTATAAGGACCCCCCATTTTGTTCAAAGTTTTTTTTCCCAATGTATATACGTGCAAAAATGAATTCTAATCAATTTTTTGAAGGCAAACTATCCACGGTTCACTTTCTTTTCGTCTCTTACCTGGTGACTTTTCATTGACGCTGAGTATATATAGGCTACATGTCGTAGTCCAAACTGGAATCTAGGCAGATTCGGAATCTGCCTGGACCAAATTGGAATTCTATTTTGGTCTAGACCAAATTAGGATTCCAGTTTGGCTAGGCAGATCCAGAATCTGCCTCGACCAAATTGGGTTTTTTTCTCATTTAATATAATGTGACTACGTCTAAACCATCTGATTTAATTTAAACCTCAAAACAAAAGGTTTTAATCAGAAATTCAGAGTAAGAATAAATTTTGAATGTTGTGCACTTTAGCGGGAAAAAAAATTGTAGGAAAAGGAGCAAATATGGAAAAAAAAGAAATTACTTTTATTGAAAATACTCCTCAGTTGTAATCATATGTGGATCAATATGATTTTAAAAAAAATCAGGAAAATTATTAAATAATTAAGTAGTAAGCATTGTAGGAAAAGGAGAAAATCTTTTAATTTCCTGATAATTCTACCTCAGAGTTGTTAACCTGAATTTTATTTAGTAGGATTGATATGATTATAACAATGAGAAAAATGATTCATAAATAAAGAAGAAAGTATTGTGGGAAAAGAAATATTGTTAATACTGTATATTCTTTAATTCTTTTTTCCAATAAATGATAATTGATAACATGTGAAAGGTCAAACTGTCCATCTGGCACAAATAATGGGTGATGACTTATGAAAGTTGTAACTGCTAAAATATTGTTAATTGTCAAATTTGTTAGCTATAAAGGAGTGAATGTCTGATATATTTTTTGACCCATCACACATACAGGGACCATCTGGGAACATCCTAAATGAAATAAAAGAGATCACGGCCAGTGTAGGTATATCTGGGTCGATAGTTTTCAAATGGCTGTTTAGTGAAGTTGATAACCATTCAACCTACAGAAAATCTACCTGAAGTCTTGGTCAGCCTACGCACTCAGTGCAGTCTGACCAGTGTCAATACTTATCGCAGTCTCAGGATCACGGGTAGGAAACTTCATATTCGGAGCCAATGGTTCTGACGAGAAAATGTTGTGTTGGTCTTCCGTTTCTGAAATATCGGCTGAAAAGTAACCAAAAAACAGGTAAACTTGTCATTATCTGTGATCATGTGTTCTTATGTTTTTGAAATTCCAAAACAGGAGAATGTCATGCAATGCTCTGGTCTTTCAACGTGTTTTCTACACTACGCAAAGTTGTAACAAGTGTACAGTGATGTCTGAATCAATTGTGAAGTGGGTTGACCGTAGCCTAATTAATACGCCACGGACCTAAATTCTGTCTATTAGTGCCATGTAATTGGCAAATAAGAGAGAGTCTTGCTGTAAAAATTCGTAAATTGATGTCTTGAAATGGTACATTCACTGTTTGTAAAGAATTGAAAAGAAATAGCAAAAAAAAAAAAAATGATAAAAGTAAAGAAGGGCTTCGATTAAATGTGGACCGGCTCTGAAAATGTAAGTCGGCGCCGATTGATGAGGCTTCCTTTCAAAAAAATTATCTAAATTTTTGCTTACGTGTGGGCTGCACTTACGACGAAAGCATGACAAACTCTATATACATGTATAGACCATTCTGTTAATCAAAAGCTACACAAAAGTATTTTCAAAATTTAGATGGACTAATGTTAGACAGCATTTTTCAATCGTGACAATACCAGTCCTTTGTATTTTCATAAATTCGATTATGTTCCATCCAACAAATGTACTACATCTTGGACTGAAAGGTATTAATGGAAAAACAAAGCCTACTTCCTAAGTAATTTTTTTACAGAAAACTAAATTTTTTGAAAGGAAGCCCTCATCAATCGGTGCCGACTTACATTTTCAGAGCCGGTCCACATGATCGGAGCCCTTCTTTACTTTTATAATTTTTTGTGCTATTTCTTTTCAGTTCTTTACCAGCAGTAAATGTAACATTTCAAGACATGAATTCACGATTTTAGGACAGTAAGACTCTCTCCTATTTGCCAATTAAATGGTAATAATAGACTGAATTTAGGTCCGTGACGTATTATTTCGGCTGCGGTCAACCAGGGATCTTATATACATGTGTATATAAGATCCCTGGGTCAAACCACGCCACAAATGATTCAGACAACATTGTACACATGTTACAACTTTGCGTAGTGTAGAAAACACGTTGAAAGACCAGAGCATTGTACGGCATTCTCCTTTTTTGGAATTTCAAAGACATAAGAACACATAATTACAAATAATAACAAGCTTACCTGTTTTTTGGTTACTTTTTAGCCGAGATTTCAGAAACGGAAGACCAACACAACATTTTCTCGTAGGAGCCATTGGCTCCGAATATGAAGTTTCCTACCCGTGAGGATGGTCCTTTTACATGAAGGGTCACATTTACATTAACTGTGCTTTTTTTTTTATAATTCATTTGCAATTAATTACATAGTTCATGAATAATAAATGTTCATATCATAAAAAATATAATAATAATATAATAATAAAATGAAAATGTGGACCAAAGACCAAACTGTAATGATGTACATGCTGATCTTTGTCTATGTACAATTCCTGCAAAATATTATTTAAATTCGAAACTACAGAAAAAAAATGAAGATTAAGGATAAATTTATAACTTTCAGGTTTTTTTTTTTCTTTTATATGAATGTGTTTATTTAATTTTACATTTATGGTAAAAAGTTTAAATGTCAAAATTCAAATGATATAGTTTGCTTTTTTTTGTGTGTGTTAAAATGGGTATCCACTGAAAAAGACTCCAAAATAAAAGTAGATTCTGATTTGGTCTAGGCAGATCCTGTATCTGCCTAGCCAAACTGGAATCTTAATTTGGCCCAGGCAGACCTAGAATCTGCCTAGACCAACTTGGATTTCTATTTTGGTCTAGACCAGATTAGAGTTCTAATTTGGTCTAGGCAGATTCTAGATCTGCCTAGGCAGATTCCAGATCTGCCTAGGCAGATTCAGGATCTGCCTAGATTCCAATCTGGCCTACGACGTATCCATGTCAAATTCCTGATGATTTTCTGTATTTTACTTTCAAAGTTGTTAGCTGCAAGGGTTGTTTTTTAGGCAACATTGTCTGTAGATCTTTCATAAAGCTGTCTGGCTTTTGACGGGCACTGTAGGTAGAATCTGATCTTGAGCCTATCCGGGGAACTTAATCTAATAATATCATAAGAGAAAAAAAAAAATCCTTTTCAAGCAAGAAGACAGTTGGAGTAATAGCACCTCCATAACAGACTATCGAAACACACTTAGAACAGTAATTATGGTACTTTAATTTTATTTGTGTAATCATACAGCAATACATAAAAAACGAACATAACTGGTCTTTAAGTTTGTCTGGTTTTAGGAGTGAAAGGTAGCTGAAAGTATTTTACTTGTGTCTGTCTCTCTCACACACACACACAAGGTAAAGGAAAACTGTAAAAGAAAGAATGACATAGATAGACAGGCAGATAAAATATAAGACCAAAAGGCTTTTTAATGTGTGGTGCCGAAAAGACATGGTTAAAAGACAAGTTTTGACATGCAAGCACAAGTAGGCAAAGGTATGACCAAAATACCATAACTCTTTACAAAACTCCTCTGAAGGGAAAGAGAGAATATAACATATCATAACATATTTGAGTATGTTTCTGTTTGAGAAGTACTCTGCTTTTATCATGATATTCAATTAATTGAAAAGTGGTGGATGAATGCCTGAAATTCCAGTGTATAGAAAACTGATGTAGGGGAGACAAATGTACTGCATAAAATAGTACCAAAGTTATACAGAGACAAAAAGGAAAGTTCGAACAGTATGTCGGATGCCTATTTTTTGACTGACATTCTGGCTAAATCGTCCATAACTCTTTACCAGTTCACAAAATTTTAGACTTGTTGAACTTGAAAGCATTTGCAGACAAGGTACTTCAAATTATGGCCTTTATGTATAGATTGGTTAAAACATTTTGGACGACAAAAAAATGCTGACTGCCAGTATTTTGTCCTTTTCCAACACTGATTTTCTTTGGGTTGACAAAACATGGGATAGTTCAGTAAGGGTTAATAAGTAAATTTGTTTATTTTTACTTTCCACCTATTTAGAAGTCCATGGGTTGATTTCTATATGTTTCTACTTTTGATCTCTATCAGATTTCAGTTTTAATTATCCCTTTATAAACGATCAAATTTTAGACACATGTAAATTAAAGCAATTGAAGAAGACTAATTAGATATATTCTTAAAATTAAGATTCGTCTCTGGAAGAGTAGAAAACATTGTGGTAAAAGGAGAAAATGCTGGTTACCAGCATTTTCTCACAATGATTTTAAAAGCCTTCCTCCTCAAGACTGTTAAAACAAGAGATTGTTTGGTTAAGGGTGATGATAGAAAGAAATAGATTTCATAAACATGAGAAACCTCTTTATCCCTTTACCATGCAATCCAAAGGTTTAAAGACCCTGATAAAAAAGTCCCTTGAAAACATTGTGGAAGAAAGAGAAAATCCTGGTAACCACCATTTTCCCCTCCTGCATTGATTGTATGCTTTCAAAGACAAATTTCAAGAATTGAGTCTCATTCAGTTTGTTGTTTGCAAATACAGTACTTTCAGTTTGGTATGGTTGTTTACCTAGGTATTTTTTTCATCTAGAGTGCTAGGCACAACTTAGGTTGCATTTTCCAACAGCATAACTATAAATCGGACTTCAAAAATCTTCAGCCTGACCTTGGATTTACACTGTCTGCCATGTGGAGGTATTCTAGTCAAAAACAGCCTCGTAATTGTAATGCCCTTGAATAAAAATGTCCTGCGAGGCTGGCTAAGGGTCAAAGCAGGGCACAACAGAGTCAGGAATTCAAAACTAATAAAGATGCAAAGCTTTTTTGAATTTTTTTTTTTTTCATCTTTTTCTTAAATCCAAGAGAACAAAACTTATGTGAATGTACATTACAGTCCATTCTTTTTGAAAAAAGCTTGACTTAACCCTTTTACCCCACAATCCTGAGTTTTAACAACCCTGAGAAAAGAAGCCTTTTGAAAACATTACAGGAAAAGGAGAAAATACTGGTAACCAGTATTTTCTCTGCAATGTTTTCTACTCTGTCAAGGACACATTTCTTCCTTGGAGCCACCTTTTATTTGTTGTATGCAAATGCTTTCAAATTATCTAAAATTTTGTAGTTTGGTAAAGAGTTATACAACTGAATGAAATTCAGTCAGTTCTTCAGTATCTTAGATTTACCAACTAAAAGTATTTTCTGTACAATTTTCCAAACTCATGCAGATGAAAAATATGAAAAATGTTGAAGAAAAAGGACAAGCTGCTTGTAACAAGAAACTGCTCATTTTCCCACTGTTTTCCATGTTGCTGAAAAAATAATATTTTCCTTTCTGTCAAATTTTTGTCCTTTGTGCAATATTCAAAGTTTCTAATAGGTCTAAAAATAGTACAGTACAATGACGGTTTAACACTGACCTTTTGCAAACAGTGTAGATCAAGATCAGACTGCACAGAATATACAGTCTGATCTTGGATCTACAATGTCTGATTAGTTGATTTTTTTGCCCCCTCCCCAAGCTCTTAATTAGCAAAATTTGGCGTTTTACTAACTGGAAAGCTTCATTTCATTTATTTAGCAGGTTAAGGGTTAAAAGACAGGGTCACAGGTCAAGCAAGTAGAGGAAACATCAACCCATCAACAAATATGAGCACAAAAGTCGCTAAGCTTTCACTAAGTCATAACCTCCAGTAATAAATTTGCAGCAGACGACAACCACAACATCCTTGTTAAATATTGATAATCAACATGACTTGAGATTTGAAAAGAGAAAATTTGTGGAACTACAGAGAGACAATACTCGTTACAAGCAATTATTTGTCACAATGTTTCCAATGTTTTCCCTGTAAGACTGAAAAAGTTGCCCACAGGAGGAAGCCTTTACCAAACAATCCAGAATTTGAAAGACCCTGCTTGAGAGGCCTTTTGAAAACATTGTGGGAAAAGGAGAAATTGCTGATAACCAGCATTTTCTCCTTTCCTGCACAAGGTTTTCTACCCTTTCCCATAATTTAACCACATTCAATGTATAGTCTGCAAATGCTTTGAAATTGGAAGAGTCTAAAATTTCATCTTCTGATAAAAAGTAAAGATATGCAACAAAGGGTTTCTATTCTATTTATTTAAAGCCTTTCATCCCCTCATGGTCTATTACATATGGCACTTTGATACTGGGCAGGTATGGAGCAAATATTATTTCCATTTCTCTGACCACAGTATCCACTGGATGTCCATCCTCTTGTTGAATGGTCAAAATCTGATTGGTTCTTGATAACATGAGACGAGTTGTCACATGATTTGACCATGTGAGTCCAAGAGCTGGAACAAGCTGAGGTCCAGTCTGATTCATAGAGCTGGTTACCTGCATTGAATAAGGTAAACTGTTGAAATACAAAACTGTAATAGAGATAGTAACTGTATTTTAATTAATTACATGTACTTTATTTAACAAACTATACCATGTTTTCACGACCCTGAGGAAGAGGTCATTTGAAAAGATGGAATGGTTGGAAAAGAAAATGATGCTTGTTACCAGCATTTAATCATGTCCCAATGTAATGTTCTCTATCCTATCGAAGACAAATCCAATCATTTGGGCCATACTTTGTAATCTGCAAATACTCAAACATGAATGAATGAAACTGTTGAGCCATGCTGTGTTAAACTGGGGTTTGATGCACCTGCAAAAAGTATAGACCTAGGTCAGTCTGCGCAGTCCACACAGGCTGGCCGGGTTGAAACTCTGCTATTGGTCAATTTTGTGCATGTCAAAGGATCATTCTACCCCAGCATTCAGCTGGTTGTAAGGAAATATGGATTTTATGGATCAATTATAATGCTATGACTTGCTTGGTATAATACATCAGGGGTACCTACTACATTGAGTATGCACGAAATTTGCATATGCAGTTTTTGTAAGCAATCAATAAGTCTGAAAACAAGTTTCAATGAACTGCATAACTTTATGATTTAAGTATTTGCATAACTTTACCCCAGTTCATATCTTTGGGTAAAGCAGGGATCATACATGTGTAAACTAAATCCAAAAAAATTGGCGTAAATCTATGTAGTTTAGTGAAAGGCACCCCAGATAATATTAAACCCCCTTTTGCCAAAGCATAGGTGACACACTACCTGATTTAAAACTGTGTGCCCCACACAACTTTGAAAACAACCTTGTAAAACATGCATGCTGAAAGTGTATAACAAATTCATGCATGAGTACATGAGGAAACATTGTAGCAAGAGCAGAAGCTGCTCACAATGAGCTTTTTCTTCTAATTCCACAATGCTTTGAAAGCGATCTGCTGATAGACAAATACATAAAAAAAATGTCTGTTGAACAACAGAAAAAATTGTCTGTGCCTTGTAACTCTTTTTTTGTATGGTGTTTACACACTGTCATTTCAGTAATATGGCTGTGACCGGTGCACCTATCCATGCAATCCTAGGGTTTCTGTTACCAGTACTTCACACAGTACTTCCAAAGCCACTGGCTGCTTCCCCACAAAATCATCATTGAAAAAATGATCAGCAGTAAGAGAGGAATGAATCCTGTGGCAATGACTTTCATCAATCTTAGGAAAGAAATTGGCCAAGTTTGGGATTTGAACAAGCAACCCTCTGGTCTCAAGTCCTGTATGCTAAAGCGCTTTTTAACAAAGAAACTAGGAAAAAAATATTACCTGGTTTATGCATACTACTGGAATACTATATTGATTACTGTATTTATAAAGAATTGATCCCAAAGCACTGATATGCTGGGCTCTCTTGTACATCTCATGGGCTTCATAGTCACTCCGAAACTGGGCCGCTACAGAGTCAATGACAATCAATCTAATGGCTCCAGACGTCAGAAGAATGCTGGCTTTTTTGTTCAAACATTCGAGAAGAGCATCCTTGAACACAAGAGGAAGAAAGCAAAATAAAAGTTAAATTCTTAACCCAATATTTATGATTATGAAGAAGGCTTCTGAAAACACTGTGAAAAGGAGAAAACCCTTCCAAAGATAAATTCCATCATTTGAACCACTCATGAATTTTCGTTTTTAAACCTTTTCAAAATGGACAAGTCTAAAAGTTTGATGTTTGATTAGGAGCAAAGATGCTGCATATAACTTAACCCTTTCAAAAACAATCCCAAGTTTTAACCACCCTGGGTTATGCATACATTTAACCACCCAAAAGAGGATAAATTTTCTTCCTTCCCCAAAATGTTTTCTACTCTGTCAGCGACAAATTCTATGATTTGAGCCACATTAAATGTCATCCCTACTGCTTTCCATTTGGACCAGTATAAAACTTTGTCATTTGGTACAGTGTTAGGGTATGTCTGTTTCTAGCCCCTTTTTTGTTGGTACTTTCATCAAAATCCAATAAATTTGTTTTCGGTTATTCTCCGTCGCGTACCCCCTCCACATAAGAACACATTATGATATTATATAAAGTGCAAGAAATTTGGGGTAAATGCTCATAGATTATGTCATTTTTCCCTCTGGTTGAATGGCACACGTTGTTTACCTAGGTAACTAGTGCACAGGAACTGCTGTTTCTGCCTTCAATTGGAGAATTAGGAAATATAATTTTTTTTTTTCACTGGTCGTAACCATGAAATATCAAACCACAATTCACCATTATTTTTCGATAAACTACCGAGAATTATGAAATAAATCAAAATCACTTACACTACATGTGCAGTCTGATATATACTGAAACTATACCATCCTGTAATTTGACAGACAGATGCTGTCATATTTGTACAGTCTAACATCATAGTTGACAAAAAGAAGAAAATATTATCTGTTAAGATGCTGAAGTGTTTCTGTTGACAATGTGGAACAAGATCAAATTGCACTGATTGTGAACTTTGGTCTTTGATCTACTTTGTCAAACAATTTTAGAATAGAATTACGGTATACACACATGGCAAGAAAGTTAATTTTTAACTGGTCTTTATTTCAGAGAAAATACATAAGAGCTATGCTCTGTGAAAAGAGGGTTTAATGCATCTTCAAAAAGTATCCAACCATGTCAGTCTTCACAGCCAGCCCAGGCTGACATAGGTCAAAATTTTCTGTATCCAAGGACCATTCTACCTCAGGATTCATCGGTTGATTTTATGGATACATAATTATGCAATGACTTCCTTGCTCTCATGCATCAATGAGATGCACTGAGTCCCATGTTGCCAGAGCATGGCTCATGAGTTTTTAACAGTGCTGATATTTCTGATGTCATTTGCCTTACATACAAAATCTGAAAATCTACTTGCCCAGGACAATTTAAGACAAGTACAGAAATTTCGTATCTCTCCCACATGTTTAGGTAGGAAACTGTGGGAAAAGGAGAAATTACTGGTTACTAGCATTTTCTCCTTTTTTCCTGTGGTTTTCAAAGGCCTTTTACTTCATCATACATCAAACTTGGGATTGTGTGTTAAAGGGTTAACTATTACTTACAAAGTCAGGAACATGCTCAATAAATATTTTGTCACCAAGATTTCCTGGGATGCCCGCACTGTTGGTTTGGAGACGTTTAAAATTCTTTATCATCTGGTACAGACGTTTGCTGGGAAAAGCATCTTCGGTACAAATATATAAAGTTCCTGTTTGGGTTTGAAAAAGAAATTGAATATTTAATACTGTGGCTTTCACATTTGCACAACAAATTGTGGACTTGTCCTAATCGTAAGCATTTGCAGACAACAAGTTAAAAGTGACTCAAAAGGTGGGGTTTGTCTTTGAAAAGGATAGAAACCTAGTGGAAAAAGGAGGCTACTGGCATTTTCTCCTTTTTGCATCATGTTTTAGATAGCCTTTTTTTCTCAGGGTCATTTAAACACAGGTTTGTTTTGTAAAAGTGTAAACCATGTTCATTACCCATACTTTCAAAGTAATGTATTTATATGTTATAGCATTGTTTACAATATATTATGATCTGTAAAAAGTGTACATTTAAAAAGAGCAGCACTCTGGCAAAAGAGGATTTAATGCATCTCAGAGATGCATTATACCAGTAACCCCATGGTCTTAAGCCGTGTATGTTGCATACAGCAACCAGGCTTGGTAGGGCTGCAATCAGAGGTATTGTTTAATAAAGGGTTAAAGGAGTAATGCCTTGCACAAAACAATTGATTTTTCTTCTTTAGTTTCATCCCATCCCTATACAAAAGTATTTTCCCCTTGCCTTAAATTTTTCTCCTTGGTGTCAATTTTACATATTTAGTGCAGGTATTTTTTGTTTTAAATATTACATGAGTGATACCTTACAGATAATACATATACAGAATGACAGTTTCAAATCAAAAGTACCACCTAATATGGTACTTGCATTTGCAAACACCTAAACATACTTTCCTCAACTTTCTCCGAGAGAACTACATGAACTTCCCGCTGCAAGTTGCAGTTGCTACATAATTTACTACAAAATAATATCCTTTCCATTATATACCTACAAATTTCAATAGCAAAATATTGCAATTGGTTACAATTTTATCTGAAAATGTTAAACAACAGTACAAATACATGTACTGGTTAAGTGGGCAATCTATTTTATGAATGGTGGCTGAATGTTTTGGTGCAACTTTTTACCAAAGAAATCACAGGGAATACTAGGGTGTAAACTCTATGACAGTTTGACCTGTCAAATTTGAAACCAATCTGGACACGCCCGATACCATATTTGGAACTGTATTTTACACGGTGTAGCAATAGATTATTTTTCTGTCATGTCTGATTTTCTTTGTCTACAATGCATGTTTTTGAACTGTAAAATTTATAGGTATAGAATAAAGTACAAGTCTAAATACCTGAATCGAGTCCACCTTGATCTTTGGATAACTGTGCTGTTAAACTGAGTTGCAACCCAAACTGTGTTTTTCCACTAGCACTCTCTCCCGATATCTCAGTTAAACCTTGACACAGAATCCCACCTGATTAAAGACGTAATTATTTAATCCTTTACCACACAGTTCTGAGTTTAACAACCCTATAGAAGAAGACTTTTGAAAACATTGCGGGAACAGGAAGAATATGCAGATAACAAGCATTTTTTTGTCCTTTTCCCACAATTTTTTTCTAACCTTCCAAACACAAATTTCAATATTTCAGTCACATTTATTCTGTCGTCTTCAAATGCTTTCAATTTATAAGTGTCTTAAATTTTGCCTTTTGGTAAAGAGTTAACCCATTACCACACAATCCAGGTTTTGACAACCCTGAGGAAAAGACCTTTTGAAAACATTGTGGGAAAAGGAGAAAATGCTGGTAACCAGCATTTTCCCGCAATGTTTTCCACCACATCAAAAAAAATTTCTATCATTTGAGCCCCATTTAAATTATCATCGGCAAATGCTTTCAATTTGGACAAGTCTAAAATTTTGGTAAAGAGTTAACTCATTATCTCCTGAAACAAACTTGTAGCAGACAATTTGAAAAAAACATTGTAAAATATGGATTATCAGGATAAATTAGGATTTAAGACACAAAGGTATTTGAAAATATTGACACAAAGGAAGAAAGCACTTGTTACACACAATAATCATTTTTTTCTTTTGTGGCAATACATGTATTTTTTTAAGTCATCACACACACACAAAGTCATGGCTTTCATCTTGCAGTTGATCTCATGTAGTTACATGTCTTTACAAACAATCTTACAGAACTTTGTAAAATTTCTAGCTGGGTCATTTTTTTCTGTGTGACTAGAAATTCCTTATTGATATCATACCTTTTTGAATCTTCTACCTTTAGTTTTTATGTTTACCTTCATCTTCACTTTACTTAGAGGTAAGGGCTTTGGATTTGTGATCAATAAATCATGACTTGCACCTGGTACTGCTGTTCACAACAGTGCTCTTGAGCAAAACATTGCAGAACCTCAGCAAAAAACTATGAAACAAGACAGAGATAGATAGCATTTGCCATAACTGAAACACTTGAAAAAGGTGTAAAGTAAAACATCAGTTAAACTTACAAGAGCACTGCAGTTGCCAATGCTTGGCTGCAGGTGCTTGATCTTCAGTGAAAATTTTAGGTTAAAAAAGGGGCATAACTGTGTCAAAAATGCTTTGATGGTTAGCTGCCCCTGTGGTATGGGTTCCCTTTTTAATAGTTAACAACTTGTCCAAGTCTGAAGTAAATATCTTAAGTGATAACAGAGATATTACAAAATGTCAAAGTTTTTGCACAATGATGACGCAAATGATGACAGGGCTACTATAGTAACTCATTTTCTTTGAAAACAGCCAAGCTAAAAATTATACCCTTTAGAGCTTGATCAATGACTTCACATCCTGTTGTAAAGTGAGGAACTTCTTTCTTTTCCTTTTCCAACAACTGCAGTGCTGCAACATGAACCATATCCACCATCCATTATACGCATTTATATGATTTTTTTTAGGCCATCTGATTGGCCGAGACATTCAGTATCAATTAGATGGTAGTCTTTGAATTTAGAACTAAACAAGAGATATTTTTCTATCTGGTCTCATGATTAAAAAATAAATCATTAGTGAACAACTTGATAGTGAACAACTTGTTTAATTTTGAAGAAAAAATCTTCAGTAATGACAGAGATAAAATGTTTGTACGAAAATGATGCAGACAACAACAGGAACGCCAGGGCTAAGACAACACCTTGATGTTTTCTTCGAAAACAGTCCAGCTAATGATGGTCAACAGCATTTTCACCTTTTCCCTACTGTTTCACAGACAAATTAGCCACTTTTTCTTTGTCATCTTTAACTGCTTTTGGTTTCTTTGACTTTAATATTTTGCCAGTTTGGTACCAAGTTAAAACAGATAATCACTGAAATGTATGAATTATGGTTTGCATCAATGTGCATTAGTCTCAATAATGAGACGCTACCGTGATATTTTTTTTCATATTTGGAAATTTATTGTGCATCTCAAGTCCATCGTAAATTTTCCTGTAGCAAAGATAGAGTGCAATACTGACTTTCTGTTTCGTCGGTTTAATCTGTATTACAGTGAAATGCAATAAACTTTAAGAAACAAACATGAACAAAGACAAATTATTAAACCTTTCATTACCTAAAGAGCTTGTAGAAGTTTTTTATATCATGTAAATCTTGGGAAAAAAAAGATGAAATTTAGCATGTGTTGGGGCCATTTTGTGTGTTTTCGGGAATGTAAACAACTTGAGTAACAGATGAAATGAACTGTTTTTTCTTATGTTCAGCATTTAAATTGAACATTTTTGTATTTCAAACGAAGGGTTATTGAATACACAAGCAAGAGGTTCAAATCCTAGTTTTGTGCTCTCTTTGTGAAATTGTAAGAGTTCAAGCTTGCACACAAAATCTGTGCGGAGATTTCAACTATTTTTTTATTGATCGTCTCTGTACCCAGAGGCGACCATCAGAAAGTAACATCGCCTTTGGGAACAGTTATCTGTACTAAAATGTGCATTACCCATAACAGATCTATTAAACATTTCTTTCTCTTTGAATTGAAAATAACAAAAGGACATTTCCTCATTCATTTAATAACATGGAACTTTCTCTTGCAAGACACAGTGAAAATAAAACGACAGTATTTTGTTGGTGTCAACTTTCAAGATGCTGTTTTTTTTCCTTCCCATTCTGGCAACTCTAGTATTATTGCTGTCTTCAGATATCAACCGCAGAATATTTTAATTACATTTTCTTGATATCATTTACCGATTAAACTCACATAAATTCATCATCTAACTAAGATTTGAATAAACAATTGTGACAATTAGAAATAAACTGTTTATTTAAATGGTCTAAGACTTGTCTTCTGAAGATGGTATGTTTGCAAAGGCCTAATACACATAGAACAAAAAAGTTTTGGGGTATACATGTATTTCTCATACTTCAACAAAAATGAATACCTGTTTAAGCTTCAGAGTTTAAAGAGTTCATTTCTTCTTAAATGAATAAGAAAAATACCTGTGACTGAGGTAGCTGATCCACAAATTGCTTTTGACACAGCAAGCTTTAGATCTACTACATCTTTGCTTGACAATGACCCAATAGGCTTTGTCACACGGAGAACAGACTCAAATGTGTAAAGTTTATCTTTAATGGAAAGAAAAACAAATAAATCCATTATCAAAAAGTTATTCAACCATTTACCACACAATCTCAAGTCCAATGACCCTGAAGAACGACAACGTTCCAGACTTTCAATTAAGAACAAACAAAACATTGGATTCAATTGACTTCACAGAGGAAAAAGTCAGAAAATATCTACATCAAATTAAAGAAGGAAAGAGTATAGGTCCGGACATCATTCACACAAAATTTCTCTATGAGGTAGCAG
Organism: Hippopus hippopus; assembly: GCA_946811185.2. NCBI lineage: Eukaryota > Metazoa > Mollusca > Bivalvia > Cardiida > Cardiidae > Hippopus > Hippopus hippopus. The sequence goes on from OX328097.1 coordinate 40,464,519, forward strand.
ATTTAATAGTCAAACCCATTGCAACAATCTTCAATCAGTCCTTAAATGAAATGGAACTTCCATCCATCTGGAAAATATCTAATGTAACTCCTCTTTTTAAAAAAGGATCCAAACAAGATGCAGGAAATTATCGCCTAATCAGCTTAACCTGCGTTTTATGTAAAATTATGGAAAAAATAATTCGTGATGAAATAATGACCCACCTAGAAGAGAACAATCTCTTGACACATAACCAACATGGGTTCAGAAAAGGAAAATCATGCATCACTCAACTGATTGAAACAGTGGAAGATTGGACAAGAATGATTGATGAAAACAAGAGTATTGATGTTATATATCTTGATTTTAAAAAAGCATTTGATACTGTACCTCATAAAAGATTAATATAAAAATTAGAAGGATATGGCATTACTGGGAAACTGCTTAGATGGATTCAACATTTCCTGACGGGTAGAACGCAAAGGGTAGTCCTAAACGGAATGAAATCAAACTTGGGACACGTAACCAGTGGAATCCCTCAGGGTAGTGTATTGGGCCCAATACTTTTTACTATCTTCATAAATGACCTACCAGACGAAACAAACAACACTACCAAGCTCTTTGCTGATGACACAAAAATCTATTCTGCTGTGAAAAGCAAAACAGATCAAGATAACCTTCAGCTAGATCTGTCAAAGTTTGAACAATGGTCGAAAAAATGGCAGCTAAATTTTAACCAAGAGAAGTGTAAACATGTTCATATTGGAAAAACTTTAGAATATCATTACTATCTCATGGGCAAAAAGATCTCAACAGAACAGATGGAAAACGATCTGGGGATATGTATAGATAACAAACTACTTTTTCGAGATCATGTAGACTTAAAGATTAAAAAGGCAAACCAGATGCTAGGATTGATAAAATGAAGCTTTACACAGTTGGATAAAGAAATGTTCTTAACTTTATACAAAAGCCTAGTTAGACCGCATCTGGAATACGGGAGTTGCGTTTGGTCGACAATGTACAAAATGGAAAGAATAAAAATCGAAAACATCCAAAGACGCGCTACAAAACTACTCCCGGAACTGAAATACAAAAGCTACACTGAAAGACTAAAGAGCTTGGGACTGCCGTCGTTAGAATATCGCCGTCTTAGGGCTGATATGATTCAAACATACAAAATCTTTAATAACATTGATAAAATAGATAAACCTAAAATTTTTGAGCAGTATCAGACCGATATTTTAACTACCAGAGGGCATAAATTTAAAATTTTTAAGCCACATTGTAGAACAAATTTAAGAAAGAATACTTTTTCAATATGTGTTATTACACCTTGGAACAATCTGCCTGAGGAGTTAGTGAATGCCAACAATGTAAATAGTTTTAAAAGTATTTTAAACAAAGTGTGGAGAAATAATCTGCCGAGTGTTACAGACTGGAAGCTGGCACTACGGACAAACTTAAAGAAAAGAATCCAAGAGGCAACCGCCTATAGAAGATTTCAAGAAACAGGTAACCAGGTAAAGTCCAATGACCCTGAAGAAAGAGGGTTTTGAAAACACTGTTGGAAAAGGAGAAAATGATGGTAACCCACATTTTCTCATTTTCACCCATTGTTTTCTACTCTTTCAGATGTCACACAAATTCAATTAATGGAACCACATTAAACATATCGTTTGCAAATGCTTTCAATTTGAACCAGTGAAAAATTTTATCATTTGGCAAAAAGTACAATTTATGCAAGGTCTGGCTGTATGACTGTCTGATCGGTTTCTTCTTCTTTTTTTTTTTTTTTTGGGGGTGGGGGGGGGGGCGGGGGGACTGAGCTATACTGTATCAAAGATACATTGGTAAGTACATTTATGCTGTTGCCCCTTAAACAATTGAAAATTTAAATTAGATAACTTCTTAAAGGATGCCAAATGAAGAATCTAAATTGATTGGTTGTCTCCCGATAACGTCATAAGAGGGTTTGATCATTCGGGTAGACTTTGAGCGTACAGATTCTAATAATGGTGATCAAGAACAAGTAAGTAATGAATATATCTAAAAGTTATTAACGTTTTTTTGCTGCTACTTTTAGTGTCTCGCGAACGTTTAAATTCTCAATAAAATTCATTGACAGTTTTTATAATCCTGCAGCTGTCAAAATTTCCCGCGTTATTTCTGATGTTATAGTGTATACTGCGGAACTAGCGAACATTCCTAGTACTACTCTTGCAAGGGATTTGTGGATACTTCTGCATACAGGCGTCATGATGTATAAAAAAAAAAAACAATATTGATTATTTTAAATTTATTCTAAATGTAAATTAAAGTCAGAAAATTGGGTCAAATTGTGATCGTGAAAGGACAATTTCACTTCAATTCCGCAGCCCTCCTTCGCGCTCAGAATAATAAACCATCATATACGAGTATATCCATTTCCGGTTCCGGCCAAATCAGTGTTTTCCAAAACTGAACTCGGCACCAGCGGAACTCTGACTGTTCAGTGACTGTATAGGCATCCGGATCACCGACCTTATGTCTTAGAATCAAGTCTTTAAGTCCTTGAATGTACTGTTCAAGTGCAAGGTGTTGCATGGGCCTCAAAAGTTCATTAAGCTAAGTGACAGGGGGCAAATTTTCATTTTAGAGTTGACAGGTCGTTCTGAATACTGATGATGTCTTGCCACCTTCAGCCATATCTATTGTTGAACGATGTTGAAGGAATAAAGGATTATTTGTTTCCAGACTTGAAAACAACATCAACACCCAACAACAATGATAAGACTGAGAATGAAGAGAGAGGTAAATGTTACTCCCGATTTGGGGTCTAGCTCCGATGTTATTTTTGTGATTGTTTCTCTGCTAGACTCCCGCAGCAGCCTTCTTTAAAAGTATTTGGAATAATTACGATTTTACCGGCATCTTTTCAAACGGCTCTATGCGACAAAATTTCCAATGACAGCTAATAAAATGGGCATGGATTGTTAGATAAATGATTAATCTTTATTATCACACAAGCTGTGCTTCAAAATACCAATTAAATCAATGAAAATTTACCTTTTTTCCCAACGTAAATAAATCCAGTGAAATTTGTAAACAACTTACATGGCGACTTCCATTAAACAGACATGCGCACTCAACGGAATTTGAATTTTGTACAGTCTGGTTCTCTAACCCTAACAACCATTTTCGTATAAGGTGCCTTTGTCAACAGTGAAATTCCCAAATGAAACGTCCTGTAGCGTGTCAGAGATACTGCGATTTCTGCCGAGACATGCGCAATGATGATATCACCATGTTTTGATTTCTGGTGAAGTAGGTCAACGGTTATTTACGTTGAAAAGTACAGATTTGCACAAAGGTAGGATTTAGATATTAACTAACATCAGTTTTTTTGTAAAGATCAATCATTTATCTAACAATCCATGCCCATTTTATTAGCTCTCATTGGAAATTTTGTCGCATATAGCCGTTTGAAAAGATGCCGGTAAAATCGTATTTATTCCAGATACTTTTAAAGAAGGCTGCTGCGGGAGTCTAGCGGAGAAACAATCACAAAAATAACATCGGAGCTAGACCCCGAATCGGGAGTAGGTAAATGTTAACTGTATTTCAATTACAGTTAACCCCAACTGGATGGCTTGCTTAGATCAGAGAGCCAGATAAGCTGCGTATTTGCTTATTTTATGCACGTTGGAATAGGAAATATGCAACGAAACTTATTTTGAAGCGTATCAAATACATAAATGCTGTCTAGGATACGCAATTCATCTGATTTTCAATGCATATTTTTTGTCTACAACCAAATTCGGGACTTTAATCGGCCTTATTGTCACTGAAACGCTTACATACCACTTTCCGAATGAATTGCAACCTTCTATGCCACTTGGTTATACATGTACTTTGTTTTGGAGTTCGGTGCGGTATGGAATTGTGTCGCCCCAAAACTGTTTTATGGACAAGGAACACTTTGTATTTTGAAGTTGTTCACCTCTTATGGTTATATCTGGGGATTCCACAGTTATATGCAATTAAAATGTATCAATGTAGTTAGCGCGGCGTATCTCAGAAGCCTGTACAAAACTGTGATGTATCAGCAGAAATTGCGGATTCATTGAACCAAACAGTGCCAAGTGTCACCGAAAATATTTGTCAAAATTGATAAAACATGATGAATTTTTTGCCTTAGTTTTAAATTATATAGCACAACACCAATTTCTCTTTTTTTTAACAAGATACATAAATGATAATTTATCTTACAATTAAAATGCTATAAACAGTAAGAAATTATTTAATTTCCTTCTACTACCTGTTGAATAATCATTTCCACGTAATTCAATAATATTGACTTTCAAGACAATAAATTGTCTTAACCAATTATCAGTATAAAGAATCACTTTAGAAAACATATCCGTAACATATTATCAATTTTTAGCTCTACTGGCTGAAAGCCAGCAAAGCTTATGTCATGGCGTGGTTTCCGTTGTCCGTCCGTCTGTCCGTCAGTTAGTCTTTGTAGCTCACCTGAGCATGAAGTGCTCAGGATGAGCTATTGTGATCACTCACCGTCCGTCGGCGTCCGTCGTCCGTCCGTCGTCTGTCTGTTCACATTTCTTTGTTTACACTCTAGCATCTACAATTTTTAACCAATCAGCACCAAACTTGGTGAAAATATATTTGACCATAAGATCTCGGATGAGTTTGAATATTGGTCTAATCGGACCAGAACAACTGGAGTTATTTGCCCTTGAATTAGAAAAATTGCTATATTTGACTTTGTTTACACTCTAGCATCTACAAATATCAACCAATCAGCACCAAACTTGGTCAAAATATATATGACTATAAGATCTCAGATGAGTTCGATTATGGGTCCAATCGGACCAGAACAACTGGAGTTATTTGCCCTTGAATTAGAAAAATTGCTATATTTGACTTTGTTTACACTCTAGCATCTACAATTTTTAACCAATCAGCACCAACCTTGGTCAAAATATATATGACCATAAGATCTCAGATGAGTTCGATTGTGGGTCTAATTGGACCAGAACAAATGGAGTTATTTGCCCTTGAATTAGAAAAATTGCTATATTTGACTTTGTTTACACTCTAGCATCTACAATTTTTAACTAATCAGCATCAAACTTGGTCAAAATACTTATAACCATAAGATCTCAGATGAGTTCGATTATGGGTCTAATGGGACCAGAACGACTGGAGTTATTTGCCCTTGAATTAGAAAGTTCTTTAGAATAGTTCTTTGTCCGGAGCATAACTTTGTCATCTCCAGTCTGATTGACTTGAAACTTGGCATTTGTGTTGTTGCAGTAATATGGAGTGCAGTGTGAAAGAACCATAACTCTACCTCGTACTGTCTATGAGTTATTTCCCTTTGATCGTCATTTTTACAGCATTTTCTGCTTGTCCGGAATATAACTTTGTCATCTCTAGCCTGAACGTCTTCAAATTTGGTATGCATGATTTTAAAAAATTACGGAGTGCAGTGGACAAGAACCATAACTCTTCCTAGCATGAATTTTGAGTTATTCCCCCTTTGACCTTCATTTTTATAGCATTTCTTGCTTGTCCGGAGCAAAACTTTGTCATCTTAAGTAGGAATGACTTGAAAATGTGGTGTGCTTATTTGTTGCAATATTTGGACGTGCAGTGCACAAGAATTGTAACTCTACCTCGTGCTGTCTTTGAGTTATTTCCCTTTGATTGTCATTTTCACAGCATTTAGTGCTTGTCCGGAATATAACTTTGTTATCTCAAGTCAGAGCGACTTCAAACTTGTTATGCATGGTTGTTGCAATATTACCGAGTACAGTGCGCAAGAACAATAGCTCCACCTAGCGTGGATTTTGAGTAATTCCACTTTAATCTTCATTTTTACAGTATTTCTTGCTTGTCCGGAACGGAACTTTGAAGTCTCAAGTCAAATTGACTTGAGGCTTGGTAAACATGTTTGTTGCATTACCTGCCCTTTGTGATTATTATACCTCCTTGACAACTGGCAGTGGGACGGGCATATCTTGCGACAATTTGCCTCTCTTGTTTCATTATCATTTGGCCTTGAACCTCGATATTTGGTATTTATCTTCATTGTAGACCTTTACTGCTTAGTAGTCAGGTGAGCGATATAGGACCATCATGGTCCTCTTGTTCTTGTTTACGCGATAAAGTCTGCATTTGTTGTCAGATTTTCGTGAAACTTGCACAGTTTGTTTATCCCATCAATAGCTTCAACGCTATTGATTTTGAAAAAAAATCTAAAAAATAGTATGGGAAAAGTAGCCATTTCAAGTTGAAAATTTCTGTTTCTTGTTTACGCGATAAAGTCTGCATTTGTTGTCAGATTTTCGTGAAACTTGCACAGTTTGTTTATCCCATCAATAGCTTCAACGCTATTGATTTTGAAAAAAAATCTAAAAAACAGTATGGGAAAAGTAGCCATTTCAAGTTGAAAATTTCTATTTCTTGTTTACGCGATAAAGTCTGCATTCGTGGACAGATTTTCGTGAAACTTTCACAGTTTGTTTATCCTATCAACAGCTTCAACCCTATTGATTTTGAAAAAAATCCAAAAAACAGTATGGGAAAAGTAGCCATTTCAAGTTGAAAATTTCAATTTCTTGTTTACGTGGTAAAGTCTGCATTTGTGGTCAGATTTCCGTGAAACCTGCACAGTTTGTTTATCTTATCAATAGCTCCAACCCTATTGATTTTGAAAAAAATCCAACAAACGGTATGGGAAAAGTAGCCATTTCAAGTTGAAAATTTCAATTTCTTGTTTACGCGATAAAGTTTGCATTTGTGGTCAGATTTCCGTGAAACTTGCACAGTTTGTTTATCTTATCAATAGCTTCAATCCTGTTGATTTTGAAAAAATCCAACAAACAATATGGGAAAAATAGCCATTTCAAGTTGAAAATTTCTATTTCTTGTTTACATGATAAAGTCTGTATTTGTGGTCAGACTTCCGTGAAACTTGCACAGTTTGTTTATCTTATCAATAGCATCAACCCTATTGATTTTGAAAAAAATCTAACAAACATTATGGGAAAAGTAGCCATTTCAAATTGAAAAGTTCCATTTCTTGTTTACATGATAAAATCTGCATCTGTGGTCAGATTTCCGTGAAACTTGCATAGTTTGTTTATCTTATCAATAGCTTCAACCCTCTTGATTTTGAAAATAATCCAACAGACAGTATTGGAAAAGTAGCCCTTTTAAGTTGAAAATTTCCATTTCTTGCTTACATGATTAAGTCTGCATTTGTAATCAGATTTTTGTGAAACTTGTACAGTTGTTTTGTATCATAAACAGCTTGAACCCTATTGATTTTGAAAAAAATCTGACAATCAGTGTGGGAAAAGCAGCCATTTAAAGTTGAAAAGTTCCATTTCTAGGCAATAAAGTCCACAGTGTTGATCCAATTTTTTTGAAAAAGATTATTTGGTTCATCAAGGGATTGAACTTTATTAAAAGTGAAGAAAATTTAGTAAACCGTTCAGTAAAAGCAGCCATTTGATGACTTAGTATCGTTTACTCAACAAAGTCCACATTATCAGTTACATTTCTTTGGCTGGATTCCAAACAATTATTTTTGAGAATTGCACTTCCTTTTTTTTTCACTGTTAGTTCAATTCACTATGCCTACTCATGCTAAGTGGGTTCGAGCCCAGTTTCAAGAACACATTTTTGTGTTTTTTTTTTGTGGTTTTATTTTTCTTTTTGCATCATGAATTCATAATGTATGCTAGCAAAAAAGCAAAATCACTGCCAGTAGAGCGATTTCAGGCCCTCAAGGGCCTCTAGTTGGAAGTGTGAGTCGGCGATTTCTGTCACAAGCATAAGCCATTCTAATGTTCGGCTTATCGTGCTCACAGAGAATCAAGTAGGCCTGCAAAAGAGCCCAAGTCACATGCAATATGTCCTGCCCTTGTGAACGATATTGTTAATGCTGCAATGTAATCATCGGGGCAAAAATGTCCGAAAGGAAAAGATTGAAAAATGGCAAGGAATGTACTCCTTGCTTCTTCTATCGCACAATGAAAATATGTCTGAGATGTGATTTATGTTCAAGGTACAATATCAAAACTGATGCTTCGGATGGTACCCAAAATGTTTAGAAATCCTCGATTGAAAGGCATAGCCTCTTTGTAGAAAATTCGTCAGTTTGTAAGTTGTATTTGCAGCATAAATGTGCTGACAATATTCTCGAAGATTTTGATGGCTCAGCAGCGCCAACAGATCCAGACAAATGTCTTCTAAAGACTGTACAAACATTGATGAAGAATGATATCCTTCATGAAAAGGTTTTCTTCAATACAGTGTCCTGCTTATAACTGATAAAAAGAATAAAATAATACTGTTATTTTTCAATCAGTCTTACTAGCTGGACACTATAATATAAAATAAGAATGATGTGATTGAAACATACTGCAGTTCCCAACTGAAGTAAAATTTGGTTTTTACTCTACCATTGAAATTTTGCTGCTTAAAAATTTGCTTCTTAAGCAAAGTGGTTTCAATTTACCCCTTTCATAAGCAAAATGATGCTTAAATACTCCTTGGCTCAAAAAATTATCTGGGGCACTGTTAGATGTTATTAGCTCCACTGGCAGAAGGCCAGTGAGCTATTGTCATGGCGTTGTGTCCGTCGTGTGTCCGTCGTGCGTCCGTCCATTCGTCCGTGCGTGCGTCCGTAAACTTTTTCTTTAAAAAACTTCTCCTCAGAAACTATTGACTGGATTTTTACCAAATTTCACAGGAATGTTCCTTTGGTGGTCCTCTTTCAAATTCCTTCAAATAATTGTGTTCCATGAAGAATTCTGGTTGCCATGGCAACCAAAGTAAAAAAACCTTTAAAAATCTTCTCCTCCTGGATAGCATTATTATTTTGCAGGAATGTTCCTTAGATACAGGTTTACAGAATTCCTTAAAAAAAAAAAAGATCTGTCAAAAAACATGGCTTTTATGGGAGACTCATTTTCCTTTTATGGTATAAAGTAAAATCTTTGAAAAATTTCTTCTCTAAAACTATTCATTGGATTTCATTGTTGTTTTGCAGGTAAGTTCCTATGGTGGTTGTCTACCAAATTGTTTCTTCAGTGAGCTAAAATGCAGGATTGAATGATAATTGTTAAAAACTTCCTTTCGCCATAATAGAAATATCAGGCCTGTGGAGCGATACAGGTGCTCAAGCACCTCTAGTTTTTTCTTTTTATCTCAGCTGAGCATGAAGTGCTCAAGGTGAGCTCTTGTGATTATGCTGTGTCGGTGGTGCTTCGTCAACTTTTACCTTATCTAGCTCTAGAGAACACATTTTCAGTCCGATACTCATTACTTCAAACTTGGTCAGAATGCTTATCTTGATGATGTCTCACATCCGTTTGAAAGTGGGTCATGTTGGGTCAATAACTAGGTCACTAGGTCATATCTTGAAAAAACCTTGTGTACACTCTAAATGCCACATTTTCAGTCCAGTACTCTTGAAAGTTGGTCAGAATGTTTGTCTTGATGATATCTCAGACAAATTTGAAAATGTGTCACATTGGGTGAAAAACTAGGTCAATGGTTCAAATATTTGAAAACCTTTTTTATGCTCTAGAGGTCACATTAATCAGTCAAATACTCATGAAACTTGGTAAGAAAGTATGTCTTGATGATATCTTAGAAGAATTTGAAAACAGGTCATGTCAGATCAAAAACTAGGTCACTAGGTCAAATGTTAGAAAACCTTTTGTATACTGTAGAGGCAATATTTTCAGTCCAATGCTCATGAAAATTGGTCAGATATCTCGTATGAAAGAGAAAATGGGTCACATTGGGTTTACCAGGTAAAATTTTTAAAATAATTTGTGTATGCTTTAGAAGGCAATATTTCCTTCCAATGCTTATGAAAAAAAGTCAGAATATTTCTCTTGATGAGAAGTAAGATGTTATTGAAAATGGGTCACATTGGGTAAAAAATTAGGTCACCTGGTCAAATATTGGAAAAACCTTGTTTACACTCTAGAGGCCACATTTTGTCCAATACTCATGAAAGGTGGTCAGAATCTTTATTTTGATAATTTCTACAACAAATTGGAAAATGGGTTATGTTGGGCTAAAAAGTAGGTCACTGAGATAAATTCTAGAAAAAGCTTGTGTACATACTAGAGACCAAATTTTCCGTACCAATACTTATAAAAGCTTGTTAGAATGTTTGTCATAATATCTCGGAAAAGATTGGAAATGGGTCATGTTTGGTCAAAAGGCCACCATGGCCTTCTTGTTTCTTGTTATTGTGTCTCAGCTAGCCCCTTATGTTCATTCTGGATTGAAAGATAAATCACCAGCATCCTTTCAAATGGCTGTATGTGTCAATCTTTTCTTTGTCAGCTAACAATAAGGTCCTTGCTCAGTAGACTAATCTCCAAAACACCAAAGTAATATTTCTGTTACTTACTTGCAATTCCAGTTTTAAAAGTGGCCTATTTGAAAGGAAATCTAAACTAGGCTTTACAATTTTAGAAGCTAGCATCCTCTTCTTTCACCATGATGTTTTCTACCCTTCAAAGTCAAATCCTGTCATGTAAGCCACACTTGATCTATTGTCTGCATTATGCTTTCAATTTGGAGAAGCTGAAAATTTTGTTAATTAATTTAAACATATTTATTTTGCATCGATAGAGAAACAAGTTCTTACAACTTATTCTAATCTCTCTTGATTCTGCTTCCTGGGAATTACACCAGTACTCGCGCCGCATGTGTCGGCCTATGAAAAATCCCAAAGCTGACACCCGCTCCCGGGTATCAAACTCGGGATCTTACGGTTATGAGGCCGACGCTCTACCTCACGACCACGGACACCACAATTTTGTTTACTTGTAAAGTATTAAAAACTGTTCTTGGTTGTTAAATAAAAGCTCTGCCTGTTATCCTTCAGAAGCAGATGGTTGGGATGAAGACTGGGGGGAAGACTGGAATGACCAAGTGAATGAAACACAAGAACAAGTTACAGATAAAGTAGAGACAGAGGAAGACTCCAGTAAAAATGACAGCCAGAAATGGTTACAGAACTGTATTTACTCTTTATCCCCGGCAGCAGACCTTGTCGCCTTTGCCAATAAGAATAGAATGGTATTGATGGCTCGTATGTATCTTTATTCATATCTTTTCTGGAAACAGTAAAAGCTGTCTTAACCCTTTACGACATCATCTCCTTTTTCACTCACCTTGAGCACAAAATGCTCAAGGTGAGCTTTTGTGATTGTGCTGTATCTGGCATCCAGTGTCTGTCGTCAACTTTTATCTTGTGTACACTCCAGAGGCCACATTTTTAGTCCTAATCTCTTGAAAGATAGTCAGAATGTTTATCTTGATAGTGTCTGAGATTAGATTGAAAATAGGTCATGCGGGCTCAAAATGTAGGTCACCAGGTCAAATCTTTGATAAACCTTGTGTATGCAGCAGAGGACCTCATTTTCTAACAGATACTCATGAAACTTGGTCAGATTGTTTGTCATAATGATATCTCTGACGATGTTGAAAATAGTTACTGTTTCTATGATATAATTTCTACAACATTTTTCAAAGTGGCATAAAGCAGATCTCAGACCAACATATTATGTACATGTATGGGTCACAGTGTCTGGCTGAATAGAAAAGATATGGATTGTAACAGTATAAGGGATGGTGAGAGGTTTCAAATGAGCACAGGTCTATCTTAGGGTCAGTTGTAGAGCTATGAAGCTGAAGACACAAGATAAATGACAAGGACTTTATAAGTTCTAAAATACATCCATGGTTTCAATTTTGAATAGTTTTAGCCAGAATTTCAGAGGAAGGAATATGATATAGTTCCAAGAGAAGGTGATTTGTGGAAGCTATTCATGGCACTGTTAAAGTACAGAAGAAACCCAACAGACATTTTTAGTGTAGAAATGAGACCAAAATATTTGCAATTTCAATGTTGCTCTTGTCTTAGATTTCTCATCAAGGCAGACAGTGTAGATCAAAGATCAGACTGCACATTTTGTATCATTTGATCTTAAACTACACTGGATGCACAGGGAACTATAGTTGTGAAAGGTACTGTAAGGGTCAACATATTTATCTCTTTACAAGACAACAAAGATTTTAGACTCATCCAATTTGAAGGCATTTGCAGATAACAAATGAAATGTAACTCAAATGATTAAAACACTTTTGGAAAAGGGAAAAAATGGTGGTTGCCAACAAAATTATTCTATTCAAATGATGTTTTCCAAAGTCTTTCTCAGGATTGTTAACACATTAAAATTTTGATAGTTTGATAAAGGTTTAGATATTAAAAAGCAACAGCATTATTACCTGCTTAGTTACAAATCCAAAGCTTACAGAAATGACCTAAGTACCAAATCTATGTTTTTGATTTAACATTTTTTTACCAGCAAAATATGATGGTGACAGAGGAAAAAAAGATGAAGAAGATCTTGTTTGTTACAGTACAGTGTGGTCTGGCCCTGTATCTCAACAAGATGGGTATGCATTATGCTCTGATATTCATTCAACATACCTTAACCCATTACTGGAATGCTGTTATTTAGACCGACTCACCTATATATATGTGACTTTCGAAACAGAAAAGCATTCTCAGTGAATCAAAGCTTAATAATTTATTTGATGGGAAAAGTATGTTCTCTAAGTAAGTAAGGGATTAAAAGGAAGCCTCAGAAATGATGAAAAACAAAGTTTTAACCCTGTAACACATGACAAAATGTAAGACCATTCCAAATTGACAGCATTTGCAGATGACAACTTTAATATGTCTCAAATGATATGATTTTTCTTTTAAAGGATAGAAAATATTGTGGGATAAGGAGAAAATGCTGGTTACCAGCATTTTCTCCTTTTCCCGAATACTTTCAAAGGCTTATTTCCTAAGGTCGTTAAAAATCGGCATTGTGTGGTAAAAAGTGAAAGAAACTGACAACCTGGAAAATAGAAAAAATTTCTAACAAAACTGAATTGTGTCATTTTTGGATTTTTCAGAGAGTTTGTTACTGCACTGTTATGTCTCCCACTTGCATCCCAGAAAAGAAGTACTCAAGGGGCGCCTGATTGGACCTGTGTGTTGGTTGGGTTCTCCAGCGGGTTTGTTAGGATGTTTACAGAGGTACACATTCTTTGATATTTTTGAGCTGCATTGGGTCTAGGAAAAAATGGGTAATAGCATCCCTATTTTACTCATGACCTCTTGATGATGATTTTATGTTGAAGTAGACTGTTTTTATAAACAATAAGGCAAATGGAGAAATTACAAATAGTTCTCTTTTTTCCACAATGTTGACATATTTGAGTACATTCATGTATTGAATTTAGTTCATGTTGATCATCCATAGTGTATAACTCTTTTCCACATGACAAAATTTTTGACTTATCCAAATTGAAAGAAACTGCAGGCACACAATTTGAAATTGGTGCAAAGCAGCAGCTGTTCTCTGATAGGGTAGAAAACATAATGGCAAAAAGAGAAAATGGCAATACTGGTATTGTGGGAAAAGGAAAAGTGCCAGTTACTAGCATTTTCTAAATTTCTCATCATATTTTCAAAAGAACTCTTTCTCAAGGTTGTTAAAACAGGGATAGTGTTGTAAAGGGTGAAGCATGTTTTTTAGGTCGCCTGGTTTGAATTTGTTTTTAAAAGGTAATGTAGATTGAAATGGAAGAGAAAAAGAGTACTGCAAAATGTACTTTCAGATACAAAGTGATCACTGTAAGTAGACCTCAAATTTGTGTTTATAATTTATGTAAGACTTCATGTTTTCTTTTGCAAGTTTAAATATATGAGCTATGCTCTGTGAAAAGGGGGCTTAATGCATCTGCGAAAAGTATCAACCCAGGTCAGCCTGCGCAGTCTGCGCAGGCTGACCTGGGCCGAAACTTTTCGCTACTGGTCAATTTTCTGTTTGTCAAAGGACCAATCTACCTCATGATTCAGTCGGTTATTGAAAAAAGTGGCTCCCTTGGATCCATAATTATGTGATGATTTGGGCTAGTATCATGTATAACGGAGATGCATTAAGCCCCCTTTTGCCAGAGCATGGCTCATATACATGTATTCCTAATCCTACACAGGTAGGAAAATATATATTATCAAAGTTGGGTCAATTCCATGTTTACTATTTCAACATCTTACCTAATACAGATAGCCTATAACTCATTACTGAATGACAATATTTTGGACTTGACAAAATTCAAAAGCATCTGCAGATGACAAATTAATTGTAGCTCAACTGATGGTTTCTGTCTTTGATAGGGTAGAAAACATTGTGGATAAAGGAGAAAATGCTGGTCACTAGCTTTTTCTCCTTTTCCAACAATGTTTCAAAAGCCTGTAAGCTCAGGGTTGTTAAAACTCAGGATTGCATGGTAAAGGGTAAAGATACTTCCTTGAAAATAATGTGTATGTTCGTTTTGTTTTGTCAATCTTGAAAAGTTTTTATCTTTTATCAGACTGGAACTCTACTACTGTCTCAAAAACTTCATACGGAGGCTGTCCAGAGATTGAAGTGTAATACATATACATCTCCTAGATACCTTGGTATAGCAGAACAGGTAATAAAGTACTCTCTTTAAGAAACATTTTCTTTACCTCTTTACCAAACAGCAAAATTTTAGAATTGTCCAAATTGAAAGCGTTTGCAGGCGACAAACTAAATGTGACTCAAAAATTGAGATTTGTGTTTGGTTTGGTAGAAAACGTTGTGGATAAAGGAGAAAATGCTGGTTACCAACATTTTCTCCTTTTTCCACAATGTTTTGAAGAGGTTTTTTGCTCCTGGTCGTTAAAACTCAGGATTGTGTGGTAAAGGGTTAACTGTTTTCTTGTGGTATCTTAAAGCTGCTTGACTAACATCTCTCAAAACAGAGCAGATGAAATTGATGTCTCTGCTTACAAGTACACATGGGGTATGCAGTGCTCTACTCTTTCAAAGACCCAGTAAGTTACAAACACAAATGAATAGCAGACTTTTTGTTTTTTACATGAGTCAGAGATTTTATTTATGCAAAATTGAAGACTAGCAATGGCCATTTCCTTCTCTATATCTACCTCTGGTGAAGATCTGCGACAAAATTCACTTTTTCAATGAACAAACTAAATCTAGTTATAGTCATGATATCGATCCGGCTTCTATAGATGAGCAAGTTTTGACAGGCACTATGGGTCAGGAGATCCATCACAAAAACAAAAGACCAGGTCAAATCATACTCAAACAAAATGATTCAGTTAATAGTAGATGGAGAAAAAAAATGAAATATTTTTTTGTAGAATTTATTTGAAGTAATGTTATCAACCAAGTTACCCCTATTTATTGAAGTGTATTAAACCCCTTTTTCACAGAGTATGGCTTACATGTATTTGATTATGTGACATACTTATTTATTGGTATGTAGTATTCCCAAAAATTTTCATCAGTTTGCTACAACCACAACACTTGAAGAAACTTTGCTACACCTGATATGCATATACGAGTAAATATATCAGCCCTTTACTAAAAAAATCCTGTGTTTATAAAACCTTGAAGAAAAAAACTTTTGAAACATTATTGGTAAATGAGAAAATGCTCGTAACCATCATTTTCTCCTTTTTCCACAAAGTTTTCGACCTTATCAAGGACCGTCATTTGAACCATTATTCATTTATCATCTAAAAATGATTTCAATCTGGACAAATCTGAAATTTTGTTGTTTGGTAAAGAGTTAATAAATTAGTGTGTAGAAAGAAGAAAATGTTTCTTGGAAAGTAAATATACATGACTTTTCCTGTACTTTTGAAGATGTAGAGAATAAAGACCACGACTCATTACTCTTGTACTTTTCAGCATGAAGAACTCTTGATCATGTACTTGAGAGCCCTGGTGACTGTGGATGGGTTCAGTTTGTTTCAGTCCCTTAAAGCTTGTAGAAACCAAGTGGCAAGAGGTAGGTGTAAGTGAAAAAATAGTACTGTGGCAGAGAGGTAGATAAATGGTGTACGTGAATCTGCATGATTAAAAGACTCTGGGGAAGAAGGCTTTTGAAAACATTGTAGGTAAAGGAGAAAATGCTGATAACCAGCATTTTCTCCTTTTCCACAATGTTTTCTACCTTATCATAAAAAAATTCCAACATATTAGCTACTTTTTATTTGTGTTCTGTGAGGCTATATTATGGAATTGGTAAAGATAAAACAAATCATGACCTCAGAATGTTCTTTGCCATCACATTCCGCCTCAGCCAGTGGTGAGACAAGTCTACACTCCCCACCCCTAGGATACAAGAAGTAGTCACCCAAGGACCTTTAACCATGGGGTTGCAAGTCTGAATCCTGGGTATGGTTAAAGTTACAGAGACAGGCATTAGGCTTCAATCATCTCTGAACTTTGTAGCATATCGGTTTGAAACACTGTGAAAGCTTCCATAGGAGCATTTGCTGCTAAGGTAAAACTGACATACTGTATAAATTTCAAATTTGATAGGCTATGGTTCTTTCTCTTTCACATGCAAAAAAGTGATGAGCTAGTGCTCAGGCAGAGAGGTGGATATGTATATGAGGTGTATGATTTAATGACCCTGAGGAAGAAGTCTTTTGAAACATTGTGGGAAAAAGGAGAATTTTTTTTTTTTTTTTTTTTTTTTTTTTTTTAGATTTTATTATTGTCCCCGTATATTGGTGTGTGAGGGTCGGGGAGCCATCCCTCTACACATCTTACAAAGTAATACAAGTCATGGTCATTCAGTTAGGGACAAAGAAACAAAAACAGATAATAAACATGAGGAAATAAAGTAAATAAGAATAGAAACAAAAAAAAAAATGTAAGCAAAAAGCGAATCTTCCCAGATTTACAGAAAAAAAATATTAATCTCTTGAATGATTCATAAAACAAGTAAAGTTTTCCTAGTCTTTAGTAAAACATTCTAGGTTATTGTTTTGATGGCTGTTTTTCTTAGAATCGTGAACTTGATAGATATAAAATTCCTGGCACCGGTTTCTGTAGGTATTTGTTTTCTAGATCTACATTTAAAGATGTACATTTTAAACAAAATGAGAAGAGTGTTTTTTGCGTAGGTATTAGATTTGACATATCCAAACAATATTTTTTTGACAGTTAGATCTGAGTAAATGGTTCCATTGTGTTTTAAGTAATTTGAGATGATTGGGTGAACTTTGGGACGGTTCCAGAATAAATGCTCAATTGTTTCTTGTTCGTTAGTACAAAAAGTGCAATCTGAAGAGTCGATATATTTTATTTTATACAAGAAATTATTTATTCCAAGAATGCGGTGAATAATTCGATATTGGAACCACTGTATATATGAATCTTTTGTTATTAAAAAGGGTAAGAAAAATATTTGTTTCCATTCGTCGGAATCTATACTGATGTTTAATTTCTGTGCCCAGGTTTGAACACACGCTGGCTGGTCGTTGTTTTTGTTAAGACTTTGATAGATACTTTTTGAACCTTTTGAATCCTTAAGAATCAATTGAAGGTATGGTGGTATTATAGGTCTATGGTGTTTACAGATGTTTTCGTTTTTTAAGGACAGGTCTGTTAGGTACATTTTAATAGCGGACTTTAATTGTTGAAAAGTTAGAAAATTAAGCGACAAGTTGTATTTTGTATTTATTTGTTCTACGCTTGAAAAAGAACCATTAGAAGCGAATAAATCTCCTATACAGTTAATGCCAGCCTTATTTAACTTATTTAGATAAATACTTTTGCCATTAATTTTGATGTTCGGGTTGTAGAATGTTGGACTGTCTTGAATGTTCGTATTGTCTATTTTAACAGTATCTATTAAGTGACATAGTGCTTTGAGCACATCTATCCAAAATGGATTTGTTATTCTGTTTATCAGATTTTCTACAAAGTCTTTTCCACATAAACATAACTTATCAATATTTATTAATTCGTCAATAATATTTACCCATCCACCATTGCTTTTAATCAAACGTCTGATTCAAGTGATTTTTTAGTGCATTGATAAAAGCTTTAACATTTATCATTTTCAGTCCACCGTACACATAATCTTTTGTGACAACTGATCTTTTTATTTTATGACAGCCTTCCCAAGTATATGTATAAAATGTATTTTGGAGCTGCGAACATACCTTTTCAGGAGGATTTGGTAGGGCAAGAAACATGTGGTTCATTTTTGAAATAAGTAAACTTTTTATAACTGTGATTTTTCCTATTGGCATGAGGATACGTCGGTTCCATCGTTTAATTGTGTTTTCTATTTCATTTAATTTTGGTATGAAATTTAAATCAATTATTTTGTTTAAATCTACGTGAAAAATTATACCCAATAACTAAAATTTCTCATGTCCTCATATCAATTTCCATTTAGTTTTAATAGCGTCAGAACTGTATTTTTTCTTTCCGATCCAAACAACTTTAGTTTTATTGAAATTTATGTTTAGACCAGATAATTTAGAAAATTTTGATAGGGAATTAAGCGTTTCGTGTAAAGATTTTTCTGATCCGTCAAGAAATATACTTGTATCGTCTGCAAACTGTGATAACTTAAATTCTGTACCTTTAATGTTTATTCCTTTTATGTTTTTATTATTTCTTATGTAAATGGATAATATTTCGGCACATAAAATAAAAATATAGCTAGACAAAGGGTCTCCTTGACGACAGCCTCTCTCAATTCTGAAGAAGATTGATAAAAATCCACACTGAGAAACTGTTGACTTTGCATCTTGATAAAATACATTAAACCATCTCATAATTGATGGTCCAAAATTGAAAGTTTCGAGAGTTTTGTTAACAAAAGACCAAGAAAGGGAATCAAATGCTTTTTCGAAGTCGATTAAGAGTATTATACCAGGAATATCATTTACTTCAGTGTAATGTAAAAGATTGTACACGAGTCAAATATTTTCTCCTATGTATCTGTCTTTTAAAAAACCAGATTGGTCTGTATGAATAAGTTTATTAAGGAATGACTTGATTCTGTTGGCAATACATCCTGTTCCGATTTTGTATACTGTATTTAACAAGGTTATTGGCCGCCAATTTTTTATGAATTGTTTCGGTTTATTTCCCTTTGGAATGCATGTTATCAAACCTTGTGTTTGAGTTTCAGATAAAGAATTTGTATGGTATGCTTCGTTCAATGCTCTGACAACAAAATCTCCTAACTTATTCCAAAAAACTTTGTAAAAATCGGCATTAAAACCGGATGTACCTGGACTTCGATTATTTTTCATATTTTTTAAGATTTGAGAAGCTTCTGTCATTGTAAGTTTTCCTTCAATACTTTTTGACTCCTCAACTGAGAGTTGCGGTATTTCTAAATCAGAAATAAAGTGGTTAAAGTCATCAACAAAAAATCAGAAGTTGTTGACTTGTAAAGAGACTGGTAAAATACTTTTATTTCATCAAGAATATCTTTTTGATTTGTTATATCAGATCCGTCATCTTTGATAATTTTTTTAACAGTTTTTGAAATTGTATTGGATTTTTCTAGGCCACAAAAATATCTTGTTGGTTTTTCACCTTTTATACTCCATTTTACCCTTGATCGGAAAATTGAACCTTTTATTCTTTCTTGTTGTAATTGTTCATATTCGTTTTTTAAGGAAAAGTATTCGTTTGAATTATTATTTAGATTTTGTTCCAAATGTTTCATTTTTGACTGGATTTCTAACTCTCTATTGTTATTAATCTTTTTCCTGTGTGAACCATAAGAAATCGATTTTCCCCTTATTTCCATCAATAGTGTTTCAAGAAATAGTTGGTCATTGATTGTGAATTGAATTTCTGAATTAGGAATTTTTGTTAAAGTCTCCCTATTGTAAATTGGGATTGCGTATTGTTCTTTTACTTCTTCAATCTTTTTATTTATAGTGTTGATATAGTCAAGTTCAGGAGTTGGTTACCAGCATTTTTTCCTTTTCCCACAATATTTTCTAGTCTGTCACAAATAAATTCCATCATGTTAGCCACTTTTTATTTGTCTTATATGAATGTTTCCAATTTTGACAAGTCTTAAATTTTGCTCTTTTGTAAAAAGTTAAGATTTGATACATAATTACATTTGAAAAATTGTGACTAAAGGAGGGTGCTTTCATTAGAATTAACTCCTCCTTTTGCAACAATGTTTTCAAAATTTTTGCACTGCAAGAAAAAAAAAAGTTATTTACAGATGTTTTTATTGAAATAAAAGAACAAATCTTGACACAGACCTCATAATGGTCATTGTTATCACATTCATTTCAGCCACAGCCAGTGGTGAGACCAGTCTACATCCCCCACCCCTAGCTTATAAGAAATGGGCACCCCAGGAGATGGATTATATAGTTGATTGTCATACAACAGGTATAGCTTTACCCTGGCAGCCCTAAATGAATGAAAATAGACATTTACTGTCGACTTTACCCTCTACCACTCAAGCCTAAGTTTTGATGACCCTGAGGGAAAGGGTTTTTGAAAATATTGTGAGAAATGGAGAGAATGCTGGTAATCAGCATTTTGTCCTCATCCCACAATGTTTTTTGCTCTTCCAAAGTCAGATTTCATCATTTCAGCTACATTTTACTTTTTGTCTGCTAATGCTTTCAGTATGGACAGGTTTGAAACTTAGACATTAATCATCTCTTGAACATTGTAATGATTTTGCTCAAGTGGAAAAGAAGCTTGTGTGTAGCTTCCATAGATGCATATACTGCAATGGTATAACTGACATATTGTATAAAATTTTATTCTATAGGCTATGTTTCTTTTTAGCTCACCTGCGTACCAGATGCTCAAGGTGAGCTTTTATGATCATGCTGTGTCCATGGTGCATTGTCTGTCATGTGGTCATCAGCAATTCCCTTATGTGCACTCTAGGGGCCACAATTCCAGTCAGATACTTATGAAATTTGGTCAGAATATTTGTTTTGATTAAATCTGGAACAAATTTGAAACTTGGTCACTTTTGGTCAAAAGGTAGGTCACTGGGCCAAATCTTAGAAAAACCTTCTTTGCACTCAGTAGGCCACATTTTCAGCCCAATACTCATAAAACTTGGTCAGAATTTTTGTCTTGACAACATCTTGGACAAGCTCATAATTTGATCATGATGGGTCAAAAAGTAGGTCCCACAGGGACAAATCTTTGAAAAACCTTGTATGCACTGTAGAGGCCTCATTTTCAGCCCAGTACTCATGAAACTTAGAATGTTTGCCTTGATGTGATCCCCAGCAATTTCAAAAATAGGTCAAGTTGGTCAAAAAGTAGGTCACTTACACTCATGTGTTTTGTACATCATCACAACCAGGATTACTTCAGCTTTCTCAGTCCTAGATGACTTTACTCAGGTGAGCATTTTAGGGCCAATGACCCTCTTGTTTCTGCGATACTTAAGTCTTTTTGTAAGGAAATGGAACTAAAGAGGTTCGTCAAGCACTCAGTATCTGTCTAGGGAATACAAGTAACATAAGCACATTTATATTTTTCATATCATTCCACTCAGATAAGTATAAAGCATTTACATTCTACTGCATGAGCATACTATGGAATAATAAACAACATAAGTCAGAACTGGGAGTAGTGGTATAGACTATGTTTGTAATCAAGTCTAACTTAACAATTACATCTAGCACTTAACAACCTCAGATTGCAATTCTGCTTTGTAACTGATTAGCACTAAGATATTTTTCTACAAAAATACAAAATAATACAAAACATTATGTATTATTCATGTGATTCCCCCAGAAATGAAGCATATCTAAAGGTGATGGAAGGACAGGTTGTAACTGAATTGTCTACTACATGTAGTCTAGCCACTGAATGACTAGAGAAGAAATGCTCTCCCTACTTTTACTACAGCGAGATGCCCACAAATATGTATAGAGGTACCTAAACATGATAGATTATGTATCTTTGATTAACATCATCTTGTTACACTGTTCCAGGTATCAATACCCCAAATCCATTTGATCAGATGGTGTTAGCATCTATAGAGAACTTTAACTCCAGTATAAGACCCACCCCCCCTGCAGCATCAATGTACTTGCTGACAGGACTTGGCCCTTATCTGGGATTTTTCTATGCAGTAGAGGTAAGACTATTCCCTTATGTCATTGTCACACATGTTCATGACTGATGGGATACTAGCATCTTTTTTTTTTGTAACTCTTGCAAAAGACAACTTTGGCTGCTTTTTTGGATAGTGCATGTCAGAATCTGACTGCATAGAATATGCAGTCTGATCTTGGATCTACACTATATATAAAGCCTCTCAGCCAATGGGATAGCTGTCCTAGAATCATAAGAATTCAGTCAATTCTCTATAGGACAACAAAGTTGTATGCTAGTTCACATTGAAAACTTTTACAGACCACAGATTGAATGTGGCTCAAAGGAATAAAGTTTTGTTTGAAAGAGAGGAAATCATTTTGAGAAAACGAGAAAATGCTGGTTACCAGCAATGGCCTTCTTTCTCAGGACAGTTGAAATATGGGATCTTGTGATAAAGGCTTTAAAAAGGTTGGTGAGTATAGTGACAGTAAAACAAAAATCTGTAATGTTTGGTGATGTATGACAACAAAATCACATTTCTATTAAAGGGGACTGCTCAGCCTATTCTCTCAGAGGTAGCCTTTGCCGTGGCAAGCAAGCTGAAGTCTGCCATCATGTCTGCAGCAAGGTAAAAAATATTCTTAATACTGATGTATTCTGAGAACAACATTTAGTTCTTTACAGATGCCCAATTATTTCTTTCAAAGAGTTAAGTCAGATCTTAATAATATTAAGAAGCCAAAGTAAACATTTTTTTTTTTCTCAAAACTTTGTATATGTATAGAAAAATTCATATTCTATGACATTAAAAGTATTATGTACCTATCTATTGCAGTGGTTGGCTTGGATTTGGTTCTAAAGGTAGAACTGAACACAGTGCAGAAAAGCCACCAAAAATTGAACCTGCGACCCCTTTACCTCTGAGGTAAGTGTAAGACATTTTTAAATACGACCTTATAAAATTTGATGCTCATGTACTGGTTACCAGCATTTTCTCTTTTCCTATAATGTTTTCAACAAGTGTTCTTTCCCAGGGTTGTTAAGACACAGGAGTGGGTACTAAAGATATATGCTATACATTGAGCCATGCTCTAAAAAGGAGGCTGAATGCATCTGAAAAAAGTATCAGCCCAGGTCAGCCTGTGCAGACCTGGGCCAAAACTTTTTGCTATTGGTCAATTTTCTGTATGTCCATGGCCCAGTCTAACTCATGATTAAGTTGGTTGTTAAAAAAAATGTATCTATAAAACGGATCTATAATTATGTGATAGCTTGCTTAGTATCATGCATCACAGAGATACGTTACACCCCCTTTTGCCAGAGCACAGCTCATTTGTTATGACTGGGGGTTAAAAGATGTGGTTAGTCTAGGATGCACATTAGTATGGCTTTGTTTGGTTTTATATTAAATGGTTACCTTGAGTTTTGAAAGTGTTTGTTTGTATGGTGTTTAACGTCGTTTCAACAGGTATATTGCAGCAACCAGAGCACCTATCCATGCTATCCAGGAGTTTATTTTACTAGTACTATGCACAATATTCTTTCCAAGCCACTGGCCGCTTTCACACATAAACATTGTTGAAACAATGAACAGCAGTGCGAGAAGATCAAATCCTGTTGCAATGACTATCATCAGTCCCTGGAAAGAAATTAGCCAAGCTGGAGATTCGAACCAGCAACCCTCTGTTCTCAAGTCCTGTAGGCTACTGACTGCACTACAGGGGCTCGGCGATTACCTTGAAGAGAGGGAGTGGCAGTGCCATTTTCCCAGTTTCATATCTGCTTTATCACTTTACTGCAAAATCCCAAGTTTTAACGACCTTGAGAAAGAAGCCCTATGAAAACATTGTGGACAAAGAAGAAAATGCTGTTAAACAGCATATTCTCCTTTTCCCACAATTTTTTTCTTTTTCCAATAGCAATTTCCATCATTTCAGTGTCATCACCTTTGTTATCAGCAAATGCTTTCAATTTGGACAAGTCCTAATTTATTTGTGCTTGGTACAGAGTTATAGCTCTATAGTATGCTGAAACCTTAAGCCTTGGTCACACCGAGCTAACGGACGAGTAACAGATAAAAAATCATTTCATCCGTTCGTGTCCGTTCGTATCTGTTTTATGTTCGTTTCTTATCCGGTGAATCCGCTACTTGTCCGGCGATGTCCGTTCCGTCCGGTGGGAAGTTTTGAGCATGTTCAAAACTTTCCACCGGACAAAACGGACAGAGACATGCAAATGATAGACTTTGGATGCATCTGACAATTTATACCCTCGGCATGTCACGTGACTGGTACGTTCCTCGTACGTTGGTGTTCGGTACATTTCCGTTCATCGTACGTTTTGTCCGGTTCTCATGCGTTGCACTTCCGTTTTATCCGGTACAAGTCCCTTACTTGTACGGTGATATCCGTTAATAGACCGTTTATTATCCTGTACATATCTGTTAAACGTGCGTTTTTTTCCGTTACATGTGCGGTACTCATGCGGTCATTGTGTGGCTTCCTCGCTCCACACACCGATCGCGTGAGCCTCGAGCGGCAGAGGAGATGAATTTTGTCACCGGATAACCAAATTCTGCATGTTTTTGTCCGTTTCCCCCCCCGTTACATATCCGTTAGCCGGTCTGACCAAGCCTTTAAGCCTTGAAATTAGACCAGCTTGACTGTTGTGCACAAAGTTCTGGATAAAGCAGTGGTAAAGTTATTTACTGTCATTGAGACTAACATTTTATTGTTATCTTTAGGTTCAGTCTCCCAGATCAAAGACGTGAAGGACTTAGCGTGTGTCTATCACCCAATAATACTTACGCCACTACCACAGATAGTTACGGCAGAGTAATGTTGATAGATATAGATAGAGGGATTGCAGTCAGAATGTGGAAAGGTAAGGGTTAAAAGATTTTGATGACTTTCAACCAACTGATACTGTGTCAATCAATTGATAATGTATCATTAATTTCGACAAAAGCATTTGTTTTTCTTAGAATATTAAGTCTAATTTATCTCCTTTACAAAAAAAAAAAAATAAACATTGTGTAAAGCATAAAAATGCATAGAAAGAATAAAAACCAAAGATTTGTTATACCTATAGAGCTCTGTTGCAACAAAGCAGATCCAGAAATGGCTTAAAGCACAAAAAAAGGCTGTCAGATCTTGAGCTGCTATGCCTACTGTGTTGAGATATTCTGTCTGAAAATAGTCTTGACATTGCAAATTAAGCATCTTATTTCCCTGACAGAAAAATTTCACATTTTGTTTCCCATAAATGGTAGGATTAATTAAGGTGTCTTAATGATATATGATCTCCTCAGTAAGATCTAACAGCTTTTTTGCTGAAGCCAAAGTAGAAAAGTAAATTTTACCATCTACTTTTGCCAGGTTACAGAGATGCACAGATAGGTTGGGTAGAGGTGAGGGAAGACGAGGGTCAGCACCCATCACATACTAGACAAAGTAGAATAGCTCAATTCTTGGTAATATATGCAGCAAGGCGGGGTATACTTGAGGTAAACTTAAACTGCAATCCTGTGTTTTAGCAACTATCAGGAAGAAGACCTTTGAAAACAATATGGAAAAAGGGAAACATTTAAGAAGATTTGATTTATCCCGTGTAAAAGCTTTCAATATGGACAAATCCGAAGTGTTGATGTCTGGTGAAGCGTTAACTCATTACCTCCTATAGCATTATGACCCTTAGAACTTGACTATCAGCACAAACTAAGATAATGTTAATGAAATTATAAGTATAATCTTTTATCACATAACCTCCCTTGTTTTCTGTGATATATACGCATTACAAATTTTCTTATCTGATACACATTTGATATCACAATTGTGTGCCGTCATTTTTGACGTCATTTTGTACATATTTCATAGAAGTGAATGGGTTTCATGGATATTACCATGGGTGCATCTACAGGGGTTTTGCATATTCTGATCAATAATTTTTGAAATATTGTTATGTGATAAAAAGAATCCGATATTCATTGGCGTTTGAGATAGAATGTTATTAAACTCGACAAGAAAAAAGGTTATTAAGCTTGCGAAAGGCTCACTTAATAACATTTTTCCTAGACTCGTTTAATAAAATCTTATCTCAAACATCAACTCGTGTCAGATCCTATATGCCTGTTATATTTTATTTTTTGCATTTAATGTAGTATTACAAATTTCATTTCCCATTTAACGTGTTTTCAAATGCGTATTTTCTTTTTATTGGTCTGAAGTTTTGGCATGTCTTTCAAAAGTTAATTCACATGAATTATGATTTATCATGGGATTATGAATTATGTGAAGTCTCTGCATGGCAATGCGGTAAATACAGAAGGTTTTATAAAATTCATGAGATCAGCGTCAGTGCTTGGTTGCAAGAATAATTTGAAATCTTCAAAGGTCAGGGAACAATAGAAAATTCATATCTGAACCCATCTACATCAAAGGCGAGGATATCTTTTCCATTTGCTGTTGAATAATTACTTTCAAAAGAGACAAGGGTCAAATTTTCTCTGATTACATTGCACACCTTACGTTATTTTATACAATTTATATGGGATGTCCAAATGTGCTATTTAGTAATATTGTTGGATGACTGACGTATGAAAATTCAGGGTTCTGTGATAGACTTATGGGGCTTCAAAGGCCTATGGTTGGACAAAAGTTTCTTTGATGTCATGTAATCTGACATAAGCATTTTGTACTTTTAAAATCGAAGAAGTTCTCACAATTACCACATGTTTAGTTTTTGACACATTTTTTAAAGACCACGTGATTAGTTTTTTACACATTTTTAATAGACCATTTTGAAGTCATCATATTAAATATTGCAACTTAGTTGTTTAAAAAAATAACTGTTTAAACCACCATTTAAACTTAGTTTGAAGCACTGCATGTGTCTATCCTTTCACTGCATGTAAGCCTCAGCTAGAAATACTTACAATTCAAATCTGCAGGCTGCCTGCCTACATAGTTAGAAAATACACAACAGTGAAAGAAGAATGAATCCTGTAGCTGTAACTTTTCTTCACCTCAAAAAGGAGCTTAGATTCAGAGACAAGTAGGAAACATTGTGACAGCTTGAGATTGTAACATGTTTGACTTGCAATGTTTACATGTAGCAGCTTCAAGTTGCATTTACGAGGGCTGTTCCATATGTAATGTGTATTGTACCACAGCGCGATAATGCTTTCAATGATTTCGTGGATGATGATACGCTTGAATAGCTCTATTCAATACCTTTCCAACGGTATAAACACGAGCCTTTAGTTCCACATAGTTTTAAACTTATAGTCATTTCATTAGAGCTAGTCGTTGACCACTGTTGTAAAAATGGTTGGGAAATGGATTAAGAATATTGAAGAAATTAGAGCTTATATAAAAGTTCGCACAAAACTCGGTCATTCGGTAATGCAGATTTTTATTGAATTGGGGGAAGTTTATGGGTCTGATAAGGTATCTTATGAGACAGTTCGTAGGTGGAGAAAGAAATTTCTGACTGGCACAGAGTCCGTCAAAGATGCAGCAAAATCTGGCCGACCTGTGACTGTAACAGGCACGGCAAATGTCTCAAAAGTCAGGTAAATAATTGAAAGTGATGGCAGATACACGATTCGTGATACTGCCAACGCTGTTGGCATATCGCTATCGTGGGTGCATTTCATTTTGAAGCGTATTTTGAAAGTACGAAAGATTTCTGCCAGATGGATACCGCATATATTGACAGATGACCAAAAATGGGTACGAGTACAAACCGCTAAGCAATTGCTCAAAATGTGTCCCAAATTCAATCAAAGACAAGTTGCAAACATTGTTACTGGTGACGAAACATGGGTTAACTATTTCGAACCAGTAAGAAAAATTGGAAACAAAATATGGCTAACTAAACACGGTAGAAGGCCTGTATTTGCCAAAAGAAGCATAAGCACAAAGAAGGTTCTTTATTGCATATTCTTCTCATGTGATGGTATAGCCGTACAAATTCCGGTGCCGAAGAGCAAAATTGTTACACGTCGGTATTACCGAGATGTTATACTAAAAACGCTCAAGAAATATTATCTTAAATGACGCCCTGTGTCAGGATTTAGGCATGTTCGTCTACTTCATGATAATGCTCTATCACATACATGTGAGCTTGTGAAGCAATTTTTGAAGTCGGAGAAGGTTACTGTCTTGCCACACCCACCATACTCTCCAGATCTAGCCCCATGCGACTTTTTCCTTTTTCCAAAACTTAAAAAGTTCTTATCTGGTCGTCGTTACAAGTCCCGACAAGCCCTTGGCTCAGCCATCAGTCAGTGCCTCAGAGGTCTACCTAAATTAGTGTACCATAACGCATTTCAGAAATGGATTCAGAGATTGAAATTATGTATTTCAAACCGCGGAGAATATTTTGAAGGGATGTAATGTTCATTTCACTATTTGAGTCGAATGCTTTTGAGATATCGTACAATACACATTACATATCGAACAACCCTCGTATGTGAAGGAAAAAGTTGAATACACGTACCTGATAATATGCATATGAGTTTGTTTTAGGTGTGGATGGTAGGAAATGGCCCTCGAGTTGCTGCATTCAGTGTCAGTAAATACTGTCGTCTGGTGCATATTTCACATGGCATTATGGGATTGAACAATGTGACTTCCAAAGGTGTGAAGATTAAGGCATTTCAAGTTGGACTAATGGAGCCTAATGGTATTCTTAAAACTGTTGAAGTTCCCTTCCATTTGGCGTTAAGGTATGTGATTGTAACACATAATAACACTGTACCACATATTCTAAGAATCTAAAAACTTTTAATTATAACAGAGCTTTTCATGTGCAAATGACAGAATTAAGAACAATTTTAATCCATTGCTATAAACCTCATTAATAAACCTCAGTCTGAGCACAGTAGGTATTATATTCTGTATAGTATGTCCTTCAAATATTGGAACTGCACTGTCTGCTGTTCACTAACTGGAAAAGCACTTTACTGCCAAACAAGTGTGTATCATAATTTGAGAAAATCCATTTGAGTTACAAGGTTACCAAATTGATGAGAATTGCTGTGGTATCTACAGTTGTCTAGGCTTAAACTTCCTTTTTTGAATAATCAGTGTATTTCTTTATTTCATTTCTAGAGAAATTGGAAGAAGTAGATATTTCTGTCATTTCTGATTGAGATAAAAGGAGATCATTTTATACAACGCATGTTTGTCATAAATTTCAGTGATAAAAACAACAAACGAGTCCGTGATATGCATCTTCTAAAGAAATTGAAACAAGTTCTGAAAGAAAATAAGGAGGAAACAGGTCAGTGCAATGTGAAAGTTTATCTAACAGTTATACTTACAGTTGTCCATCTATCTAGCCTTTCCTTTCACTTTTGAATGAGGAGAATAAGAACTTTTCCAATAATTTCTAGGAGGCAGGTTTAAAGTCACAGGTCAAATTTACACGTCTGACTAAGTATATAAGAGTTAAAATAAATGATGAAAAACTTTCCTTTGTTTTAGTTTTAACTGTTGCAATATGAATTCTAGCCTTCCTTTGTCCAAAAGCTTATTATGTGCTAATTAATTAACTCTTAATCAAACAACAAAAGTTTGGAATGGACCAAACTGAAAGCATTTACAGATGACTCATAAAATGTTGCTAATATGATGATTTCTCCTGTTGACAGGCTAGAAAACATTGTTGTGAAAGGAGAAAATGCTAGTTAACAACATTTTCTCCTATTCCTATAATGTTTTCAAAAGCCTTTTCTGTCAGGTTCATTAAAAGTCGGGATTGTGTGGTAGAAAGTTAAAGCTTTTCCCAGAGCACAAAATTTTAGACTGCACAATACAGAAAGCATTTGTGGACAACAAAATATAGCTCAAATGATTAATTTGTCTGAGAAAGGCTAAAAAACATCGGGGGAAAAAGAGAATTGCTGGTTAGCATTATTTTTTCTTTTTTCTACAGTGCTTTCTCTGACCCTTCCGGGTCATAAAGACATGGGATTGTTTGGTAAAGGGTTAAACTGATACAGACTGTTTGATATATAAGAAACAGACAAGAATTTGAGTTGAAGCACTTCTAATGAAATGTTGGATGCTTCAGTCTCTTGTCAGTATTCAGTGCTCTAGCTAGGGATTCATCATGCAGTAGAACTTGTCTTAGAGAACACCTGTTTAAAGCAACCTACTTTTTCAAGAAACTATTGTTATAATTCTGCATCCTCTTGTAAATTCTATCAAGTTGAACTTGCACTGAAAGACCCTCTGCTGTAAGAGACCACTTCTCTGACTTCCCTTTAGTGGTTTCTGAATAGAACATATGACAGTATTTGGCTGGTTTCCTGATGTGTACATTTGTTGCGGCAATTTGTTTTAAGACAATTCTGATACAGTTCTTGTGAATGTTCCAGAGAGTTTGGTAAATCAGATACAAGACTTGTTACAGAACATCAAGATACCAAGTATAACCCAGCAGGTACGTGTGAAGTTAAATGTTTTGATTCAGATTTATTCAACATTTTACCAAACAATTTTATTTTCATTAGCAGGTAAGCTTAAAGCAAAAGGTTTAGCTCTTTCTTGTTCTTTTTTTACCAAATAATTTAGTGTTTTCATGAACCTGAGGAAAACTGCTTTTGAAAAACAATTTGAAAGATGCAGAAAATGTTAGCAACCAATCTATACCCACAGCGTCTTAAAAAGCTCTTCTTTCTCAGAGTTGTTTAAATATAGAATTGTTAGGTAAATGATAGAATTCCATACAGAAATTCAAACCAGGATATGCCTTTTTCTTACATAGAAATGTCACCTAAATTTGAATTCTGACTTTATTTTATGATCTCCGGCTAGTATTTCAGGACCATTAAGGCTGTTTCCTTTTCCATCTGTTACTGGTTATGCTATTTCAATACATATTGGAAACATGTACTACTTACAG
This sequence comes from Hippopus hippopus, assembly GCA_946811185.2. Taxonomy (NCBI): domain Eukaryota; kingdom Metazoa; phylum Mollusca; class Bivalvia; order Cardiida; family Cardiidae; genus Hippopus; species Hippopus hippopus. The sequence continues at coordinate 40,495,433 of OX328097.1, forward strand.
CTATGACAAAGAGGAGAAGCACATGAAAAAAGTAAATACAGTTTTAGAATTATATGACAAAAGATTGTGGAAATGGGAGAAACTACCTTAAAAATATAGAGCTGCTTTCCTTCTATACTTTCAAAGGTGCTCTACTTCAATACTATAAAATCATTACTTGTATGATAAATGCTTCAGAAATATTGAGAGATGTATTTAAATTAATATGTTTTACTGTACATTTTTAAGGGGGTTGAAAGAGTGTTGTCAACCAGGTATCTTAGTCCAGCTTTTATGAAGAATATTCTAGACTTGTGTTTACAAAAGTTAAAAATCGGAGGTATGTGATACAATATGAGTTTTATTCTTACAGATATTTAACTTTAGACTGAACAGATTTTGTTGCCTGTGATTTTCATAAAGTGGAACAAATATAAAGAACTATTCAATATGATAAGAATAGTCAAGTAAGTTGAAGTTCAAGTTTCAAAACATACAGAATTTAAACTGCATTACGAGGGTTATCCTATAAGTATGCAGGCTTTCTTTATAATACTAAAGTCTTTGATGATAATCATATGGTTGTGGGTATGGTAAAATTACCTGTTATATTCACTTTTGTTTGTTATTAATACTATGTGTTGATTTGCTGTGTATGTATTATTTCCATGACAACCATTAGTGCCATGTGGGACATAGGTTGTAATTATCCACAAATTACCAATGGTTTGTTGGCTTCAGGTGAAGACAAAGGCCATATTGAAAGACGACTATTTGCCCAGTACTGTCAGTTACAACACAAGTTGATACAATTGTATGTAGATATAGATCATTTACAGGGAGACAACTCTCCAACAGATATAGATACACAGGTAACTCTCAAATGTATAGACAATTCCATATCAATGAATTAAACAGCAATTGTTTATCGTCATGTGACAAGCCACCATTTGGGTATGTTAATCTACTAGTTCCGCAATACTAGTTATCAGAGCATTGTATTTAGCACCATCTGGACACTCTTAAATCAATGCCATTATTTACTGTGTATATTATTGCTTAGAAAATCATTGATTTTTGGAGATTATATGTAACTTATGATATACCTTGTAAATTAATTAACATCTTGTTGAAAAAAAGCCTGTCAGGTGTAAAGCTTTTACAAATAGGTTTTTTAAATTTGTTTAACCCTTTACCAAATAAAATCCTGAGATTTAACAACTATGAGAAAGAAGGCTGTTGAGAACAATGTAGTAATAGGCAAAAATGCTGGTAACCAGCATTTTTTCCCATTTTCCACAATGATTTCTACCTTTTCAAAAACAACTCTCATCATATGAGCCACACTGAATTTTTCAAAATCTTAATCCATTTCCTTGAACATTTTACCTTCATGCAATTTGTAACTTTTTTGAAAGATCTATCTTTTACAATAATAGGTAAAGTGATACTTACATTTATCATTTTAGACATTATCCAGGATTTTGGGTCTCAGTGAGGATGAGGTAGAGCACATTATTTGTGAAGTGGATCATTGTCAAAGCATGAGACAGGTTACAGAGGGTCGATCACGTGTTCACTTTGACACTGATATGTTGAACCATGTCTCCAGCTTTTTAAGCTGTTTCTTGTGCAATACTCATATCAGTGAATCAGATGGCTCCCAGCCTGGTTCCCAAGCTATAAATCTAGTCAGAGACTTGAAAGAGGAAAGGAAATTGCAGTTAGGTGGGTTTCTCTTCAACTCATTATTCTTAGAAACATATTAGCAGCAGACAGCTTTGAAATCTTAATTGTTAACTCATTACCAAACTACAAAAATTCGGAGTCGTCCAAATTGAAAAATTTGCAGAAGACAATTTAAATGTGGCTTGGATTATGAGATCTGGTTGTGAAAGAGTAGAAAACATTGTGGGAAAAGGAGAAAATGCTGGTTACCAGCATTTTCTCCTTTTCCCACAATGTTTTCAAAAGGCTTCATCCTCAGGGTCGTTAAAACTAGGGATTGTGTGGTAAAGGCTGAAACAGGAATACAGCCAGGGTTTCATTTTGAATCAGACACATTGAACCATGTCTCTGTCTTACTAGGCAGTTTTTCAAGGTACATTCATCAGGGAATGAAATGGTTTCCAGCCTAGATAGTATCCATACCATTAACCTAGTTGGAGACTGGAAATTTTAACTCGTTAAACCCATGAAAAAAATTATGTCGAAATCCTCCTGGTGAAACATGGATAATCAGCATGAATATAGGTTTTACACTTTAATACATGTGAAAACATTTTGCCAAAGGAGAAATTGCTTGTTACAAACAATTTGTTACAAACAATTTCTCCTTTAACTACTAATTTTATTAAAGTGTTGTGGTGTGTAAGAGGAAAATTTTTATCTGCAGTAGGCAATTAATTAATTCAAAAGGGTTATAACCTGTTGATAAGCTCCAATTTTCTTTTTTCTTTAGTTAAAATTTAAAGTTTTTCTTGCGGAAAAAGATGGAGTTAGAAATTGTCCTTGTAATGTTGAACTAACAAGCAATTCTGTCTGTCTGGTTTTCTGTCTGAACATGTCTTTAGATCTACTTGCCTTTCAAAACAGATCTAAAACTAATGAAAGAAAAGTTTATTTTTTTAATTTAATGACAAATAATTTGACAGACTTACATGTTTTTTAAGGGTATGCAGTCATTTCGTACCATAACCATTTTGTACCATTACGTTTATGACCATTTCGTACTATAGATTTACCATTTCATACCATAGCGTTACCACTTGGTACCATGATAATAACATCTAGCACTATGACTAAAAGTATAAATAAATGTGACAAAAAGTGGCATTTAATATATTTTTACGTAGTATAAACCAATGCTTTGGCAATCAATTAAACCAGTTAGTATGCAACTGAGAAGATGGGTAATGGATCTGTTTGTCTGTAATGTTTGTTGCAGGTAGGGTAATTATAACTAAGATCAAACTGATCACATTAAACTGAACATTTAATCAAAGAACTATAATTGTTTGATTACCCTTGATTGACTAGATTTACTCTTGATACATTTTGAAATTAGGTGAGCATTTTATGATGCTGAGGCAAGGACAAGGTCAAACGTCAAGGTCATTGTGACAATTTTATTCCTTGTAAAAAAATTGTTTTCCACAATATTCATTTGCTATAATTACACACCTTACAAAAGCAATTTTTTTATTGACCCCCCGAGAAACTACTTAATAAACATAATGGGAAAAGGAGATAATCGGAAAGTGTTATTGCGTATTTATTAGACAATATATTGCTTCAATATAAATTTAACTTGAATAAATAGCATTTTTGATTTTGTTTTTCTTCTTTTTAATTCATAATAACGAAGGTTTTTCCTAGTTAAAACATTGTCATAGGTTCCAAAATTATGGTACGAAATGGGATGACTATGGTACGAAGTGGTAAAATTATGGTACAAAATGGTATAAATTATGGTACAAAATGGTCAAATTATGTTACGAAGTGACTGGTACGAAATGGTCACGGTACGAAACGTCCGTAATTCATTTTAAGCCTTTGTTCATATTTCCAGGGAACTTTTTCTTCGAAAGAAGTTTAAAGCATCAATGTTCGTCTAGTGATCTAAGTGCTATGTTAAGAAAGAGTGGGATCCCACTGGAGGACTTAGGGGTATGTCCTGTTTATACAGATATTTGTTGTATTTGAACTTATCACTCATTACTTGCTGCCGACAACTTTGAGTAGACCTTTGTAAAGTAGGGATAAACAAAATGAATTTTTTATTTATGCTATGTAAACATAGTGGCGGAAAAAGGGAAAATGTTTTATTTTTTTCCCTTGTCACAATGTGTTAAAAGTATTCTGCTTCAAGACAAGAAAAACTTTTAGCAGGAGGTGATTAGTCAGAGCACCCAATAAATGAACCATGCTCTGGCAAAAGGGGGTTTATTGTATTTCCCTGATACATGATACTAAGCAAGTCAGCACATAATTATGGCCCCCATGAAATCCATTTAGTATAACAATCAATTGGGACATGCAGAAAATTAACATACAGTAAAAAGTTGTGATTCACTGTCAGCCAGCTCTGACAGGCGTACATGGGTCGATACTTTTTGTAGATGCATTAAGCCCTTTTTTCACAGAGAATGGCTCTAATAATATTTACATTTTCAATCTACATAAAGACAGAAATAATAATTTCAGTTATGGAAGTTTCATCATGCAGAGTATCCAAAAGATGCATTGGTTATTGTTTATCCCAAATCATCGAAGACTGTACATCCTGTGTGGTCTGATTGCGATTTATATGAGCCATTAAAGACCCTGTGGTTATGGTCAGTTTGTGAATCTTTACCAGATGACAAAATTTTAGACTTGTCTGTATTGAAAGCATTTGCTGATGACAAATTCAATGTGGCTCAAATCATGGAATTTTATCTGGTAAAGGGTAGAAAACATTGTGAGAAAAGTAGAAAATGCTGGTTACCATAAAGAAAATAAAGCTTCAGAAATTTATTTGAGAAAGGAAGAAAGGTCTTCTTTTCTCACTATGTTTTCTACCTCTCAAAGACAAATTTTATCTTTCAAGCCACATTTAATTTGTCGTCTTCAAATGCTTTTAATTTGGACAAGTCTGTAATTTTGTTGTTTGGTAAAGATTTAACATTCTCTGTCAGAAACACTGGCTGCTCAAGCATTTTACCATAAAAATTATGACATTTGGTTACTATGATGACATGTTTGAATAAATGTTTATTGTTTTATTCCACAGAAACTTTTACTATTTACATGGTTGAGTGAATCCTGTAGAACAAAAGAAAGTGTACCTCCTTTTATAAATCTACTGAAAATTCTGTCAACAAATATAGGTAGATGTTAACTTTTTCATTTCTTACATATAAGAGTTAATGTTTTTCAAATGTTATCAACTTTTTACCAAATTACAAAGTTTTAGACTTGTTCAAAATTAAAGCAGTTGCAGACAGTGATTTTACTTATGACTCAAATGATAGATGTTTTTAGCTCCTCACCTGAGCACAAAGCGCTCAAAATGAGCTTTTGTGATTGTGCTTTGTTCGTCTTACGGCGTCCAGGCATCAATAATTACCTTGTGTGCACTCTAGAAGCCTATTTTCAGTACAATACTCATGAAACTTGGTCAGAATGTTTGTCTTGATAACATCACGGACAAGTTCGATATTGGGTCGTCTTGGGTGAAAAAGTAGGTCACCAGGTCAAATCGTAGAAAAACCTTATGTGCACTCTAGAGGCCACATTGTCAGTCTGATACTCTTGAAACTTGGTCAGAATGTTTGTCTTGATGATATCTTGGACAAGAACAAGAATGGGGTATGTCTGGTCAAAAAGTAGGTCACAGGGTCAAATTTTAGAAAAACCCTATGTGCACTCAAAAGGCTACATTTTCAGCCTGATATTCATGAAACTTGGTCAAAATGATTGTCTTGATGATATTATGGACATTTTCGACATTGGGTCACTTCAGGTCAAAAAGTAGGTCACTGGACTAAACCTTAGAAAATCCTTGTGTGCACTGTAGAGGCCACATTTACAGTCTGATACTCATGAAACATGGTCAGAATGTTTGTCTTGATGATATATTAAACAATAAGTAGGTCACTAACATTAATTTGTTTTAAATCGTCACAACCAGGATCTCTTCAGTTTTATCAATCTTAGATGACTTCACTCACGTGAGGGCTTAAGGGCTAATGGCCCTCTTGTTTGAAAGCAATGTGATTAAGGTTTGTGAGTAAATGCTGGTTTCCACAACTTTAAGGGTTGTTAAAATTCAGGTTTGTGTGGTAAAGAGTTTAAAGTATGTTTGTTATTTAAGATGGTGTCACATAGTTTCACAGTAGTTACAGTCCAATTAGAAAGATAAATAACAACATATCAGCTACGAATGTACAAAATGATAAGATTGTTTTAACCTTGATCTTTAAGTTAGTCCTACAGAAAACATAGATCCGTGTCATCCAGGCATTTAAAAAAACCCTGACATTGACTTTGTCACTATCTTACATTGATTTTCGGTGCTTGTAAATGTGGTTGTGTTCTTACTTTGGAAAAAAATTGAGATTTTTTTAATGTTGGTGCCAAAATATTGTATCATGTTACAAAACTTATAGTACTGCAGACTAGCTTATTGTGTAATAGCTGTTGGTCCTTTGTCAAAATTGCAAGTAAAAAAGAAATTAAAGGGGTTGGGTAAATTAGAGTAAACTAGTTGGTGATGATTACATCATTTCTATTTGGAATTTTATTTGTAGCAGATGAACACCTCATACTTTAGAAATTATTTTAGGATTGATAAGACGTGATTTCTTAGTCAAGGTATTAACCACAGAAAACAACAGCTAGACCAGCTGCTAGACAATGAGGATGAATGTTATAGTGGAAATACCCCTTATATACACAATAAACCTAACGCCATAAAAGCTACTCTAGTGGGAAAAAACCTATCATGACTTTAAGTTATAACTTGTTTAACAAATTACTCCTTAGAATTACCTACATTGTGTCCTGCTCTGCTTTTGCTGATAATTTCCACACTATTTTACAGCTAAGTCAAGAGTAGTTATGGAAAGTCATACAGAATCACCATGGTGGCAAAGTTTGAGGGACCTTTGTAGTCATGCTTCTAACATTCAGTCAGGATATATTGCTGCAGTTGTTTGTCGATCTGTTGCCATGGAAATGACAGGTGCTACTTCCAAGTTGAAGGTGAATGAATATACAGAGACTGCTAAAGATCCTGATGCAGATACAATTAGTGTTACATCTGAAGCTTCACCAGTGTGTGAAACTGAGGCTGTTCTGATTGATCTAGATGCTTGGATTTTACTTACAAAGCAGTTAGAAGATTTGCTAGTGGTGGATACTTTCTTAAAATTACGACCTTGTGATCCAAAAAGGGCTCCCTCTGCAACTGAGATCACAGTTACGGTGTCAGGGTTGTTGGAAGGTGGTAAAGGTGAGTGTGTCATTATCTATGACATGTAGCACAGTCATGAATAGTATTTTTAAAAAAAGCAAGCTTTATGAATATTGATTTAATTAACAGTAATTAGTCCCCTGCCGGCGAAGCCGAAGGGGACTTTAGGTTTGCACTCTGTCCGTCCGTCTGTCCGTCTAACCGTATGTCTGTCTGTCCGTCAGTCCGCACGCAAATCAGTTTTCCAGACTTTTTTTCTAAACGCTGGCAGATATTGAGCTGATGTTTGGTGTGTAAGTCAACCACCATGAGTTACAGATCAAGTTCAAGTTTCGTTCCAGTCCACTGATTTTTGACGAAATTACGGGCCTTGGACTTCGAAATTTTCACTGAAAAAACAGTTTTCAGGACTTTTTTTCTAAACGCTGGTAGATATTGAGCTGATTTTTGGTGTGCAAATCAACCACCATGAGTTACAGATCAAGATCGAGTTTCGTTGAGGTCCACTGATTTTTTACAAAATTACGGGCCTTGGACGTAGAAATTTTCACCAAAAAAATAGTTTTCCGGACTTTTTTTCTAAACGCTGGTAGATATTGAGCTGATTTTTGGTGTACAAGTCAACCACCATGAGTTACAGATCAGGTTTGAGTTTTGTTCCGGTCTACTGATTTTTGACGAAATTACGGGCCTTGGACTTCGAAATTTTCACCAAAAAAAAAAAAACAGTTTTCCGGACTTTTTTTCTAAACGCTGGCAGATACTGAGCCGATTTTCAGTGTGTAAGTCAACCACCATGAGTTACAGATCAAGTTCGAGTTGTTCCGGTCCACTGATTTTTGATGAAATTACGGGCCTTGGACTTAGAAAATTTCACTGAAAAAACAGTTTCCCCGACTTTTTTACTTACAATGCTCATGTTTGGTATGTAGGTACCTGTCATTAATACTGATCTTTTGTGGGTTATATGTCCAAGGTCAAGGTAAAAAATTTTATCCCTTATCATGAAAACTTATCCTCAAAACTTTTCATAGTCATTTCTCTGTATATTCAAAGTACTTAAGTTATAACACTTATACATGGTAAGCTGGTACCTCTCATTGGTACACACCTGCTGATGATAAGGTCAAGGTCATCTCACAAGGTAAAGGTCATATTTCTGAAAATTTGCTTTTACGGGGGCATTTGTGTTTCACAAACACATCTTGTCATAGTAAAACTTCTTCAATGAACTTACTTTAACAAGGAAAATGCTTATATATCTGGCTTTCATTAAAGCATTGCATACAAAGACAGACACAATGCCTATAATTCTGGAAGGGGGTCAAATACGTTCTTTCTCCTCCACAGAGTTCCACAAACTATACCTGCCAGCGATATATACGGCAGGTAGGGGACTCGGTATTGCTATGCAATACTATCAGAATGCTTGATGTATGATGTAAAATGATGGACATAGCATATGAAAATATGATTTAGTCAGGTCATACCTGTAGTTTAACACACAAAAGGAATAGTTTTGGAGATTTACTGGAATGAGCTTCTCTGTCTATTCCTTTGTGGCGTGCACATAGCTATATTTGTGTCAGAAATTTTATCTTCAGTTTAGCTCTCATTGTATTGAACCTTTGCATCTAGAATATGAAGATGTGCATGACAAAGTTTTCTGATGTCAGCTATAAGGAATTGAAAAATTATGTCCCCTTTAACTTTGGGTTTTTTTGTTTTTTTTGTTGTTGTTGAAAATACATATAAGGTTTGAACATTTTGCCTTTTCTCTCCAACTTCTTGGTGGAGGTACATGTTCTAAATCTTTACCAGATGATAAGATTTTAGACTCATGTTTATTGAAAGCAGTAATAGATGAAAAATAAATACTTTACAAACAAGTAGGATTTGTCTTTGAAAGGGCTGAAAACAATTTAATGGAGAAAAAGCTTGTTACAATTATTTTCTTAAGCCTTTTTTTCCACAGGGTCATTAAAACTCAGGATTATTTGGTACAGGACTATTTTTAGTTTTATTTTAGCTTATTAGTAATATAAATAAAAAATTGTTTCATATTTGTCGTGGGTCTTTTTTCAATTATTCTAGGTTTCAGATTTAGGGAGACTGTCAGGATTACATCATGTATATTTGGAGGCCTCTCTTGATTTATCAAAGATTTTTATTTTGATAACAGATTTCTGCTTGCTGATGATTTCCATCATCTTGCAGCAGACAACAGTGTAGCAAAGTGAATCCTTCTCAAAATGAGTAATTTCAATTTTTGCCACAATGTTTTTGTATAGACTCAGATATTGAAATTTAATTCATATTGACAATGACAACTGACGATGACAATTGAAATGTTTTACAAGAATGTTTTCCAAGTTGTTTTGCTGTAACTTGATTTCAGAAGTTAATGATTTAAAGATCTACATTGATACTCTTGATAGAATGACAAGATTTGGGCAGAATATCATTTCTGAAATAACTAAGGCACTTTTTTTTTTAATATGATAATTTTCACATCAGAAAATATTAATATTTTATTAAGGTTTAATTAAACTTAACAAGATTAATAACAGAATGGAATAATGATATACATTTTTGTCAGTATAAGGAGTTACATTGTATTACATGTATTTCAGGATGTATAAGTGAGGTGGTAGCTCGCCATGTTTCAAGGGTGGGGTTTCAGCCTGAAGATCTTTATAAACCCATACAGGATGAATCTCCAGGTCAGGAGAGCACTGATACAGCTGCTGACACAACTTTACAGTCCACAAAACAACAGATAATCTGGGGTTTGTAAACATAGTAAATACATGTACTTAGAATTTAAGCCTTTACCAAACACAGTCATCCTCAGGAAGGCTTTTGAAAACATTTTGGGAAAAGATGAAAATGCGGGTAACCAGCATTTTCTCCTTTTCCAACAATGTTTTCATTTTTTTTTTTTTTTTGTCCGTCCGTGTGTCCGTCTGTGTACAAATAATTACCTGTTTCTGTCAAAGCGCTGGCGGGGTATTAAGTCACATTCACTGACAGCTCTAGTTTCTTTTAAAGGCAAATCCTTTTGTCTTTGCCACATTAAATGTGTCATTTGCACATGCTGTCATTATGGAAAATCTGTATCATGATGAATCTCTTGGACAGGAAAGTGCCTTTACCAGTGCAGTCCCTGCTGAAGAGCCTTAAAAATGAGAGAAAATATGGGGTTTGTGAAATCCTAGTAACCAGCATTTTCTTCTTTTCCTAAATTGTTTTGTACTCTTTCAAAGACAAATCCAACTTCTTTCTTTTTTTTTTCAGACCAGATAAATTTGCTCAAGAAAAGATTCCCTCATAGTTTAGAGAATGATGTTTTATTTAGTAATATATGCTGGGAATATACTGTCTTGTGGAATAAACAGCCAGAGGTAAAATCTTATGTGATTTCCCTGTCTAAAGATTGAAAAGATCTGAAAATTTTGTTAAAGGGAAAATGCATTGGATAGAACTACATATGTGTATTATTCTAGCATACAAATTATTTACAGTGGTTATCAGGATTTATAGTGTACTCTAAGTATGTCAGATTTTAACTTTTTACCAAAAATCAAAATTTTAGACTGGGCTAAATTGAAGGCATTTGCAGACAACAAAATGAACATGATTCAAAAATCGAAATCTTGTTTTGGGAAGGGTAGAAAACAATGTGGAAAAGGAGAAAATGCTGGTTACCAGCATTTTCACCTTTTCCCACAATGTTTTCAAAAGATTTCTTTCTCAGAGTCTTTAAAACTCGGAATTGTGTGGTAAAGGGTTAATTAACATTTGCAACTGAAGATGACAAAATCATAGTTGTTCAAATGATTGCAGTTATTTGTGAAAAGGTTGAAAACATTTGTGGAAAGGAGCATTTTCTGGTAATGTTTTCAAAAGCCTTCTTTCTCGGAGTTTCCATGGATTGTGATCCTGAATCAAACATATAACAGACAATTTTGAAAATTTCAATGTAAAATAAGACACATCAGCATGATTTAAGCTTTTATAAGTGAGTACTCATGTCTGTCTTTTCATGGGTTCAGATTTAGGCTGTGCAGTGATGGTTTGACTTTCTACTAGATGACAAAATTTTTGACTTAACCAAATTGAAAGCATTTGCAGACAACTAACTAAATGTTGCTAGAATGATGATTTCTGTCTTTGATAGGGTAGAAAACATTGTGGGAAAAGCATTTTTCCTTTTCTTACAATCTTTTCAAAAGTCCTGTCTTTCAGTCATTAAATGATGATTTCCCTTTTTGATAGGGTAGAAAACATTGTGGGAAATGCATTTTCTTCTTTTCTTACAATGTTTTCAAAAGTCCTTTTCTTCAGGGTTGTTCAAATTCGATATTATGTGGTAAAAGGTTAAACAGCTTCAGAACTGTTTTCACCATTATAATAATATCTGTATTTTTGCATGTAGAAGGAGTCTAATTTTCTATTTAGATATGAATGTTGTGTATTACATTTCAGGATGTTGATAATTTGAAATGGGCCCTGGAGTTTTTAAAGCTTGTACAAAATGCAATGTTGCGGCAAGGTATGTAGATCTGCTTTGTAAGTTATCAAGTTCTTTTTTAATTCTTTTTTATACGCCCGTCAAAGACGGGATGTATTATGGGATCACCCATGGCGTACGGGCCGGCAGCGTCCAGTTCTTTGTCCGTAGCATAACTTTGTCATCTCCAATCTGATTGACTTGAAACTTGGCATTTGTGTTTGTTGCAATAATACGGAGTGCAGTGCGAAAGAACCATAACTCTACCTCATGCTGTCTTTAAGTTATTTCCCTTTGATCATCATTTTTACAGCATTTTCTGCTTGTCCGGAATATAACTTTTTCATCTCTAGTCTGAACATCTTCAAATTTGGTATGCATGATTGTTGAAAAATTACGGGGTGTAGTGCACAAGAACGATAACTCTTCCTAGCACGAATTTTGAGTTATTCCCCCTTTGATCTTAATTTTTGTAGCATTTCTTGCTTGTCCGGAGCATAACTTTGTCATCTTTAGTAGGAATGATGTGAAATATGGTATGCTTATTTGTTGCAATATTTGGAAGTGCAGTGCGCAAGAATTGTAACTCTACCTCATGCTGTCTTTGAGTTATTTCCCTTTGATTGTCATTTTTACAGCATTTAAAGCTTGTCCAGAATATAACTTTGTCATCTCAAGTCAGAGCGACTTCAAACTTGGTATGCATGTTTGTTGCAATATTACAGAGTACAGTACGCAAGAACAATAACTCTACCTAACACGGATTTTGAGTAATTCCACTTTGATGTTCATTTTTACAGTATTTTTTTTTCTTACTCAAATTTTGTCTAGTGCGTAACTCAAAAACTACATGAGATATAAACCTGAAACTTCACAGGTTGATAGATGACATTGAGGAGAAGTGCAGTGTTTTAGAGCTATAACTTTTGGACCTATAATTTAGGAGTTATTGCCCTTTGATTTTTTTCTTACTTAAATTTTGTCAGGAGCATAACTCAAAAACTATTAGAGGTGTAAAAATGATACTTCACAGGTGCATAGATCAAATTGAGGAGAAGTGCAGTGCAGAAGAACAAATAACTCCATGGTCTCATATGTGATCCCTAACTGTCCAGTGTCTTGTTCCTTTACAGTTCATCCTTCACTTTAACCCATTTCACTGACAAGCCCCTTTGGGCGTATATGCGCCGCTCTGCGAAGCTCTTGTTTTCTGTATAATATGCACAAAGTGTAGATCATTCCAGTTAGGAAAACTTGAAGTCCATGAGAGAGATGTTTTTATATTATATATATTTCCTGACATTTATTTTGGAAATGTATTTTTGCTTCACTACTAGATTGAGTTTGTGTTGAACAGAAGATACACTACGTTGACAGATGCAGAAATTTATAAACATGATTAATCTCTAGGAGAATGTCAGAAATGTACAAGCTTAAAGTTACCATACCTACATTTTTAACTCTTTATTAATCTCTTTATACTAAATTTCTGACTTATTTGTAAATTACACTTTCAGGAAAATGAGTTTGATGGACATTTTTGCATGGAAAAAAAAATTCTTTTACTGAAATTATTAAATTTGATATTTCATTTAGTGTAGCTGGAAAAGTCTTATAAGGTAAAATAAGTAAAAAATATAACCTGTATATTGTATGAGGTGAAATGCCTACCATTTACTGTGTCTGACAGCAGACGCCTTCCTTCTGATATTGAAACAAATCTCTGATTTCAGGGGTATCAAGTATGATGTGGCATATGTTCATGTTGAAAAGATTTCAGGCTTGTGCAAACCTCATGGAAAAGGTATGTGAACAATTTTTAATTCTTAAATTTCTTGTCGTTATATTTGACCATTTGAATTTGCTGAATTCTAAAACCAGGGCAGCTACTTCATTTTCATACTATTTTCAGTTTTATATATATTATCTTTACAAATGTAAAAGGAATTACTCTCTGCTATAGGCACTTTTCTCAAGCGTTGCATTAAAATTATGAAATGTTGAATTTAACTATTGTCTATTAGCCCTTTACCAAACAACCTCGTGTTTTCATGACCCTTAAAAAGAAGGCTTTTGAACACATTGTGGGAAAAGGAGAAAATGTTGGTAACCAGCATTTTCTCCTTTTCCCTCAATGTTTTTGACCATATCAGAGAGCTTAATCTCATTCGTACTAATTTTGAGTTTGTCGTCACGCAGATGTTCTGAATTTGAAAGAGTCTAAAAAGTGGTGTTTGGGAAAGTATATTTTCAGTCATTCATGGTACATAGTGCAAGTGACATGAAGAAGATATATTTACACTTTTACCAATCAATCCCATGCTTTAAAGATACATCCTTAAAGCTAGAGAGAAGGAACCCTATTTAACCCTTTACCACACGACAAAATTTTAGACCTGTCCAAATTCAAAGCATTTGTAGATGACAGTTTTAACATGGCTCATTTGAAATGATTTTTCTTTGATAGGGTAGAAAACATTGTGGGAAAAGGAGAAAATGCTGGTAACCAGCATTTTCTTCTTTTCCCACAATGTTTTCAAAAGCCTTCTGTTTCAGGGGCGTAAAAAGTCGTCATTGTGTGGTAAAGGGTTAAACTTGAAAGTGTATATGATAGCTCAGCCATGTAAACATAGATGTTTTACCAATATTATATCATGTAAGGGATAGAAATACACAAGGAATTTGTCCTCATTTAACACCGTAAACGACAACAGGGATTGCTTTGAAGGCCTCCAAAACATAAAATGCATTTTCTGTCCATCTTAATCTGTGCAATCATGCAGCCATAAGGGCAACATTTGGCATAAAGATACAAGAATAAATGTACAGTCAAACCTGTCTTAAGCAAGCGGTCAAGGGCCCTTCCAAAATCGCTTGCTTAAGACAGGTGCTTGCTTAAAAGAGGTTGGTCATGCAAAATAGTCTCAGGTTCCAGATTCCAGAAGTCTAATCACTTCCACTCTTTGTTCTAATGTCAACACTTTTCTCTTAGTACAAGTAGTTGAAGCCATAATTCCAGTTTAGATGTTAACAGTCTTGAGTCAATAATACAATAGACAGATCGTAGGGGCAAAACATAAGAAATTTGCATCTTTGGTATAATCAACAATCAAAATAATTGAATGGTCGAAAGATGATTGGGCAAAAAAATCAAACAATTGTAAATTTACTGGTCAATTAAAATGCGACATAATCGTCAATTAAAATTAAAGTAATCAAAGACAGTTTCTCAAACACACAGGCATAGATAATTACCAATAATAATTTGGGTGCAATCAGTCGTTGCGACAGTTTTCTTTAATCATTTCTCACCTTTTAGAAAACTGCAAACTAACAAAATGTTAGCGCAGGTTCTTTATTATTATGTTATGTAATGATTAAATCGAAAGTAGAAAAACATTTTTGACTGTCAGGCTCGGGTAATCTACGCTTGATTTCGAACTTTAAAATTGTGACCAAATCGGGTCTAATAGATTACGAAAATCACCATTTGCATCAAGATAACACATTCTCATGGAAATCAGGTTATATGCAAACACCTGTTGATTGGCGACGCATGTGTATGATTGTTCAATGTTGAAACTTTAGTTGTTAATCCGAAAACGGTTGGATGTGAGAACTACACTTCGCGTGAAATTTAACTTGGCAGTCCAATTTCCGTTGGTTACTTGCTGCTTAACTCCAGGGCATTTTGAAAAATGGGACACGATTTCGGTGGCCATTGCGTGCGTTTTAAAGGTGCTTGTTGAATAAAGGTTCAAGCTAGAGTAAAATTGATTGGGGGGACACTGATCTGGCCGTTAAACAGAGGTTCACGCTGAATGGAAGTGGCCAGATCACCAGGTTTGACTAGTTTCATAAAATAAGGATGCAATGGTTTAAAAACTGGCTGAAAACTGCCTGAAAATGAGTAGAAATGTAGCTTTTAAGGCCTGATGGCTTCTTAAAATTTTGTTGGGAAAAGAAAGACTGTTAGAATATGTTTCAGATGATTTTGCTGACATTAGTGTTCAAGATCAAACTCATCAGAATATGGAATTTGATCTTGGATATACACTGTCCGATATTTTTAAGACATTTTTGGGAAAAAAAAGAAAGTCTTCACATATTGTAATACATGTACTTGGGTCTTCCTACTGACTGTAAATATCTTTTTTATTAAATCAGCAGTCTGAGGAATAAAAGAACATCATTAGATTAGAGTTCATGCACAACTGTTTCTGCCATAGCAGGGTTCCCGCTGGGCTTCGCATTTGGCGCCATTTGCAATAAATTTTAAAATGTGGCGCAAGAAAACGCCGATAGGCAAAAATGACTGGCGCTGGTATTTTTCACATCGGGGTGCCATACATTTTGATACTGGTCCCATTTACTGCAATGCATTGTAGCATGACAGCCAATCCATCAATTATAGTTGAAATAAATCAGCTGGTATAATCTCCGGCATCAACGTAATCCAAATTACTTCACAAATCAGTGTCATTTACACCTGACTATCCGAATACACATACACTTTTGATAACATTACAAACTGTTGGCTAAACAGAATTTGTAAATTAATTTAGGAAAAACTTAAGGAAAGTGAAAGCATCGAAGAACAGTGACCCATATAAATCATGAATGTTTCTAAATATTCAAATGAATCAAGATCGCTGTTAAAATCGACCAATTTCGTATAAATACAGCGGGTTTCCTAAATGGCGACCTTATCGCAGGCTGCTCTGACTAAAACCCGGACGGTAATGTTATCGTAGTCCTCGAAATAATCTGTGTCGTTTTTCCTCCATTAATCGCCCACCTTTTGGAAAATGTGTTTGGTTTTTAACATTTCAACTTCTGTATGTTTCAAATTGTAAATAGTCCCCTCTTGAAAATAGTGTTACAGATGAAGAAACTGCTTTAAAGGAGTTATTTTTACTTTTGTAACAATGTTTTCACATATTGACTTTGTTGTTGTTTGGTTTGTACCATTAAACCTCTATTTGTTTCCAAAAGGTCTCTTTTAATAACTATGTTAAAAAAGGAGAATTGTTTTCAATGACCTATTTTTACTTTTGTCACAGTGGATTTACAGACATTGATGATAGATCTACTTAAACTTAATACATGTAGATGTTAATTTTTCGTTGTTAACAAAAATAATTTTTAACTATTTTCATGCAATAAACAAAGGTATGGATTATTTACTCTGATAAAAAACAAATGTTTTCTAGTTTATTTCATTGCTCTTGACACAACCATAAGATGATAATTTATTGACCAATTTTTGATTATGCTGGACCCACTGTACTTTCATCTTAAAGTTGGCACCAACTGGCTCCAATCATTTCAGTCTGGCGCAAACTTTTCTCATTTGGCGAAAGTGATGGCGCAAGGCAAAAGATAGCCAGGGGGAACCCTGGCCATGGCATAAACTTTTCACCGAGCAAGATTTTCGACTAGTCCAAGATTTGGCTGAAATGATGGGATTTGTTAAAAAAGGATGGAAAGAAAGTAAACGGTAAAAAGTCAATAATAATCAAAAAGACATGTTCAATTCCAGGTGGGAAAAGTTCCCAAAGATCGTTTGTGCAGAAAGGTAAGAAAATCTTGATTGCTTTTTGAATGTTACCTTGTTCTACCTAACATCTTCCTTGTCATACAAAATCTATACCTATCATAAAAAAATCTTGAAATATCCCAGTTTTTTTTAACAACATTCTATGTAGTGGAAGAATTGTTAGCAATGTCTATTTACTGTAATATTTGTTATGTAAATTCATTTTTTTGTTTGACCAAATTGTTTTTCATATGCTTAGGTTATTTCCCTTTCAAAAAAGACTAAACACAAATTCTTGGTAGTTGATTAACCTATTCATGTATGAATGTTCTCCCCCACTAGCTTTGTAAATATTGTTAAAAAAGAAACTATTGTTTAAATCAAGAAATAATGGCACCTTATCCCACAATATTTTCTAAATCATTGAAAAAACATTTTCCTTTGAATTTTTATCTCTTGTGTCACTTTAAGTAGTAAGAAATGGTCTGTTTACTGATGAGTCAGAAATATTATTAATGAAATCTATCATGGTACACAATGGTCATGTGTAACATTAATGTGTTGTGAAGCCAATGAAGATTATTATTCTGTTTTGGGAGCACTGTCAAACTTAAATAGGAAGGCATCTGCTCATAACAACCTTTTGTCTTGAAAGACCACTTCATTCAGGTCTCTCTTCTACACAGTCTTCCCTAACCAATGCTAGTTGATTTTTGTGAACAGTATGGAATAAGACCTGTTGCTTCTGTTGACAGTTTAGATTCTTAACCCTTTACCACACAAAATACAGAGTTTAATGACCTTGTGGATGAAGCCTTTTGAAAACATTGTGGGAAAAGGAGAAAATACTGGTAAGCAGCATTTTCTCTTTTTCCCACAATGTTTTCTGCTCTACCAAAGACAAATTCCACCATTTGAGCCACAGTAAAATTATCGCCTGCAAATGCTTTCAATTTGGACAAGTCTAAAATTTTGATGTGTGGTAAAGAGCAAATACAATTCTGCAGTCTTATTTTAATTCAAAACAATACAATCTGCTAAAATATTCTTGCAAAAATTATGTTTGAATGGAAGGGACAACCTTGATGCCTGAAATCATGTCTTTACTCTTTACCAGATAACAGTTTTATAGACTCATCCAAATTGAAAGCATTTGCAGATGACAAATCACAACAGGCATTTGAATTTAATAAGGTTCAAAACATTGTGGGAAAAAAAAGAAAATGCTGATTACTCATGGTAATTAAAATTCTTGAGCGTGTGGTATAGGGTAAAGACTAATTTTATTAGACCATGAATGACATGTAATCAATAGTAACTCTTTTGTGTTTACATAATACTTTTATTTTAACATAATATAGGATACTGAACAAACATATATGTGGACTAAGGTAACTAAGCCTGCTTCAATCTGTGGATGAAAAAGATTTAGTGATAAAACTTTTTTTCAAACTATTTCTTCTTTTGCCACTATCTCTTCAAGAGCGGCCTGCTGCAAAACAAACAGATGTATACAAAAACTGATGTATTAACTCTCAATATTTAACTCCTTATCAAACGACAAAATTTTAGACTAGTCCAAATTGAAAGCATTGCAAACGACAAAATAAAGGTGACTTAAAAATTGAAATATGTTTTGAAAAGGATAGAAAATATTGTTGGAAAAGGAGAAAATGCTGGTTATCAGCATTTTCTCCTTTTCACACAATGTTTTCATGAGGCTTCTTTCCCAGGGTCGTTAAAATTCAGGATTGTGTGGTAAAGGGTTAACTATTTACCATATGACAAAATACCCTTGTCCAAATTGAAAGCATATGCAGACGACAAATGTAAAGAAAGATACAAAATTTGTCTGTCAAAGGGCAGAAATCATTGTAGGAAAATGAGATAATGCTGGTCACCAGCATTATCTCCTTTTCCTATAATGTTTTCAAAAGCATTTCCGTCAAATCATTAAAGTGTGGTGATGGGTAAATGGCATAGGCAGATCTTTTGAAGTAGGTTTAGCAGCATCTCTTTTTCCTCATGCTAGCCATCAGAACTTCAGATGCTATATTCTCACAGAAAAAAATCTCATTTACATGTTTATTTATTATACTGCAAAGAAATTTCTCGCAATCTGATTGGATAATATGTCCCATACATACAGTCATGTACACTGGCAAAATCCACGTAAAAGCAGTTTCCCTTTTGGGAGCCCCATATACATGACTACACTTTCAACACAACATCTAAAATGGCGGCATTGACTGAAACAAGCTGCCCACAAGACAAAAACAAACTGAGTGGCCTGCATCAAATTATTTCTAGTTTCCTTGATGGTTATCATTAAAGCAAAAAGACTGGATTATTTTTGAAAATAAATTATTATAGTTACATTATATAATTGTTTGTTGTCAGGGTTAAAACGAGCCATCCCTTCATCAGGTAAGCAAATTGTGAAGTGTTGAAACTCATTCATTGTAATGTTAAAAGGATAACCAAATGGGCATTTGTGGTAACTAAAGGTCTTTTATTTTTTGACAACAGATCGCTAAAATGCATAGTTACTTAGCTTTAAGTTGTTTAAATCCATATTTAAATAAAAATATGACCAATGTCTATTGCAGTGACATCATCAAGTTCGTCCACCAAACTGCACATTTTACCAAGGTTTCAGTGACATCAGTTCTCATTGACATCATTTTTCATTGAGTTGGGGCACTCAGAAGGGAAATTCTATGTTGTCAGCGTACTCAATTTGTGAGAACATAAAACGGGGACATTTCACTGAATACACATTAGAATGGTAAAACTTTGCAGTTTAATAAATTTGCTGTAGTGTCAGGTGGCAGGGGACTTGGGAACTTGTTCACGGCTGTGGCGAATCATGTTGCCCCGAGCAGAAGGCTCCAAGTCCCCTATCACCTGACCGTACAACTAATAATGTAAAATTTTAGTGAAGGATACATACATCTTTATGTATCTTGTACCCAGTTTTGTATGAGTTTGCAGTCCACAGAATAGGCTAATCATTCAAAGTTTGACACTTTTATTGATGCTTTATCAGATTCATATTATTGAGATTTTTGATTGCATACTGCTTTGTTTAACTCTTGACCACACAACAGAATTTTAGACTGGTCTAAATTGAAAGCATTTGCAGACAACATAATAAATGTGGTATAAATAATCAAATTTATCTATAAAAGTTAAGAAAACATTGTGAGAAATGAAGGAAATGCTGGTTACCAGAATCTTCTCCTTTTTCCACAATGTTTTCAAATTCTTTCTTTCTCAGGGTCATTAAAACTCTGGATCAGGTGGTAAAGAGTTAATGCTCATGGCCTTGTGAATGCACTTCCCCCTTTTCTAGTGTCTGTCTGTGGTTTTTACCTAAGACCAATCTATCAAATAGATTGATAGTCACAGAATACATTATTTTATGCAAATATGATAGAAACCACAATAAAGAAATATCACAGTCTGAGGTCAAATCATTAGACTTGCTTTAACCCTTTCCCAAACAATCCCTGGTTTTTACGGCTCAGGAATAGAAGCCTTTTGAAAACATTGCGGGAAAAGGAGAAAATGCTGGTAACCAGCATTTTCTCCTTTTCCCACAATGTTTTCTACCCTATCATATAGAAAAATCATCTTTTTAGCAACTGTTAATTTGTCATCTGCAAAATGCTTCCAATTTGGTCTGGTCCAAAATTTGCAGTTTGGGAAAGGGTTAAATACAGTTATTTAGAGCCACCACAGTGATCTTATCCCTAGACATTATCTATAACTTACGGGGCACTATCAGTGTCATACTGGGAAAATTGTGTTGAAAATATTGTAAAATGGCCCCTATTCATTGCCAACCTTTTTTTTTTTTTTTTAAAAATGCAACACCCCTGTTAGCATTAGGATAAGAAAGTATGGTATGAATTTTTCAATAGAGCTGTTAACATAGTAGGGACGGAAAAGATTTTTAAAACATGCTAGCTGAATTGCCTGTATTTATTAGCATGTTTTTGGTAATAGCACGTTATCAGCTGCATAATTATGGGAAAAGTTTGCGTTTTTGGTAAAAAATGGATTTAAACTGATTTCTAAATAAATATACATTTACAAAACATAGGTAAGAAACCAGAGAGAAAGTGTTGTACATAAAAGTTCAAAGCCAGATATATAGGTGAGAGAAGCTTTTCCAGTGGGATCATCAGATTCTGATAGTGTTACATCTAGTATTGTTACTTCATCACTGACGACTGTAAAATTCTCTGTTTTCAGCATATTATTATGCTTTATCTGAAAATATACAAAACAAAATGAACAATTTGTTGTAAAAAGTGTTCTATCCTGTGTTCAAGCACCTGAAGCCAATTTCTATCCTTGTTAATTGGAACAAATGTTATACTTGGAAAGAACTACAACATCAGAGAATGATACTGACTTTTGAGTCAGGAAACTAGATTTATGAAACTTACCAAATAGAAATATTCAAGACATTCAAGATATTATCTTTCATGAAACAGAAAAGAGACATACTTCATCGCAAGCATACCATAAGCGTGTAATTTCCTGGTAAAAGCATTCTGTAGAATTCTCCATGTTTCATAGATTTAAATGGTACAGATTCCCTCCCTTGAATCATGAGTTCTGTCCCTTGTATGTTGTTCCCATTCACGTCTTTGACTCTTCCTTTAACACCTGGAATAAATTGAGTTATACAGGAAAAGTCAAAGAGTTGAAGGTAAAAAATTACCTCATCACTTTCAAAATTATGTGCAATAAAGGAGAAATTGCTTGTATAGTTGCACATACAGCCAGTATAAATGATGATCAGACAGCTCAAAACATGCAGTCTGATGTTTTATCTAATCTGGTTGCTTCGTGTAGGTATCCTGGGCAAAAACAGCCATAAAATTGTGTTAGTTTTTGGCCTTATTTCTTGACTAAAATTGACTGTTGGGTAAATTTGGTGCCCTATGGGTTAATGATAATTTCATCATTTGATTTCAAAAGCAATAGCAGACTTGTGTGAAATAAAGATGTTGAAAGATAAGCCAGGTGAGTTACAATAAAAAGTTTTGACAACTCTGAGAAAAGGAGAAAATGCTTTATACCAGCATATTCTCCTTTTCTAACTGTTACAATGTTTTCTAACTTCTTAAAGACAAATCCAATCATTTGAGCCACATTGATATAGTCTCTTGCAAATACTTTTAATTTGGACCAGTTTAAAATTTTGTTGTGTGGTAAAAAGTAGAGCAACACAAAATATGCCTGTAGATGTAGAATTACAACATGGAATATATGGCAAGAACATGAAAATTCAACAATACATTATAGAATATTATGTTGTAGTAAATCTCCTGATGCTTGTATTTGCATGAAGAAATTTGATCTCATATATGACTTAAGGTCAAGTGAGATGTAAAAATTTTCTTATGTAGTGGGAAGCAAATACAAGCAATGGTAAAATTACCACAACATATGTAATTTCCTTTTGTTGTAAAGCTACAACTTTGAACAACAAAAAATATTGCACTTACTTACAATTTTATCTGAAAATGGTTAAAAATAAAATGTATACTGGTTTCATGAGAAGTAACTGTGTTTGTATGAATGGCAGATGGATAGTATAGTGTAACATTTTGACCAATCAAATAAGAAACCAGTATGTACATGTTTTTCACACCAGATGCGTCATGATGCCATGTTTTGAACGGTATTTGACACTGTGTAAATACATGTGTAATCTGCGTTCAATGCATGTATATGAGCGGGAAAATTTATAGGTATGTAAGAAAATGGAATTGGTAATGTTTACTCACCCATATGAACAGTGAACAGATAATTGATCAGTGCATCTTTGTTCTGTATCCAAAAGTCTTGTAGTTCTGAACCATTTGGATATTTACAGCAGGAGATTTCTAGTGTGACCTCAAATATCCCATAATGGAGGTAGTTAAAGTCTTGCATACCACCTGTAAAATAGAAAAAAGTTAAGCTCACTACCAGAATTCACCAAGTAATCTAGGTCAAAGCTCAATAAATGTTCTAGATCAATTTCCAGTTCTGAAATTGATTGGCTGAGTGATTTTGTCTCCACCAGTCAGAAAGCAAGTCTGTGAATGTATCTATTTTTTCAGTAGTCTATGGATTACTGGTAGAATCCTCCATTGACCCTTTACCAAAAGACAAAATTCTAGGCTTTTCTTAACTCACAGCATCCGCAGGCTGCAAATAAATGTACCAGTTGCTTAATTTATGGGATTTGTCTATGAAAGGATTGAAAACATTATGGGAAAGAGAGAAAATGCTGATTACATGCATTTTCTCCTTTTCACATAATGTTTTAAACATGGTATTTTTTAAGCAGTGTTAAAATTTACCAAAAGATAATATGACATTGGTGCTACGCAATGATTGAGCTCTTTTTCCAGCAACTGTTTTAACGGCGAATTTCATAAACAGCTCCCAGGTTGGTTGTGAGATTTAGAATTGATAATCTTTTGATCGAGAAAGTAATGGATGTGGACTTGGAATTTCTGCCAATGATATTTTAGTGATCAAAGTTACCTCATAAATGTAAATAGTTAACTCATTATCTACTGACACAAATTTGCAGCAAACAACTTGGGAAACATTCTTGTAAAATATGGATAGTCATCATAAATAAAGACTTGATATATGAAAACTTGGAGAATATTGTATCAATAACAGAAAAAGACAACAAATTTTAGACATGTCCAAAATGAAAGCACTTGAGACAAGAAATTAAACATGTCTAAAATGATAAGAATTGTGTCCTAAAGGGAGGAGAACATCACAGAAAAAGTAAGAAAATGATGGTTAGCAGCATTTTCTTCCTTTTTCACAATGCTTTCAAAAGCCTTCCCGGACGTGGCTGTTAAAATATAGGATTGTCATGTGCAGGGTTAAGAGTAATATCTCTATCTGCTGTAACATTTTAAGGTCAGTGGCCCCAACTCTCATATTAAAAGATGGAAGCTGCCGAGATTGGCCCAATAGCCTGTACAAAAACGTCAATGTTACATGATATTTACCGATGAGTTAGTGAATCTACGGTCCCAAACTCTCATATTAAAAGACGGAAGCTGCCAAGATTGGCCGCATAGCCTTTACGAAAATGTCAATGTTACACAATATTTATCGATGAGTTAGGGGTCGTAATCCTTAAAATGTGATTTGCTGCAAGACATACAAAGCGTCTGCATGTCATACCGAACAAATGTGGTGGTACTTTTTTAGTTCCAATGGCCGAAGGCCAGCGGGCTTATGTCATGGCCCTGTGTCCGTCCGTCCGTCCGTGAGTGCGTTAACTTTTATTTCAAACATCTTCTCTGAAACTACTCATCCAATTTTGATGAAACTTTACAGAAATAATCCTGCCATGGTCTTCTTCAGAATTTCTTGAAAGAATTTGATTCCTTCAAAAACTCTGGTTGCCATGGCAACAAAACTTGAAAATATTGGAAATCTTTGAAAATCTTCTTGTCTGAAACCATAAGGCCTAGGGCTACCAAATTTGGTGTGTAGCAGTATCTAGTAGACCTCTATCAAGTTTCTTCAAATTATAGCCCTGGGGTCAAAATTGGCCTCACCCCGGAGGTCACAAGTTTTACATGGGCTTATATAGAGAAAACTTTAGAAGTCTCCCTGCACCTAGCCATAAGGCCTAGGGCTACCAAATTTTGCATGTGGCTTTATCTCGTGGGCCCCTACCAAGAGTGCCCAAATTATATCCCTGGGGTCAAATTTGGCCCCTCCCCGGGGGTCACAAGTTTTACATGGGCATATATGGAGAAAACTTTAGAAATCTCCCTGTACTTGGTCATAAAGCCTAGGGTTACCAAATTTTGCATGTAGTCTTTACCAAGAGTGCCCAATTTATAGCCCTAGGGTCGAATTTGATCCCACCCCAGGGGTCAGAAGTTTTACATGGGATTAAATAGTGAAAACTTTAGAAATCCTTTTGTTACCGACCATAAGACTTAGGGCTAGCAATTTCAGTCCTGTTTAAGAGGTCTCATGTTCAAAACCAATTTGCCAAGTATTGTAAAGTTTGGCATGTAGTGGTTTTACTTATTAGCCAGTGGAGCGATACAGGGGCATCGTGGCCCTCTTGTTTTTAACCCTTACTACAGAATCCTGAGTTTTAACAAACGGCCCCGAGAAAGAGGCCTTTTGAAAACAATTTGGGAAAAGGAGAAAATGCTGGTTACCAGCATTTTCTCCTTTTCCCACATTATTTTCCACCCAATCAAAGACAGATTCCATCAGTTGAAACACATTTAAATTGTCATCAGCAAGTCTTTTCAGTTTGGACAAGTCTTACATTTTTTTTGTCTGGTAAAGGGCTAACCTACCAGAGACTGGGTACCACTCTGCTCCATTTGTAATACCATCAGTAAAGTTCATGCCATCACATTCTGTCTGGGAATCTGACATAAGGCTGTGTGATTTGGAGTAAGTAAGGGCAAGAAACTGGAACACATCATCATCTGGAGAAATGCTGGGCCCAGAACCAGGTGGTGTGGATCCTGGAATGATAGAAACATTCCAAGTTATTTAGTGCGACTGTTTTACAAGAAAATGCTGAGATATGGTCATAGCCCTGTCTTTGTTTGCTTCATTACTGTTCAAAAACTTTGAAATTTTCTGATATCTCTTATAACTGAAGATATTTACTTCAAACTTGTGTTAGATGTAAACTGAAAAGGGGAACATATTCCAGAATGTTTTTTTTTTTAAAGTTTTAAAGAAAAAATTTTTGGAAAAGGAACAAAATGCTAGATAGAAGCATTTTTTCATTTTCCTATAATGTCTCCCAAGGGGTCTTTAAAAATTTTGCTTGGTAAAATGTGGACTGGTAGTACACCTAATAAGCCTAAGGACATTTTCAGAGTAGAAAAAAAAGGCCCTTATACATGTATGTGCAATTTCAAACTTGCATTTGTCCCTAGTGTTTCAGCTAAAGGGACAGTGTAGATGAAATATCAGACAGCACATTTTGTGAAGTCTGATCTTCATCTATACATGCAGCTAGGGAAACTGCAGTTATGAGAGGCATTTTAAGGTTTACACAGTCAATGGATTATTGACAGAAATTTCCATTACCATTTACATATAGATCATAGGGGTAATTTGCCACCAGTGCTCCACCATGAAGATTTGCTGACAGAACAAAGTTTCTTGTTGGTAACCAGTCTATGATAGCTTGAGTTTCCTGTTGGACTGGTTTCTGATGTTGATTAAACCAAGTGTCAGGGAAATTACGGTTTAAGTCTGTTCCATTTGCATTGTATCTGGAAAAACAAGATATGCATACCAGTAGTTGAGTATATGTATTCATTTCCTTTTCTAGACATTTTTCTTCTACTATCACACCATTTTATATGAGCAATTTCTGGTTTTGTTCTGATGTTTTCAAAAATGGTGTCGTGCAAGAAGAAAAAAGTTTTCTTTTTTTGTGGAAATAGGTAGAGATGTAATCTGATCTTTGTTCTTGCAGATATTTCCTAACATATTTAAAGATCAGTCAGGATATTGCAAATGTGAGTCTCTGCTACTGACTTTGTAGCTATTCATATACATAATATATTGAGGTTAGTAAATTCACATGTACATTCCCTGAAATAACAAACAGAATTTTCTCCTTTTCCCACGATGTTTAAGGAAGCCTTCTTTCTCAGGGTCATTCAAACCTGGGGTTGTTTGGTAAAGGTCTAACCCACTACCATTCAATCCCGAGTGTTAACAAAGATGGTTTTTGAAAATATTGTGGGAAAAGGAGAAAATGCTGGTAACCAGCATTTTCTCCATTTCCAACAATATTTTCTTCCTTTTCAAAACAAACTTCATCAACTGTACCACATCGAATTTGTCTTCATCGCAAGCTATCAATATGGACATGTCTGAAATTTTGTCTTGAGGTAAGGAGTTACTTACACACCTTCCAATCACTCCAGTACACTGTCCCTCTACTGAGTCTTCCCATCCATCAGGATTCATTGTAGGCATGATGTGTACAATTGTGTTATCTAGAAAGCTAGTTATGGTAGCATTGGTGCTGTAGGAAGTTACATAGAAATCAATCAGATGGAGCAATAGTTCTTTACCCACAACCTAGGAAAAGAAAAACCATTAATTGTAAGAACAGTGATACTTTGAGCTTGGCAAAAAGGAATTTTTTGTCTGTCTTAAGGCCGGTACACACAATAAGATTTGTCTCATAAAATTAATCTCAGAGATTTTTGTATCATAGTACACTTCTTTACACACACAAATATAAATCTTGTGATACTCTTCTTACCTGTCGAGTTTCCCAGCCAGAATTATGTGCAGATCTAGTGTCAAAATGGTGCTTACACATCAAGATGAAGTGAACATCGCAATATGTATAATATATTGCTATAGATAATTATTGCTATTGCATTGGAAAACTTGGACAGACCATTCCTGGTGCGAAGATGCTGGACCAGTATGTGGGAAATACATTGTCTGCCATTTTTGTGTATTAGGAAAGTGGCTTACAACATCAACAAATCTACAGGTAGCTCACCTCCCAGGAAATGCTAAGCTATGATTGGATAATACTCTAATACAAACCTTAGGAAATAGAGCATAGCTCTAAACTTACGGTAGCACAGTGTCGTGAAACTCCATAAAATCTTATAAATCATGTATTAGGGATGTACAGACAGTAAGATTTGTCTCCGATACAGAAATCTCTGAGATTAATCTTACTGTGTGTACCGAGCTTTCAGCTTTTGTTTTTGTCGTGTGTATGCACTTAATAATCTTTATCCTAAAGGCCTTTGATTGATGTGAATTGCATAGTGAAAACAGATAAGTTACTAAAATCAAAGTTAATCTTTGTCTTACGTTTCATCAACATCAGACAACACTTAAACTGCATTGTGACAAAAAGTAAGCTCTCAATATTTTGGATCCAACTGGGTAGATTACTTAATGATAAGATACTGATGAAGTGTATTTCAGATATTAATGCAGTTTTGCAAATAATGTTACAAACAAAGTTCATCATATGAATTTTTAGATTTTAAAGCAACATACAAAATGTATTAGAGAAGTATGACTACCTCATTTCCATGCATGTTACCAATATATTTTACATGTGGCCTCAAATCTCCTTCTGTGTTTATATCCTTGCCAATAGCCAATACCCACAGTTCTTGACCTGAAACATAGTGAAATCCTGAATAAAAGACAAACCCTGTAATGCAAATTCTTGCCTTAAAAGACCACTGTTTGGGGGCTTAACTGATTGATGACCAAAATTTCTTTAATGTAATGCTGTTGTTACCTCTAGCTGTTAATCCAGCCATATATAAAGATTAGAAACCTCATTTGATTTGGCAATGTTTTAAAACTTGTTTAAAATCATTGAACCAATTACAATATTTTTATTCAGTGTATATTGGCATAAGATATCTGGTAAGGTTGAATTTTCCCAATTTAGATATAAAGAGAAAGAGTTACTTGTCCTTGTACTCTACCTCTGATGGATTTCCCAATACTGTAGAGATGAGTTAAACTGGGATATGTGCTACTGACAGACAGTAGGTATTCCTCCATCATAGACTGGTTGTGGTGGACAAACTCCGGGGCACAACTTACCCCACCCATCAAAGTAAAACATGTTGCCAGCAGCTGTAGAAGCATCCTGAAAAATTATCCAGGCAGCATGTTCAAGAAAAAGATTTCAGACAAATTATGCAATCTTATCATGGGTCAACTGTCTTATATATTATTCTATTCAATGGTTTAGTACCGTATTTAGGCCTATGGCCCATAAAAATTTACATAATACATGTATACAATTACATTATACAAATAGAGTGATACATTATAACTATTGATATTTACACATAGTGTTACAGATGGACCTGATTATGCCTTAGAGAGATATATGGTGAATGTTATCTGAGAAAAAGGAAGAGATCTTTTACAATAAGCAGACCTTTCTCTCCCAAATCTCTTCTTTTAACAATAAACGATTGAGTTTCCTTGAACCTTAACCAAATTCATTTTCTCATCGTATTATAACAATTGCTTAAGAAAAAGAAAAATATATTCGCTATATAATAAGGTAGATAATCATGAATATATTAAAATACTCATTAAATAGATATCAATCATCTTCCAATGGTCTTTGGGGTGAAATTTGTATCAACTTGAGATTACCAAACAACAAAATATCAGACTGGTCCAAATTAAAAGCATTTGCTGATGAAAAATTGAATGCCACTACAGTGATTGAATTTGCTTTTGAAAACAGAGAAGAAAATGTGGGAAAAGGAGAAAATGCTGATTTAATACCAGCATTTTATCCTTTTCCCACAATGTTTTCAAAGGGCTTTTTTCCTAAGGTTCTGTAAAAGTTGGGACCATAGTGAAGAGTTAAGTTATTGTTTTATACTGACAATAACATTTTAGACTTACTCATATGTAGAAAGTGTTTGCATATGATATAATGGATGATTAAAACATGTCTCAGATGATAAAATTTGACAATTTAGAATGATACATATTTCTCATTTCACATGCTCAGATGAATTTGAAAATATTTTGGTAAAAGAAGAAACTGTTCGTAAATTAGATGTTCATCCTTTTGCCAGTATTTCTTTTGCATGAATGCACATGTAAAACTAAATCATGTTGAGGATCCATATATAACAATTATCTTTTCAAAGTTGTCTGCAAGTCTGTTTCAAGGTTTAATGAATTCAGCCAACAAGACATGCTGCATGTCAGTTAAATCCTTACCGCACAATTCCCAGGTTTTAAGGACCCTAGGTAAGAGGGCTTTTGAAAACACTGTGAGAAAAAGAGAAAATGCTGTTAACCAGCATTTTCTCTTTTTCCCAAAATGTTTTTTATCCTTTCAAAGATAACTCTTATCATTTTAACCACATTGAAATTTTTGTTTGCTAATGCTTTCAATTTGAAGAAGTCTAGAATTTTGTCATCTGGAAAAGGGTTAACCCGTTACCGAACAACATTATGTTTTTATGACCCAGAGGAAAAAAGCTTATCAAAAATGTTTTAAAAAAAGATTTTCTTTCTTTTCCCACAATGCTTTGTTCCATTTCTGGGACAATTTTCAACATTTGAACTACAATTTATGTGTGGTCTGCAGGTGCTTTCAGTATGGACAAAACTAAAATTATGTCATCTTGGAAAGAGTGAATACTTTTGAGGAAAATGGTTCATTTCCCACGGATAGAAAACTGCACATGAATTTATTTTCAACAGCACCTTTGCACTCAATGATTGCTGTTTTGATTTTAAAAGGTAACAACTTGAATAGCTATGTCTATGTTAGAATGATTTATATTAATTGATTGAATGGTGTTTTCAACCTTATTTCAGGTAGGAGTGTATCATGTTGAAAGCTAACGCACACATTCATGTATGTCATGGGTTTCATCAGTACTAGGCTAGGGCTTTGAAATGTCTTGCCCAAAGACACTCACACGAAAAACGCAAAGAAAAACCCAGTGTTTCCAGTGAGGCTAGAACCAGGGCCTCAAGGTTGCAAGTCCACTGAGCCACTCTACCACTGAGTCATGCAGGACCTCTAGAATGATTGATGTTTTATATCACATTTACCACAAATGACTTTAAAAAAAAAAAATCTTGTAAAATCTTGTCAAAAAGGTACAGTCAAAACAAACGAAACCTTCACCACACAATTCCAACTTTGAAAGACCATGAGGAAAAAAAACTAATGAAAACGTTGTAGGTAACCAGCAGTTTCTTCTTTTTCCATGATGTTTTCTACCCTTCCCAAAACAATTTTTTAATTTTTGATTCACATTTGTTTTGTCATCTCCACATGCTTTCAATATTTACTTGTCTAAAAATTTTTTGTTTGGTATAGGTAAGGATTGCAGCAAATACATGTATAAAAGTGAAATATTGTGACAAGGAGCAGTTCCTCCTTTTTTGCCACAGAAAAAAAGTAATTTGTCGAGCTTTGGATTGATACCAGCGACACCCCCTGATCATATATACACCAGTGGCAAGGCATTTGCTGTGATAGCTTGAAGTCCAGGTTCAATCTCTTTTGGCAGCACTGGCCATGTAATAGTGCTGTTGAGCTAGGCACAGCAGAGCCCAAGCCCAGTACTCATGAAACCCAAGAAAGACATGCATAAGTGAGCTATCTCTGTGATATGACTACAACAAGTACCATAAAATGCCAATCAAATATATTGAGGCAACACAGTTTGGCAGAATCATTTCTCAAGCCAACACCTTTTATCTCTTCAAATGACAACAAAATGTTCGATTTGTCCAAATTGGAAATAATGTGATATGTCTTTGAAAGGGCTTTGAAACATTGTTGTAAAAGGTGAAAATGCTGGTTAGCAGCATTTTCTCCATTTACAACAATATTTTGAAAAGTTCCTTTTCCTGAGAATGGTATAAACTCATGATTATTTGGTAAAGGGTAAAAACCTCCCAGGTATGACCCCCATATTTTTGAGATGATCTCTCAGTATCAGCATAATTACCTGTCTCTGCTTTAAGTTTGATCTCTTCTTAAGGGGTGTAACCATGAGGTTTTGAATCAAAACCCATGTGAGTTCAGACTGCTACTGTACACATGGAAATTTTTGTGACATGGAAATTTTTGCGATTTCGCAAATTCAAAAAATTCATAAACATTTCTGTTCGCATATTTTACAACAAGTATACCAACAAATAGGGAGTGTCTTGAATTCGCAAACATTTCTGTATGCAGAATGCCTGTATTGGGTAATTCAAAAAATTTTCAACATGCATATATATCGACGTATTAAACCCATATGCTGCTAAGATTGTGCAGTCTGATCTTGATCTACACTGCCAGATACTGTGGTGTTTGCTACAATTTCATGTAAATTCATAGGAAATGACAACATTTCCTTGAAATAAGACAAATTGACAACCTACCCAGTGAGTGGATTGCCAATCTGGTAAAATTCAGCTCAATATTAGATTAAAAACTAATTGTTAAAGAACCCCTGGGATTGCAGATGAACTGTAGTGGGCATTATTTCAAATTGCAAAAAAAATCAGTATCTTAGTTGTGATTGTATCAGTGTCTAAACACTTAATATTGCCCATCAAAAAATACAGTTACATACATTTTCATTACCTTACCCCCAGGTTCGGCCACTGCAATAAAATTGACAGCACCCTTAAGATACTAAAATGCAATTTTTTTTCGCAAATATTTTATGTTTTATTATACCCCCGCAAAACGAATGTTTTCGGGGGTATACTGGAATCGGCCTGTTTGTCCGTCCGTGTGTCTGTCCATGTGTCCGTCTGTGTACAAATAATTGCCTGTTTCTGTCAAAGCGCTGGCGGGGGTATTAAGTCACATTCAGTGACAGCTCTAGTTTCATTTGGTATCAAAAGACTATGCTTATAAAGTTCTTTTAAATATACCCTGAAGTTTTATGTAAAATTATAAAATGAGAGAAAATATGACAAAACTTATACAAAGTGTAACATGAATGTTTTTAATTTTACCTTTTTTTCCCAAGACAAACTCTCCAAATTTTTCAAGATAATATCAAGCTTCTATTAATTGGGCATATATGAATTATACCTACTTTTTTTAGCTCACCTGAGCACTATGTGCTTAAGGTGAGCTTTTGTAATAGTGCTAGGTCTTGCATCCTCAACCATTGTGCATTGTCTGTTGTGCAGTTGATGACCTTGTGTGCACTCAAAAGGACACACTTTTAGTCCAAGACTCATGAAACATGGTCAGAATGTTTTTCCTGATGATATCTCTGGCAAGTTCAAAATAAGTCATATAGTAGGTCAGTGGGATAAATCTTAGAAAAACCTTGTGTCCACTCTGGAGGCCACATTTTCGGTCTAATACTAGACAAGTTTGAAACTGGATCATGGGGGGGTCAAAAAATGGGTCACTGGGACAAATCTGAGAAAAACCTTGAGTGCAATCTACAAGCCACATGTTTAGTCTGATACCCATGAAACTTAGTCAAAATATTTAACTTGATGTATGGTAGGTGTGAAATCTTTACCAAACAGCAAAATTTAAGACTAATCCAAATGAAAAGCTTTTGAAGACAACATACTAGACATGGACAAAATGATGGGATTTGCACTTGACGGGTAGAAAACATTGTGGAAAATGGAGAAAATGCTGGTTACACAATATTTTCTACCGCCTCTTCACTGAGGGTTATCAAAACATTGATTTTTTGTTAAAGAGTTAACTCTTTACCAGATGACAAAATTTTAGACCTGTCCAAACTCAAAGCATTTGCAGATGACAAATATTATATGACTAAAAAACTATATATTCTCTTAAGAGATGTGGAAAACATTGTGGGAAAAGAAGAAAATGCTGGTTACCAACATTTTCTCCTTTTCCATCAAAGTTTTCAAAAACTTTCTTCTATGGGGTCGTTAAAACCTGAGATTGTGTTGTTAAAGGTTAAGTAATTAGTTATTTACCACACAGTTTTAAAGATGTCTACTTCGAATACCATGCTCTTAGAAGTAACAGTATTGAATCCAATACCAAACGTTACTCACCCCGTGGAAGTAGGCGTTTGGAAACATTGTTTGGAAAAGAGAAAATGCTGGTGACCAGCATTTTCTCCTTTTCCCACATTGTTTTCTAGTTTTTTAAAGACACATAGCATCATTTGACGTACATTTTTCATCTTGAAATGCTTTCAATTTGGTCAGATCTTAAATTTTGTCTTCTGGTTAAGAGCTGACTGGTTGAGATGTGTTTTTGATAGAAAACTGAAATGAGAAAACTCAAATTATGAACCATTTAAACTTACACAAATGAAATAAATTAACAATTTACCAAACAACGAAGACTTGTCCAAATAAAATAAAAGTATTTGTAGATGACAAATTAAATGCGCCTAACTTATTGGATTTTACCCTGAGAAGATGAAAATATTGTGGATAAAGGAGAATATGCTACAAAACCAGCATTTTCTCCTTTCTCCACAACTTCTCCAAAAGCCTTCCTCCTCAAGGCAGTTAAAACTTGGGATTATTTTGGAAAGGGTTTATGATACTATTAGCAAATTATTTGAACAATAATTACTTCAAAAACTTATTTTTAGCTCACCTGAGCACAAAGTGCTCAAGGTGAGCTTTTGTGATCGTGCTGTGTCCATTGTCCGTCGTCAACTTTTACCTTGTGTACGCTCTAGAGGCCACATTTTCAGTCAGATACTCATGAAACTTGGTAAGAATGTTTGTCTTGATGATATCTCGGACGAGTGTGAAAATGGGTCACATCAGGTCAAAAACTAGGTCACCAGGTCAAAACTTAGAAAAACCTTGTGTACGCTCTAGAGGCCACATTTTAAGTCCAATACTCTTGAAAATTGGTCAGAATGTTTGTCTTGATAATTTCTCGGAAGAGTTCGAAAATGGGTCATGTCGGGTCAAAAACTAGGTCACTAGGTCACATCTTTGAAAAACCTTGTGTACGCTCTAGAGGCCTAATTTTTAGTCAGATACTAATGAACTTGGTCAGAATGTTTGTCTTGATGATATCTGGGACGAGTTCGAAAATGGGTCATGTCAGGTCAAAAAGTAGGTCACTAGGTCACATCTTAGAAAAACCTTGTGTACGCTCTAGAGGCCACATCTTTGGTCCAAAACTCCTGAAATTTGGTCAGAATTTTTGTCTTGACAATATCTCGGACAAGTCTGAAAATGGGTCATGTCGGGAAAAAAACTAGGTCACTAGGTCAGATCTTAGAAAAACCTTGTGTATGCTCTAGAGGCCACATTTTCAGTCAGATACTCATGAAACTTGGTCAGATTGTTTGTCTTGATGACATCTCAGGTGACTTCGAAAATCGATCATGTTGGGTCAAAAACTAGGTCATTAGGTCAAATCTTAGAAAGAGCCTG
Source organism: Hippopus hippopus (assembly GCA_946811185.2). Taxonomy (NCBI): domain Eukaryota; kingdom Metazoa; phylum Mollusca; class Bivalvia; order Cardiida; family Cardiidae; genus Hippopus; species Hippopus hippopus. Next base: position 40,530,365 of record OX328097.1, read on the forward strand.
TGTATGCTCTATAGGCCACATTTTCTGTCCAATACTTATGAAATGTGGTCAGGATCTTTGTTTTGATAATATCTACAATGGGAAAATTGGCTATGGTTGGCTAAAAAGTAGGTCACTGAGAGAAATTCTAGAAAAAGCTTGTGTACATGCTAGAGGCCAAATTTTCAGTCCAATAATTATAAAAGCTTAGTAGAATGTTTGTCATGATATCTCAAAAGAGATTGAAAATAGGTTATGTTTGGTCAAAAGACTCAGGTGAGCGACTTCAGGGCCATCATGGCCCTCTTGTTAGTAGTATCTCCCTGTCGGAATGCTTCTCAAGCTAGGTTTGGAATAAGGAAACTGTTCAAAGGAAGAAGAATTTTGCGTCTGACTGAGTTATCCTTAAGCAAGTTACTTGACAGGTTTTGAATTGTAGCCTTGGGGTTAGATTTTTGTCTTATGAATTCATGTACCTCATAATCTGAGTGTACATACATTTTTAACTCTTTACCACACAATCCAGAGTTTCAATGACCCTGAAAAGTAGGCCTTTTGAAAACAATGTGGGAAAAGGAGAAAATGCTGGTAACCAGCATTTTCTCCTTTTCCCACAATATTTACTAGACTATCTGATCCAAATCCCATCATTTGTGGAATATAAATGTTGTCATCTGCAAGTGCTTTCAGATTGGACCGGTCGAAAATATTGTTGTTTGGGAAAGAGTTAACTGAGACTCTACCAGACAGAATTTTAGACTGGTTCCAATGTAAAGCATCAAATTTACTGACAAATGGTTTAAATACTTGAATTGGTCTTCGAAAGGATAGAAAACTTTGTGGGTTGAGGAGAAAGTGCTGGTCACCAGGATTCATTCCTTTTTCTCTCATAATAATTTCAAAAGCTTTCTTTGTCAGGGTTGTTCAGACTTGGGATTGTGTGGCAAAGATTTAGAGTGTGATTGTAAGTGAAATGCACCTGAACAACAAATTGTGTTTTTAATAACAAGGATTACAAAACGCAGATCTTATTTTAACTCATTTACCAAATAAATCCTTTAAACAACCCTGAGAAGAAATCTTTTTGATAATGTTGTGGGCAAAGGAGAAAATGCTGGTAGCATTTTCTCCTTTTCCCAAAGCAGTTTCAACCCTTTCAAATACAAATCTCGGTATTGAACAATGCTTAATTCTTTACCAAACAATCCTAATTTGTAACAACCCTGGGAAAAAAGGCTTTTGAAAACATTGTGGGAAAAGGAGAAAATGCTGGTAACCAGCATTTTCTCCTTTTCCCTCAATGTTTTTTTTTAAAACCTATCAGGGACATATCTTGTCATTTTAGCCATAGTTAACTCGTTGCCTGCAAATACTTTCATTTAGGACCAGTCTACAATTTTGTCATTTAATAAAGAGTTTATTTGTTATCAAAAAATTTTTGTTGTTTGGTAAAGGGTTTAATAGCACATTATTCCCCAAACAAACTTTACGATTTTTACAGCAGACTACTTTAATCACATCCTTTAAAAATTTGGATAATAAAACATGAACTATGGTCCTCTTTTGTCACCATCTTTCAAAAGAGGTCTAAAATGTTCTTGATGAAGATTAGCCAACTCCTGATCACAAATAACCCTTTATTTAACGACCCAGGGTAAGAAACCTTTTGAATACATTGTGATCATCAGCATTTTCTCCTTTTCCCACAGTGTTTTTGACCTATCATAAACAAATCTCACCATTTAAGGCACATTTGTCATCTGCAGATGCTTTTAATTTCGACAAGTTCAAGATTTTATCGATTGGCATAGTTAAATAATATTTTCTAAATGATGTTTTCGTTTTCATATAATGAGTTTCCTTTTTCTGGTATGTTCTAGATGACTGTTATGGAAATATCATTTATCCCAAGAATTTTATTTTTTCAAAAAGTTACTAAAATATCAATATTTATAGTATGGTAACAATATTATGTTTATTCACATGTTGATTATATCAGACATTTTCTGAGTTCCTAAATGTAATAATGGTCTTGCCTGAGCAAATACTAGATTCACAAGTAAGGTTTTAATTTGCTTGAAGGCAATTTAATTAAATAGTGGTAGATCTAGTCATAAATATGACAGGTCAGAAGTCTTACCTGAAAAGCACTGACTATTCCCTTTAAAATTTATTTACATACGGAAACCACATCTACAGGTAACTGGGATAGTATAAATATAAAGCTCCTCTTTCCTTTTGGTAATTTGTAAGCTACTATCACAGTTTAGTTGATATCTAAAGGAAGCTTAAGAAATCAAATTAAGCAACTCTTGATAGCTGTTTGAAATATGTATACCACACTGTATTAAATTTGTCTTTCTGATGTGAGTGACTTGGACAAGATAGAAGTATACAACAAATGAGTAACTCTTTACCTGAGGACAAAATTTAACCCTTAACTCTTTACCAAACAACAAAATTTTGTCCTTTATAAAATGGACAGCAATTGCAGAGGACAAATTGAATGTGGCTAAAAATGCTGATTTCGTCTTTGTTAGGGCAGAAAACACTATGGGAAGAGGAGAAATGCTGGTTACAGCATTTTCTCCTTTTTCAACAATATTTTGTAAGTTAAATATTTAATAAGTTGTCTTCTTCATGGTTGTTAAAACTTGGTACTGTGTGGTAAAGGGTTAATGCACCTATCACAACTCTGGTTGCACTTTGGTCCATTACTAATTAACTCTTTCAGCACCAAATAAATAAACTCGACCTCTTTCGACGGCTCTAAATACAATTCGTTGAAACTTACAAAGACTTTGATTGTAAAGGCTTGCTTACACAAGCTGACGGTATAGATCTAAGATCAGACTGCACGTTCTGTGCAGTCTGATCTTGATCTATGCCGTCTGCAAAAGTCACTGTTTTTACCTATGGTGCTGAAACGGTTAAGATCAGGATGCACAAAACATGCAGTCATATCTTTGACCTGCATTGGCTTTGCTGAGACATTCTGGACAAGAGCATGCTTGAAATGGCAATTATTTGGGTCTTCTTAATTCTATACTGTTGAAAATGTCGAGTCAGTTGTTTGGGAAATCTTTTACCATTCCCTGGCAAGCTCTAGCAGCCTACTCTCTCTATATTCAGCTTTTATGCATTTACTCCTTTCCAGACAACAAAATTTAAGACTGGTCCAAATTGGAAGCATTTACAGATGACAAATAGAATGTTGTACAAATTACGGGATTTTTAGCTCACCTGAGCACTAAGTGCTCGAGGTGAGCTTTTATGATCATGCTATGTCCGGCATCAACGATGTGTGCACTCTAGAGGCCACATTTTCAGTCATGAAACTTGGTCAGAATGTTTGTCTTGATAAAATCTCAGACAAGTTGAAAATTGGGTCACATTGGGTCAAAAAGTAGGCACTAGGCTAAATCTTAGAAAAACCATGTATGCGCAGTATAGGCCACATTTTCAGCCTGATACCTATAAAACTTGGTCAAAATGTTTATAATTCATTGGACCAGTTTGAAATTAGGTCACTTCGGGGTCAAAAAGTAGGTCACAGGGCCAAGTTTTAGAAAAACCTTGTGTGCACTCTAGAGGCCACATTTACAGCCTAATACTCTTGAAATTTTGTCAGAATTTTTGTCTTGATCACTTCTTGGACCTGATTGAAATTGGGTTGTCATGTCAAAAATTTGTCACAGTGCCAAATCTTAGAAAAAGCTTGTGTGCTCTTTATAGCCATGTTTTTAGTCTGATTCTCATGAAACTTGGTCAGAATGTTTGTCTGGATGATATTTTTGACAAGTACAAAATTTGGTTTCATCAGGTCAAAAAGTAGGTCATTGGGACAAATCTTAGAAAATCCTTCTGTGCACTATAGAGGGCATATTTTCAACCTGATACTGATGAAACGTTGTCAGAATGTTTGTCTTGATGATATCTCGGTCGAGTTGGAAATTGAATCACATCGTGTCATAAAGTAGGTCTCTCACATTCATAGGTTTTTGATCATTAAAACCAGGATCTCTTCAGCTTTATCAACCTAATGTGACTTTCCTCAGGTGAGAGCATTGGGGCCAGTGGCCCTCTTGTTCTTTAGTAGGCTAGAAAATACTTTGGGAAAAGAAGAAAATGCTGGTCACTAGCATTTTCTCCTTTTTTAAAGGCACACAATTTTAGACTTTTCCATATTGAGACCTATTTCCAATGACAAAGGCGGCTCAAATGATGGACTTTTGTCTTTGAAAGAGTACAAAACATATGTTTAATAACGGCATTTTCTCCTTTTCCCACAATGTTTCTAAAGCCCTCTTCTTTAGGGTCTTTTAACACAAAATAAGTAGAGGGTTAATAAATAATAGGATTTGGATGCAGGATCTGGAGTTTTCAGAATTTATTTATTTATTAATATGTTTTTCAAACTCAACTTGTTCAAATGTAAATTTAGCATAAGGTAAAGATTTAGTATAAGGTAGGTCTAATTTGTACTTTCTTGTGCTTTAAAAAATCATAGATGTCGGAAGTCAAGTAACATTGAAATGAAATAAGCAAAGGTCAGGATGAATTCACTGATAATTTTTTGAGATAAAAATCAAGATAAAGTGGAAGATTTGTAAGAAAATTGACTGCTTATTTATTAGCAGATGATGGAGACTAGTATTTCTGATTCATACCACAAAGATATGATATTTCCCCATGTACAGTGGCTTTTTACCTCTTTTGAACACTAAAATGCTTTCTTTATCAGGCTCCTGCTGGGCTCACTGGAGGCCATTGGTTTGATCCTCACTTGAAGCTCTGGGGTTTTTCGTAAGAGTGTCCATGGCAAGACACTTCAGACAGCTAGCCAAGTACTGGTGAAACCAAGGACATACATGAAGAAGTGAGCTATCACTGTGATATGATAGAGATAATGTTGAAAGCGGCATAAGACACTGTTCAATCACTCAATAAACATGTCCAATGAGTGCTTTACGCAAAATGTAATAGAAGATCCTGCCATTTGTTATGTTTTCTTAATTACCTAACAAGAAAATAAACAGGTTAACCCTTTACCAGACCACAAAACCTTAGTTTGTTTCTTTGTTCGGTATTTAATGCCATTTTTAATATTGTTCCAATTATATACCAACGGCCAGTACACCTATACATGCTTTCTTTGAGTATTTTTTACCAAAGCTTTGCAATATATTTTTGAAAAGCCAAGAGATGCTTTTCCACAGAAAAACATTAGACTTTTCCTCCTTTAATTGCATTTTATGTGGACAAATTTGTTAAATAGGGCTCAAATGATATGATTTATAATCTCTATGAAATGGTAGAAAAAGTGAGAAAAGGGGAACATGTTGGTTACCATTATTTTCTCCTTTTTCTACAATATTTTCAAACGCCTTATTTCTCACTGAGCTACCCGGCCGGGCCCATCTGAAAGCATATGTAGACAACAAATTAAAAGTGGCTAAAATGATAAGGTTTGTCTTTGATAGGGTGGAAAGCATTGAGGGAAAAGGGGAATATGCTAGTAACATTATCAGCGTTTTCTTGTTTTTGGGATTGTTTTAAAAGCCATCTTTTCTCAAGATCATTAAAACAGGCAATTGCTTTATTAAGGGTAAAGTTTGTATGTGTTGCATGTATCCCTAATTTACCATGCAGCATGGGAAATTCTCCTTGCTCTTCTTTCAGAATCTATGAATAACTTGTATAATAATCACTTTACCACACAATCTCAGGTTTTAACAACCTTTCAAGAGAATGCTATGGAAAATTTTGTGGGAAAAGAAGGAAATGCTGGTTACCACAACATTTTCTACCCTTTTGGAGACAAAAACCATAAAGAGCTTTTTTTAATTTGTTGTCTTCAAAGGCTTTCAGCATAGACAAGTCTCAAGCTTTTGTTATCTGGTAAAGAGATAAGACAGTCAGCCCTTTACAAAGGTTTAGGCTTTAAATGTATCAAGATGGTGGATAGTGTAGATTCAAGATCAGACTGCACATTCTGGAAAGTCTGATCTTGATCTACACTCCCTGCAACAGCAAAAGTATACTCTAACGGCACTTAACCCTTTACCAAACAATCCCTGGTTTTAACGACCCTGAGGAAGAAGCCTTCTGAAAACATTGTGGGAAAAGGAGAAAATGCTGGTAACCAGCATTTTCTGCTTTTCCCACAATGTTTTCTGACCTATCAAAGACAAATTTTGTCTGCAAATGCTTTCAATTTGGACAAGTCTAAAATTTTGTCATTTGGTTAATGATGGTAAGACAAAAAGGCTTTAAACAACATGACGGGAAAAAGCCTTTTTTTTTTTCCTTTTCCAAAAATTTTTGCTCTCCTTTCAAAGACAGATTTCATTATTTTGTGCCACATTTCCCACAATGTTTTCTACCCTTTCATAGGAAATTTTTTTCATTTGCGTCTCAGAAGCTTGTTGTCTGCATAAGCTTTCAATATGGACAAGTCTACAATTTTGTGGTCTGGTAGAGTGTGAGGACAGTTTGTAAGATCAGTCATCATTTTCTGTACAGTCTGATCTTGATGTATACCGGTCATAACAGAAACTATAGTTGTGATGGTTTTAACCCTTTACCACACAGTTCCAACTTTTGATAACCCAGAGAAAGATGGCTTTTGAAAACATTGTTGGAAAAGGAGAAAATGCAGGTAACCAGCATTTTCTGCTTTTCCCACAATGTTTTCTGACCTATCAAAGACAAATTTTGTCTCTTGAAGCACCTTTCATTTGTTGCCTGCAAAATTAATGCTTTCAATTTGGACAAGTCTAGAATTTTGTCTTCTGATGTAGTTATAATTCTTCACAAAACAACAAAATTTTAAACTGGATCAAATCGAAAACCTTTGTAGACAGCAAAGTAAATGTTCCACAGCTTAAATAGTGATTTCTGTATTAGATAGGGTAGAAATCATTACAGAAAAAGGAGAATGTACTGGATATCAGCATTTTCTCCTTTTCAAAAGCCTTCTCTTTCAGGGTCATTAAAACTCGGATTGTATTTTGAAGATTGAAAGAGAACAGGTGAAAAGTTGACTGTCCTCTTGTATGCAAATACAGGCCTGCATCCTGTTAGCATACAGCATGTGTTGTTTGGGTTTCAAATTTCTGTAAATTTGGGGTTAAACATGAACATCTTATACCTTCTTTTGTATTTGACCGCTTTTTGACTCTGAAAGAAATATTGAGACAGTATTTGTTTTCTCTTTTGGACAGTGTAGATCAAGATCAGAGAATGTAGCTCATATAGTCTGATCTTGGATTCAAAATGCTTTTATTGTTGTAAGAGAAGTTCTGAGTCACTGACTGAAAGTAACCATCTCATTTATTTGGCACTCAGATAAGCTGCAGTGTGGTAGGTAATTTTTTAGCTTCACTGGCCAAAGGCCAGCAAACCTATGTCATGGCCCTGTGTCTGTGCATATGTTCTCACAAGCATTCATTGTTATTTCAGACATCTTCTCTGAAAGAACTCATCCAAATTTGACAAAACTTCATAGAAATGATTCTACTATGGTCCTGTTCAGAATTTGTTCAAAGAGTTTAATTCCAGAAAAATATCTGGCTGCCATGGCAACAAAACTGAAAATTATTGAAAATCTTTAAAAATCTTCTTGTCCAAACCATAAGGTATGGGGCTACCAAATTTGGCATGTAGACTTCTAATAGACTTTTACCAAATTCCTTCAAATCATAGCCCTGGGGTCAAAGTGGCCCTGCCCAGGGGATTATAAATTGCATTCTTACATGATTTGTGTTGTGTACTCAAGTTTTTTTGGTTAGAAAATGTTCAGTTTTCAGTGAGATTGACTTATTTTGATATTTATTATTATAAATAAATGAATAGAATATTTAACATAAAGTAAGGCTTGTATCATTCAGTTTTTTGTGCCAGAACTTTACCATTCATGCAATTAAAATGTTCCCTGCCACTAAAGTTTTGGAAACCTTCATGGCAAAGCACTCTTTCTTAGATTTCATTGATATTTGGTATGAATGGTACTTGATTATTAGACCTGCTTGTATTTACTGACATCGTCTTTCCATTTGAAAAAACTGAGAAAAAAATGTTTCTATTTTTTGGAGGGGGGGGGGCTGGGCTTATTTTTTCCATGAAATTTTATTTCCAGACAGACTTCTAATGATTAATGTCTCTGTCAGTGCCAATTGAGTGCATCATACATTTATCTTAAAGGCATTGGAGCGATACAGGGCCATCATGGCCCTCTTGTTTCATTGTGTGTTCATCAAACACAGAATAAGTCAGTGACATGAAATTTGGCCCTTTACCAATCATAAATTGTATGTTTTTAAGAACAAGAGGAAGAGGCCTTGTTTGAAAACATTGTCGGTTAAGGAAAAAATGGTGGTGACCAACATTTTCTCTTTTTCCCACATTGTCTCTACTCTAGTCAAATTTCATCATTTGTGCCACATTTGGTTTGTCATCTGCAAATGTTTTTAATTTAGTCAAACGCTAAATTTTATTATATTGGACAGTAAAGAGTCAAGCACAGACACAAATTTTTGCCTCTCTGAACTCTTTATCAAACAACAAAATTTTGGAGTTATCAAATTGAAAGCATTTGCAGACAGCTATTCGTATGTGGCTTATATTGCGATATTAAGCTGTGAAAGGATAGAAAATATTGTGGGAAAAGGTTAGAAGAAAATTCTGGTTACAAGCATTTTTCACTTTTCCCTCAGTGTTTTTAAAAAATTTTCTCCCTCAAGGTCATAAAACTAAGGACTGTGTGGTAAAGGGTTAACTTGACTTAAAGAATGCCATAAACAAAGACAATTTTCAGACCAAAAAAAAAGTGAATAAGATATTCTGAACGCAGTTCACTAATATCTGACAGTTGATCCAGAAATAGACAATCTGATCTTAAGCAAAACTATCTACAAGAGAACCAATTTGTGCAAAACATACAAACGACAAGTACATTGTACATGCAATCAATTGATTTAAATCTATGAAGTAAATTAGTTTTTTACCTTTACCACAAGATATAAACAAAATCTGGCTAATGTTTTGGCCCAATTTTCTAGTCTCTTCAACATTAACAACATTAGACAAAGAAAGGAAAATATATAGAAATATATTAAAGTATATCAGTCAAACTACGAGAGAGCCATTGGCCTAAAGGCACTCACTTGAGTAAAGTCATCTAGGACTGATAAAGTTGAAAACATCCTTCTTGTGATGATGTAAACACGTGAGTGTAAAAGACCTACTGTTTGATCCAACCTGAACCAGTTTCAAACTTGTACAAGATATTATCAACAAAATATTCTGATCAAATTTCAGGAGTCTCAGACTTAAAATGTGGCTTCCAGAATGCACACAAGGTTTTTCTAAGCCTTGTCCCAGCGACATACTTTTTGACCTGGAATGACCTAATATCAAACATTCTGACCGAGTTTCATAAGTATCTGATTGAAAATGTTGCCTCCAGAGTGCACACAAGGCTTTTTTCTAAGATTTGTCCCAGTGAACTATTTTTTTTACCCAACTTGACCCACTTTCATACTTGTCTGAGGTATCGTCTGGACAAACATTCTGACCAACTTCCATTTAGTATCAGACAGAAAAGGTGGCCTTTAGAATGCACACAAAGTTTTATTAAGATTTGTTTTAGCTGCCTGCTTTTTAAACCGACATGACCCAAACATTCTGACCAAATTTCATTGAGTATCAAACCCAAAATATGGCTTCTAGAGTGCACACAAAGTTTTTCTAAGATTTGTCCCAGCGACCTACTTTTTGACCCTATGTGACCCCATTTTGAACTTGACGGAGATATTACTAAGAGAAACATTCTGATCAAGTTTCAGGAGTATTGGACAGAAAACACAGCCTCTAGAGTGCACACAAGATTTTTCTAAGATTTGTCCCAGCTACATACGTTTTGACCTGAAATGATCCAATTTCGAACTTGTCCGAGATATTGTCAAGCCAAATATTCTTACCAAGTTTCATGGGTATCCGACTGAAAATGTTGCCTCTAGAGTGCACATGACAGACAATGCACAATGGATAACCGACACAGCACAATTACAAAAGATCACCTTGAGCACTGTGCTGAGGTGAGCTTAAAAAGATATGCCAAAGTAGAGGCTGGAGAAAGTTAGATAGAATGTATGATAAATTACCGATATTATGATGTGGTAACATGCAAAATAATCTGGCAAAAACAGCCTTAAAATTTAAGTATTTTCTTCTTTCCATGTATTTTATGTCTTGTCATCTACATACCCTTTCAATTAGGTAGGGTCCATTATTTTTCTTTCGAGGAAGGGTTATTGTTGTCTGGGTGATATACTTTCAATATTGACAGCTATAAAATTTTATTTCTGGTACAGAGTGAAAGGACGCAATCACCGGTGAGTAACCTGTGTAATTGGAGCCATAGCAGACTTCCCGAAAGTTCATAAAAAGTGTCAGACATTCGGTCTGACATGGCCTGAAAATCTGTCAGACCGAAAGAAAATCTGTCAGACCGAATCAAATTTAACACAACAAGTAAAAAACGTTAGAAAGAAAGGTAACAGTTATATCAGCTTTATGCATTTAATGATATTAAACTATTTCTCCACTCATTAAGACTTTCAAAAGTCACTGAAATTTTTGTTCAATCTATTTATTCTCTGCTGAATGTCATTACTTGTCAGACCGAATCAAATTCAACAAAAGCAAAGATGGTGCAGTTTAGATTTTTCATGGTCTTCAACTGAGGATGCTCTAAAATTTGTGCATCCAAGAATAAATGTGTTTGTAATGCGAAGATATTGGTCCATTCTTACTTTCTCGCTGCAAAAATCCTGACAGTCTATGCAGTGCATTTGCACCTTTTTCGAGTCATAAACCAACCATTCTCCTTGCTGCTTCTATTTCTCAATAAATTTTCTCTCCAGTCTCTTTTTCTCATATTCTTTTTTCTTTTCAGTGCGCTTCTTTGACATTAATTTTCTTTTTTACCGGGTTCAGCACTTTTGTAATATTTTAACGACGCCATTTTTGTCCGAAACATTGCGATTACGTTTTCAGTGGCTCGGAATAAATGCCGGACAGTCAGACCGATCCCGCCTGAAAAATGGTCGGTCCTTGTCAAGATTCGTCGGTCATGTCCGTCAGACTGACGTGTTTTGGGAAGTCTGCCATAGTAAAGAGAAAATGATCTTTGATAAATATCTTTTTTTTTTTTTCATTTTGGAATCGTGATCACAAACAGTGTTTATCATTTTAACTGATTAATTTCTTTGACTCTCCTTAACCACAAGTCTTGATGACTTAGGGTTTAATTAACAGGAGGTTTTCAACATTATTTCAGTAATATATTGCTGCACCCATCCTTTGCTTTATTGTAACTTGTATTACTGATTCTTTTCACAGCATTCTTTGATAGCCACTTGCTGCTTTGCCTGATAGACACTGTTTAACCCTTTACCAAACAATCCTTGGTTTTCACGACCCTGAGAAAGAAGCCTCCTGAAAACATTGTGGGAAAAGGAGAAAATGCTGGTAACCAGCATTTTCTCCTTTTCCCCACAATGTTTTCTTCCCTTCCCAAAACAAATTTCAATTTTTGAGTCACTTTAATTTTGTTGTCTGCAAATGCTTCCAATTTGGACTAGTCTGAAATTATGTTGTTTGGTAAAGAGTTACAATATGCTCGGCTTTGAGGGAGGAGGTAAATCCTAATGCAATGACTGTCGTCATTTCACACATTTCTAAACTTGGATGGAAAAGGTGTTCTTTTTATCCTGTTCTGCTGTAATTTATTTTGGATTGAATTCAAGGAATGGAGTAAAGATGTAAATATTAACCCTTGCCATACAATCCCGACTTCTAACATCTCTGAGGTAGAAGGGTATTGAAAACATTGTGGGAAAAGGATAAAATGCATTTTCTCTATTTCCGACAATTTTTTCTAACCTTTCAAGAACAAATTTTGTCATTTAGGCCATCTGTAATTTGTCATCTGCAAATGCTTTCAATTTGGACCAGTCTAAAGTTTTGTCATTTGGTGAAGAGTTAAGAGAGTGTTTATGGTTGAAACTATGTAGGTGGAAATAATTTTTCTCCTCCTTTCCTGAGATGGAAATTTTATGGTAAATATATCAAACAAATCTTATTGGTCATTTAAATTTGAATACATTTGAATTTATGATGGGGACAAGCTTAAATTTTACTTTTTGTAAATAGTTCATAAGATGTATAATCGTGTGTGGCCAGGGATGAAGCTTCCAAAGATATACTGTGCTTTCAATTAACCCTTCACCAGATAATGCAAGGGCTCCTGCGTGGCTCAGTGCTAAAGTGTAGGACTTGTAATCTGGAGGCCCTGGGTTCTAGCCTTTTTTGAAGCATTCATGGAAGTGTCCTTAGGCAAGACACTTCAGATCCCTAGCCTAGTATTGGTGAAACCCAGGACAACCATGAATATGGGAGCTGTCACCATGACATGAATGAGATAATGTTAAAAGCAGCATAAAGCATCGTTCAATCAATCAATCAATCACCAGACACTGCAGAGTTTTAATGACCCTGTAGGAGACAGCTTTTGAAAACATTGATGAAGAGGAAAAAATGCTGGTGACCAGCAGTTTTTTCCTTTTCACACAATATTTTCTACCTCATCAAACACAGAAATTGTCATGTAAACAGCACTTTGTCTGCAAAAGCTTTCAAGTTGGATGAGGCCAAACATGTGTTGTTCGGTAAAGGGTAAAATGCAACATTTTTGGTATATATTGTAGAGCTCTGTAGAATTATACAGTATCAAAAATGAATCTGTTTGTTTGATCTTGGTAGTAAAGCATGTGCCAATTAATTTGGGAAACATGTTTTTTCAATTTATTAATAAGAGGTATTTAAGTGTGGAGCCAGCACCTTCTTTACAACAAAAAATAAGCCATGACCACACATAAATACAACCTATTTGTCCTTAATCCTCTACCAAACAATCCCTTATGACAAAGGCTCTAGAAAATGGTGTAGAAAAAGGAGAAATTTGGGTAACAAGCATTTTCTACTTTTCCCATGTTTTCTACCCTTTCCATGCTCCAATGATTTGAGCCACACTTGAATGGAAAGCATTTTATGCCTTTAAGATTAAAAGGTATTGAAACAATTGTGGGAAAAGGAGCTGTTGCTTTTACCTCAGACCGTATCACGCAGTGATATTGTAGATGCAAGATCAGACATCAGATGGTTTTGTACATTATCAGTCTGATCTTGTAGATTCAAGATCAGACATCAGATCATATTGCACAATATCAGTCTGATCTTGCTGATTCAAGATCATACATCAGATCATTTTAACAATATCAGAGATTGTAGATCCTGAATGCTTATCTCGTCTGCCTGTAATGGAAACTCAAGTTTCTTTGTACTCAAATGGTTATCCATTTACAACACAATCCCAACTTCTGACAACCCCAAGGAAGAGGACTTATAAACATTGTGGGAAAAGAAAATGCTGGTAACCACCACTTTCTTTTTAGCTCCACTGGCCGAAGGCCAGCGGGCTTATGTCATGGCCCGGTGTCCGCCATGCGTCCGTCCATCCGTGCGTTAACTTTTATTTCAAACATCTTCTCTGAAACTACTCATCCAATTTTGATGAAACTTCACAGAAATGATCCTGCCATGGTCCTTTTCAGAATTTCTTGAAAGAATTTGATTCCTTCAAAAACTCTGGTTGCCATGGCAACAAAACTTAAAAATATTGGAAATCTTTGAAAATCTTCTTGTCTGAAACCATAAGGCCTAGGGCTACCAAATTTGGTGTATAGCTTTATCTAGTAGACCTCTATCAAGTTTCTTCAAATTATAGCTCTAAGGTCAAAATTGGCCCTGCCCCGGGGGTCACAAGTTTTACATGGGCTTATATAGAGAAAACTTTAGAAGTCTCCCTGCACCTAGCCATAAGGCCTAGGGCTACCAAATTTTGCATGTGGCTTTATCTAGTGGGCTTCTACCACGAGTGCCCAAATTATAGCCCTTGGGTCAAATTTGACCCTGCCCCGGGGGTCACAAGTTTTACATGGGCTTATATAGAGAAAACTTTAGAAGTCTCCCTGCACCTAGCCATAAGGCCTAGGGCTACCAAATTTTGCATGTGGCTTTATCTAGTGGGCCTCTACCAAGAGTGCCCAAATTATAGCCCTGGGGTCAAATTTGGCCCCACCCCGGGGGTCTCAAGTTTTACATGGGCATATATGGTGAAAACTTAAGAAATATCCCTGTACTTGGTCATGAAGCCTAGGGTTACCAAATTTTGCATGTAGCTTTATCTAGTGGGTGTTTACCAAGAGTGCTCAAATTACAGCCCTAGGGTCGAATTTGATCCCACTCCAGGAGTCATAAGTTTTACATGGGCTTATATAGTAAAAACCTTAGAAATCTTCTTTTTACTGACCATAAGACTTAGGGCTACCAATTTTAGTCCTGTTTCAGGGGTCTCATGTTCAAAACCAATTTGCCAAGTATTGTAAAGTTTTGCATGTAGTGGTTTTACTTATTAGCCAGTGGAGCGATACAGGGCCATGATGGCCCTCTTGTTTCACAATGTTTTGTAGCCTTCCATATACAAAATTTCAGTATTTAGCTCTATTGGCTGAAAGCCAGCAGAGCTTAGCTCATGGCAGGGTTTCTGCCATCCCTCTGTCTGCCCGAATGTTAGTCTTTTTCTTGTTTACTCAAGAAAGTCTGCATATGTGGTGGGATTATCGTGAAACTTGCACAGTTTTTAGCTCACCTGAGCATAAAGTGCTCAAGGTCAGCTTTTGTGATCGTGCTGTGTCCGGCGTGCATCCTGCGGTCCTCAACATTTACCTTGTGTGCAATCTTTAGGCAACAGATTCAGTTGGAAACTTGTGAAATTGATCAAAATGATTGTCTTGATACTATCTCAGTTAAGTTCAAAATTGGGTCATGTTGGGTCAAAATGTAGGTCACCAGGACAAATCATAGAAAAACCTTGTGTGCTCTAGAGGCCACATTTTCAGCTTGATACTCTTGAAACTTGGTCAGAATGTTTGTCTTGATAATATCTCGGACAAGGTCAAAATTGGGACATGTTGGGTAAAAAAGTAGATCACTGGACCAAATCTCTGAAAAACCTTGTGTGCACTCTACAGGCCACATTTTCAGCCTAATACGCATGGAACTAGATCAGAGTGTTTGTCTTGATAATATCTTGGACAATTTGGAAATCGAGTCATGTCTTAGGTCAAAAAGTAAGTCACTGGACCAAATCTTAGAAAACCTTGTGTGCACTTTTTCAGCCTTTTTCAGCCTGATACTCATGAAACTAGGTCAGAGGGTTTGTCTTTATGATATCTCAGAAAAATGTGAAATTGGGCCACCTCAGGTCAAAAAGTAGGTCATTTAGCCAAATCTCAGAAAAACTTTATGTGCACTTTAGAGTTTTTTTTTTTTTTTTTAAGCTTAATACTCATGAGACTTGGTCTGAGTATTTGTCTTGATGATATCTCAGACATGTTTAACATTGGGTCACGCCAGGTCAAAAAGCAGGTCACTTAGAAAAATCTTCAAAAAAACTGATGAACAGTTTAGAGGCCACATTCAGCCTGATACTGATGAACAGTTTAGAGGCCACATTCAGGCTGATACTGATGAAACTTGATCAGAATCTTTGTCTTGTTGATGTCTTAGATATGATTGAAATTTGGACATGTCTGGTCAAAAAGTTGGTCACTTGATTTCATATGTTAAACATCATCATGATCAGAATCTCTGCAGCTTTATCAACCCTATATGACTTAACTCAAATGAGCACTTGATACAGAAAATCTGCATTTAGTTTCAAAAGAAACTTCAGGGCCAATGGCCTTCTTGTTTATATCATCAATATCTTGAAACCTATTGATTTTGAAAAAATATCTGACAGTCAGTAAGGGATAAAGTCTACATTTGTGTTCGGATTTTGGTGAAACTTGCACAGTTGCTTTATATTGTGTCAGTAGCTTGAATCCTATTAATTTGGAATAAAATCCAACAATAGCAAGAGAAAAGTAGCTATTTAAAATTTTACATTTGCATTTCTTGTTACCCTATTAAGTCTGCATTTTTTATTTGATTATCATGAAACTTGTACAGCTGCTTTATATCATCAATAGCTTGATGCCTATTGAAAAAAATTGGACACTTAGTAGCCATTCAAAGTTGAAAATACAAATTTCTTGTAATTGTTAGTAAGTCAGCATTTTTGATTCATTTCTTTTGAAACTAAATGCACAGATTTTCTGTATCATCAAGGAATTGAAGCCTATCAAAAATGAAAAAAATCCAGCAATCATTTTAAGAAAAGCAGCCATTTGATGACTTAGTCTTGTTTATTCAACACAATCCATATTATTGGTCACATTTCTTTGGAATTTGCAGGAATTGTTTTTATACAATGGGCACTGAAACCCTTTCAAATTTGGCTGGATTCCAAACTATTTGTTTTGAGAAACTGAACTTCATTTATTTCAATATTTGTTCAATTCACTATACCTACTTACTATTCTGTTTTAGTGGGTTCAAGCCCTATTGCAAACCCCCCCCTTTGATTCTGATTTTTTTTTTGTCTTTTTATATGATAAACTAATAATGTATGCTAGATAAAAAGCAAAATCTTTACCAGTAGAGCAATTCAGGTGCTCAAGGGCCTCTAGTACAGTGAAATCTACTTTTTTCCCATATGCAGATGCTTTCAAATTGAGCCAGTCTAAATTTTGATAGTTTGGTTAGGAGTCAAGCCAAACTGTACTCTTGAACATTCTAATATACTTGAAAAATCTCATAAAAACATTATTTATTACTACAATTTAATGACCATCTAGGTAACCATCTAGATAGTAGATATGTATGACATCGCTCTTGGCTTTTGACTGGTTTTATTGAGATCACTGTTGCCATCAGCTATATTAGTTTCTGTTTGTTTAGTGTTTAATGTCATTTCAACATTATTTTGAAAAGTTATATCAGGCCAGCCAGTGACCCTATCCATGATTTACTGGAGTTTCTTTTACCACTGCTTCTAACAATATTCTTCCTGAGCCACTGGCTGCTGTCCAATGTAAGAAAAATAATATCTAGATCTGTGGTAGCTTAAAGGTTAGCAAATGGGTGCACCAGACTCATCCCTAATCTGTTCTCTCTGCTTAACACTGATTTGACTTGACTGTGATGGAAAGAAACTACATTCACATAGTTGCACTGGCCATGATATGTCTTAAATACAGTTGAAAACAGAATTAAAGACCAGAACAACAGACCAAATATGAAATATCACAGTTTTAAAGAGGGCAATTTGTCATCTTGCAAGATGACAAATCTTCGCTCTGGTCCATATTGTCTACAACTTAGTCAAAGCTCAAATGTTAGGGTTTGTTCTGGAAAGCATAGAAAACTTTGAGGGAAATGGAGAACAGAGCTGTTTTCAAAAGCTCTAGATATTCCTATTGGTAATGAATGCTTGGTAAAGGGTCAATGAAAAGAAGAGAGATTTTATTCCCACTTGATACTGAATATATAAATATTTTTATATCTTCATTTACAGTATGGGAAAAAGATGATTGGATAAAAATATGTTAATTGGTCTCTATTACAGTTTATATATCTTTTCTTCAAACATTTCAAAATCAAAACAAGTAGAGATTTTCAAGCATCATTTTGTATGAAGATGAGATCTTACATATGTCACAACAGATGTTTGAACCCAGACTACATTGTAGCTCATCACATCACAAATGCAATTTTTCATGCCCCTGCAGAAGAAAGGTTAGAAAACAATATAGGGAAAAAGAGCATTGTATGTTCAAAGCACTTGCTTTCTGTTCACCTATCCAGTGGCTTGGAAAGATCATGATACAAAGTACTGGTTAACTATTTACTGAATAAATAAATTGCATTTTCTCAAAGGCTACAAATACAGTTTCGGTGCAAGATCAAGAGAGAGTTCAGTCATAATCCAGAATGAAGTAGTGGACAGTGTAGATCAGAGATCAAACTGCATATTCTGTGCAGTCTGATCTTGATCTGCACTGACCACTAAAGCTTCTGGTGTCGTCTATGGTACAGACAAAGTTAAAGAAACTCCAGAAAAGCATGGATATGTGGACTGACCACAATGATATAACTTAAATAATGCTGAAAATGGGGTTTAACATAGTACAAACAAATCCTGTTTGCCCATATTTTCCTTTTTCAATAAGACATTTATTTTATTTTCCTTCAAGCATCTCTTCTGTATTGTTTTTGTACTAGGTTTTTGGTCCGTTAAATCTGTTACCAAAACAGTGTTCTAACAACTAAGAAGTAAAAACTGAAGTGTTGAAAACATCGTGGTAAAAGGAGAAAGTATTAGTAATTAGCTTTTTCTCCTTTGCCAACAGTTTTGTCGACCCTTTCAAAGACAAGTCTTATCAATTTAGTATTCCAGTGGTCATCCACAAATTCTTTCAATATGGGTAAGCCTAAAATTTTTTGATCAGATAAAGAGTTAAATATTGTCCGAACTGAATGGTGTATACATCTGTGCATTTATTAATGGAGAAAAGAACTTTTGATATGAAGGTTTCAGAAAGTGGTAGAGAGGGCATTTTGAAAACATTATGGCAAATGGAGAACAGCTTTTATTTCCGTAGGTCTGTACTTGCCACAGTATTTTCACATGCTGTGGTGTGGATGATGATAAAGAGAATCACAGTAAACAAATTTTGATTTACGAGGTAAAATAAAAAGTTCTTGGCCTCCTATACTTAGGAACACCCAGGAATGAAAAGTTGGCTATTTTTTTTTTTATATAATGTCTCTTCATCTTTAAGCACTCTGTCGATTGCTGTTTTAGTCTGCTTATCCCTTCAAAATAGGAGTCTTTATCTAGTCCCCCAAGTACGCATTTATGGAATCTATGAAACTTTCATTGCTTCCGAATTGTCTTCCACGAACGTTAGTTTTCAGCTTTGGGAACAGATAGAAGTCAGACGGGGCTAAATTAGGAGTATAATGGGATGTGAGGAAGGACTTTGAAGCAGCACTCAGTCGCAGCAGCCATGGCAACTTGCGACTTGTGAGCAGATGCATTGTCCTGCAAGAGCAGAACGCCTCCAGTTAACACCCTTCTCCTCTTTTCAATGCTTTCTTGTGTAATCAAAAGCATCTGAATCCTACTTTATCACATATATCCCTTGTTTTCAGTGTCATAATACTCATTATAAATTTTTTTATCTTATACAAGTTTGATATCACAATTTGTGTGACATCATTTTTGACATCATTTTGTACATATTACACAGAAGTGAATGGGTTTTATTGATATTACCATGGGTGCATATATAGATGGTTTTGCATCATCTGATCTATAATTTGTGAAATATTGTTATGTGATAAAAAGAATCTTACATTCTTTGGCGTATGAGATAAAATTAGTAAAACTCGTCAAGACAAAATGTTATTAAGTTCGCCGAAGGCTCACTTAATAACATTTCTCTACACTCATTAAAAATTTTTTTATTTCATGCCAAAGGCTCACTTAATAACATTTCTCTGCACTCGTTTAACAATTTTTTTTATTTCATGCTTTCCCGTAGGTTATCGAGAAATATCGGTGAAATATTTTTCGATATTTCATGGTTACGACCAGTGAAAATACCTATTTTTATATTCTAACTCTTCAATTGAAGGCAGAAACAGTTGTTACCGCACACTAGTTACCTAAGTAAAGTTGCATGCCTCACAACCAGATGGAAATACGATGTAATTTACCTTACATTTCTCGCGCTTGACGTAATATTGTAATGTCTTGCTATGCGGAGGGGGTATGCCACGGGGAATAACCGAAAAGAACTGTACTGGATTTTGATTAAATTCCCCTCAGAAAGGGTTAAAAGCATGAAATAAATAGAATATTTATTTTTTTCGGTGAAAGATCGAAATTTATTTCATCTCGTGAACATCATCGGTAATATTTTCACTCATGGCTGTGCCAATCGTGAAAATATTACCGATGATGTTCACTCAAAATAAATTTCGATCGTTCACTGTAAAAAAATAAATTATCCTCTATATCTCAAACACCATCTCATGTCAGATCCTATATCTCTCAACTTATAACCTTCAGTTAGTGGTGGGCCGATGATCGACTATAGACGAAAGTCAGTTTGTTTTGGCTTCTGATTGCGATAATCGATTGAGAAATCCTGGAATCGATTGTAGTCGGTACCGGAACTTGCTCGGTCCCAAAACATGAATACCGGTTTTTAGCGCTTGATTTTGTGACTAATAATATTAACACTGTTGGATTCAAGTTAGTGGATAACAAACACGAAAACTGGCTGGCAAAATGAGCAAGAAATTTTGGCCATGGTTGTTTTGACAAAACTTGACAACTCGGCAAACTTCTCATTTGATCCCTGACCCCTGAGGTTTTGACTCTTGGAAATTTGAAATGACCTGTCTTTGACGCTAAAATATATCTGTCTAAATGTCAATCTGACGCATGAAATTATCGTCTAAAGCTTCATATAACTTAGCTCGCGAGCATCCGGCAGAAATATGGAATGAACACGATCACTATCAAATGTGCAGGACATGGGCATAATAATCAAGCTGGCGAGTCATTTATGAAAACGGAATAAAGGTGTTAATCCCCTTATCTAGTGTTAAAGGACAGATTTTAAAGTTACCTGCTATTCAAAATGACAAATTGATGTCAAATCATGTCGTAATACCTCTACAAAAATTAATTGACATGAAAAGTAGATCGCCAAAAAAAAAAAACGTGAAAACCCATGACACTACAATGATCAGCGTGGCATCGTCCGATCAGAGGCACTTCAAACTATCGTCTGCAAATGGTTGAAATATGTCTGAATTTTTTTAACTGGTTTGGAAATTAAAATTAAAGGACCGAAATAAATGGTATTAAATAAAGCAAATGGTTGTTATACAACAAAAATATAAATCAATAACAGACAGGAGAGGGAGGTCGTCTGCAAATGCTTGAAATATGTTTGAATTTTTGTGGCATTTGTTGAAGGCAATGCCACTATGAGTTCAATAATCAATGTTCAATATTGAATTTTGAAGACCTTGTATTGTATTTTGTGCAAAACCGAAGGTAATAAACCCAATTAATCTGAATTTTTCTCATACAAATGAGTTTTTCGATAGCACTCGGATATATAATTGGAAATGGCATATTGAAATAAACTGCATTAGGCCTTCGATTGTGGAAATACTTCTTTTTGATTGAAAATAGCTTCACCCACTCATAGCCTTCTATTGGCGCAATGATATACACAAAATTTGTCTACTGACCACTTTGGTTCCGGGCTTGTTCGTTTCAAAACCGGTTCGTCACTGGGCTTAGTCGTTCCATGATTGCACGCTACTCCATTTGATTGTGCATGAATATTTACAGGTTGAAAACTTTATTGTAATGTTGGGAATTAGATCCTGACTGCCAAAGATATCTCAAAATCATAGTTTTCAGGTATAAACTTAATTTAATTCAGTATATTTACATGATTTCTCTCTCTACCCATCATGTATCCTACTGTCAAGGGACGTTACTCCTGACTCCTCCTGAATGATCAAAGGGAGACCACCAATACACAAATAATGCAAACTTTGGCACCAGTACTCTCCCTTTAACCAAAAGAGATGTCTTAATTTGCTTAGGAGGTTGTTTTTCAAGTTAATATTTGAATAATATTTCTCAATTTTTTATTAAATTATTAATTCCACACAATGGCTTCCTTGACAAATGCCACATCAGCATTCTCAATGCTTTGATTTGGCTTGGAAATTAAAATTTAAGGACCAAAATAAACGGTATTAAATAAAGCAAAGAATTTAATGTATTTCCTGTGATTTTTAAAGTACAAAGCATAACATCTTTATAAATTTAATATCATGTAGACAAATTGTCACAATATTTAAAGCAGAAAGGCATTCTCGGTTAAATGGGGAAACCGATTGTACAACCGATAGCTAGTTGCTTTGCTCTTTCGATTATAAAGCGATAATCGATTGTGATTTTTAAACTGATTGCCCAACACTACCTTCAGTTAGATTAATTTATCAACTGATCAGTTTTTTGTGTCAATGTATTGAATCTTACAAGTTGGGCTGAGAACTTTTTTATCGTACCTCCTAGTGACCTTCCTCAAGTGACCAATATATCATTTTTAAGCAATAGCTGAACGCAGACATTTATGCTTTTATTATTCTGGGAGACTGATATGCTTCCATTTTAGTTTACAAGATGTTTATTTTCAGTTGTACTGACTTCAGTTATTGTAAATTTTGTACATAGTTCGTGTCAACTTAAATCTGTCAAAATTCAACCCATTACTTTTAACCTTTACCACACAACCCCGTCTTTTATCGACCCTGAAGAAGAAGCCTTTTAAAAATATTATGGGATAAGGAGCCAGCATTTTCTCCTTTTTCCACAGTGTTTTCTACCCTTCACAAAATGAATTTCAATTTTTTAGCCACATTAAAGTTGTTGTTGTCTGCAAAAGCTTTCAATTTGGACTAGGCTAAAATTTTGTTGTTTGGTAAAGAGTTAAAGCTTTTGTAAAAGCTACCAAATCTATTACAATTACACATAGCTGAAACATTCACCAGACAATCCAGCATTTTCATGGGTCTTTAAAATATTAAAAAGAAAGCTCCTTAACCCTTTGCCAAACGACAAAATTTTAGACTTGTCCAAATTGAAAGCATTTGCAGATGACAAAATAAACGTGACTCTAAAATTGAAACTTGACTTTAGAAGAGTAGAAAACATTGTGGGAAAAGGAGAAAATGCTGGTTACCAGCATTTTCTCCTTTTCCCACAATGTTTTCAGAAGGCTTCTTTCTCTGGGTTGTAAAAACCAAGGATTGTTTGGTAAAGGGTTAAAGCATCATGCAAAAAGGAGAAATTACTGATTGCCTGCTGGTCCAACAATGTTGTTTAACGTCTCAAAGACAACTATTCATGCCATTTGAGCCACATTGAATGTTTCATTTTGCAATAGATTTTAATTTGGAAATGTCTAAATTTTTGTCTGGTAAAGAGGTAGAAAACAGACACAGATAGTGGTTTCACTGTAAGGAAATTTACTTTAGGAAAAAGAACTTTTCAAACAATCTCTCCTTTTCACAATGTTTTTAAAAGCTGCCTACTACAAGGGCATAAAACATCATATCTACACAGTGTTAAGTCTACCTTTTTGCCACCATTCATTCATAGCATTTTCTTCTGTTTGTGGGAAATTAAAAAAAAAATCTTCATCCTATCCTTATTAGTTAACCCTTTACCAAACAACAAAATTCGTACTCCACCAAATTAAAACTGTTGGAAGAGGATAAAATAAATGTAGCTCAAATGATGAAATCTGTCTTTGATATGGTAGAAAACATTGTGGGAAATGGAGAAAATGCCGGTTACCAGCATTTTGTCCTTTTCCAACAATGATTTAAAAAGCCGTCTTCTTCAGGGTTGTAAAAATTTGTGATTGTGTTGTAAAGGGTGAACAGAGTAGGGGTAAGAGCCAAGGTGGTATGTAGTAACTCTTTATCACACAATCCTGTGTTATGACCAAGAGAAAGATGGCGATTGAAAACATTGTGGGAAAAGGAGAAAATGCTGGTTACCAGCATTTTCTCCTTTTCCCACAATGTTTTCTACCCTATCAGTCAAAAATCATGGTGTGTGCTACAAATATTTTTTTGTCTGCACATGCTTTCAAGTTGATAAAGTCCAAAATTTTGTCGTTTGGTAAAGAGTTAAGTCTTCACCAATTGATCCAACATTCTTGACACTATGAGGAAGAAGGCCTTTGGAAACGTTTTGAGAAAAGTGGAAAATGTTGATAACCAGCACATTCTTATGGTGGCATATTTCTGCCACGAGATATGAGATAGCTATCATGATAATTTTACAAAACTATCGCGATAAATTAAAGTTTCCTGGAAATTTTATCGAGATAGTGAAAAGTTTCCTGAAAAAAATACCACGATAAACTTAATATTTTAACACAAAATTTTTCAATCGTGCACGAAGCTGACATGCAAGATAAAATTATCGTGATAGTTCTATCTGTTTCTCGATATCTATAAAAAGAAAATTTATCATTTGGAGTAACTCGGTTGTTTTTGACTTCACAAGATTGCAGTCAGTAAAAGTTCGAATAATTAATAATTGTAGCTTAATTGGTAAATTTTGACAAGACTCGAAATGAACAGAAGTCTGTAAAATCACAAAGACGACTCGAAATGCCTCCTACGAATAGTTTAAAACCATTCAGGGAAAAGGAGAATTCATAAGGTTGTAGACGAAGATGTTCCGAAACCGTATCTAATTATAGATACCGTGAATGTCAGTTATGGGCACGAAAGCAAAAAAAATCATGATAACAGGTAGAATTATCGCGATATTTTTATCGTGAACATTTTTATTATCTAGATAATATTTCCAGGAAACTTTATTTTATCACAATAGTTTTCTAAAATTATCATGATATCTATCTCGTATCTCGCGGCAGAAGTGTGCCACCATACATTCGTTTTCCAAAAATGTTTTCTACACTTTCAAATACCAGTTTCATCATTTGAACTATATTTATTTTTTGGTCTGAAAATGCAAGTGCTTTCAATAAGGATGAGTCCTAAATTTTGTTTTTGAAAAATGAACTGATTGCACATCAGAAATTCAGGTTTTTGTTGTTGTTTTTTTATTTTAGGAAATAGGTGTATCTGAGACACACTTGCCATTTTTCTTGCACTGTATCTGTGATTTCTTCACCATTATCATGGAAGCTAATTGTGAAACCAATGAAGTACCAGTCTTCAATCTGGAACAAGCCTGGAATAAAGTGAAAGGTAAGAATGGTATAAACTCCCATACTTTTTTAGTAAACAGGAGTTATCTTCCTTGTACTAATTAATTTGCAGGGGTCTACCTGAAACAAACTTGCAGTAGATGACTTTGAAAACATCTTTGTAAAAATCTTTATTAAAAATCAACAGTAGTCAAATTGAGTTGGTATGATGCATGAATACTTATTGGAAAAGGTCACAATGCTGTTTCAATTCCATTCTATTTATTATCCCCTGCCAAAGGCGGAGGGATATAGTTTTAGCATTGTCTGTCCATCCATCTGTCCGTCCTCCGTCCGTCCGTTCGAGTATCCGTCCAGGAGAATATCTCCAATACCATTGGACGGAATTTCTTGAAACTTTATATATGTGTACAATAACCCATTCAGCCAATACACTTTTTTTTATTTTAAGTTACGCGGTCAAGTAAATTTTTTGGCGGCGGATATCATTTCAACGAAATTGCTTGTTCCTCATTGTTTTCAAATGTGGTAGGTTATTAGACAAAAAAGAGTCATCTACACATGGTAATGTTTCTATCTGACTGAAGTACACAAGTAACTTAACACTGTATCACACATTCCCAAAATTCAAAATCCCTGAGGATACTAGCTTATGGATACTAGCATTTTCTCCATTTCTCACAATGATTTCTACCTTGTCAGAGAACTGGAGCTCATTTGTAACAATTTATGAATTTGTCCTCTGCAAAAGCAGTCAAACTTCACAATTTTAAAATTTTGTTGTCTGGTATAGGGTTGAGGTAGCTATGACAACAAGGATAGATCTGGAGTTTGGAATATCACTGATGAGGCTTTACCACATGACTAAAATGTAGACTGGTTCAAATCAAAACATGCTTGGACAACACTTTAAATGTGGCTCAACTGATGGAAGTTGATAGGGTAGAAAACATTGTCGGAAAAGGAGAAAATGCTGGTTACCAGCATTTTCTCCTTTACCCAAAATGTTTTCAAAAGCCTTCTTCTTCAGGGTCATTAGTTTAAACATTTATTTCACATTGATTGAGAAACAAGTTCTTACAACTTATACTAATCTCTCATGATTCTGCTTCCTGGGAACTACACCTATACTTGCGCCAAATGTGTGGACCAATGAAAAATCCCAAAGCTGACACCCGCTCCCGGGTCACAAACTCAGGATCTTTTTGTTGCAAGGCTGACACTCTACCTCACAACCACAGACACCACAGGCTCATTAAAACTTGGGATTGTGAAAGGCTTATAGCACAGCCAATGAGAGAAGGAGTTCAAAGATCATTTGGTTCATTCTTCTGATGGCAGGATGACATTGTGCAATAATTGAAAAGTTTTCAGTGGTCAACTTTTGCTTTTAAAAGCTCAAAAGCAGGGTTTTGATTTTCTGATAGGATAAGGATCCTTATATCACATGTATGCAGTGTGAGAGATTCTTAGTATTTAACTCTTTACCAAACAACAAAATTTTGAACTCAACCTAATTGAAAGCATTTACAGACAACAAATTAAAGGTATTTCAAATAATGATTTCTGTCTTTGATAGGTTAGAAAACATTGTGGGAAAAGGAGAAAATGCTGGTTACCAGCATTTTCTCCTTTTCCCACAATGTTTTCAAAAGGATTCTTTCTCAGGGTCGTTGAAACTCGGGATTATGTGGTAAAGGGTTAAGTCCTTACCAAGTGACAATATTTTTGACTTTCCCCTTTTGAAAGCATTGAATTTTGCAGACTACATTTCAAATGTGGCTTAAATGATATGATTTGGCAGAAATCATGTTTGGAAGTAATTTTTCCCACATTATTTTTAAAAGCTTCCTTGATTGGTGTTATTAAAACTTGAAATTTTTTGGTAAAGGGTTAAAATGCAAATCATCAAAGGGCAAATCATCAACAAAAGTAGCCACCACTTCTGTGCAGTGTGGTCTTGAACTACCAAAGCATCTGTCCACATGTATATCCTTTCTGTTATTTGTATATTTTCAGGCACTGTTTCCCTGGTGGAGTTAGCTATTGATCAGAAGGGAACCAATTATGGACTATTAAAGCATCATAACCATTTAGCTATACTGATGAATGCAATTGTAGTATTTAACATGAAATCTGTAAAAGTCTTGTCCTTATTTGATTCAAAGGTAAAGTTTCCTTGCGCTAATTTAACCTTTACCTGACAAACCAGGGTATAAACAACCCTGAAGATGAAAGCTCTTGAAAACATTGTGGGAAGAGAATATGCTGGTAACTGGTACTTTCTCTTTTACCCACAATGTTTCTTTCTTCAAAAGACAAATATCAGCTTTTTACTTAGTCAGGCTTTCTTTGTTGTTTGCTAATGTTTTTAATTCGGACAAGTCAAAAATGTTGACACCTGGTAAAGAGTGAAACTAAGAAATTAACCCTTCAGAGGGTCAATAAACCTTAACCTAACAAGCATTTTCAGTGTAGACAAAGACCTAAATATTTGCAATTTCAAGGTTTTTTTTTTCAACAATGTTTCAACACAGTGGACAGTGTAGATCAAAGATCAGGCTGTACATTCTGTACAGTCTGGTCTTGATTATAGTAGTGATAAGAGGTTTAAGAGTTACATTGTCTGTCATCTAATCCTGATTACATGTTTAAATTGGAAGGGAAAGAGAGGGGTGCTATAGTGAACTCTTGTCATAATAACTTACTAGTCCTGACACAAAATTCCAGCTGCATAACTTAGAAAACATTCTTGTAATACCAGAGCTCCAGATAAGGGGGGAGTGATAGTATTCTAAATCCATCATTTCTCTTTCAAACCTTATGTTGTGGGTACTCATTAGAATCGTCTCGTTGAGACAATTCTAATGAGTACCCATAATATAGGGTTTGGTGCAGAATAATTAATATTTTTAATTTTAAAATCAAAATCACTCCCTCTATCTGGAGCTCTGTCATACAAAATTAATGTTATATAGATGATCAAAATTGATGAAAAATTTAATACATGAATACATGTAAAATTATTTTGATAGAAAGTTCTTATTACTTGCAATCATCTACAAGATGAAATAAGTGGATTGCTGGGGATATAAATGAGCCCAGAAGAAATATACCTTACCACACAATTTTGGTCTAACTTGAAAATAGAGAATGTCAATTCCTTTTTTTAGGAGTGCAAAGGGATACAGGTTAATTGAATGTAAAGCTAAAAAAGCTCTATTAAAAATTAGTGACTTTTGAATTGATTTTTGTAAAACTTTGAATTCTTTGTAAGAGTTAGAATAATAGAATAGTTGATAGCTTTATAAGCTGCATCAAACTAGGTTTTGACCAAAAAGGTTTTTTTAATGAGTTGATATTTTGAAAGAAAAATGGTTGTTTACTCTCAGTTGGAGGGGAAAAAAAAAAGAAAGACCGCAAAAAAGACCTCAAAATACCTGTAGCTTCAAAATATTAGTCCTGTGCATACACCCACTAAAACTTTGGATTGTTTGGTAAAGGATTAATGCATCTTGGTAAAGCATTATACCAAGCAAGTTGTTGTAAAATATGGATCCCTTTTGTCTGAAAACTGGCTGCATCACGACAGAGAATCATCCTTTGTCAAGCGAAAAATATACGGATAGCAAAACTTGTGACGCAGGCCAGCCTGTGCCGCCCGAGCTGGATCGAAATTTTTGCAGATGCTTCAAAGCACCATTTCACTGAGCAAGACTGATTTAACTCTTTACCAAACGACAAAATTTTAGCCTCGTCTAAAATGAAAGCATTTGCAGACGACAATTTCAGCGTGGCTCAAATGGTGCAATTTTTCTTTTATAGGGTAGAAAACATTGTGGGAAAAGGAGAAAATGCTGGTTACCAGCATTTTCTCCTTTTCCCACAATGTTTTCAAAAGGCCTCTTTCCCAGGGTCGTTAAAAGTCGGCATTGTGTGGTAAAGGGTTAAATTTATCAGAGACAGAAATTAGTGGAGCATTTTAAAGTGCATTAACCTTTTATCACATATTCCCATGTTGTGAGAAAGAGGGCTTTTTGACAACATAATCGGAAAAGGATAAAATGCTGGAAATCGGCATCTTTTTGTTTTTCTACAATGGTTTCCTCCTTAACAAATTTCAGAGACAAATTTAAGCGCTTGTGCCACATGTAATTTCTTTTCTATAAATTTCTTTCAAAATGAAATAACTAAAACTTTGTCATGTTGAAAACAGTTAGTTTATTATGTTGGTTCTGTCATGAAACACTATGCTACCGACTTAATTGATTGAGATGCAAGTTCAGTTTTTTATTATCAATAATTTCAGATATTTGTTTACCTTTTTAGCTTGAATTTGGTATGTTCAGCATCTGTCAGCATGCTTATTGCCTATTTCACCTTATGTTCTCAGGGCAAGCATGCATTTTTCCAAGAGTTACACAGTCATCCCCTCTTACCTACCACAAATATAGACACTTCCATAGCTGCAGCCAGGAAACAGGTAAAGTATTCCACCACTTTGAGATAACTTTGTTGAGATTTTGCATAGTTTTGCAACATATATTCTGTAGACAGTGAATAGTGGAATAATGAATCTTATTTTTCTAGAAAATATCATGAAAACAGCAGCACTTCTCGTCCAAAATAATGCAAATTAGATCAAAAAGCTGAATTTGTATCATCTATCTGATTTGAATTGAAATGCTGTACAATAAATTTTAGGGATGCTCATGCTAATATTTTGTAGACATAAGCCTTGTTAGCCTGTCTGTTTAAGACAAAATCAAGATATTTGTATAGCTGTCATCATTTTTGTTGTCATGGTATAAAAACTATGGCATTTTCTGTCATTACTGACACTATTCCCTTCAAACTCTTGTTTGTTATAAACTATCAACATTTAACCAATACCAAAAGGACAGGTAACCTTAAAAATACTGTCTGCACACTTATGCCCATTTTAAAATTCAGAATTTTCACTGAAAAGTAGCTGCTGCCAAGCCTTGGTACTTGGAGAAGTGTTCTTATCTGCAGAAAATGAAAATAAGTGCATGTAACTTCTTATTCAATTTCAGTTGTTTAACCTAATAAAACTGCCCATGTCTTTTTACTCCCCCAGAGAGGGGATCATAGGAATGGACTTTGTCTGTCAGTCCATCTGTAACACTTTCCTGCATGTTCTATATCTCCTAAACCCTTTGAAAGATTTTCATTAAACTTTGGTCAAATGTTCATCTCAGTGAGACAATGTGTAGAACTCAGGACTCAACCTTGCAGACTCAAGGTCAAGGTCACAGTTGAAGGTCATGGGATTGAGCTTTGTATTTCAAGTTTGCACCCTATCTCCTTTATGTCTGGAAAGATTTTCATTGAACTTTGGTCAAATATTTGTCTCAGTGATTTGATGTCCAGAACCCATAATTCAATAATGCCCACTCAAGGTCAAGGTAACAGTTGAAGGTCACAAGTTTGAGCCTTTAATTTTGTGCCAGCTTCATATCTCCTTTACCCCTGGAAGGATTTTCATGAAATTTTGATAAGATGTTCACAGCAGTGAGATAGTGTGCAGAACCAATAAATAAACCATGCAGACTCTAGGTCAAGGTCACAGTTGAAGGTCGTTGGACTGAGCCTTGAATTTCATGTCTGCTCCATATCTCTTTTAACCCTTGAAGGATTTCTGTTAAATGTAGGTCAAATATTTGCTTCAGTGAGATGATGTCCAGATTTCATAATTCAGCCATGCCTACTCAAGGTCAAGGACACAATTGAAGGTCACAAGTTTGACCCTGTATTCCTATGCTGCCTTCATATCATCTTTACCCCTGGAAGGATATTTGTAAATATTGGTGAAATGTTCAGTTCAAATATTTTCTTGAATTTGTCTGCTGCAAAGCATGAAATGTCAGTAGCAGTGAAAGGGTTACACTGACTTCTCCTCTCAACAACCAGGATGGATAACTTCATGTTTGTCAACAGTAAGTATTTCAGTCTTGATATGACGATTGAAAGGCGATTATAAAAGGCTCTGTGCAATGAAGTGCTATTAAGGTCCAGCAGAAATCATACCCAGGACTGAGTGTGCCAACGTTTGGGAGCACTAATCACTTTGCCACCTGGTTGCTTTTACCACCAAAGGTCCCACCACTCTGACTGTCATTCTGCAGCGGGGGATATAGCTTTCCTTCAGAATTTATTCTTGTTATGATGAATTGTTGAGCTAAAAGAGACAGATTTTATGATTTTAAAAATATGACCAATAGTACCAATTTTCAAGTAGGTATTCCATGGAAAGTACAAGACTGTTTATTTAATAGCATACAAAAAGTGATCTTAACCAATACCAAACAAGTATGCCTTTTTAATGTCTCTGTAACAGACATCCCTCAAAAACAGAATGGGATTTGTCCTGTCCTTCAAATACCTTTCCTTTGTGTCACAAGTGTATGTTGCATGTCTATAAATAGCCTGTATGATAACTTGTCAATCCTTTGCAAGATAATGAGGAGTTTAAGCATCACTTGGGAAAACTGCTTTTAAAAACATTGTGGGAAAAGGAAAAAATGCCAGTAACCAGCATTGTCTCCTTTGCCAACAAGGCTGCCTGCCTATACAAAACAAAACAAAACCCACTATCAGAGCCACATTTAATGTGTCATCTGCTAATGCTCTCAATTTGAGGAGTCTAAAATTTTGTCTAATGGGAAAGAGTTAAGGAATGAAGACTGTATCCATTTACTTTTCTGTATCCATTTACTTTTCTAGCTGTTAACTCGAGTGATTGGCCAGTCTGTGATGAAGCTGCGAGAGTTATCCCCCTCTACCCTGTCAGAACCATCATCACCAACAGCTGTGATATCCAGATTGAGGTCATCAGATGCTGGCCAATGGCCAGAGATTGTCATGAATGTTGCTGAAGAATTTGGTTTGGATGTTGATTATTTGAAACGGCACCATGTCTGTGAACTATACTCTGCAGGGTTTGACAAAATTGCTGAACAGGTAAGACATTTTCTTTAACCCCTTGATGCCGAGCCCAGGTAGCTCAGTCAGTAGTGTGCAGGACTTGAGAACGGGGTCATAGGTTCGATCCCTGGCTCAGCCAATTCTTTCCGAGGATTGATGATAGTCATTGCGACAGGATTCATTCTTCTCCCACCGCCAATCATTGTTTCGACGATGGTTATGTGGGAAAGCAGCCAGTGGCTTGGAAAGAAAATTGTGCGGAGTACTGGTAAAAGAGACTCCAGGAAAGCATGGATAGGTGCACTGGCCGCCGCGATATAACATTATCATTCGCCATTTCTTTTCAATTCTTTACCAGCAGTGAATGTAACGTTTCAAGACATTAATTCACGCTTTTGGGATATCAAGACTCTATTATTTGCCAATTAAATGGCAATAATAGACTGAATTTAGGTCCGTGACGTATTATTTCGGCTACGGTCAACCCATGCCATAAATGATTCAGGCAACATCGTACACTTGTTACAACTTTCCATAGTGCAGAAAACACGTTGAAAGACCAGAGCATTGCATGGCATTCTCCTTTTTTGGAATTTCAAAGACATAAGAACACATGATTGAAAATAATGGCAAGCTTACCTGCTTTTTGGTTGTTTTTCAGCCGACATTTTCAGAAACGGAAGACCAACACAACATTTTCTTGTCAGAGCCATTGGCTCCGATTATGAAGTTTCCTACCCATGACACTACTCAGTTTGATCTTGACTAGATTATGCAAGCTGAAATAATTTTACCATATAAATGGCTTAACACTTTACCAACCAATCCCAATTTTTACAATAACCCTTAGGGAACAGGCTTTTAAAAAACATTTTGGGAAAAGGAGAAAATGCTGAAAACTAGCATTTTCTCATTTTCCCATGATGTTTTTTACCTTATCAAAGACAAATCTCATCATTTGAACCTCATTTTATTAGTCATCTGCAAATGTTCTTGATATGGATGGGTCTGAAATATTAGTCTTGTATCATTTTCTTCTTTTCCCGCAATGTTCTCTATCTTTTCAAGGACAGAGTCCCAAAATTTTAGCCACATTTTCATTTGTTGTCTGCAAATGCTTTGAATTTGGACAATGTTGTTTGATAAAGGGTTGACAGATATGAAGCGTACTTAGTTTCTCTGTGTGCCATAAAATATATTTTTGTTTTCAAACTTTTAGGTTTTACTCACTGTAAATGACCACCAGTCCCTCGGTACCCAGCTGCTGACGATCGTGGGACAGAGGGTTGCTCATCGACTATCCAAGATGGAGTCTAGCACTGTGGTGGAGCTCATGTCCAATGTTAATCCTTCCTTGTCATCATGGATCAAATCTATGGTAAAGTTCAATAACCCTTTTCCACCTGTACCCCCAGACTGTAACCGCTCTTTTTCCTGCCATGTATTTGAAAGGTGTCTGCTGCAGAGGTATTCAAATGTGTGGTTGTGAGGAACACATGATGACATTCAGATAATTATATTTGTCTTTTAACAGACTGCTAAATAAATTGTTGTTGCTAAAGGAGAAATTAGCTGCAATTTCTTTTCTTTGTTTTTTTATACCCCCCCCCCCCCCAAAAAAAATTTTTTTTCAAGAGCATAGTTCTTGTTCAGTCCGTCCATCTGTCTGTCCGCCTTGTCTGTTTTCGTATCCTGGCCATAAATGTTTTCCCTATTACTTAATTTCAAGCTAACTTAGCAGAAATGTTAACCACAGTAAGATGATGTGTCATGTGCAAGAGTCTTGTCCAAAGGTTAAAGGTTAAGGTCACAGCAAGGTTAGCTGTGTCGGGGGGGGGGGGAATAGTATTTATGTCTAGCCTGTTATTTTTTTAATTATGAATAAATTTCAGGATAACTTTGTAGAACTGTTAACCACATAAAGATAATGTGTTCTACACAAGCTCCATATCAGTAGGTCAAAGGTCAAGGTTGCAGCAAGGTCAGATATGTTTGAAAAGAGAAATTTTGGACTGTTATGTTTGGGTTAGGCCTGTAACTTTTTTTAATTACAAATGAATTTCAGTACAACTGAGTAGAATTGTCAACCACATAAAGACAATGTGTCAAGGACAGAAATCATGTCCATAGGTCAAGGTCACAGCAAGGTTAAATGTCTGTTTTTGTGTCCATCCCATAACGTTTTTCTCTAATACTTAAAATCAGAATAAATGTGCACAAATTTAACCACCTCTACTGTAGTTACTTTTTTATTTAGTTGTAAATGAATTTCAATATAACTTTGTAGAATTGTTAACTACAAAAAGACTATGTGCTGTGCTCAAGAACCATGTCAGTTGGTCAAAGGTCAAGGTTGCAGCAAGGTCAAATATGTTAAAAAAAAAAAGAAATTCTGAACTGTTATATTTGGGTTAGTCCTGTAACTTTTTTAAATTACAAATGAATTTCAATACAACTGAGTAGAATTGTCAACCACATAAATACAATATGTAAAGAGCAAAAGTCATGTCCATAGTTCAAAGTTCAAGGTTATGGCAAGGTCATATATCTATTTTTGTGTCCATGCCATAACTCTTTTCCCTTATACATTATTTCAGAATGAATGTGTGCAAATGTTAACCACATCAAGATGATGTGTAATGCACAGGAGTCATGTCTGTAGCTTAAAGGTCAAGGTCACAGCAAGGTCAAATGTGTTGGGAGGGGTAGTGTTTGTGTCTGGCCTGAAACTTTTTTAAATTTGGATGAATTTCAGTGCAACTTTGTACAATTTACAACCACATATAAACTATTGTTGCGTCCAAGAACCATGTCGGTCAAGTTCACAGCAAGGTTAAATGTATTTTTGGGGGTAGTGTTTGTGTCTAGCCTGTAACTTTTTTATTATGAATTTCAGTGCAACTTTGTACAATTTTCAACCACATATAAACAATGTGTCGTGTCCAAGAACCATGTCAGTAGGTCAAAAGTCATGGCTAGGTCAAAATATCATTAAAAAGAGAAATTTGGGGTTTATGTTTGTGTCTTGCCTGTTCCTTTTTTAATTATGAATGACTTTCAGTATACTGTACAGAATGGTCAACCACTTGAAGACAATATGCTGCAAGAACCATGTCCACAAGTCAAAGGTCAAGGTCACAGCAAGGTCAAATGATGTCCGATTTACTGTGTGGGCCATAATTCATTTCCCTGTGACTTAATATCAAAATAAGTCTGCACTAATGTTAACCACATCAAGATGATGTGTCATGCACAAGTCATGTCTATAGCTTAAAAATCAAGGTCACAACAAGGTCAAATGCATTTTTTTGTGGTAGTATTAGTGTCAGGTCTGTTACTTTTTTTAAATTGTGAATGAATATCAGTATAACTGCAGAATAGTCAGCTACATATAAAAGATGTGTCGTGTGCAAGAACCTTACTGGTAAATCAAAAGTGAATGTCAAGGCAAGGTCAGACACATTTGTGTTGTCCGACACAAGTGTTATGTCCATAGTCGATGTTCATGTGCACAGCTGACTGGAAAAAGTTACTATTTTTTAAAGGAACATGGATGATTTGGTAAAAGGATAAAACATTTATTCATTTACTTACAGAATTCTAAACTACTCCTGCAGCCAGATGTACCACTAGAAGATCTACAACATCTTGTAACTCAGACATTGAACCATCTATCTGATGGGAAGAGGGACCAGGAATTAGCCTTGTCTCTAGTGGAACTTGTTCAAGTTTTATAGCATATATCAATAGCTCATTTCTTTTAGAATGTTAGACTTGACCAAAATTAATGTATTTATAGACAGGTTTTTAGAATGGTTTGACCAAACATGTGAAAAATAAATGTATTTACAGAAAAATTTTACAGTGGTAAAATGATAAAGATTTGTCATTGAAATGTAGAAAATATTGTAGGAAAAACAGAAAATGCTGGTTACTAGCAGTTTCCCATTTTTTCCACTGTGTTTTTAAAAGGGTTATTTAAACTGAGGATTGTGTGGTAAAGAGTTGTATAATGAAACTTGTCTGTAAAAGGGTAGAAAAAATTGTGGGTAGAGGAGAAAATGCTGGTTAGCACTTGGCTTGGGTATAAACTTGTTACCACACAATCCTAAGTTTTAATGACCCCGAGGAAAAAGGCTATTGAAAACAGTGGGCAAAGGAGAAAGTTCTGGCAACTTACCATTTTTCGTCTTCCCACATTTTCTACCTTTCCAAAAAGAACTTGCACTATTTGAGCCACATTGGAAAATATTTCGCTGTTTGGTTAACTCTTTACCACACAATCCTGTACCACACAATCCTGACTTTTAATGACCCTGAGAAAGAAGCCTTTTGAAAACATTGTAGGAAAAGGAGAAAATGCTGGTAACCAGCATTTTCTCCTTTTCCCACAATGTTTTCTACCCTTCCCAAAACAAATTTTAATTTTTGAGCCATACTTATGTTGTCGTCTGCAAATGCTTTCAATTTGGACTTGTCTACAATTTTGTCCTTTTGGTTAAGAGTTAATTATTTACCTATGACTAATCTTAGACTTATTTATATTGAAAGAATTTGCAGAAGACAAACCAATTTAATTCAGGCTGAAATGGTTTGATTTCTCTTGAAAAGGATAAAAAGCATTTTCGGAAAAGGAGAAAACGTTGGGGGGTCAGCATTTTTTCCTCTTCCTACCATGTTTTCAAATTCCTAATTTGAATAGGTCATAGAAATTATGCAGTAGTTGTACATTTCAGAAACATCATGTTGTGTAGAAAAAACTTTTTACCATAAAACTGCATCTTGTTTTTCCATGATTTGCTTTTATGTTTTGTAGTCTTTGTTTTTTCAGAAAAAGTTTACATTTGATATATTATGGCTGGTGTTGAAATGTTGCTTCCATTGATCATGAAATGCATAATTTATTAAATTTGACATATTTTGCTTTTGTTCAATTATTATGTATGCCCCAATTAAAACTGATGAATTGTTTTGGGATCATTCACTTCATAAACAAGAGAACCATGATGGTCCTCTATCACTCCAGTACCTCTTAACTCATTACCAAACGACAAAATTTTGAACTTGTCCAAATTTAAAGCAATTGCAGACGACAAAAGTGGCAAAAGTGACACAATTTTTCCTTCATAGAGCAGAAAACATTGTTGGAAAAGGAGAAAATGCTGGTTACCAGCATTTTCTCCTTTTCTCACAATGTTTTCATAAGGCTTCTTCCTCAGGGTCATTAAAAGTCGAGACTGTACGGTAAAGAGTTAAGAGAGTATTCATAGTGACACTTACCTGTCAGATTTCTGTGATTGGTGGAATAATTTATCAAGAAAATAAGCCATGCACACAATTATTTATGGCTCTCTTTGTCTTGTATTGCTCTCTCATGATTTGCACCTTTACATTATATGAGCAGATTATCACATAACTACCCTTATATTCAGTGTGATACCATAACAAATTTTCCTTTGTTGCACATGTGTAAGATAAACAAATAGTGCCATATTTGTTAAAAAATCTATAATCATATGCCTCATTTCTTTAACACAGCTGGTCCAGTTTTGTGTGTGAAATGAACTGATGATTGTGACCAAACTGTGAATTTTCAGACCCAAAACAAAATCATGATAATGCTAGTTTTCTCAGAACTATTTTTCGTCAGTGATGCACACATCTGCCATAGAAAGGCTTCATTTTACTTTCATGTACATGTAGGCCTATATGAATTGTTATTCTTCAGATGCAGTTATGTGATAAAAAGAATCTGACATTCACTGACTTTTAGGTTAAAATTTTATTGAACTCAACCACAAAACAAGAGGGCCATTGCCCTAAAGTGCTCACCCTAGTCAAGTCATCTAGGATTGATAGCTGAGGAGATCCTGATTATGATGTAAAACACATGAGTGTAAGTGATCTACTTTTTGACTGACTTGACCTGTTTTTTTTAACTTGTCAGAGATATCCTCAAGACAAACATTCTTACAAGTATCATATGTATCAGACTGAAAGTGTGGCCTCTAGAGTGCAGACAAGATTTTTCTAAGATTTGTCCCAGTGGCCTACTTTGTGACACAAGGTAACCAAATTTCAAACTTGTCCTAGTTTTTATCAAGACATACATTCCTACCAAGTTTCATAAGTATTTGGCTGATATTGTGGCCTCTAGAGTACACACAAGGTTTTACTAAGATTTGGCCCAGTGACATAATTTACCGGAAGTGACCCAATTTCAAATATGTCTGAAATATCATCAAGACAAACATTCTAAGTTTCATGAGTATCGGGCTCTAAATGTGGCCTCTAGAGTGCACATAAGAATTTTCTAAGATTTAGCCTAGTGATCTACTTTTTGACAGGAAGTGACCCAATTTCACACTTGTCTGAGATATAATCAAGACAAACATTCTGGCCAAGTCTCATGAGTATCTGACTGAAAATGTGTCCTCTAGAATATACGTTATTTCCATGTGGACAGATACCCGACATGGCACGGTCAAAAAAGCTCACCTTGAGAACTTTGTGCTCAGGTGAGCTAGAAATTTTATTAGGCTCACCAAAGGCTCTATTAAAAACATTTTGTCTAGACTTGCTTTATGAAATTTTATCCCAAATGTCAACTCATGTCAGATCTTATATATCCTATACAGATATGAATTTAGTCATTTATAAAATAGTTTTTCATGTTTTTTTTTTACAGAAAGTGAGTTCTTAACTCTTTACCACATTGACAAAATTTTAGACTGGTCCAAATCGAAACGTCTGCAAACAATAAATTAAATGTGGTTCAAATGATATACTTTATGTGAAAGGGTAGAATTTTTACTATAAAACATTCTGGAAAAGAGAAAATACTGGTGTCCAGCATGTTCTTGTTTTCCCTTAATGTTTTCAAAGGCTTTCTTTGTCAGTGTCATTAAAAACTTGGGATTCTGTGGTAATGTGTCAAAATAACCTGGTGTCTCACTGCTAAATCCTTCAAAACAGGCTTTTTGAAAAGCATATATCAATATCAGACTGAACAGAATGTGCAGGCTGTACTTTGATCTATACCATGGGCTTTTTTAGTCAAACCTATGAGATAAAAAAGCTTTTTTGGTTTCAGTGGATTGTACTTTAAGCTATTTGAAGAGGTTAAGTGTATCTGTCTGGCACTGAAAGTCAATTCTTTACCGTAAGACAAAATTTAAGACTTGTCAAAATTTGAATCATCAATTTTGCTAGAAAGATGGTAGATGTGACTCAAATCAAAAGATGTCACTTTGATGGGGTAGACAACATTGTGGGAAAAGCAGAAAATACAGGTTACAAGCATTTTCTCCCCCTTCTTCAGGGTTGCTGAGTCACTTTACCAGATGAAACTAGACCTGTGGCAAGTGGACGAATACCCTCTACCTAGTGCCTTGTCACTGAATGACTGCTCCTTTTCAAACTCAAAACGTAAAATAACAAAAGAAAATACTCAAAAGATACAAAACACACAGTTATGGACCTTGTGCGCTGCACTTGTCCTCAATGTGATCTACCTGCATAAAAAGTTTGAAATTAATAGCTTTTATACTTTGGGAGTTATGCTCTGGACAAAAATCCAACATTTAAGATAACAAAGGGCATTAAGTCCAAAAATAATGACGGTTATGGTTCTTTAGCACTGCCCTTTCCCTGAATGTGATCTTTCTGCATATAAAGTTTGAAGTTGATAGCTCTTATACATTGGAAGTTATGCTTGGGACAATAATCCAATATGCAAAATAACAAAGGGCAGTAAGTCGAAAAATATTGAGGACAGAGTTATACTTGCGGAGTTATGCTCCGGACAAGATGACTCCAGTATACCCCCACAAACTTTCGTTTGTTGGGGTATAAAAATATTTAGATTTGGCAAAATTGAATGGATTTGCAGCAGCCATGGTGAATGTGGCTCAAATGATGGGATTTATCTTAGGAAGGGTAAAAAAGATAGTGGGGAAAATGTGAGTTACAACCATTTTCTCCTTTTCTGAAAATGTTTTCAAAAGACATCTAAACAAGAAACAAGAGGGCCATCATGGCCCTGTATTACTCCAGTGGCTAATAAGTACAAACCAGACATACCAAACATGACAAACATTATAATTCTAGGCCAAATGGTTTGAACAAGGCGACTTATTAAGGTTTCTCTGCAAAAGCCCACATGAGAGTTGTGATCCCAGGGTCAAGCCATTTTTGTTTTGACTACAGAGCTATAATTACTTGAATCCTGGTAGAGGTCCACAAGATACAGCCACATGCAAATTCGTATAAGTCTAGGCCCTGTGGTTATAAACAAGAATGTTTCCAAAATTTCCTCTACATAGCCCCTGTAAAATGTGAGGCCCCCGAGGTATGGTTAATTTGGATCACAGGGCTACATTTTGAAAAGTTTCCGAAGCGGTTCAAATTTGGTAGCCCTAGGGCAGGGCCAAATTTGACCACAGAGCTATAATTTTGGTTATCTTGGTCGAAGACCACTATATAAAGCTATATGCAAAATTTGGTAGCCTTAGGCTTTATGGTTAGGAACAAGAAGACTTCTAAAGTTTTCACTCTAAAAGGCAATGTAAAACTTGTAACCCCCCCTCCCAGGGCGGGGCCAATTTTGACCCCAGGGCTATAAGTTGAAGAAAGTTCCATTAGATGAAGTTACATGCCAAATTTGGTTGCCCTAGCCAATATATACTACTCACAATTTGATAGGGATCACTTACATATTTTAGTATGGGTATATATGTTACAACAGTTTTGCATTAACTCTACTACACAATAAAATTCTAGATTTGTCAAAGTTGAAAGCATTTGCAGACTATAAACCAAATGCAACATACAATATGCCGTCTTTTATAGGGTAGAAAACATCGTGGGAAAAGGAGAAAACGCTGGTAACCAGTATTTTCTCCTTTTCCAACAATGTTTTCCAAAGGCTTCTTTCTCAGTGTCTTTAAAAGTTGGCTTTGTGTGGTAAAGGGTTAAAAATCCATTTCTACTGCTGGTTTATTTAATCAGTGTGGCAATGTAACATTTAGTAAAACCATAGATCTAGGCTGAATCTAATATGGTCATCCCTAGCAAATTTTGAGTAGTATAGTTTCAGACAAGAAGATTTTCAACAGTTTTCAATGTTTTTTCAGTTTTGTTGCCATGGTAGTCAGTTTTTTCAAAGGAATCTTTTTTTAAAAGGAATTTTAAAGAATACAAGAAATACCCTGGCAGGATCATTTCTGTGAGGTTTGGACGAAATTGGATGGGTAGTTTCAGAGAGAAAGATGTTTGAAATAAAAGTTAAAGCACTTGCACACGGACAGATACACGCCAGACACAGTCATGACATAAGCTCGCTAGCCTTTGGCCAGTGAAGCTTTAAAGAAGAGGGCCATGATGGCCCTGGATCACTCACCTTAGTCAATAGGCGAAATTTCACTCCACATGCAATAATTCAATTTCTGACCAATTGTAAGGTCAATTGAGCTTAAAATGTGGCCTCTAGAGCATCCACAAGGAATTTCTGTGAGTTGACCTAGTGACCTACTTTATCTCAATAGGTGACCCAGTTTAGAACTCATCAAAAATTTATGGAGACAAACATTCTGAACAGTTTTCAAGTTAATTGAGCAATAAATGTGGCCTCTGGGGTGCCCACAAGGTATTTCTTTAATTTGACCTAGTGACCTAGTTTATGACCCCAGGTGACCAAATTTCAAACTCATCCAATATTTAATCAAGACAAACATTCTGATCAATTTTCAAGTCAATTGAGCAAGAAATGTGGCCTCTAGAGTGCCCTAAAGGTATTTCTTTAATTTGACCTAGTGACCTAGATTATGACCCCAGGTGACCCAATTTTGAACTCAACTTAGATTTCATCAAGAGAAACATTTTAACCAATTTTCAAATCAATTGAACAATAAATGTGGCCTCTCGAGTTCCCTAAAGGTGTTTCTTTAATTTAACCTAGTGACCTAGTTTATGACCCCAGGTGACCCAATTTTGAACTCACTGAACATGTTGTGCTCAGGTGGGCTAACAAACTTAGAACAGGTTCACTACATACCAAATATCAAAGCTCTATGCCTTCCAGTTTCAGAGAAGAATTTTAAAGTTTTCCTTCTTTGTTCCTATGTTCGAACTTGTGACCCCCGGGGCGGGGCCAGTTTTGACCCCAGCGGCATCATTTGAACAAACTTGGTAGAGGTCCACTAGGAGATGCTACATACCAAATATCAAAGCTCTACACCTCCCCGTTTTAGAGAAGAAGAATTTTAAAATTTTTCTTCTTTGTTTCTGTTAGAACATGTGACCCCCAGGGCTGGGCAAGTTTTGACCCAAGGGGCATCATATGAACAAACTTGGTAGAGGTCCACTAGGAGATGCTACATATCAAATATCAAAGCTCTATGCCTTCCAGTTTCAGAAAAGAAGACTTTTAAAGTTTTCCTTCTTTGTTCCTATGTTCGAACTTGTGACCCCCGGGGCAGGGCCAGTTTTGACCCCAGGGGCATCATATGAACAAACTTGGTAGAGGTCCACTAGGAGATGCTACATATGAAATATCAAAGCTCTAAGCCTTCCAGTTTCAGAGAAGAATTTTAAAGTTTTCCTTCTTTGTTCCCGTGTTCGAACTTGTGACTCCCGGGGCGGGGCCAGTTTTGACCCCAGGGGCATCATATGAACAAACTTGGTAGAGGACCACTATGAGATGCTGCATGCCAAATATCAAAGCTCTACGCCTTCCAGTTTCAGAGAAGAAGAATTTTAAAGATTTCCTTCTTTGTTCCTATATTCGAACTTGTGACCCCTGGGGCAGGGCCAGTTTTGACCCCAGGGGCATCGTATGAACAAACTTGGTAGAGGTCCACTAGGAGATGCTGCATACTAAATATCAAAGCTCTACGCC
The DNA here is from genome assembly GCA_946811185.2 of Hippopus hippopus. NCBI lineage: Eukaryota > Metazoa > Mollusca > Bivalvia > Cardiida > Cardiidae > Hippopus > Hippopus hippopus. Next base: position 40,573,055 of record OX328097.1, read on the forward strand.
TTCTAGTTTCAGAGAAGATTTTCAAAGATTTTGCTATTTTTTTTACCTTTGGTTGCCATGGCAACCACAGTTATGGGTGGAATTCAATCTCTTAAACAACTTTGGTAGAGCTTCACCCAAGGAACATCCCTGCCAAGTTTCATCAAGATTGGCCCAGTGGTTTAGGAGAAGGAGATGTTTAAAGAAATTGTGGACGACTGACGATGCACGACAGACGCCTGACATTGGGCGATCACAAAAGCTCACCTTGAGCACTTTGTGAGCTAAACAAGAGGGCCAAGATGGCCCTGGATCGCTCACCTGAATTTTTGAGAGGACCATAGCCAATTTTTTTTTTGAGGTATTGAAACTTTGGAAACAAAATCATTATTTTGCCAAGCAATTTTGAAAAGGTCACCTGTAAAAGTCTTTTCAAAATCTGTCACCACCCCTACAATCATCACCACAGCAATGATTTTGATGAATCAGAATTCTGCAAATAAATTTTTGGATAGATCACCCAAGGACGATTTCTTGAAGAACAGAACATGCTTGAAAGTGACTAAAACATAAGTCAAACAAGAGCACCACATGCAGGTGCCAACAATTGGCTGTTATTTTTGATGGATAAAAATTTCCCTACCAATTTTTGAAAAGGGTCACCCTAGGAACATTTCTGTGAAATTATTTCAAAATCTGACCAGCCGTTCCAGAGAAGAAGAATTAAGAAATTCCTCTTCATGTCCCTGTAGTGCAAACAGCCCCCACCACCAGAGCCATGTTTCTTGACAGATCACAATTTTGTGAACAATTTTTGAGAAGAGTCACCCAAGGAACATTGCTGTGAAATTATTTCAAAATCTGAGCAGCGGTTTCAGAGAAGAAGAATTTTTAAGAATTTCTTCATGTCTGTATAATGTAAATAGCCCACAGCCATCAGAGCCATGTTTCTTGATTGATCAAAATTTCTCGAACAATTTGCAAAAAAAGGTCACCCAAGAAACATTTCTGTGAAATTATTTCAAAATCTGACCAGCGGTTTCAGAGAAGAAGAATTTTTAAGAATTTCTTCATGTCCATATAGTGCAAGTTGCCCCCCCCCCCCCCCCCCCCCCATCAGAGCCATGTTTCTTGACAAATCAGCATTTTGCAAACAATTTTTGAAAAGGGTCACCAAAAGGAACATTTCTGTGAAATTATTTCAAAATCTGACCATCGGTTTCAGAGAAGAATTTTTAAGAATTTCTTCATGGCCATATAGTGCAAGTAGCCCCCATTCACCAGAGCCATGTTTCTTGACGGATCAAAATTTCGCGAACAATTTTTGAAAAGGGTCATCCAAGGAACATCTCTGTGAAATTATTTTAAAATCTGAGCAGCGGTTTCAGAGAAGAATTTTTAAGAATTTCTTCATTTCCATATAGTGCAGGTAGCCCCCATTCACCAGAGCCATGTTTCTTGACGGATCAAAATTTCGCGAACAATTTTTGAAAAGGGTCACCCAAGGAACATCTCTGTGAAATTATTTAAAAATCTGACCAGCCGTTTCAGAGAAGAAGAATTTTTAAGAATTTCTTCATTTCTGTATAAGGCAAGTAGCCCCCATTCACCAGAGCCATGTTTCTTGACGGATCAAAATTTCGCGAACAGTTTTTGAAAAGTGTCACCCAAGGAACATCTCTGTGAAATTATTTCAAAATCTGACCAGCAGTTTCAGAGGAGAAGATTTTTAAAGAATTTCTTAGAAAATTCTATTTGGTTGCCATGGCAACCAGAGTTTTTGATGGAATCAAATTCTGTGAACAATTTTTAAAGAGGACCTCCCAAGGAACATTCCAGCCAAGTTTGGTCCAAATTGACCCAGCGGTTTAGGAGGAGTTGATGTTTAAAAAATTGTTGACGACGCACGACGGATACCGGGTAATCCTAAAAGCTCCCCTTGAGCACGTTGTGCTCAGGTGAGCTAAAAAAGAGAGTGTTTACCCAATAGGAATGTTTCATAACGGCTAAAAACACAATTGTCTGGGCACAACTTGGAGGTGCTTCTGTTGACTGTGTAGGTTATTATCTGAAAACATGTGCATCTGAAGTGGCCTGTCCATCTGTATCGGGCCAATATGAATTCACTTCGACACAAATTTTGCTGAGCCAGGTGGCTTAGTAATACAGGTATTTAAATCAGAAGACCGCTGGTCAGAGCCCAAACTCAGTCGATTTCTATCTGAGGACTGATGATAGTTTTTGCCAGGGGAATCATTCCTCTCACACCGCTGTTCGTAATTTAGAGATCTGTTATAATGGGAAAGCAGCCAGTGGCTTGAGAGGAATACTGTGTGAAGTACTGGTAAAAGAGACTTCAGGAAAGCATGGATAGCAGCACTGGCTGCTAAGGTATAACTGAAATAGCGTTACAATAGCAGCATTAAACACCAGACAAATATAAATGCCATCAGCACATCGCTTTCATCCACGACTGTACAGACTTGAAAGGTTGGTCACTGGGATACATTTTAGAAAACAACATGTACACTTTTGGAGGCCACATTTTGAGTCCAATACTCATGGAAGTTGGTTGGGGTGTTTGTCTATATGATATATTGGACGAGCCCAGAAATGGGCTATATCACATCAAAAATAGGTCACCAGGACAAATCTCAGAAAAGCCTTGTATACACTAAAGATAAAATAACGTTGGGGAAATAATTATTTTTTAACTGAAATGGAAACATTTTGAAAATAAATTACTCTTGACAAAAGAATGCTCCTTTTCCCATGATGTTTACATAAATTTCCTTTTATAATGGCCAAAAGAGAATGAATGGGTTGACAAAGTAATCAGTAAAGTAACAACAGGGAGAAGTTACATGTGTTTTCAATACTAGTGCTGCTTTGATAAATATTTGGTTTGTGTTTAATGCCATTTAAACAGAGCTTCATTAATGTCAACGTCTCCAGTGCATCCATCCAAGTAATCCTAAGGTTTAGTATTACTCGTTACTTTTTTCCAAAGCACTTGATGCTTTCCTGTATAACAAAAAGTGAAACAATGTTTAGCAATAAAATTGGAGCTGTGCTCTGGCAAAAAGAGTCTTTAATGCATCTCAATACCAAGCAAGTCATCTCAAAAGTAAGGATCCAGAAAATTCAATTTGTGTAGTAACCAACTGAAACATGAGGTAGACTGGTCCTTTGACAAGCAGAAAATTGACCGATAATAAAAAGTTTTGATCAAGGCCTGCCTGTGTGGACTGCGCAAGCTGACCTGGGTCAATACTTTTTGCAGATGCATTAACTGTTTACCACACAATCTCGACTTTCAATGACCCTGAGGAAGAAAGCTTTCGAAAACATTGTGAGAAAACGAGAAAATGCTGGTAACCAGCATTTTCTCCTTTTCCCACAGAGTTTTCTACCCTTCCCAAAACAAATTTCAATTTTTGAGTCAATTTTGTTTTGTATCTACAAAGGCTTTTAATTTGATTAAGTCTAAGATTTTGTTGTGTGGTAAAGAGTTAAACTCTCCTATTCACAGAGCATGGCTCATTTGCTTGAATAACAGAGACAAAGTCATAATTATACAAGTTTCACATATTTATTCCATTGCATTATCCAGTGATAAGATCAGGAATTAAAATAATATTATTGCATGTAAAATGAAACAATACAGAACTCAAAGACTTCATAATGGGGGAATGGGCTACATCGATATGATGATAGTAGTTTCATCTTTGAAACAAAATGAAGATATCTACATCACTGCTAAAGAAATGACATTTTCAGCCTGCAAGAAAAGACTGAATTTGTTCCCCCAAAAAATCCTTTGTTTTAACTCTATCACACAATCCCGACTTTTAACGATCCTTGGAAAGAAGCCTTTTGAAAACACTGTGGGAAAAGGAGAAAATGCTGGTATCCAGCGTTTTCTCCTTTTCCCACAATGTTTTCTGCCCTATCAAGTACAAATTTCGTCATTTGGGCTACCTTTGTCGTCTGCAAATGCTTTCATTTTGGACTGGTCTACAATTTTGTCGTTTAGTAAAGGGTTAAAGATTGTAATCAAGAAGACATGTTACACACTGTGGAAAGAGGGAGAAAAAGCTGTAACCAGCACTTCCTCCTTTTTGCACAACTTTTTTCTACCCTTTCAAAGACAAACTCCTTCAGTTGAGCCACATCTATTATGCTGTCTGCAAATGCTGTCAGTTTGGACAAATCTATCATTCTGTTGTCTTGTAAACAGTTAACTACAATGTATTGCATTTTCAATGCTTTTCTTGCCAGAATATCTCACAAAGGGCTGCACAGTGGACAGTAGATTTCAGATCAAAAGGCACATTCTCTTAGATCTACACCATCCACCAGAGCAGCTAAAGCATGCTCAATATCAAAACAGAAGCAAAATGTACACCACTCTTTTCAACCCTTTACCACACAATGACGGGATTTAACGACCCTGAAAAAGAGGCCACTTGAAAACATTCTCAGAAAAGGAGAAAATGCTGGTAATCAGCATTTTCTCCTTTTCCCACAATGTTTTCTACCCTTTTAAAGACAAATTTCATCTTTTCCAGCCTCTTTTATATCCTCGCCTGCAAATGCTTTCAGTATGGACGTATCTAAATGTCTGTTCGTGTGGTAAAGAGTTAAACAAAAATCTTGACAAATTTTATTGTAATTTCCCCACGTTTAGACAAATATTTGCAGGTAATCTCTGTTTTTTTCTTATTCTGCTTTCAATAATCTTTTTAAGTGGTACCATCTCTTCAAACATTTGACCAGGTCTAGGCATATACTTTTCATAACAGCAGAAACTATGATAGAAAAAGGGCATGAACAGGCTTTTCCAATTAAAAACACAAGTCTAAATGTCACAGTGGAATAAAATGAGTTTTACTTGGTAAAATAAAGCATGACAACAAATAGAATTACATGTATGTGTACCCTTTATGAATAAACAATTACTGTTATGTAAAATAATGATAATGCAAAATACATATTCAGGGTAACTTTACACAGATTATGTAATATATACCATCAGAAAACTGTTACTTGGGGCACATTCTATATTTTCTAGTATCCTTTTTCACAAATAATAAGTTTTAATCTGTACAAAATGAAATGAATGACTATTTTATCAACTTTGTACAACACCATAGAGTGTGTATCATTACTAAGATCTCTAATAGAAAGTGTGTACCATGATAAGACAAGGGAATAATTTGCAGTTTGATCTTACATCTATGCTATCCACTTTCTTGTGAAACATTCTGGTAAAAAAATAGCCTTGAAATTGTAGCATACAATATGGGTCCTATCACTGAATGAAAATGTTCATTTCATATCATTGGCACTATATGGGCTGAAGTACTATGAGTCATCCCTTTACAAAACAAGAGGGCCATGATGGCCCTGTATCGCTCCACTGGCTAATAAGTAAAAACTCTACACACCATGCAAACATTACAATACTTGGCCTATTGGTTTTGAACTAGAGGACATACAAAATTTTCTCTATAAAATTCCACGAGAAAGTAATGACCCCAGGGCAAAGCCTTCTTTAACCACAGAGCTATAATTATTTAAATCCTGGTAGAGGTCCACAAGATGAAGCCCCGTACCTAATAATACAGGTCTAGAATGTATGGTTGTAAACAAGATGATTTTCAAAGTTTTCTCAATAAAAGACCCTGTAAAACATGAGACCCCTGAGACAGGGCTAAATTTTGTAACCTTAGGTCTTATGGTAAGTAACAAGAAGATTTCTAAAGTTTTCACTATATAAGCTCGTGTAAAACTTGTGACACCCGGGACGGGGTCAATTTTGACCCCAGGGCTGTAATTTGGGCCCCCTTGGTAGAGACCTACTAGATAAATCTACATGAAAAATTGTGGTAGCCCTATACCTTATGGCTAGGTATGTGAAGATTCTTGAAGTTTTCCATATGTAAGCCCATGTAAAACTTGTGAACCCCAGGCAGGGCCAAATTTGACTCCAGGGCTATACTTTGGCACTCTTGGTAGAGGCCCACTAGATAAAGCTACATGCAAAATTTGGTAGCCCTATGCCTTATAGCTAGGTACAATAAGATTTCTCAAGATATCACTATATAAGCCCTTGTAAAACTTGTGAAAATGGGGCGCAGCAAATTTTGACCCCTTGGTAGAGGTCTATTAAATAAAGCTACATAACAAATTTGGTAGCCCTTGGCCTTATGGTTTCAGACAAAGAGATTTTCAATATTTTTTAGTTTTGTTGCCATGGCAAACAGAGTTCTTGGAGGAATCAAATTCTTTCAAGATATTCTGCTGAGGACCATGGCAGGATCATTTCTGTAAAGTTTCATCAAAATTGGATGGGTAGTTTTAGTAAGCTAAAACAATTACATGTACATGCCTTTATGACCCCGAGGACGAATGCCTCCAAAAACAGTGTGGGGAATGGAGAAAATGCTGGTTATTATCTCGCTTTCTCACAATGTCTTTATTCCTTTTACTTTAGGCCAAATATGATTTGTTGTCTGCAAATGCTTTCCATTTTCATGTCTAAAATTTTATTGTTTGTTGAAGAGTCGAATTTATATCTTAACTGGTTGGACAGATTGATATTAATGAACAGAGCCCGAGCACATTTATGGACGGTCGAGGTTTGCATGACTCATTACTGTCTCAAACAGACTTGCAGGAGACAACTTGGAAAAAATCCTTGTAAACTTTCCAAAACCACAAAATTTTGGACTTGTTCAATTTGAAAACATCTGAAGACAAAAACCCAATGTGGTTCAAATGATTCAAAGTTTTCTTGAAAGGATAGATCACATTGTGATAAAGGGAGAAAATTGTGGTTAACAGCATTTTCTCCTTTGACCAAAATGTCTTAACAAGAGACCCACATGCAGGTGCTAATGCTCGGCTTCAAGTGCTTGATTTTCAGTGAAAATTCCAGGTTGAATAAGGGGCATAACTGTGTCAAAAAACTTTGATTGTTACCTGCCCTTGTATTGGTTCCGCTTTCAATAGTCAAAAACTTGTCCGAGTTCTAAGTAAATATCTTCAATAATATCAGATATATTACAAAATATCTAAAGTTTTTGCACTATGACGACACAGACAATGCTTGGGCTACAACAATACCCCGACATTTTCTTCGAAAACAGCCAAGCTAACAATTCTTATCCCAAACGGACATTAATACATGAGATTGTTTCGTAAAAGGTTTGATATTGATAATCCTCTTTAACCCTTTACCACACAAGCCCAAGTTTTAGCTACCCTTTAACTAAATGACAAAATTTTAGACCGGTCCAGATGAAAAGCATCTGCAGACGACGGGTTGAATATGACTATAGAAACCGAAATTCCTCCTTTGAAGGTAAGGAAACATTGTGGGGCACCTGCTTTTTCTCCTGTTCCCACCATGTTTTCAACAGCCTTCTATGTCAAGGTTGTTAAAATCCGGGATTGTGTGGTAAAGAGCTACCCTGTGGAAGAAGGTCTTTAAACAATGTGAGAAAACGCTGGTAACCAACACTTTCTCCTTTTCCCCATAATTATGTTTTCTATCTTTTCACTTTCGGAGACAAATTTCATCATTTGAGCTACATTTGATTTGCCGTCTGCAATGTTTTCAATCTGAACATGTCCAAAATTTTATCATTTGTTAAGAGTTAGAATAAAGTTTAATTCATGAATATAATTGAATGCATTGTTTCCAATTTCATTAATTTATGAAACCTTAATTCATGTTGGTCATCCTCATTTTTCAGGATTGACATTGTGGCAATAAAGAATGAACCCTAAAGATATGGTGATTTCTTTGAAAACAGAGATGTTGCTAAAATTGTGAATTCCTCATTTTTTGATCATCAAATACACATGTGTCCAAGACAGTCTATAAAAGATGGGATGGGGGTTCAATTTGTGTGTGGGATTGTCATTTATCATATTTCACTTGCCAATGTGTATAATGGAGAATATTATACTTGCAAAATTTACACAGTAACACTGGGTGAGACTTGGAAACCCTTGAGACACTGAATCAGGATTTAATTACTTATGTGGACACTGTCAATCAAGGTTAATGTTGCCAAACTATGCTGAATCTATCTTTTATTTCTTTGCATCATAATTACTATTCTGTGTGGTTAGATTAGTACAGAAAAACTGTATCAATAGGGCATGCTTGCATATTCAATTGGCACACATATGCTCCTGTCTTCATCTTAGTTCATCATTTATACAGATTAAGAGACAAAAATTAGCACATTGTCTAAACATGGAACTGTACTACAGTGTTTCAAAGTCTTTCAAAAACAACACTGATTCAGGAAAGGGATTTATAAAATATTAATATGGAGTCTGTATCTTTGTTCAAAATGGCTTGTGTGTAAAGATAATGATCAATGTTCAACATTTCTCTCAATCTCTTACAATCTTTCTTTATTTCATAAGAATCATTAAAAATAAGTAGCCTTCTTTCTTTATATCATAAGACATTATGGCCTGAACTGTATTTGAATTGCAATATATGGATCTTTTCGAATTGTTAGAAAAATGACCATTTTATACTCATTAAGCAGTTGAACAGATAAAATATACATGGGCTGTCTCACATGTATGTGGACTTTTCCTGGGTGGCAGTAAGTGGTGTTTTTGATGGAATTTGTAGCATGTATCCATGATACGTAAGTAATATGTCGCCAAATTCTGGTATTAAGCCATTCATAGATACTTGACCCATAGTGGAAAGTCCATGTAGTTCTGGAACAACCCTTGTAAGAGATTGCGACAAAAAACAGAAAGTGAAAACTGTGCTGCAAAGTAAAGGGACAACCAGGAAAATCTTCAACACAAAAACAAAAACAATAAGAAGAGACACTATCCATTTACATTCTATTAATCTCTGTACATGATTTCATTAGTTTTAACCCTTACAGCACTAAACACAACTTTACTTGCCCTTGCAGCAACTGTATATCAAAAAGATCAGACTGCACAAAACATGCAGTCTGATCTCTGATCTACACGGTCCGTTTTGCTAAGACACTTTGTACAAAAGTAACCTTGAAAATGCACTTACGTAGCTCTTATTTCTTGACTGAAATTGTCTGTTTGGTTTAATAGGGCTTTAAGAATAACCTGTCTGACCCATGACCACACAAACTCATTTTAGACCTACAAGATCTATACACTAGTGAATGAGATACTCAGGGGAAATATTTGAATGAAAGTCAAATACTGTCTTCAATGATATCACGAACAATGAGGGAAAAGGAGCAAACAACCAGTTGCTTCTTTTTCTTCAATGTTTTCAAATGCTGTCTATCTGCAAGGATGTTGTGTTGTGCTAGGAGGGGGATGTTCATTTTAGGATTGCAAACTATTACATTTGTACTTGATATATATTATTATTTTACACAATATTTACAATATTTACAAAAGGTCAAATATAATAAAAACAAAGGTAAATATGAAACCTTTTCTATGTAATTCAAAAGTTGTTTTGTATGTCTATGTAACCCCATACTACACAAGTATGACTTTATCTTCCTTCACAAGAGACCATTTTTTTTAAGAACACTGAGTGAAAAGGAGCACTTGGTTATAACAAGCAAATACTCCTTTTCTCTTAAAGTTCTGAATACAATGCCAAAATAGTTTTTTTTTCCCCCCTTTTTGCATGGCAAAATCAGGTTTCAATGTTTCTGTACAGGCCCAATAGTGGTTTAAAACAATGCAGGTGTTAAAATGCATATAAATCTAAAATTATCAAAAATATTGTAAAGATGACAATCTGTTATTGTGTGCTCGGTCCAAGTGTTAGTTGCTTACAGAAAAATGAATTTTAGAATCAGGTAGAAAGTAAACAAAAGATAGAATGACCTGGCAACTTTCAACCTATTTCTGAAATGAATTTCTTTGCCAGTAACTCACACTTGGACTGACAGTACAATAACTAATTGTCATCTTCACAATCATTTCCATACTTTTAAATGACAGGACTTAAATTTTAATGCATCTTAACACCCATTTTGTTTACTTTTGATGTAAAGCCCCAGTTTTTCAACTTTCTACCTTACAACAAAATTTTAGACATGTCCAAATTGAAAGCATTTGTAGACAACTAATTAAATGTGAATAAAAAAAATTTGGAAATTGTTTTTGGGGGTATAGGAAACATTGTGGGATGAGGAAAAAAATGCTAGTTACCAGCAAATTCTCCTTTTCACAAAATGTTTGCAAAGCTGTAGATACAGACATTTTAATCAGTATCTAGGCCACTGGCCCATAATACAAAAGAATAACATACAAATAGTTGACAGAGAGCAACTACTAAATTTGCTGTCTTCCTAAGGGTCGTTAAAAGTTCAAACTTGTGTGGTAAAGGGTTAGCAGGATTTAGTAGCCTACATCCTTTCTTTCTGAACTGCCTTTCAACAAGGAAAATTTCTGTATCTAAGACAAATTTCTATAGAGATTATCCTCTGGTCATACTTCACATTTCGACACACAAAGGCTAATTGCTAGCAATTTTCTTGCTATCCATTAACATTGCTTTGCTATCAAATCTTTGGCACACTTATTAGCTATTCTGTGATTAACTGGATAAGCGAATTGAAAGGGTATGTTTTAATTATCAATATTCAAAGGCAGTCCTATCAATAACATGTTCAGAGCATTTGTACATATTTCTATAACAGAGAAATCTATTACATGTATTTACTTTGTTCTCTTTTTCCCTTTATTTATTTCACATGGTCAGAATCTTATAGATCAAGCAAAACAGAGTGATATACAAGCTGGTGAAGGGGGATTTTTGAACATCAATAATTAGTGTTTTCCAATTTGATATATTTTGTGACCTTAAAAATCCAGCCATAAACATGCTACTGTATCTTGAATTTGGTTTGGAAATGAATGTATCTCCTAGTTCTTTCTAAAATTGTGTGTCCATAACCCCATGGTTGTGCTTCAATTCTTGCCTAACATACTGATACAAAACAAACATGTCTTTAAAATCAGCTGGATGCACCATGTGTGGAGAACACATTTGTGTTATGTATGTATGTTTTATTCTTACACACTTATCATGTTAAAAACTAAAAACAACAGCCAATGATAGACTGGGCCCTAACATGCATGAATGATTTGACAGATTTCCTATCGGTAATTGGTGGTGACCATTTCCCAAGTTAGGATGTATAAAAACAGCCATCTACACAACACATTCTCCCATGAAGCCACATAAAATAATGAATGTATCATTCATCACAATTACTCCGTGTTATCATAGTTTCAACTCGTTGGCTATTTTAGAAGCAATGTTTTTAAAGCCTATGGAAGTGCCTGATATTCGCTTGAAGCGTACACCATTCAGTGAAAGTCTTGGTAACTTGCACACTTCCATCTCCCACTGCACTAAACTGTCTGTATTAGGGTCCCCATGGACACAAAGTAGCAAAAATTTTTCTCTTTGTTCATAATCACAGTTATTTGCATCTAAAACTTTGCGTATTTCCTTCATCATATCATTGGGATCCATTGAACTGGTGGTTTTCATGCTCCAAGTGAATCTCAAAGAGCGTGGTTTAACCATTTCACTTCCTCCAGTGGAGGGCGTTCCACCAATCCCATGCCCTCCAATCCCTCCACTGTCTCTTTGTCCCTCATTAATGGACCTGCGGAACAATTTGCTGAAAATTAGAACCAGGGGACACAATTAGTATTGGTTAGCTCTCCAGTGTGAGGTCTGATATAAGGCTATGCCGGCATCAATACTATCATTACTATTACAGTCATTATCAACTATCATCAACCAGAAGTTTTGATCAATTACCATCTGACATGTAGTCAAAAAATTAAAAACTGGTATAAAACATCCCTATCAATGAAAGTAACATGCAGTCTGAAAATTAAAGACTGGTAAAAATCATCTTTGTCAATGAAAGTAATGCGTAAGAGATATCAGATCAGGGGTTTTTCATATTTCTTTGTTGGCTGCAACCTACCAAACAATCCTTAGTGGTCCTAAATTTCCTTGTGTGTTTTTTTTTTTTTGGAGTAAAAAACTGATAGACTTCTTCCTGACCTGATTTCTAATACCTGTATTTACTTTTCTTTTTTTTTATGATTGTAAACAGCATTTATCCACATCACTACAAGTGTTTCACAGATGAACACTTTAACATACAATAAATGACATCAGCTTACAATTCATTACAAGGATATTTTGCTCTGGGTTTCAAGCAGTAGTTCATTTTCGAAATATACTGTTGCCATACCTTTCCTCAATAAAGGATTGATTGACTGATTTTTGGTGTTTAATGCAGTTTTCAACATTATTCCAGTGCCAATGCACCTATCCATGCTTTCCTGGAATTTCTTTCACCAGTACTCTGCACAATAATCTTTCCAAGCTACTTGCTGCTTTCCCAAATAACCACAATCGAAACAATGATCATCAGTCCTCATAATGGAGACAATGAAGACGTTTATGTGGAAAGTGAAGATCGAGATTGCAACCCACAGGACTTGGTCTGATCTTGGAACAACATGTTTTTTCTAGCTTTCTATTTTCAATATTTTTTTGTATTTTTGTAGTTTTTCAGTATTGCCTTACCAAAACTAAATTTACAATATCAGCTCTATATGACTTGAAACATCTAGCAGTCCAGGGGCCGACAAACATTTTTGACAATAGGCTTTCCTGTGGCATTAAAACTACCTTTTCAGCTCGAAGGATAATTTCAAGTTACAGTACATTCTTTCATATGCAATTCCATTAACACTAAAAATTTCTCACTCTGAACAATCAGCGTACACAATCAGTATTTTCCTTAATCAATACTTTCATAGTAGAGTTTGTTAATTCTTAGCATTTCAAATGCAAATTTTAGGTGCTTTAGCAGACAGAATAGTTCAAGATCAGACTGTACTGATTACAGTCTTCCCTTGAAGCTATACAGCCTCATGCATAAATAGCAATGTATGCCATTGTCTCAATTACTGAAAATCTCCATTTAACTCAACCTATAATTACCATCAACTGTGAAACAATCATGCCAGCTTACAGCATGTCATTAGAGTGTTTAGTAACAAATTAAGCGAATAACTGCAATTTTAAAACATGTCATGCATAATATAGTGGTAAGAATACATTGATTTGTAAATCATATATACCATGCCCTACTTGGGTATTCAGTGGTTCATAATGTTATATAATCTCCGTAAATTTTCAGCCAAAATTTTCATAAGGAAACAGAATTATGCAGATATTTTCATCCTTTTTCACATGGTAAATATAACCAAAGGATGCAATACATTGTGTCAAGCCTATACATTAAAATTTTGTAGGCCATTTCACGAGATGTGACTCTCTCCCAAACAAAGACATCATGACTAAAGAACAAAGTGACAGGTTACAAGTCTATCTTAATTTGATAGATAATTAATATTTTGAGTGGTAGAGATTAATATTATTATGGCATTATCATAATAAATACATAAATATCAGGTGAAAACACCCTAACCTGTAAATTGTATTTAGTAAGAACTGTGAATATTGTTATGGTTTAAATATAAGACTACTGGTTGGCTTTGGATTAAAAAGTCAATTGAACATAAGATTATAGAAGACCCGTATCACTACAACTGAATCCAATTCACCATGATAGCCCTCTAGCTAGTCCCTCTATCACCCCTAGTCTGATAGTAATAGTTAATTTTTTCATCCAATTCAAAAACTTATCTATGGTGCATGTTGCATCATTCATCACATTCAACGGAAAAAACATCTTCACCTCTAAACCAAAATTTTAATATGCAAACTTGCTGAATTAGTTCTTATCATCATTCTCACCAAAGTTTTCTCAATGCACCTATAAGTCCTACCCCCCCCCCCCCCCAAAAAAAAAAAAGTTTTATCAATAGCAAAATTTTACATTAGCCCATTAAGTTATAGTTTTTGATCTTGTAGTTTTCACTTACGTTTAAAGCTGATTTAACTATAAGAACTTGGACAGGCAAATTATGACTGAATTATAACACCATAAGTGCCAAGTGAAATGTAGAACAAGATTTGGTCGCACAGAAAATGCAGTCTTATTCATGATATAAACAGTCATTTTGTGAGATGTGTAAAACCATTTCAGTTGGTAATATGGCACCTAGGTTGGACTTGGACAATCCATTAAACCCCTAATAAGTACTAGTGATAATGACATGTAACAATAATCTGGCCACTACAAGTTCCAATATACCAGCCTGTAACAGTATGAGCTAACCAAACATACCTGGTGTGGGACAAATATGGGGGAAGGTACATAAACAAAGTTAGTATAATTTTTTTTATGTTATTAAAACCTTTAGATTGCCAAGTAGATTGGATAATTTTTTCCATCTTTCAAACACAGAATTTCCTTATAGCTAAAGACAGAGCATATCCAAGACAAGTCCGCACTGTCTAGTCTGATCTTGGATTTACAGTGTCTATAATCCTTCTAATTTTTCCTAATAGCATGCTAGAGGTTACAATAGATAATGTGACTACATGAAAAATGCTCTGTAAAGATGAAAGAATTTATGGTAGTTGAAATATTTACGGTAAGTCATGATATAACACATATCGAAAACAGAGCTTTTCCCCGGCCCTCTTTCTCATATGATAAACTTTCCAACACAAAAATATCAAAACAATTGAAGAAACTGATTGAAACAGCCATTTTCATACCACAGAGTAATTTTAAGTTAGTCACAGAAATGCTGAAAGAAACGGGAATTGATTTAAGCTTACACTGTTCATGAGTACCCATGAACATCTGACAAACACAAAACCACCAGGAAACAGTGTTACCATTGCAAAACAATACCATCTGTTTCAGTAACATTCATGATAATGCCTACTAACGTTCACAGCAAGTAAAACTCTGTATCTTTGTGGATGTGGTACACATATCGAGATCAGACTGCACAAAAAATGCAGCCTGATTTCGGGTCGTCACTGCTACTGTCAGATATACAAGTTATTCACTGCCTTTGAAAAAACAAGGGGGAATAAAATATGTACACATTACAGGATATACAAATGCACAGATACATACACAGACAAACTGAAATGTTATACAATGCTTCTACATTGTCCTTCCTACTCTACCTCTAACATCAATTTTTCCTCGGATTGCAGAAAGTAGAAAATGGGTGTGATTTTTTTAAATAATATTTTTCATCTTTATCTATCACATGTTTTACCATGTTGAAATCTAATTAAATGAATTGTGAATTTTCAGACGACAAAGGAAGGACTGAAATTTATCAATTTCATGTTATCAGACAATGTGGATCAAAGATCAAACTGCACAGATGTGCAGTCTAAATATCTTTAATCTTCAATGTCTGCAAAAGTGACTGCAGATGTACTTCATGAGGGTTAACCTATTTAGATTACTGTTATGATTATGTAAAATGGGAATCATTCATTAACTTCATGTATCAAAAATGTCATTGCAACTAAAAACAGATCAAGACAAACACAAAACAAACATGTAGGTAGTTTAAAGTCCATAGGGACCCCCTGAATTTTGAAGTATCTTAAAAAACTTTTTGAAGTCTTTCAAAATGACCCTAAGAACTCTCTCAGCAAAAATTAGAATTTTTCTTCCACAAGAAAGAGCATTTTGCCCACTCCAGTAGTGTTAAATTTTTGTTCTGAAGCTTAACTTTCTCAGATGGTTTTGCAGTGACCAGAACTGGACAATTGCACATCAGTACATGTACCTTACTTTGGTTAAACATGAAATTGTTTTTTGTGCAAATAATACAGATCTAAAGATCTATACCCTACCTATCACTTTTGTCACTTTCATACAAATCTTTAACTCTTTACCAGACGACAAAATTTTGGACTTGTACGAACTGAATGCAGATGCATATTACAGGTGGCCCTAATGACAAAATTTATCCTTGGTAGGGTAGAAAAGGTTACCAGCATTTTCTCCTTTTCCCTCAATGTTTTCAGAAGGCTTCTTTCCCAGGGTTGTTAAAACTCAGGATTGTGTGGTAAAGGGTTAAAGTCTATAGTGATATATCCTATGTTCTCTTGTTAGTGTCTGTTTTCCAATATTTGGTCTCAATTTTATTTTACACATGATTTCATTGTGTTATACCACTTCAGTTCAGATATGTGTTTGATATCACCTGACACTAAGACTCCAGGGTCTTTTAGTGTTTGTTTTGAGTTGTTTTTTGCTATGATTTTTTTTTTCTTTCAGTTTGCTCAAAATTAGCTCAATTGGATTTGGTCACAATTATAGTCATAATTATAATCTTAAAGACACTGTGTCCCTTTGACTGTAAAAATTCATCTAAACAATACTTTGGAGCTTGTATATGGAACTTAACCAGTTCATACAATTCACCCTTCTTCTTTTTATTGTTGTATGCTATACTGCACGATGTAAGCCAAAGTTTGACTGGGTTTACTGAAAACATCTATGGCTTGGCGCGGAAAACAACAAGAGGGCCATGATAGCCCTGTATCGCTCCACTGGCTAATAAGTAAAAACCCTATACACCATGCAAACATTACAATACTTGGCCAATTGGTTTTGCACTAGAGGACATACAAAATTTTCTCTGTAAAATCCCATGAGAAAGTTATGACCCCTGGGCAAAGCCATTTTTAACAACAGTGCTATAATTACTTGAATCCTGGAAGAGGGCCACAAGTTTAAGCCCCATATCAAATAATACAAGTCAGTGTGGTTATAAACAAGATTTTCAAAGTTTCCTCAATAAGAGGCCCTGTAAAACATGAGACCCCTGAGACAGGGCTAAATTTGGTTGCCCTAGTTCTTACGGTTAGTAACAAGAAGATTTTAAAGTTTTCACTATATAAACCCATGTAAAACTTGCGATTCCTGGAGTGGGATAAAATTTGTTTCCAGGGCTAAAATTTGGACACTCTTGGTATAGGCCCACTAGACAAAGCCACGTGCAAAATTTGGTAGCCCTAAGCTTTATGGCTAAGTACAGGGAGATTTCTTAAGTTTTCTCTTTATAAACCCATGTAAAACTTGTGATCCCTGGGGTGGGGTTAAATTTGACCCCTGGGCTATAATTTGGGCACTCTTGGTAGAGGCCAAATAGATACAGCTACATTCAAAATTTGGTAGCCAAAGGCTTTATGGCTAGGTACAGGAAGATTTCTAAAGTTTTCTCCATATAAGCCCATGTAGAACTTGTGACCCCTGGGACAGGGCCAATTTTGACCCCATGGCTTTAATTTGAAGAAACTTGATAGAGGTCTACTAGATAAAGCTACATGCCAAATTTGGTAGCCCTAGGCCTTATGGTTTTATACAAGAAGATTTTCAAAGATTTCCTATATTTTTAAGTTTTGTTGCCATGGCAACCAGAGTTTTTGAAGGAATCAAATTCTTTCAAGAATTCTGAAGAGGACCATGGCAGGATCATTTCTGTAAAGTTTCATGAAAATTGGATGGGTAGTTTCAGTGAAGAAGATGTTTGAAATAAAAGTTAACACACACATGCAAGCACACACACGACAGACACCAGGCCATGACATAAGTGCACTGGCCTTTGGCCAGTGGAGCAAAAAAGTGTAAACAAGTGTGTGCAAATCTCTGATGTTAATTTTATAGTTAAACCCAAATAAAAAATGAGATAAGGGCCTCAAAATTTAAAGTTGTTTTTTACTTTTTGTTGTTCAACCAATAGACAGCCCAGTTCCTGTAATTGCATGAGAATTGCCATCATAAACAGGTAAACCCTTTACTTGGAATAACCTTCAACCCTCCCACTATTTTTCTGCGTTTTTGTTAATATATTTTAACTTTGCATTTAAAGCAAAAAATGCTAAGGTATCAAAACTTTTGAAAATTTCACCTAGAGTTGGTAAAGTAGATCTTGTGCAAATTTTCAGTACAATAGCTAAAGCATTTTTAAAAGACAATTTTAAAATTTCAGGGGGTCCCTATGAACCTCAAACTACCTATACATTCTTAACAACACCATAATTTGGTAAATTCACCACAAGGAACTCCACAAAGAATAATATTGGTGAAGTATGTTGAAAGTGAAGTAGTGTGCATGTTTAACTTTCTACTTTTCAACTAGCACAGCAAGAAAGTACTATAAAAAGATATTGCCTATTTGAATATGCTCATAGGAAAAAGCTTAGATCAAATCTCAACTACTAAGTATATGTAGGAAGGTTCAGGCTCAAGCTTCTTTCTTCAAATGACAACCATTATATCTCAATGTAGTTCAAGCTTATGAAATTAACCTGTTGCCATACATTCCCATTTAGCCCCTGCAATAGACAGCTTTTGAAAAGACCATGTCAAAAGGAGTAATTCTGGTACTAAGCAAGTATTACTTTATCCTCAATATACATGTTATCTATATGCCAAAAATGGGCTAATATTACATGGTCTGAAAACAAGTTCCCTGCTATGATTCAAGTAGTTAACCCTTTACCAAACTGTGAAATCATCATACACAAGAAGGGTAAATGCTGATAACCAGCATTTTCTCCTTTTTCCACAATGTTTTATACCCTTCCTGAGAACATTTCTTTTCCTTGGGCCACGCTAATTTTGTCCCCTGCAAATGGTTTCAATTTAGGCCAGTCTGAAATTTCATCCTGCGGTAGAGAATTACAAGAAGAAATACATATTTTTTTTCAAAACTTTATCGCAGTATAGTGAAATATAACCCATACTGAATGATTATGACAAAAAAAAAAAACAGTATCAAAACAATAACCCCCCCATTAATTCTGACCCATGCTAAATGATGTCAGAGAAAAAAATGAAAATGATAGAAAATGAAACAGAAGTGAACAAAGAATCTGTGAACAATAAGAATACTAATGACATAAAGCAATTCCAAGCAAACTTCCCAATGTGAATGAATGGAAACAATAAAATGAAAGGTGCTCTGGGAAAGGGGGTTTAATGCATGTGAAAATTTGTACCAAGCAAGTTGTTACTTAATTCTCGATTCATAAAAACAAATTTTACCCAGCAACAAACTAAACCATGAGGTAGACTGGTCTTTTGACATGCAGATAACTCACTAGTAGCAAAAAGTGTCTACGCACAGCACCTGCAGACTGTGCAGGCTGACCTGGGTTAATACATTTTTCAGATACATTAAACCCCTTTTCACAGAGCATGGCTCAAATCTGTTTTCAAAGCCAAAAGGGAAAGAAACAACACCACTTAACTACTGCTCCAATACTCTGTATGCCTAAATCAAAAATTTCAAAAATCAAGTATTCGACTTTCAACAGAATAAAATATTTGTAATCTATAAACCTCTAAATAATTATCTTGAAACACTCATCAATATCTCAATCCATTGTAAAGCACTGAAAATAGAAATGCTACTTATAATAATAACCCAAATCCAAATTCTCAAAACAAAAAACATAACTAAACTTTTCATCTAAGGGCAAAGAAGAGCATTTCTTTCTGCAGTATGTCTTGTTAAACCCAATCTCCTGACTACAACCAGTGCATCAAAACCATGATACTCAATTGTGCAATTACACAAACATTGATACCAAGTACTGGAGGCAACAAACATGTATTGAGAAAACAGCAAGTTCTTTTTTTTTTATTATTAGCAAACAGAACTGCTGCACTGTTTTCAAAGAAAAACAATCATACACGAAAGAAAAAAGTGAATGAATATATTCATGTATATAGGCTGTAAGAATTGACCTTGCAGGGTGGTAATCTGTTACAGCTCACTGCATTTCAGATTGAGGTAAAAAAGGTAAATCAGAAATCATCGTGTTTTGCCATATTCCACAAAGCAAAGGATCAATTAAGTACTGTTAGGGCCACTAAAATGAAAAATAATAAACTGGTCAACTTATATCAAAGGTTAGCCACACCCTGCCAGGTCAATTCTTACAGCCTATACTACTGCTACATGTCCAAGTTGATTTTACATTTTTAGAAAATCCAAATCAAACTCTTTAGGCTAACTATTCTACCTGGGCTTGAACTGTCCAAAATAAGCTCTATGAAAATAAAAATAATATGCTTCCCCATTTTAGAATTAATTTTGTTGTTATAAATTGTTCAACAAATAAAACTTGAAACTTTCACCCAAATGACAAACAAAAAGCTCTTTCCATGGACTTTTATAAATGAAAGCAGATGAACACTGCATGATTTCAAGTAGATATATAGTCAATTCCAGCCACCAACCTCAATGTAAGAAGTGACAAAGTGCAGGTATGAATATAAAAGAAACTTTGATATGATGGAACTTTTCACAACTTGACAGTAACTGTTGTGAGCTTAACTTTCTTTTTCCAAAATAACAAAAAATCATCTTAGTTTTCATCCTTTACCAGACAATGGCATGTTTTAACCACCGTTAGGGAAGAGGTTTTATAAAACAATGTGAGGAAAGGACAAAATGCTGGTAAACAGCATTTTCTTTATTTCCTTTAAAGTTTTCTATCCTTTACAAGGTAAATATCACCATTTGAGTAACATTAAGTTTGTTGTCTGCAAATGCTTTCAGGTTGGACCAGTCAACAAGTTGTTTGGTCAAGAGCTTAACACTGGAAAGCTAATGAATAGAACACCACAGTTTGATTTTTGATTGACACTGTTTTGTATCTTGTAATAGTCTAGCCAAACGGTTCTCACAGAAGCAAAAACTGGGCTTTTACATGAAAATGTATATGTCATTTATATGGTGTTGTTCTTAAGGTTTATGTATTACATTTTTTTGAGAACTGCCATATTAAGAACAAAATAAGATTTTTTCCCGTACGGAAAATAGCAGAGGACAAATGAATGAAAAACCATCCAAGCCTCTCTACAAAATCTCTTTCATCTATATTCAAATCTATTTTTACTTCAACAGAATGCACAGAATTGGAAGCAAACACTGTTTGACATCTTTATCAGAGAAAGCAGCAACTGCAAATGGCAGGAAATGGTACAAACGAAGTATGTCTGTAAAGTTTGTAGACTGTATAACATCTACATTAAAGGTCCCATTTCTATGAAACTTACAGTGATCAAAGATCAAACCTTTCTCAGAAGTGTGCAGTTGAAAATCAAATAATTCTTAAAGCATTCGCTGAACTACCAGTGTCCAAAAAAACCTACATAGGTATACCCAGCGCACAAAATATACAGACTTTGGAACAAGCCTTACACAGATCACTAGCTCATTTGCTTGTATTTTCCTTTTGCTGACTGATGACATCCTTGAATTCATATCCAGAAATTTTAATGTTTTCCTTAACTCCCGTTGTTTAAGTCAAGGCGTTACCACCAACAGAAATTTCAAAGTCATTACGTCAACTGCCGATGTCGAATAAAGGGCAGCAGTTAAATTCTGTGCGCAATTAGAAAAAACACAAACTATTACTTAAAAGTTGTTGCAAAGTTCTACTACGATTAACAAATGCAGCAGTGGGGGCTTGTTTTTAAGTGGCATCAGTGATTTTGTGAAGGAAGAAGTCCTATTGAGGATGACAAACAAGCTGGACTTATAGAGTTTTTGTGGCATTTGTCGAAGACAATGCCACTATGAAGTCAATAATGAATGTTCAATATTGAATTTTGAAGACCATGTATCGTATTTTGTGCAAAACCGAAGGAAATAAACCCAATTAAACTCAATTTTTCTCAGACAAATGAGTTTTTCGATAGCACTCAGATATATAATTGGAAATGGTGTATTGAAATAAACTGCAATAGGCCATTGATCGTGGAAATACTTCTTTTTGAAAGAAAATAGCTTCACACCCTCATAGCCTTCTATTGGCGCAATGATACACAACATTTGTCTACTGACCGCTTTGGTCCGGGCTTCTTCGTTCCAAAACCAGTTCGTCCCTGGGCTTGTTCGTTCCATGATTGCACGCTACTCCATTTGATTGTGCATGAATATTTACAGGTCGAAAAATTTATGTAATGTTTGGAATTAGATCCTGACGGCCAAAGATATCTCAAAATCATAGTTTTCAGGTATAAACTTAATTTAATTCGATATATTTACATGTTTTCTCTCTCTACCCATCATGCATCCTACAGTCAAAGGAGAGTTATCCTAACTCCTCCTGAACGATCAAAGGGAGACTACCAACACACAAATACTGCAAACTTTGGCACCAGTACTCTCCCTTTAACCAAAAAGATGTATTAGTTTGCTTAGAAGGTCGATTTTCAAGTTAATATTTGAATGATATTTCTCTTTTTTTTTTCAAATTATTAATTCCACACAATGGCTTCCTTGACAAATGCCACATCAGTGTTTTGAACGCTTTGATTTTCCCTGAGATCAAGGCAGTGCAAAGAGGTATGCCATTTGAGGATCCTTGTAACCTCCGCTTTCGTCTATAAAACGTTACAATCGTCATACTGTCATAGCTGGTACAATGATACGTAAGATAAATGATTACAAAGACACAGAAAATGTCTTTGAATCCCGGGAGTTATGTTAAAAAGTGTGATTAAATCTCTGACTTTGTCACGACGTCACCAGTTATGCGCTGGCGACCTCAGGTAACGCTTTACTACCTTACTATTAGGTGCTGTAACTTTTTTATTGTTGCGTTTTTTCATATAAAATTTATGCATCGTAGAAATAACATATAAACCTTAAAAAATATACAATACACTGATCAATGCTTTTATATCCTTGCAACAGTCTATGAACTTCCGGACAACACTTGTATCTATAAGGTGATTTTTTTTACGTCAGTGCTCCCATCATGATTAAGTTCTCCATGTAAATCAAAGATCAGGCTACACTAAAGATGCAGCCTTATCCTTAATCTACACTATTATCTATTCTGCACAAGTTTTTGTTAAAATCAGCACTTGCATAAAAACTATCCTCATCTACATAAGACTTTTTTTTTCGTTCAAATTGAAGGCATCAGGAAAAAACAAAAGACCAGAAAGTATTGGCAAATAGAGTTTTGAAATTTTGGAAACTTTTGCCCATGTCGATCATTTGTGCCAAATTATTTAACTCATTACCACTCAGAGAGGTAGAGATAATACAGCAATGTACAGAAACCTGATAAGGAAAAATCAATAACCTATACCAGTTACAGGGAATGCCCTTTTATGGCCTTGTTTGAACAGGCAATATTGGATTTTATCAATTTGTACTGAAAATTTTTCACCAGTCCTAAAAAAGTGATAAAAAAGCCCTGAAATAATAATTTGACACATTTTTGGTATATAAAAAGTTTTCAGAGAATTGATTGCTCTTTCTTATGATATAATTATTTTGCAGAAATTAATTATTGTTTGAGAAAAAAATGCGTGTAAAAGTAAGTATTTTTTTTCTTCATGTTCACAAATATTCTTTTCCTGTAACAATTTCCATTTTTCATGCTTTAGATTCAAGTTTTTGTAAACAGGAAGATTCAAACCTCACAAAATTGGAATATGCAAAAGAAAAGAAAAAAAAAAACGGTTCAAAATGTGTGACTTGTCTTTGACAGGTACAGAACAACGTGGGAAAAGGAGGATGTGCTTACGATCAGCAATTTCTGTTCTTCCCGCATTTTTTCGAAGGTTTTCTTCAACTTTTATTTTATTTGGCTAAAGATCATCAAAATTTAAATCAAAAATGACATTTTTCAATAATTAACTCATTACCAAACAAAAAAAAATTTGGACTGGACCAAATTCAAAGCATTTGCAGACGACAAAATAAAAGTGACTGAAAATTTGACATTTGTTTTGTGAAGGGTAGAAAACATTGTCAGAAAAGGAGAAAATGCTGGTTACCAGCATTTTCTCCTTTTCCCACAATGTTTTCTAAAGGCTTCTTTCTCAAGGTCGTCAAAAGCAGGGATTGTGTGGTAAAGGGTTAACTCTTGACAAGATGTCAAAATTATAGAATGGTCAAAATTGACTGAGGTTGCAGTCTAATGCAAGTATATTGTAGAGTAGATAACATTTCAAAACATTGTGGGGAAAGAAGACATTGCTTGTAACAGACTTTCTTCTTTCCAGCATTGTTTTCCTAAAGTAATATCTTAGGATCATTTTAGCCCTTGGCGATTGAACAGAAAATGTGATGAGAAAACTGTTGTATCTATCAACAGTTTTCTGTTCACCCATCAATGATAATGATTAAATTTGATGTGCAAAAGTAGTCCTTTTTGTTATTTTTTTTTCAAATCATTATCTTCCCAAGTAATACACAGCCATTAGTGCTTAGAATCGAGTAAGAGTGTTAGAAAACATGGTGGAAAAGGAAATCCGCCTGTAGATCTATACTCCTTTTCTTACCATGGTTTTCAATTACTTTAGATCACTGCAAAATTAACTCATTACCAAACGTCAATATTTTGGCTTGTCCAAATGGAAAGCATTTGTTTTGTTAAAAGTAGAAAACATTGTGGGAAAAGGAGAAAATGCTGGTTACCAGGATTTTCTCCTTTTCCCACAATGTTTTCCAAAGGCTTCTTTCTCAGGGTATCAAAACTCGGCAAAAATAACCCCTCTTTTTTGTTGTATTCGACGTAGCGAAGTAAATCGTCGTTTTCCCTTCAGTTTTTTCACGGAGATTTATTCTGATTTAAAATTTATCTTTATTGTTTATGCGAGTGTTTAAGTTGTAACAAAACAGCATGAATATTCTTTATCATTTGGGTAGAAAACATTTCTAGAAGAGTTAAACTCGATCGTCAATGACAACATAAAGATTCGGCATGTTCAGATCTTATCGTTTGCGTTGCAAAATTTTGTCCAAGAAAATGCGATTTTTTCGAAAGTCTAATTCGCCCAAATCTATTTTGAGTTTACATGATATCGCGTCCGATGTTTTCGATCCATGTGTTTTCCTGTAAGAAATTATACTCAATCCCATAATAGAACATCATTTATGAAAAGTGATGATTTTTATTGTTTTGAAATGCGTGGTTTGCTTCATCAAATACAAAAGAAAAAAATAATTTTTGGTTGGCTTCCAAAACATCGTAACTACGCCTTGAATAATCAAAGTTACAATGTTCTGGTAGTCCAGCCATTATTTTGAGTTTTTCCCAAAGTGAAATTGAGTAAATATGCAAAATAAGAATATTAAAACACACCATCGGTGGTGTAAGCTCGTCCTGCCATTGAAGATCGGGAGCATCCTCGACCTCGGAGTCGGAAGAATCAGAGTCAGACGCAGAAAATCCCGAAAATTCTGATATGTCTGTGTCGCAGTCAAACTCGAACACAGAGTTATCAGAATCAGAGTCAGACATTTTTTTAATTTAGCTGTCGCAATTAGATAGAAGTAGATGCTTCGCAGCGAGTGTTCTCAAACGAACTGAAAGAAAACTTAAATTACGGGATTAGGATTAAGTTGCTATTTTCTTTGATTGGTCAATTAATTTTTGTCAATTAAACAATTTCATTTTAATTGGACTATAAACTGACCAATCGCGTGCGTTATGGCACGTGTTTTTTGCAACACCAAACTGTCGGCCGATATGCCTATATATCATATCTATAATTACGTAATCACACCAGGGAGCCTGGTCATTTGAATTTCGAAAACAAAGGGATCGAACGCTTCTGATAATCATCAAACATACAGGGCAATAAAATCTTATCAAAACAACGACATACTGATTGTACTACGTTCATGCATAATCCCTTTACTTTTGTATCAGAAAGAAGAAATAACTGAACTTTAATTTCCAAGAACGAACAATTGAATGTCTGCTTTATGTTTCGAAAATGTTTACGATATTATAAAACCATTCTTAAATCTAACCAAACCCTATTAAGTGCAATTTTAATGCCCCGAAAAAGAAAGGTTAAAGAATGTAAGAAGAAAATAAAATGTTAATTATAGGCATCTTCTCCGTCCTACACAATGTTTCTTTTCTTATCGCTAATATTGATTTTGAAAATATTATTTGCGAAGAAATAATTCACTCATTATACATGTATATGAGTCATGCTCTTTGAAAAGGGGGCTTAACGCATCTGTGAAATTTATCGACCCAGGTCAGCCTGTGGGGCATGCAGGGGCTGATCAGAGCCAAAACGTTCTCTATCGGTCAATTTTCAGTATATCCAAGGACCAGTTTACCTCATATATAGCTGGGTTATCAAAAAAAGTGGTTGTTACGGATACATAACTATGTAATAGATTGCTTGGTGCCATGGTTTACGGAGAGTTTCTATACGTTAATTTTCCTTCTCATAACTTCTTGTAATACGACTAATATTTCGTGTTGGCCGAATTCAAAGAAGTTTCAGAAAACTAAAAGATTCTATAATGACGACGAAATTGTATCCAAATAGGGTTGGAAACATTGTGGGAAATGTAGAAAAATCATAGGTAGATCTGCTCCCTTGTTTCTCTCTTTGCTTTTCTCGACTTTCTTAATGTCGCGAGGGCCGCGGCATTGACTGGTATTAAATCTAAATACAAAAAACACAAAGTGGACGAGCGTTTGCCTGTAAATAGCTTATCAAAGTCACTTTTTTAATATATTTTTTATATTCCGAACTTAATATAGTCTTTCTACATAGGGACCGTAGATCATCTTTTATGACTTTCCGTGAATAAGACAGACCAAATTGAAAACACAAGCGGACAACAAATGTTGCCCAGTTGATGGAATTTAATTAGATAAGGGAGGGTAGAAAACACTGACGGAAAAGGACGTAAATTTTTACTTTTACTCAGCGGCCAACGATGCAATCACGGCGAAGATCGGTTTCTTTCTCTTTCTTAGGCTTCGTCAGACCTTTTTTTCCCAACATCTTTTTCTTTGTATGAAGGGTGTGCATCGTATATTACCATGCGCTATGGCACGTGTTCTTTGCAGCACCGTTTGTTGGCCGATATGACTTTAATTGTAATCTGTAATTACGTAATCACACCAGGGAGCCTGGATTTACATTTGGGAAAAAAGGGGAATGCAAGCTTCTGAAAATCCGCAAACAATACGGCCATAAAAACTTATCGAAACAACGACATACTGATTTGACTGCGTTCATGCAGAAGCCCTTTATTTTTGTATCAAAAACAAGAAAATTACGAAGCGTCCAACAATACAATCACGGCAAAGTTCGCTTGCTTTCTGCTTCCTTGGCCTTGAATTGCTTACAAACCAATTGCTACAAAATTTTAGACTGATCCAAATTGAAAGACCTTATTGATGATATTTTACAGTGACCGTTAATTGAAAAATAGGTATCTCAAGGGGTAGAATATATGGAAAAACGAGAAATTGCTTGTAACAAGCAGTTTAGTTAGCTCTTTCTCACGATGTTTTCATTTTCGTCGCAAAAACAAGTGATTGTTTGGGAAAGGGTAAAATTAGTTCCGATTTAAAAAAGGTCGTGAGAGCAAGACATGTTCTAAGCGTAATACGCAGTATGATCACGGTCGATTAATTTCTCTCAGTTGGCTAAAAGACTTCGGTTATGTAGTAGTCTAAGTACTTTGATTCGTGTTTTTGCTGCCATAATGGCTGGTGACACAATTTTATTTGACTGCATTCTGCTAGCATATCGAGTCGCAAATGGATTAAATTACCAACAGTTAATGAGGAATATTACTTGTGAAAAACAAAAGAAGGATTTTATTTGAAAGCAATGCTGATTTTTGAAAAAAATCTCGTGGATTCAGATGAAAATCTTAGCCAAGCGTCCACGGTAAGCGTGCGTTTACAATTTTAACCCCTGCTCACTTCTTTCGTAAATTACTATTTTTTTTCAAGAACAAAGTGTATCTTTTTTTCAATTCCTTTAAAAGATAAT
This sequence comes from Hippopus hippopus, assembly GCA_946811185.2. Lineage (NCBI taxonomy): Eukaryota > Metazoa > Mollusca > Bivalvia > Cardiida > Cardiidae > Hippopus > Hippopus hippopus. The sequence continues at coordinate 40,600,822 of OX328097.1, forward strand.
AAATTATACTTATTGTTCATGCATTCAATGAAATTCTGGCCTTTAAAACAACCGAGTATTTTGCTATTGAACGTCGGAGGCGTCAAAAAGCGTTATCGATCAGATACGATAGGGGCGTCGAAAAGCGTGATTGTTCAGATAAGGTAGGGGCGTCAAAAGGCGGTCTTGTTCAAATGAGATAGGGGCGTCAAAAGGCGTTATTGAACGGTAATGGGTTAAGAATCAGACCATGCACCTGGAAGTTATTGGCTGGACACAAAAAGCACTTTATACCAAACACACATACATACATACTTATTATACTGCAAAAATATTCTCGCAATCTGATTGGACAATATGCTCCAAACATATATTACTGTACCCACACTGGCAAGCTCAAGGGAAAAGCAGTTTCTTTGTTGGGAGCCCCTTAGACTTGACTTCTGCACTTCAACGCAAAATCCAAGATGGCAGCGTCAATCAATACAAGTTACCCACATGATAAATACACCATTATTATTACTAGTTTCCCTTGATGATTGTTATTAAAGCAAAAAGGTTGGATTATTTTTTAAAAGAAATGAATATGGTAAAATATATCACTGTTTGTTTTTCATTCTAAAACAAATACACAGGTTTAAAATAAGCCATCCCTTCCTAATGTAAACAAATTGTGAAGTGTCAAAGGTCAAACATTGTAATGTTAAAAAAAAACTAAACAAATGGTCGTTTGAAGCAACTAATGGTTGTGTAAATTTGCCAACAAATCATAATATGATTAATTACTTATCTTGCAGTTGCTTTTAAAAATCATAAAATGTGTCAAATATCTATCGCAATGACTTCACACACCAAACCGGATGTTTTACACAATTTGCAGTGATGTCAGTTTTCAGCGACGTCAGTTTTTAGTGTGTTGGTGCACTCAGAAGGGAAATTAAATTTCATAAGAATACTTGATTTATAAGACCAATAAACAGGGAGATTTCATTTGAATTCACCTTGGAATGGTAAAACTTTGCAGTAAGACAAATATATTGTCCTGTGAGGGGCGACCTGATTTGCCACAGCCATGAACAAGTTTCCAAGTGCCCTGCCACCTGACTGGACAACTAACAAATAACACACACACACACACACACACACACACACACACACAAACATACAGACAGGGGTAACACTATATGCCCATTGCCATTTCATGGCCGGGCATAAAAAGGCTAATAACCAACATTTACCCCAATTTTTCTCTAAGTTTTCTACCCTTTCAAGGACTATCCCATTGGCCCATAGATTCATACTTTTAGCAAGCTATTGGCAATATCAACCACTCTGCAGACTGTGCGGACTAAGATCTTGCCACAAAAAGTAGTCTTATCTTTGATCTTCACAAGCCTGTATTTACTTGATCTGACCAACAGTCACCACTTTAAAATGTTTCCATCCTTCCTATTGATTGAACATCTCCGCTGTGTTCTGTTTAACCCTTTCTCAAAAAATAAATTGTAGACACTTCAAAACTGAAATGAACTGCAAATGGCAAATTTGAAAATAGTACAAATGAGTAGTAGTTTTCTGGTAGGGTAGAAAACATTAAGGGAAAAAAGCTGGTTACCAGCATATTCTCCTTTTCAACCAGCATTTTCTCCTTTTCCCAAGTTTTCAAAAGGCTACTTCCTCAGAGTAGTTAAACCACGGGATTGTTTGGTAAAAAGTTAATGCTATACCAAGCAGTCCTTTGTGTTAATGACCCATAGGAAGATGGAGTTAGAAAACATCAAGGGTAAAGGGGAATATGCCTTAATTAACCAACCCACTATGTTTTCCTTTAATAGACAAATCAACCATTTGAACCATATTCAGTGTCCTCTACAAAAGCTTTCAAATTGGAAAAGCCCTAATTTTTGTTGTCTAGTTCAGAATTAACAGACACCTGATTAAAGTTAACAAAAAGAATGAGAGAAATTCCAGATTATCTCATACTCCTGAATTAAGTTTGTAACAGAGGTCTTTGACATTATCTTGTAAAATTTGGACCATCAACATGAACCTATCTTCAAAACATTAATACAAGTGGAAATACGGTTACAAAAAGAGAATTTTCTCATCAATAATTTCTCCTTCTGCTACAGTAATTTAAAAAGTGGCCTGCTATCAACCAAAAATCTTGCCAGAAAACAAAGAGTTAAAGAAGCATGTTATGTTAGGCAGTCAGAAGAATACCATGAATTCTGGATGTGTGATGGAAGGAAGATGAAAAAAGATTTGAGACCTTTCACCCACCCTACAATACTGTCAAATACATTTAAACTACATTTTTTGGTTTATTTTGAAACAAAGAAAAAAAAAATAAAGACATTTGTATCTCACAGTAAATCAAAAACCATTGCTAAACTTTACTTTTTCAGTCTCTTGATTCATTTTCTTCCTTTGCTGAATTCCCTACCATGATGATAAGTAACTGAATTGCTGTTTACATCAGTTACTTCCTAACTGGCCCCGCCACTGGCCCGTCATACTATGCCAAAAGTATTTTAATAAGGTCCTAGTTTAAATTCCTTTTTTTAAAATTCAGATTCAAATTCTTGGGAGACAAGACTTCAATACATTCTCTCTAAAATGAGAAAGTATGCCAAAAGACAAATTAATGGAATAATCAATTCAACAGCACTCTTTGCATTACAAACAATTCATAATTTTGAATGCAATCTCAATGACCAAAACACACACTAAGACCATAGGCTGGAATAATCTATGTTGGAAAACTTCTAGCAAATGATGAGGATTTCATCTGCCTCATATTTAGTCAAAGAGACTTCATTGATCTAGCAGCATAAACACCAGATTTAGAAAAAAACATCCGTACAAGTTTCAATTTAGGTAAAAACATCTATCGAAAATCTAAAGAAATGGATCTTACTGCTTAGGTAATTCTGGTAAGAGTGTATTATATTTAATGAAACAGTGCAGATAAGGAACAGGCTTTTTTTAGGTCATGTAAGGTAGGTCAAAGGTCAAAGAATGTTATGGAGGAGGGTGTTAAACTGACCTTCTTGTCATGACCTCCTGGCCCCCGTCTCTAACAATGTGAAGAAAACATTTTGATTAATGTAAAGATTATTAATAAAACTTTGTTATGAAATAACAAATGATAAATGTTAAGGATGAGACCTATATAAAAGTCAAGAAAAGAGATCATTAATGAAGGGAGAAAAAAACAGATTAAAAACTTGTTGAAAAGAAACCTTCTGGATTCTCTCTATACCACACCCTTAGAACATACCTTTCATTTAGTATTTCTCACATTCTAATCATAATCTCTAAAGTTAGCTATGTTTAAGAAATTGAATATAACAAAACAATCCCCTGTTTCAATGACCCTGAAGAATATGACTTTTGCAAACATAAAGGGAAAAGGAGAAAATTATGGAAAGCCATGGCTGTCTTATATCATTCTTTTACAGTTCATTGCAGCATTGTTGTAATATATCGCTTCATTACAACTACATATTAAATGAAAACATGTTTATATGGAACCAATCTGTGTTTGTATTAATGCATTTGTCCATATATTGAACCAAAGAAGCATGGTATTGCTTGGGTTCATCAATATATTGAACCAAACTGAGTTTATATTAATGCATTCGTCCATATATTGAAGCAAAGAAGCATGGTATTGTTTGGATTCATCAATATATTGAACCAATCTGTATATATATTGATTCGTTTCTTCTTTGTATCGTTACTAGCACGGGCGTTTTTTATACCAACACCGGAAAAAAGATGCGCTTGATTCGAAAATGATGACTAAGCCTTTTTCCCCTAAACCTTAGAGCACCATATAAATGAACAGCCCCTTTTCATTTAGAAAAAAAAAACATCCAAAATATTTTCATTTCAATATTGCTATTGCCGAAACGTGTAATAAAGTCGCGGACAGTGAAGATCCAAGATCAGGCTGCAAAGAAGGTTTTTGGCTGACTTAATTGTCCTTGGCCAAATCGTTCAGTCCAAAACATCGGCTGGCCAATTTCTGCTACATTACTTTCAAAGAATGTAGAATCTACCTAACCCTCATCCCTGTACCAAATGATATAATTTTAGACTTGTCCAAATGAAAACCGTTCGCATATGACGAATCAAATGTAGCCCAATTGCTGATCTGAATCGTTGAAAGGGTTAAAAAAAAACAAAACATTGTGGGAAAAGGAGAAATGATGGTTATCTGCAACTTTCCTTTTTCTACAATGTTTTAAACAGCCGTTTTTCTCGGGGTCATCAAAGACGGGATAGTTTGGTTAAGAATTAAAAGACTCAGTTTTGGTCCCTTGCCAGAGAAACAATGTCCAAACATTACAATTTCGTGGCCGTTTTTTTTTTATATCCTAGATAAATAGACAATTAAGATCTTAGACATGTATGTCTGTGAAATCAATCTGTATTGCATTCGATGGAAAGTTTGATCTTGATCTTCTATTGTCTTCAATAGTTGTTTTTGCGGACAGTGTAGATCAAGATCAGACTGCACAGGATGTGCAGTCTGATCTTGGATCTTCACTGTCTGCTACCTTATTACACATCCTGGCAAAAGCAGCAATGAAATAGAAATATTTTGGATAGTTTTTTTTTTTTAAATGAAAAGGGCCTATGCATTTATTTAGCGCTCTTAGGTGAAAGGGAAAATGCTTTGTCATCATTTTCGACCAAGCGCGGGTTTTTCTCCGGTGTTAGTATAAAAAACTCCAGAGCTAGTAACGATATAAAGACGAAACGAATCAATATAAAGGTACAGCGAATCAATATAAAGATAGAGCGGTGTAATACATTATCGGATTGTTTAACACAAAGCAAACTTCGTGTAATATGTTGTCAAGTTGAATCAATATATGATTAATTTGTATGATATAAGAACAGTCGGTTCAATATATGGTTCGATTGGAATAATAAAAAGGAATTTTCGATTAATATAATGTCTAAATGAAAGCATATCATGCTTCTTTGGTTCAATATAAGGAAAAATGAATTAAAACAAATGCAGTTTGGTTCAATAATTTGATGAATCCAAACCATACCACGCTTCTTTGGTTCAATATATGGACAAATGCATTAATATAAACACAGTTTGGTTCCACAATTTGATGAATCCAGACAATACCATGCTTCTTTGGTTCAATATATGGAGAAATGGATTAATATCAACACAGTCTGGTTCAACAATTTGATGAATCCAAACAATACCATGCTTCTTTGATTCAATATATGGACGAATGCATTAATATAAAGACAGTTTGGTTCAATATATTGATGAATCCAAACAATACCATGCTTCTTTGGTTCAATATATGGACAAATGGATTAATATAAACACAGTCTGGTTCAACAATTTGATGAATCCAAACAATCCCATGCCTCTTTGGTTCAATATATGGACAAATGCATTAATACAAACACAGTTTGGTTCCATATAAACATGTTTTCATTTAATATATACACATTTTGGTGCAATGAACTGTAAAAGAACGATATAAGACAGCTATGGCTTTCCACAGAAAATGCTGGTAAGCAGCGTTGTCTCCTCTTCTCCCTGTTTTCTACCCCTTCATTGTTTTCAATACCATGACAAAGCAGTATATTTATGGTCTTCTTTTGATACTGTTCCTTTGTGTCTTTTGTCATAGTACTATGTTAACATATTAAAATTCAGCCTTTATAGTATTGCTCCAACACTTTTCTTCTCAGCCTTTTCAGAACTATCGGCAAAAACGGGGCTTTTGAGGACAGCAAAAATCAAGATCAGAATTTACAACAATTTACAATTTCAGAATAGTATTTAAGAAAATAAATAACAACTGTTTTGCAATGTAAACTTCAACCTTATCCAATGAAATCTTGATTATATCCCATCCAAAATGACAAAAAGCATATAGAATAGGCACATTATGTAACAAAAACATTGAACCCAAACCATCACTTCCTTATATATACAACTCAATACCTAAACCAAGCTTGTTCAACAATATTTCTATCATCTGCAAAAAATATGCTGTTGACAAATCCACTTTGTCAAATAATATTTTTAAAGTATAAAGTCTTGGTAGAAGCTAATTATACTAAAACCAAAACTGCAATATACTCTTAAGTTCTCAGTGAGGGGGAAAAAAAGAATAAAGAAGAGGACAATGATAGCCCTGTACTGCTCCATTGGCTAAATAGCAAATTATGGACAGTGACATTCATCCATTAAGTCTGTAATTCTAGCCATTTTTCATAACTCTAATGTATTCTGAAGAACCATAGCAACACCATTTTATCATATTTGGTTTAAATTGCTTCAGTCCAAGATGCTGGAAGTTTTCTTCATTTTTCTTTTCCTTGGAGCGTGTTTTAAAGAAGGCCATGATAAGAATATTTCCCTTAAGTTTGGTTTAGCCTGTGAAGCTAATACTTACAAAAAGAAGCCTAAAACATCAAATCTTTTGCTTTAAATTTAAGGTGAATTTGGTATCTCATTCATCAGTAAAGAGTTGAAAAATACCAGTATAGGCAAATAATGAAAACAAATGCTTCACAAAACATTTTTTTTGCCTTTAGTACTGACATTCCCTTTAACTTTTCTGATATAGATTTAATCTTCTGTATTAAATTAATGATGATAAGAAGAATTCCTCTCTGGAGAACAAAAAAGTTTACTCCAAGGTGTTAGGTTTCACCATGCATTTGTAATGAATTGCAAACAGTGCCAAGTTTAGATCCAAGATCATACTACACATTTTGTGTAATCTGATCTAGATTTACATGTAACATTTGCCATCAAAGTAATCTAATATTGCCTAAAAGCATTCTTAGGGATAAACCAATCACAAGTTTCTGTGATCAAGACTAACAGTATACAGTCACATGACTGACATCTACAAATTACTTTGGATGATCATAATTTTGCAAAATAACAAGCATAGTATGTGTATACCATAGAATGAACTTTTCAAGAGAACAGAATGAGATCTTACAATCAAGCACCTGTATTTCTGTCAGAGTTACAATAAAAATTTTCGAATTAAACACTACCCAGATAGGCCTCAGTTTTCTACCATAACAGTGAAACAATATAAAGAGTAGGATACATGTCCTATAAACAACACTAGAGGCGCTTGAGCGCCTGTATCGCTCCACAGGCCTGATATTTCTATAATGGCGAAAGGAAGTTTTTAACAATTATCATTCAATCCTGCATTTTAGCTCACTGAAGAAACAATTTGGTAGACAACCACCATAGGAACTTACCTGCTAAACAACAATGAAATCCAATGAATAGTTTTAGAGAAGAAATTTTTCAAAGATTTTACTTTATACCATAAAAGGAAAATGAGTCTCCCATAAAAGCCATGTTTTTTGACAGATCTTTTTTTTTTTAAGGAATTCTGTAAACCTGTATCTAAGGAACATTCCTGCAAAATAATAATGCTATCCAAATAGCGGTTTGGGAGGAGAAGATTTTTAAAGGTTTTTTACTTTGGTTGCCATGGCAACCAGAATTCTTCATGGAACACAATTATTTGAAGGAATTTGAAAGAGGACCACCAAAGGAACATTCCTGTGAAATTTGGTAAAAATCCAGTCAATAGTTTCTGAGGAGAAGTTTTTTAAAGAAAAAGTTTACGGACGCACGCACGCACGGACGGACGGACGGACGGACGCACGACGGACACAACACCATGACAATAGCTCACTGGCCTTCGGCCAGTGGAGCTAAAAATGATTATCATTAGGGAAACAAGAACATCCAATGTGGGTGCAAACACTGCAGTTGCTTGAATTTCAGTGAAAATTCTAAGCCAAAAAAGGGGCATAATTATATCAAAAATATTTTGATAGGTGCCTGCCCTTGTTGTTTGGGTTCCTCTTTTAATAGTTAACAACTTGTAAGAGTTTGAAGTAAATATCATCAGTGATAAGAAAGATATTTTAAAATGTTAAAGTTGTTACATGCCACTGCCACCGACACCAGGGCCACAACAATACCTTAACATTTTCTTCAACAAGAGGGCCATGATGGCCCTGAAGTCGCTCACCTGAGCCTTTTGATCAAACATGACCCATTTCCAATCTCTTCAGAGATATTAAGACAAACACTCTGACAAACACTCATTAGTATTGGGCCTACAAATATGGCCTCTACAGTGCACACAAGCTTTTTCTAGAATTTGTCTCAGTGGCCTACTTGACATGTAGAAATTATCAAGACATACATTCTGACAAACTTTCATGAGTATTTGAGAGAAAATGTGGCCTGTAGGGTGTAAAAAGGTTTTTCCGAGATTTTACCTAGTGACCTAGTTTTTCATCCAACATGACCCATATTCATACTAGTCTAAGATATTATGAAGACAAACATTCAAAGCAAATTTCAAGATTATTGGACTGAAAATGTGGCCTCTAGAGCGTACACATGGTTTTTCAAGGATGAAACTTGGTGACCTAGTTTCTATTCCATGTGACCCATTTTCAGACTCATGCAAGATATCATCAAGACAAACATTCTAACAAAAGTTTAAAGAATATTGGACTGTAATCATAGTACAAAAGGTTTTTCCGAGATTTGACCTTGTGACCTAGTTTTTTATCCAACATGACCCATTTTTATACTAGTCTAAGAAATTATCAAGACAAACATTCTGACCGAATTTCAAGATTATTGGACTGAAAATGTGGCCTCTAGAGCTTGCATAAGGTTTTTCTAAGATTTGACCTGGTGACCTAGTTTTTGACCTGACATGACCCATTTTCAATCTCATCCAAGCTATTATCATGACAAACATTTTGACCAACTTTAAAGAGCATTGGACTGAAAATGTGGCTTCTGGAGCGTACACAAGGTTTTTCAAAGATTTTACCTGGTGACCTAGTTTTTGACCCGACATAGCCCACTTTCAAACTCATCTGCAATATTATCAAGACAAACATTCCGACCAAATATCAAGAGTATTGGACAGAAAATGTGGCTTCTGGAGCATACACAAGGTTTTTTAAGATTTGACCTAGTGACCTAGTTTTGACCAAACATAGCCTGTTTTCAAATTTATCACAGATACCATCAAGACAAACATTCTTACCAACTTTCAAGAGTATTGGACCGAAAATGTGGCCTCTAGAGCGTACACAAGGTTTTTCTAAGCTTTGACCTGGTGACCTAGCTTTTGACCCGACATGGCCCACTTTCAAATTTGTTCAAGATATCATCAAGACAAACATTCTGACCAACTTTCAAGAGTTCTGGACTGAAAATGAGGCCTCTAGAGCGTACACAAGGTTTTTCTACGATTTCACCTGGTGACCTAGTTTTTGACCCGACATGGCCCATTTTCGAACTCGTCCGAGATATCATCGAGACAAACATTCTTACCAAGTTTCATGAGTATCGGACTGAAAATGTGGCCTCTACAGCGTACACAAGGTTTTTCTAAGATTTGACCTGGTGACCTAGTTTTTGACCCGACATGGTCCATTTTCAACCTTGTCCGAGATACCATCAAGACAAACATTCTGACCAACTTTCAGGAGTATTGGACTGAAAATATGGCCTCTAGAGCATACACAAGGTTTTTCTAAGATTTGTCCTGGTGACCTAGTTTTTGACCTGACATGGCCCATTTTCGAACTCGTCCAAGATATCGTCAAGACAAACATTTTGACCAACTTTCAGGAGTATTGGACAGAAAATGTGGCCTCTAGAGCGTACACAACGTTTTTCTAAGATTTGACCTGGTGACCTAGTTTTTGACCTGATATGGTCCATTTTCAACCTTGTCCGAGATATCATCAAGGCAAACATTCTTACCAAGTTTCATGAGTATCGGACTGAAAATGTGGCCTCTAGAGCGTACACGTTTTTTTGTAAGATTTGACCTAGTGACCTAGTTTTTGACTCGACATGACCCATTTTCGAACTTGTCCGAGATATCATCAAGGCAAACATTCTGACCAAGTTTCATGAGTATCAGACAGAAAATGTGGCCTCTAGAGCGTACACAAGGTAAAAAGTTGATGACGGACGACGAACAACGCACGCCGGACACAGCACGATCACAATAGCTCACGATGAGCACTTCGTGCTCAGGTGAGCTAAAAACAGCTGAGCTAAAAATGATATCACTTATTGTTCTAGCATGCTTTTCTCTTTTACTTTTTTTTTTTTAAATCAAACAATGCCAACCTAGTAGAAGTGACATTTATAATTACTCTGATAGTGTCACAGAACCATATATTCTACTGAACTAATTCACTCAGAAGCAAATCTACATAAGAGAAGTTGAAAAAAAAAGTTGTAAAAAAGAAAATGTTGATACTCAATAATCAATATAAACTACAGTATGATGCATGAATCCAAGTAGAAAACCTTGTGTCAAAAGGGGAACTTCCTCATTATGACCTTTTTTTGGCCACCATGTTCTCAAAGGTGGCCTGCTTAAGATAAGAAAAAAAGACCCTTGAGGTAGTAAAATGTTACACAGTTTAGTCAAAATACCTAACAAAATCAGACAGTGTGAATCAAGTATGAAATTACATATTCTAGACAGAGGTGACATGCCTGAATGTGTTCCATGTAAAGACTTGTATACTATCAGACATATTAGATCTTGACAGTCTAAACTCAATCTCACTATTCCACTAAGACACCTTTGGTCACTCTCAACATACTATGCAATGCCAAAGTACAAATAACTTAACTCTTTATCACACAACAAAATTGTAGACTGGTCCAAATTGAAAGCATATGCAAATGACATATCTAATTGATTCAAATTATGGAGTTTCACTGTGAAAGGGAAGAAAACACCATGGGAAAAGGAGAAAATGTTGGTTACCAGCATTTTGTCCTTTAACTCTAATGTTTTCAAAGGCCTTATCCGGCAGGGTCGTTAAAACTCGAGATTGTGTGGCAAAGGGTTAAGTGGGTTCCATATGCGACTGATATAACAGCATCAAAACTGTTCCACAATTCAGTTTTTTGATGATAAAGTAACAACTACTGCAGGGAATAAGCCTGTCTCTGAACCTTCCAACAATTACAAAATTAGACGATGCACTCCGTTTCGGATCTTAAGTCACCAGCTACTTCAGAAAGGGAATGAGAAAATGCCTTGTGAATTAACATGCAACAAGAACATGGATGACACTTTGTCACTGTTATATGATGAATTAGTAAAGGAAACAGAAACATGTTATCTGATTGATTTCATCTCTCAAGTATGTGTACATATTGAAGATGTATAGAGCAAAATTCTTCATTACAGCCATCTCCGTATCTTAATGAATGCATTCAAGTATCACAGCCAGAGAGCATTTATCCCTTTACCAAACAATCCTGTGTTTTAATGGCACTAGGAAAGAAGCCTTTCGAAAACATGCAGGAGAAATGCTGGTAAATAGTATTATCTTTTACCACTATGTTATCCTCCTTTTCATAAGCAGACCTCGTCAGTTGTACCATACTTAATTTTTTTTTCTAGTAATGCTTCCAAATATGAGCAAGTCCAAAATTTGATAATCTGGGGAAGAGTTCACCCTTTACCAAACTGACTCTTTTATACCTATCATAAGCAATACCTGTGACACAAAAAAAAAAAAAAAATGAAAGGAAGCAGACTATCTTTTTACTAATGATACTAAAATTATAACGAGAAAATGCTCTTTCCCAAAATGTTTTCATAGGCTTTTGACAGTAAGTCCTATTTTGTCCAGCAATGGGTTTTCTGGTTATGGGTTATGAAACAATAAGAGGAATTTGATGTTTTAAAGATAAAAATGACTTGATGAAAGTTCTTAAGAGGGTATTGATCATCATTTCAATAACAATACTATGGCAGCATGATTGATTGTAGCAGCAAATGGGTGAAAGTTGAATTTTTGAAAAATCTTGCAATCCTACATATCTATCAATTCTAACAGGGAAACAAACCTAAAAAGGTTTTTTCTGCTGAGTGCTCTCTAAAAATCTTAACTCCAAAGTTTTCTGAAACTTTTCATCAATGGCAACATCATCTTTAAGATAGCAGTCAACCTCAGTAATATACTAGTGGAAAAAAGAAACTGTGCATTATAAATTTTAGTATATTTTTTCTATATTTATTGTTTATATTTATAAAATGTAAACAATCGATAAGGGTGATGTTTTTTAACAATATGGGATAGTACCCGACTCAGATGCACGCACTTTTTCATAGTTAGTGAACACATGTTGTTTATTGAAGTGTTCGTATACACGAGTTTTACTGGCCAATACTGTTTGGAGTAAGACATGTAAAAGGTTTGTTTGGACTCTATTCGTTAAGGAAAGCACTTTAGTTTTGACAAAATTTACCCTTCTGTCATACCATGACTCAGCGAAAACCAACGTAATCGAGCTGTTGGGATGCTTCAAGCTGGAATGGCACAAAATATCGTAGCAAGACACTTTGGAGTTCATTGGAACACCATCCAGTCATTATGGAGACGTTTCCAACAATCTGGTAACACTTGGGATCGACCACGTTCTGTGCATCCTCGTAACGTCGCGTCGACAGGACAACCACATTAGACTTGTGCACCTGAGAAATCGTTTCCAGTCAGCAAGTTTGACTGCTCGTAGCATTCCTGGACTTCGACCAATCAGTCCAAGAACTGTGCGTAATCGTCTGTGCAAGCACATCATCAGACCAAGACGTCCAGCGGTGCGCCCAATACTGCTTCAACGTCATTGTATCGCTAGACTAGCGTGGTGCAGACGACATCTGCGATTCGGAATACAGGACTGGGCCAATATTCTGTTCACTGATGAATCCAGATTTCATTTGGATAGCAGTGACAGCCGTTGTAGAGTGTATCGTTGCGTTGGGGAGCGGTACCAGGACGCTTGTGTTGTGCAACGTCGACAATTCGGTGGAGGTAGCGTTATGGTGTGGGGTGGAATAACAGCATGTGGAAGGACCCCTCTACAAATTGTCAATGGAAATCTCACCGGCGTACGCTATCGAGATGAAATTATTCAGCGCCATGTGATACCCTTCATACAGAGACAGCAAAATCACATCACTCTGCAGCAAGACAACACAAGGCCACATGTTGCACGTGTAGTCAGAGACTATTTTGTTCAACAGAATGTCGATGTCTTGCCTTGGCCAGCTGTTTCCCCCGATTTATAGCCGATCGAGCACGTCTGGGATGAAATGGAACGACGTCTACGCCGTTTACCAAATCACCCATTGACATTGGCTGATTTAGGCCAGGCTTTAACCAACATCTGCAACAACATCCCTCAAGCATTTCTGAACACTTTAGTGGCATCATTGAGGCGCCGTTGTCAAGTATGCGTGAATGCAAATGGTGGTCACACACGTTATTAACATTGTTAATTCAAGTTCGAATACCAGTGTCTTTCGAGTGTGCTGAAATTGACGTTATTCGACGTTAACATTAATGGATCATGAAATGATGTAACGAATACATTTGTTAACAGTATTACAAAAAATAAAATTTGTTCATTCTTATTTTTTATTATTTTTTGATATGTTAAATAATGCACAGTTTCTTTTTTCCGTCAGTATATAAAATTTAAAATGTGAACAAAAATAAAAACTTCAAGACTATATCAGGCCAATTTTCATCAAACCTCTTACCCTTTTCCACAAATCTAGCACACCTTTCTGCTGGATGGTTAAGAATTTATGAATGCTTATTTGTTGTCATTATTCTCTCATTAATCTAGAGACAACATCAAGTCTGATATTTTCTCCTAAAACAGCCAAGCTAAAAAAGGTAAAGGGTTAAACCTGACCACCAAGGATACCTTATGCCCTTTAACAAACAATCACATCTTTTAACATTCAAGAGAAAGAAAGCTTTCATACATATCATAAGAAAAGGAAAAATACTAGTTACCAGCATTTACTCCTTTTCCAATCATGTGTTCTACCCTTTCGAAGATAATTCCAATCATTTGAGTGGTATTTATCATCTGCAAATACCTTTAAAATGGACAACTCAACAATTTTGTTGTCTGGTAAAGAGTATATGTTAATTCTTTGTTATTTCATGTCATATTGTGTCCCAGACCTACAAACATATGCAACATAAATAACATTAAACCTAGGAGCAAAGCCTGATACCAAATACAAAACCCAGTTACTGCCAAACACACCCATGCATAAATATAATTTGTAACATTACAGAAATTCGAATAGGAAAGATAGATAAAGCATCTCATAAACACTTCACAATTAAGGCAGTTTCTAGTGAATTTACTTAACAAACAATAAAAAGTGACTTTTTAAAATCAAATTTTGCCCTTACACACAATTCTTTTCATGTTGTGCAGCTGAGGTCTTTTTAGAACATGAAAGATAGGAGATAATCTTTCCTTATCAACGATCTCCTATCAACGATCTCCTATTAAACCAAAACAACTTAGTTTAACTCTTTACCACTCAGCACCATTTTAGACTGGTCCAAATTGAAAGCACTTGCAGATGACAAGATAATTGTAACTCTAAAACTAAGATTTGTTTTTGGAAGGGTAGGAAATATTGTGGGTAAAAGAGAAAATTATGGCAACTAGCATTTTCTCCTTTTCCCACAATTTCTTCCTCAGGGTCATTAAAACTTGGACTGTGTGGTACGGGGTTAAACAAGTACAGAAAACGCAAAATAAAAAAAGATATTCATTTTGATTCTCAGATCCCCTTTTCTGACTAATAAACATTTTTGTGCGTCTTCATAGAGACTGATTAACTATCCAACTAATCATCTTCACAGAAATACATGTCATTCAGGGCCCAAATTGTTCCATGTTTGTAGATGCACATAGCTTACACCTTTTTTATTTTGGGTTACAATTCAAACTTATTTGTAAAATTTGTAGAAAAATAGCCTAAACACAATCCTAAAATATCTTTAAGTCTTTTTGAACCTAAATTTTGATTACAAACAAATACAGAATTTACGGTGAAAAGGGACCAGTTAGAAAATACTTTGGAGGGAATTAAAAGAGGTGAGAAAGAAGGTTAAACAGAAGACATCAAAATATGCTCAATTCTACCATACCTTCTACTAAACTTGGATGTAAGTTTGTTGAAAATTGAGAATCTACCAGTGGTACCCATAGCTGAAGTATCCTGAGAGTGCATTGGGACACCACCAGGACCATTATAATTTGTCTGTCTTCGGTCTCGTATTGGACCTCCGTGGAATGTGCTTCGACTTGCAGTGCCTCTATACAGGATGGAGGCTGTGTTCTGTTTTGTGGCTGGTGATATAGGCACAAGGGGTTTTCCTGGGGCAGTACTGCAGAGTAGAGGAAATAAATCTTAGGATTTGGCATGTAAAAATAATATCCTAACAGTATAGCTCATACCCTACAATAAGCTCTATGATATTTTTTGGGAAGAGAGATCATGGAAAGCTTGCACATCCATCCAGGCTAATTGTGGTCTGCTCTCTTCTATAGCCAATTACTTATTTCAGTTCAAACTTTAGCAAGGTAAAATCACTATGCCTTGTAGGTCCTATGCAATTAATGGTTCTGTGCATCATTCAAATTTAACTTGGATAAACAGGGTTCCCATTCAGGTACATATGTGCCTGAATCATGAACAAAAAATGAAAGTCGCATCCTAAATTTCAAACTGATCTTGTCTTATATGTGCATGTCGTGCACAGCAAATGTGAATTAAGTAACACATAAAATTTTAAACTCATCCGATCACATACATGCATGCTGACAAGCGCAAAAATTGTGAATCAAAACATTGACTGAAAACAAACTTCTATCCGAAGTAAGATTATTTTTAGAAATGGAAACTTCCAATGGATAGTCCACGTACTATTATTAGCAATCTGTACGGTCTCAATAGTTTAGCGGTGTTTTTGTTCACGCACAAGCTCCTAAAGTAAACAATTTTGCCAGGCAGAACCACATCAGTAAAGCTTCATTTAAATTAGCTTGTGTGCGTCCGGCAGAAATGTGGGCTTTAATAAACACAATCAAGATCTAATTTGAAGGATTTGTTCATTGCAGCTAATCAAGCTGGCGAGTCATTTATGAAAAGGTGTTAAAGGTATTAATCCATTTTCTAGTATAAAATGACATGTTTTAAAGTTATCTGCTACCCTGATTGACAAATTCATATCAAATTATGTTGTAACACTTCTCCAAAAATTAAATGAATTAAAAAAACACAAATACCCACGAAAATCATCTATGGCAAAACACTCACAACAACCAACAATTATTATAATTCTGGCAATAGTAGTATATTCTCACAGTGATGCCAATCATTGAAATGGAAGGTTGCAAAAGAGCAAAGCTTTCCCTTTCATACATGAAAAATGGATGGTATAACTTAGTTTGTAGCTCAAATTCATCTGACCAATCAGATAAAAGTTTTTTAAAACAGTTGGTTGCTTGACTAATCAGCGAGTTGCATTGACTCTTTACCACACAACAAAATTTCAGAATCATCCATATTGAAGAAATTCACAGGTGCCAATTCAAATGACTTTTAAAGGATAGTATTTGCTTTTAGTAGGTAGAAAACATTGTGAGAAAAGAAGAAAATCCTGGTTACCAGCGCTTTCTTTTTTTCTGTTAATGTTTTCTAAAGTCTTCTTTCTCAGGGTCATTAAACCTCAGGATTGTGTGGTAAAGGGTTAAAACAATACCACCTGCAAACAGTTTTTTTTTAAACCCTCCCCGAAGACCACACTAGAGAAGAAAGTTCTAAAAGGTGAAACTACTCACTGCAGCAATCACCTTTTTTTTTACACAGCACCGTCAGTCACATTGTTAATCTTCATGCCTGGCGATTATTCTTAATGTAACCAAGTAAAAAAGTCTACATGTATGTCAGGGTCCAAAGAAACCACTCGTCCGCTCGTATTTACGAGTAAGAAATGGATGAGGACAAGTGAAATATCAGTCATGGTTGTCCGGCAGGACGAGTGGTGTGAATAGTAAACAAATAAGTTTTTCAGATGAACTTTTAACTTACAGGAGAGAAAACGGCCATTCCATTATTGAATAAGCGAATTAAGGGTATTGAGGAAATCAAATATTGAAACAGAACATAAAACGTGCTGATCCCCGCTTCAAATAAAGACCAGTTTCTAGTCGGCCTAATGATATAACCCGTGATCTTTCATTGCAAACAAAAATGTTTTAATATGCTTTGGGATAATCTAATTCAATATGATCGACTTTGCTAAAACGAACAATATTAACATCAGTGCAAATACTTTCCCGAAACCAGTACGAAAAACTGTTTTGTTTTGGCTTTATTAATTTCTACAACATGACCGGATAAATGGTACCAGTTATGTAAGGTTCGTTGCTATGTGAGACAATTTAATTAGCGTTTCCTTTTCGTCTGAAAAAAAAAAAAAAAAAATGTTAGAGTCCAATATTAAAAGGGTTTTTCTCGTCAGACGAGTGAGGATCAAAGCTGGGCAAGTGTTTTTTTCAAAGTCACTTGTCCTACAGGACAAGTGCCTTTTTTGGACCCTGTATGTATAGGGGAAAAGTGCCTATCAAAATGCTTTATATTTTGTGCTCTGGTGAGTCACAGATAAGCTTTTGATTACAATTCACTTTTAAACTGATGATTACATCATGCATGTACAGAACTCTAGCAAAGTAAATATCATCCATCATGCAGTCATACATGCTTTCTTGAATATGGAAAAAAAATGTTCACAAAATTCTTGCATACTCTGACCAATAATAACAATTTGACAGAATGCATGACTTAACCCTTAACCTGATATGCCAATTTGAGGCTCTTCCATTTCAGCAGCAAATAAAGATGTGATGTCAAAAATACGGACAAATGAGGACACAAATATCTGATTGAGTGGAAAACATTGTGGGAAAAGGAGAAATTGCTTGTTACGAGCAATTTCTCCTTTTCCCACAATGTTTTCAAAAGCTGTCTGTTGTTGATACGTCAAATGAGTATCTATGGAGTAAAGGGTTAAAGTCACTTCTTTACCAAATGACAAAATTTTAGGCTTGTCCAAAATGAAAGCATTTGCAGATGACAATGAATGCTACTCAGATTTGAAATTTGTTTTAAGAAGGGTAGAAAACAGTGTGGGAAAAGGAGAATTGCTGGTTACCAGCATTTTCTCCTTTTTCCATAATGTTTTTAAAAATCTTTTTCTTAGGATCATTAAAACTTGGGATTGCATAATAAAGGGATTCCTAAGCAAAAGAATCACAGTATTTCCTTTTAAAAGGTCATAGGCCTGAACTTTATCAGTACAGGGATACCTAAGCAAAAGAATGACAGCATTTCCTTTTAAAGGGTCGTAGGCCTGAACTTTATCAGTACAGGGTTACCTAAGCAAAAGAATTGACAGCATTTCCTTTTAAAACGTCGTAGGCCTAACTTTATCAGTAAAGGCATACCTAATCAAAAGAATGACTTCCTTTCTTTTTAATAGGTCATGGGCTTGAACTTTATCAGTACAGGGATACCTAAGCAAAGAATGACAGCATTTCCTTTTAAAAGGTCATAGGCTTGAACTTTATCAGTACAGGGATACCTAAACAAAAGAATGACAGCATTTCCTTTTAATAGGTCATTGGCTTGAACTTTATCAGTACAGGGATACCTAAGCAAGAGAATGACAGCATTTCCTTTTTAAAGGTCGTAGGCCTGAACTTTATCAGTACAGGGTTACCTAAGCAAAAGAATTGACAGCATTTCCTTTTAAAACGTCGTAGGCCTAACTTTATCAATAAAGGCATACCTAATCAAAAATATGACAGCATTTCTTTTTAAAAGGTCATAGGCCGGAACTTTATCAGTAAAGGCATACCTAATCAAAAATATGACAGCATTTCTTTTTAAAAGGTCAGAGGCCGGAACTTTATCAGTACAGGGATACCTAAGCAAAGAATGACAGCATTTCCTTTTAATAGGTCATAGGCCTGAACTTTATCAGTACAGGGACACCTAAGCAAGAGAATGACAGCATTTCCTTTTTTAAGGTGATAAGCCTGAACTTTATCAGTACAGGGATACTTAAGCAAAAGAATGACCGAATTTCCTTTTAAAAGGTCATGGGCTTGAATTTCATTAGCAAAGGGATACCTAAGCAAAAGAATGATAGCATTCATGTCCATGTTTTACAACAACAATCTACAAAGTAATCCACTGCAAATCAATTTTAGGCTAAGAGTTTGGAATGTGTACTACAATACCTATGTATGTGTTAGCAACAATTCATTAGTGAAAATAAAAAACCCCAAGACTCGATGTTAATTTTTCAAAAACAGACTCTGTTCTATCTCGTGAATGTTTTAGACAAACACAAAAAACAAAAGATATACAGGAACCCTTTATAAAAAGTACACAATTCATTGGAATAGAGTATGAATTTTTGTAGCTTTGTCTAAACGTATAAACACAATATACGTGCAATACTATAGCATGCAAAATTTGAGTTTTTTCCTTCTTCACAAGCCAACTTCGTCACAAAATTTATGAAAGCTCTGTTCACCAGCCATTGTGGGTTTTATGGCACAAATCCAATTTCTTCTTATACACATCCTCACTACTATTAATGTAAGCCCAAACTTGCATGAGTATTATACAACTTGTTACACAACATTCACTCACACAACTAAATTACCTTTTTCCACATTTTTCAATGCAAATAAGGTTTTCATTTACTTACGTTGGCCTAAAGTTTTCCCCGTCTGTTAGAGGGGGAAGGTCTACATTTCTTGTAGGGTGGGATGTACTAGCAGATTTGACATGACCCTTTGGTCGTGTCACTGATGTGACATCAGAGGAATTCGTAGAGTTGGTCATTCTAAACAGAGAATAAAACAAGAAGAACAAAAGTATAAGAATATCCTAAATGTTACATGCATTCATTAACCATTTCTTCTTTCTATTAAGTGTTAAAGAGAGAAAGCCAGCAATAAGTCTCAAACAATATGTATCAATAATAATCAATGTGATTTTTCTTTCATCTGCACTGTTTGTTTGTTATTTGTTTGTATTGGAGTTTAACGCCATTTTAACAGCTTAGGTCATATCATAGCGGTCAGTGACACACCCATGTGTTTCCTGGCTTTCTCACACCAGTACAGACACAACTTTCTTTCCAAAGCCACTGACTACTTTTCTCACAGGCATCAGAGGTGAGAGGCGAAAAATTGCTGGAAAGAAAGTTCGCCGCGACCGGGTATCAAACCCGCAACCTCCAGGTCACGAGTCAGAGAAGCTAACCACTGAGCCACCCAGCCTGGCTTCATCTGCACTGATTAGGATCTTTAATAAGAAAATTAGGTAAAAGCTCATTTTATTTCCTAATTCAGTTCTACTCTGCACTACCTAATACCCATTATAGTACAATTACTGTATCTCATGTATATGCAAAATTACTACTTTTTACGTCTCTGCAATTGACTTGCTTGCAGCATGCAACTGCTTGCTGTATTGCAATATTTTCAATACAATCAGTAAGAAACATAATCCTATCCTCTGACTTTTTCTCTTTCCTGTCACTTGTCTTAGTGTCCAATTAATTAACGTAAGTTAGATTAGTAGATGAATCAACTCCAAAAAGTATATGTCAGATGAAATTTGATTCAAAAACTGGGGCTAGGTAAAACAAAAGCATTGCATGTGGGTACCAAAGCACAGCTGCAAAAGCTTGATTCTTAGTGAAAATTCTAAGTTGAAACTGGGGCATAACTGTGTAAAAAAATACTTTGATGGTTATCTGCCCCTGTTGTGTGCGTTCCCCTTCCAGTAGTCAACAACTTGTCCAACTTTGAAGTAAATATCTTCAGTAATAACAGAGATAATACAAAATGTCAAAGTTTTTACACTAAAACAATGCAGACGAAGATGCCAGGGCTACAAGAACTTTTCTTTGAAAACCACTGAGCTACAAATGATGAATAAAGAAATGGTTTAATGAGATCTTATTGAAATTATATGCATAATATGAGTATGTACGAATAGAAAGGAAAGGATGTAAATATTAAATGATACACTAAATGCATACATGACAATAGAGTGAGCATGCAAAAAAATGACTAAATTTCTTGTCCAAGCAAACATTTCTAATACTTCAATAAAAATTTTCTATAAACATGTGAGTAAGTTATCAATATACTCTGCTACTGGAAATTAAACACCTTAATTTATTGTAAAACTTGACCAAGATTTAAGTTGAAAACAACTGGCTCATTTTGTTTAGACTAAGGTCTATTAACCAATGAATGTATTAGCTGTTTCTAGACAAACAGAAAACATATAATTAAGAAACTGCGAATCTTTTTTTTCCCCATAACATGGAAAGCACTGTAGGGAAATGAGCATATGGTCTTTTTGCAATGCAAATGATCTTTTCCAACAATGTTGCAAAAAGTGGTCTACAACACAGAAACAGACTTCACATATGGATTTGTACAGAAAGAGGTTACTATTAAAGGAGTGGTATTTGGATTGGTTTGAAATGAAGCATTTTAAGGATGGAAACACTCAGGACTACAGGACTGATATTTACCCTAATAAGAGGAAAAGAAATGAAATCAGCTGTTTCAGTTCGCAAAAAAGAGTCACATAATTCAATTTGAAGGCTCTGTTTGCTATGAAATCTCACCAACAGTCAATGTAGATTTCAGAACTGTTTGATTTGAGCAATCTGTGTCTACAAAAGCAACCAAAGTTCTACTTGGTGCCCCAAGAGTTAATAAAAAAGATATTGATTCCAATTCTGATGCTGGAATTTATGATCTGCCATAATTGTCTGAAAATTTCAGTTTGCTTATCTTAGGTTTCTTAACTTGGGAGCCCTTTAAATTGGCTGTTGGAGAAGGATTAAGATCCAGTATATATTTACTAGTATCTATTTGTAACAGATTTTGTACATCAATGTCAAATGTTGACTTGATTGACTAGGCAATTAAGATCCAGCGTCGGTGTTGCATACAGGATGACCCCAGAGAGATGGAGATCTCCTATCATAGAATCAAATTGGAGGGAGTGAAAATTTTGAAAGCACTGCAAATGAAACTTATCTCAATAACCTTAATTTAGTACACCTTTTAACTAGAGGCGCTTGAGCGCCTGTATCGCTCCACAGGCCTGATATTTCTATAATGGCGAAAGGAAGTTTTTAACAATTATCATTCAATCCTGCATTTTAGCTCACTGAAGAAACAATTTGGTAGACAACCACCATAGGAACTTACCTGCAAAACAACAATGAAATCCAATGAATAGTTTTAGAGAAGAAATTTTTCAAAGATTTTACTTTATACCATAAAAGGAAAATGAGTCTCCCATAAAAGCCATGTTTTTTGACAGATCTTTTTTTTTTTAAGGAATTCTGTAAACCTGTATCTAAGGAACATTCCTGCAAAATAATAATGCTATCCAAATAGCGGTTTGGGAGGAGAAGATTTTTAAAGGTTTTTTACTTTGGTTGCCATGGCAACCAGAATTCTTCATGGAACACAATTATTTGAAGCAATTTGAAAGAGGACCACCAAAGGAACATTCCTGTGAAATTTGGTAAAAATCCAGTCAATAGTTTCTGAGGAGAAGTTTTTTAAAGAAAAAGTTTACGGACGCACGCACGGACGAAGGGACGAACAGACGAACAAACGGACGGATGCACGACGGACACAACGCCATGACAATAGCTCGCTGGCCTTCGGCCAGTGGAGCTAAAAATACAAGCGTCTTAATCATCTATATACTCACATAAATATTTTTAAAATAAACATCTTTTGTTCTATTTTTTTAACAATGTCACTGCTGCTTCAAAGTCAAATGATGCTGATAGCCCACCCTTAATTTGAACAAGCATAATTTGGGTTACAATGACTAAATGCCACCCCCCCCCACTTTGTATATCTCTATGATGTGGATGTGTGTGGGTGGCAAAATCCGTACATACTAAATTCAACCTGTAATAAAAATTCAGCAAGTTAGCACAGCTTGATGAAATTCCTTAGACACATGCGTGTTGAAATGACATCTTAGCCATTCTACAAAAGCATTTATGCCATTTATGCCCTCTTGGCCCGATTATGTCATGGTCTCTTAATTTGAATATTCATATGGGTATTTACACAGCTACATTTGTGAGTTACTAAGTTTAGAGAAGGAGGTTATCTACTTGTAGATGGTTTTAATCGCATAACTGGAGCATTTGTAGTACTTTTATAGTCAAAATGTTTTTTTAAAGCTGGGTCTTTAGTTGAGCAGGGAATTCTTTTACTTTCTGTGAAAGTTGTAACCCAAGACGAGCATTGCTGGATTGAAAGTTTTGACAGCCAGATTTGGGCTATCATGCGCCCTGGATGCAACACAAGCACATATTTAGTCATATCTGGGTGGCAAAGATTTTGTATATCATAGTAAAAAACTAGACACATGAGATTTTTCCTAAAGTAAAATCCTGTTCTTCATGAAGATTATTTAAGAATGCAAATGTCATATGTCTAAACTACATTTCTGATTTAAAACGCTTTCTGAATGCAACAAACATCAGTCTGAAAAAAAATTACGGTACAATTTCAAATAGAATAAGAATTTTGAGATGAATAAGAATTCAACTTATCTTTTATCTTTAAAGCAAAGTAATAGATGGTATATTTTAAAAAAAAAAAACTAAACTAGCACAGGTAACACAGAGCAGAAACATTCGAAGGAGAGGTATAATAGTGAGAAGTAGAGCTATGCAGATGACATCAATATAGCTCAATTGCTAGGATCAGACTCCAAATGAATAAAACACTGTGCAAAAAGAAGTAATCAGCATTTTCTCTTTCTCTTATTATGTTTTCAGAGGCCATCTTTCTTTGGTCATGAAAACTTGAGACTGTTTGGCAAAGTTAATGAATCTTTGAAGGAAAAAAGATCAAATACAAGGTAATGCATACAACATCTGATATTCCAATGTACAAGGAGCAAGACAGTGAGTAATACTTGATGTTGGCAATAATGCAACTGTGCAAATACGATTCAAGTTCTTTTGGTCTAATATTTATTACAACTTTTCTGAAAATGATTGAAGGCCTCATCAATCAGGATTAGGTATAGGGTTCAAAATGTGGGGAAAAGTTCTTGTAAGGTAATGTAAGAAAACAATTTACCGATACTTTCTAAAAATAAGATTAACATGACATAATAGCATTCCTCCCTGAATACTTGATGCAGTTTACAATGTATGAATAGACCAAATAGCACACAACAAATTTTTAGACATATCTAAGAGTAGTATCAGATAAACACATAGGAAGAGAAATTTGTTGTAAAGGTTGTGACTCTTTTGAAAGAGACATAAAACATTGTGAGGAAGGAAGAAACTGTTTTTGACAAGGCATTGCTTGTTTTTCTACAATGTTTCAAAAACTGCACTTCAGAATGTTGTATCATACAAATGAAATTTGTATGGTAAAGAGTTAAATGTACTACAAAAGTGACACATACTTGCATTGACATGCTAACAAATATAGCTTATGAGATAGTACATCACATGGTGTATTGACCAAATCTGCTTAAGTCAACTGTCTCTGAGGATGCTTACTACAAGTTCATTTGCTTTGGCAAAGATCCAGATCAGAATGTATTAAATGTGCTATTTCTTCATTTTGATACATTATTCAGGCATAGTACAGCGCCTTTGAACAAGTGTATGCATGAAGTGTTTTTGTTCTTGTTGTTGTTGTTGTTTGCTTATCAAAACCATGAAAACCACTTAAGAACTTCAAAATACAATAAAATCCCAGGCACCTTACTATAGATGCAATTGTAAAATGTTGTAAGATAACTTTAAGACAAAATTTAAGCTCAAATCTATAGCCATCCCTTTATTACCATTTCTACTGTTATACCATTCTACAATGGTGTTATTTAGACCCCATATGCAACTGATTACAAACTGATTTGATTCAAGACAATGTTAGATGAATGATTTGGTTCAAGACAATGTTAGATGAAAAATAGTCGTAGCAAAGTCTTGTTTTGTTCTACAGCTGTGAAATGCAACTTTTTTTTTTCTATACATGTACATGTATTTGATTATTGTCTGGTGTTTAAATATCATTCTTGAGAGGAAAAGAGTTGAAGACATAAACAATATCATAGTAATTCAAATAATAGTGTAAACAGTACACACTGTCTTATGTCTTGACCATTGGTTGTTCGAGACGGTTTACTCTCTGTAGGAGTTTGAACACGACTGTCTCCAGGACTAAATGTGCCGCTCCTTCTTGGAATACTAGGTTGGATTACACTGTTTTTCCCCGCAGATGTTGCTGATCCTGTCTTCTTCGGAATAGTGGATCTTGCCGGACTAGCCGAATTGATCTGAGAAGCAAATTATTCAATGCTGACTCTATACATCTGCATGAATCTTTTTAGAAATATACAAAACCTTTCAGCCCTTTAAACTCTCTACCAAACGACACAATTTTAGACTTGTTCAAATTGAGAACATCTCCAGACGACAATATAAACGTAACTCAAATATTGAAATTTGTTTTGGGTAGGGTAGGAAACACTGAAGGAAAAGGAGAAAATACTGGTTACCAGCATTTTCTCATTTTCTCCTTTTCCCACAGTGTTTCCTACTACAATTTTTAGAGCCTTCTTCATCAGGGTTGTAAAAAACCTTGGATAATCTGATGAAAGGATTAAGATTTTTTTAGCGAACTCTAAAAAAGAGACCTTTGCTCGAAGATGCTAACTTGGTTTGGCAAGAAAGTTAGAAAACAACTTGCTATAACATACCAGGCAGTGCTTTAACCCTTTACCACACAATCCCGACTTTTAACGACCCTAAGGAAGAGGCCTTTTAAAAACATTGTGGAAAAAGGAGAAAATGCTGGTAACCAGCATTTTCTCCTTTTCCCACAATGTTTTCTTCTTTACAAAAGACCAGTTTCATGTTTTGAATTGCATGTGATTTGACGTCTGCAAATGCTTTCAATCTGGACAAGGCTAAAGTTTGGGCGTTTGGTAATGAGTTAACTCTATACCAAACAACATAATTTCATAATAGTCCAAAATGAAATCATTTGCAGATTATACAATAACTATTACTCAAATTTTGAAATTTCTTTTGGGAAGGGTAGAAAACATTGTGGGAAAAGGAGCAAATGCTATAACCATGATTTTCTCCTTTTTCCACAATAATTTCAAAACGCTCCTTTCTCAGGGTCGTTAAATTTGGAATTGTGTGGTAAAGGGTTAATATATGATATGAACCTTTCACAGGAAGAGATCATGACTGGGTGAACTCCAACTTTCAATTAGCAAATACTACTTTGCTTCCATGCTGTCACAAAAATTCCCATTGCATAAGAATGTATGATTCCCTTTGACAAATTCAATAGATAACTCAACTGAGTACCTTTGATTAAACTTTCAGAGTCGATGCTTTAGTCTTAAGACTTCCTCAATTTGTAGCTCCTAAGAAATGGCTTCTATAAAGCTATAATCTAAGGGCTAGAGACACCAAACATGGTAAAACAGAAAAAAGGGAGAGACCATCTCATTTGTGGTCAACATGTACCCCTTCAAAGGCTTAAGTTACGGTCTGAACAATAAGGGATTGTTTGGTAAAAGGTAAAAAAAAAAACTAAATGGACATTATCCCAGTGGATGAAATTACAAATGAACAGCATTCTGGGAAAAGGGTTATTCTTCTCAGTGATGCATTATAGCACTCAAGTCATCACGTAACTATGAGTTCATAAAATTCATTTTCTCTAACAACCTACTGAATCAGGAGGTAGAATGGTCCTTGGACATGCAGGAAATTCATTTATAGTATCTACAGTTTAGACCCACGTCAGCCTGCGTAGGCTCACATGGGTCAGTAATTTTTGAAGATGCATAAGACCCCTTTTCCACAGAAAACGACTCAAATATTTCAATTATAAAGATTGACTGTATTGTGTTTAACGCCGTTTTCAACATTATTTCAGTTATATCGCCGCGGCCAATGCACCTATTATTGCTTTTCTAGAGGCTCTTTTACCAGTACTCTGCACAACTTTCTTTCCAAGCCACTGACTGCTTTCCCACATAACCATCGTCAAGACAATGGTCCGAGGTGGAAGAGGAATGAATCCTGTCAAAATGACTATCATCAAGCCTTGGAAAGAAATTGGCCAAGCCAGGGATCAATCTCATGACCCCCTGTACTTAAGTCCTGCACGATACCGACTGAGCTGCCAGGGCTCAGCTTCAATTATTAAGATAATTTTGTACGATAATTTTTATAGTGCACAATACAGATCAATAATTGGACTGCAAAGCTCATGTAGTCTGACCTAATTAACAGTGTCAGCAGAAGGTACTTAGGTTATACTTTTTTAAATTTTTGAATGATCCAAATTGAAAGCATTTCAGGATGATAACATAAATTTTCCCCACAAAATAAAAGTTTTCTTTGAAAGGGTAGAAAACACTGGGGGAAAAAGAAAAATGCTAGTTACTACCATTTTCTCCTTTTCCTGCAATACTTTCATATGCCACCTTTCTGTGGTCCTAAAATTTGGGATTATTTGGATATCTTAAATATATTGGTGTCTGTTAAACACAGTAAAAGATCAGGGAGTTTACCTTTGGTGACTCCAATACATTAGATTGTGGTGTTTTCCTCCCTGAGATAACATTTTCCTTTGTTGAACTTGTCGTATCTATCGTATTCTGTCTCCTCGGAGCGTGAGACCCACTTGATTGAGATGCACTTGTACTGCCAGGTCCTCCTACAACAATGATTCACATTCGTATATTAATTACGCTTAATTACAGTACAAACACAGGAACACTAGAAATTAACTCTTTACCAAACAACACATTTTTAGAATAGTCAAAATTGAAAGAATTTGCAGACAGCAAAGTAAATGTGACTCAAATGATTTAATTTTTATTAGAAAAGGTAGAGAACATCGTGTGAAAAGTAGAAAACGCTTGTCACCAGCATTTTCTTCTTTTCCCACTATGTTTTTTAAAAGCTTTATTCCTTAGGGTGATGAAAACATGGGATTGTTTGGTAGAGGGTTAAAACTTTAAGGGCTTTTATAATTTTGGTGTCATTTTTGCAGACTGTATAGATTAAAATCGGAATGATCATGGAAAGCTTTTATAAATCATTGTGGGGAAAGGAGAAAATGCTGGTAACCAGCATTTTCTTCTTTCCCCCCACTGTTTTCTACCATTTTAGAGATTTGTTTTTTCTTTCATTTCAGCCACATTTAATTTGTTGCGAGTACATACTTACAATTTTGGAAAGCCTTAAATTTTGTAGTATGGTAATAGAATTATACCGATATTCATGATCCTGATTCATGTTGATTATGCATATTTAACAACAATGATTTCAGAATTGTCAACAGCAAATTTGTTTCCATGAGGCAATAATTCAATATTACTTGTTTTCATCATTATTGGCAAGTTCTGATTGGCTGAAAAGTGTTTTTTCATAGCTCCATGAAAAAAAATTCATACAGTACAGGAACTACTTCTGCTGTCAAACTAATGTAAACAAACACACGAGATTTCATAATGTTTTTCTTTCTAATTCTATATTGAGTCCAAATACCAAATGATAGCTTAGTTTATTTTCTCTGAATGTCATAAGTTGAATAGAATAACCATCAAATTCATAAAGTCTAAGAGAAAACTTAAAACTCATTGTCAGTTTACTGGGTACGAATGATCTAATTTTCAACTTACTCTCAGCATATTAACCTTCTAACAATAGATGTACTAACTCTGCAATGTTCAATGTTATGATGACGTCATGAATTACATATTTTTTACGTCATAAATGAGCCGTTGTGACGCGCTATGAAATACCAATCAAATAGGCATTAGAAAGTAGAAACTGCACAATTAGATCTTTAAAAAAAACTAGAGGCCCTTGAGGGCCTGAAATCTCTCTACTGGCAGTGATTTTGCTTTTTTGCTAGCATACATCATGAATTCATGATGCAAACAGAAAAAAAAAAAACACAAAAATGTGTTCTTGCAACTGGGTTTGAACCCACTAAGACAGCATAAGTAGGCATGGTGAATTGAACAAACAGTAAAAAAAATTGAAGTGCAGTTTCTCAAAGCTAATTGTTTGGAATCCAGCCAAATTTGACAGGCTTTCAGAATGCCTTGTATTAAACAATCCTAGCAAATTTCAAAGAAATGAGACTAATAATGTGGACTTTGTGAGTAAACTATACTAAGTCATCAAATGGCTGCTTTCCCTGAACGGTTTACTAGATTTTCTTCACTTTTAATAGAGTTCAATCCCTTTATGAATCAAATAATCTTTGCAAGTTTCACAAGATTTGGATCAACACTGTCGACTTATCTGCCTAACAAGAAATGGAAATTTTCAACTTTGAATGGCTACTTTTCCCACGCTGATTGTCAGATTTTTCTCACAATCAATAGGGTTCAAGCTGTTTATGATACAAAGCAACTGTGCAAGTTTCATGAAAATCCAACCACAAATGCTGACTTCATCGCGTAAACAAGAAATGGAAAGTTTTAACTTTAAATGGCTACTTTTCCCATACTGTTTGTAGGATTTTTTTCAAAATCAATAGCGTTGAAGCTATTGATGAGATAAACAAACTGTGAAAGTTTCACAAATATCTGATTACAAATGCAGACTTTATCATGTAAAAAAGAAATGGAAATTTTCAACTTGAAATGGCTACTTTTTCCATACTATTTGTTGAATTTTTTTCAAAATCAATAGAGTTGAAGCTATTGATGAGATATACAAACCCAGCAAGTTTCACGAAAATCTGACCACAAATGCAGACTATATCATGTAAACAAGAAATGGAAATTTTCAACTTGAAATGGCTTCTTTTCCCATACTGTTTGTTGGATTTTTTTCAAAATCAATAGGGTTCAAGCTATTAATGAGATAGACAAACTGTGCAAGTTTCACGAAAATCTGATTACAAATGCAGACTTTATCGCATAAACAAGAAATGGAAATTTTCAATTTGAAATGGCTACTTTTCCCATACTGTTTGTTGGATTTTTTTCAAAATCAATAGGGTTGAAGCTATTGATGATGATAAACAAATTGTGCAAGTTTCACGAAAATCTGACCACAAATGAAGACTTTATCGCGTAAACAAGAAAAAGACTAACGGACGGACGGATGACGGAAACCACGGCATGACATAAGCTCTGCCGGCTTTCAGCCAGTAGAGCTAAGTAACCCAGAAGTAAGTGTCATTTATGTGCGTATTTGTTGTTTCTGATATTGAATTACATGTATAAGGAATAAAGAGATTATTTTTTGTTTTCATGAAAGTATGAAAAAAAAAACCTAATCACGCTTCGCGGTTTCATACAGTGTGATCAGGGTTTTTTTTTTTTTCATACCTCCATGAAAACAAAAAAAAAACAAGAGGGCCATGATGGCCCTGTATCGCTCCACTGGCTATTAAGTAAAAACACTACAAGCCAAACATTACAATATTCAGCAAATTGATTTCAAACACGAGGACATGCAAACATTTTTCTATCTAATCCTACGAGAAAGTTGTGATCCATGGGCAAAGCCAATTTTGATCGCAAAGCTATAATTATTTGAATCCTGGTGGAGGTCCACAATATAAAGCTCCATACCAAATAATTCAGTTCTTGAATGTTATAAACAAGAAGATTTTCAAATTTTTCTCAATTTGGGCACCCTTGATAGAGACCCCCTAGATAAAGCTAAATGCAAAATTTGATAGCCCTAGCCCTTATAGCTAGATGCGAAAGATTTTCCTATATAAGCCCGCCCATGTAAAACATGTTACCCCCCCGGAGCGAAGTCAAATTTGACCCTCGGCTATAATTTGGACACCCTTGGTACAGGTCCACTAGATAAAGCTACATGCCAAATTTGGTCGCCCTAGGCCCCATGGCTAGGTCAAAGAAGAATTTTAAAGTTCTCCCTATATAAGCCCATGTAAAACTTGTTATATAAGCCCATGTAAAACTTGTTACCCCCGGACAGGGCCTAATTTGACCCCAGGGCTATAATTTGAACAATCTTGGCAGAGGTCCACTAGATAAAGCTACATGCCAAATTTGGTAGCTCTAGGCCCTATGGCTAGGTAGAAGAGGAATTTTAAAGTTCTCCCTAAATAAGCCCATGTATAACTTGTAACCCCCGGGGCGGGGCCAATTTTGACCCCAGGGCTATAAATTGAAGAAACTTGGTAGAGGTCCACTAGATAAAGCTACATGCCAAATTTGGTAGCCCTTGGCCTTACGGTTTCAGACCAGAAGATTTTCAAAGATTTTCAAAATTTTTCAGTTTTGTTGCCATGGCAACCAGAGTTTTTGAAGGAATTAAATTCTTTCAAGAAATCTGAAGAGGACCATGGCAGGATCATTTCTGTGAAGTTTCATCAAAATTGGATGGGTGTTTCAGAGAAGAAGACGTTTTAAAAAAAAGTTAACACACGGACGGACAGACGGACGCACGCACGCACGCACGCACGACGGACAACAGGCCATGACATAAGCCCGCTGGCCTTCGGCCAGTGGAGCTAAAAATTCTCTTCATCTCTTCATTCCTTAACAGAGAAAATCTTAAATAAAAGGCTAATTAAGTAGTTTTTCTCTTACATACAGAAAACTATAACCATTCAAAGCCAAGTCAAATTTACCTCACTCAAAATCAGTTTTTAGCTGCAATATGTGCATCTTTTAACACATACTCTTAAGCAATGCCATGAAGACCAGAAGTAACTCACTTTATGTGAACCTTTTTTTTGGTCATTAAGCTGTCAGCCTTAACCAAATTTTGTAAATGATAAAACTTCGTAAAGTTTAAAATTCAAGGTGGTCATGCTTGTTATAAGTGCCACTGTAACATAGAGAGAGTGCAACTAGAAGAAAAACAAGAGGGCCATGATGGCCCTATATCGCTCCACTGGCTATTAAGTAAAAACACTACAAGCCAAACATTACAATATTCAGCAAATTGATTTCAAACACGAGGACATGCAAACATTTTTCTATCTAATCCTACGAGAAAGTTGTGATCCATGGGCAAAGCCAATTTTGATCGCAAAGCTATAATTATTTGAATCCTGGTGGAGGTCCACAATATAAAGCTCCATACCAAATAATTCAGTTCTTGAATGTTATAAACAAGAAGATTTTCAAATTTTTCTCAATTTGGGCACCCTTGATAGAGACCCCCTAGATAAAGCTAAATGCAAAATTTGATAGCCCTAGCCCTTATAGCTAGATGCGAAAGATTTTCCTATATAAGCCCGCCCATGTAAAACATGTTACCCCCCGGAGCGAAGTCAAATTTGACCCTCGGCTATAATTTGGACACCCTTGGTACAGGTCCACTAGATAAAGCTACATGCCAAATTTGGTCGCCCTAGGCCCCATGGCTAGGTCAAAGAAGAATTTTAAAGTTCTCCCTATATAAGCCCATGTAAAACTTGTTATATAAGCCCATGTAAAACTTGTTACCCCCGGGCAGGGCCTAATTTGACCCCAGGGCTATAATTTGAACAATCTTGGCAGAGGTCCACTAGATAAAGCTACATGCCAAATTTGGTAGCTCTAGGCCCTATGGCTAGGTAGAAGAGGAATTTTAAAGTTCTCCCTAAATAAGCCCATGTATAACTTGTAACCCCCGGGGCGGGGCCAATTTTGACCCCAGGGCTATAAATTGAAGAAACTTGGTAGAGGTCCACTAGATAAAGCTACATGCCAAATTTGGTAGCCCTTGGCCTTACGGATTCAGACAAGAAGATTTTCAAAGATTTTCAAAATTTTTCAGTTTTGTTGCCATGGCAACCAGAGTTTTTGAAGGAATTAAATTCTTTCAAGAAAATCTGAAGAGGACCATGGCAGGATCATTTCTGTGAAGTTTCATCAAAATTGGATGGGTAGTTTCAGAGAAGAAGACGTTTTAAAAAAAAGTTAACGCACGGACGGACGGACGCACGCACGGACGGACGGACGGACGGACGGACGACGGACAACAGGCCATGACATAAGCCCGCTGGCCTTCAGCCAGTGGAGCTAATAATAAGGTTCACTTTTTGTTGTTGTTTTTTTACAAAGACAACAGTAGGAGTTACTCCTATAAATGACAAAGAATGGTTAACACTGAGGTACTTCCAACCATTAACATTAAGGTATTTAAAGGAGCTCAATAAAACATGGAAGAATACAATAATTTCATCTTTTTTCCCAATACAGTCTTGTGTATCTGTGATCTTTAAATGCAAGTCAACTTTTAAACTTCAAATATCTCCAAAACAATTCTAACACCTGTCACTTTCTTACATTTTTAAAGCACTCAATACTTTAAAGATACAACTTGTAGCCTTGAATATTTCCACTTTCTTGTTTCTGGAAGATTTGCACTCACCCTTACTTAGTGGCTGCTACATTCTGATAAAAAGCATTTTAAAATAAAGCTAACCAAAAAAAGCTCCAAATTAATCATGCAAGAATCAGTTCTACCATATGTTTGATAGCATTTGCTGAGCAAGAATTCACTTTGGATTATAGACAGCTTTAAATCAAGTGACAACTAATAGTAAGTGGCACACAGTATCACCTAGACAGGTCTATGACATTTTAAATAATTTTTTTTCCCCATTTGTAAAACTAATGTAATGATTCATTACAGCAGAAAGTCTTGACAGGAAGGAAATGGCCTAAATTTTTTCTTTAATTACTTTTAGAGAAATCAAATGAAGAAGCCATGCATCTTTTAACATGCATATGCACAAATTACTTCATGCATTACAGAAAGCTAATATCCAAACTGAATATCGATCGATTGGTAATTACGATTGATAATTAAACCCAACAGATGCATTGAATGCTGCAGAAACTTCAATGCTCTATTGCTAAAAAATAGAAAATGCAGTCTGATTTTTATTTTCATGGTCTGATATATTGATATTTTCTGACAAAAATAGCCATGAAAAATGCGTCATTTTTTTCTGGCAGATGTTTAAAACAATACAGTTCATCAATTTGTCTGAGGTCTAATGTACTATTAACTCATACACTGTTTGGGACCTTTCTGATGTGAGCCTACAGAAACTCTATACTCTTTTGGACCTTCTTAATGTGAGCCTACAAAAACTTGTAACAGAAATACATTTGAAAGTTACAAGCTAGAATGAGTTAGTCATGACAAAAATGTGTTACAGATTAATCAATTCTAGATTTCCAAGTGTTCTATTTTTTACATTTCTTAAATATCTATTGCTTTTCTTTTTCTTTGAAAATCTTTAATTTTGAAAATCTACCATTTCTACAATCAATTTAAATAATTCTCTGCAATGGCAAAGTATGAGGTAACAGATTTCCCTGTGAAGTGTATTATATTTGAACTCTGCAAAGTCTCACACTGACCCTTTACCAAATAATTCCAGGTTTAATGACCCTGTGAAAGAGGCCTTTCAACACAATGTGGTAAATGGAGACAAGAGGACCACTGGCCCTAAAGCGCTCACCTGAGTAAAGTCATCTAGGATAAATAAAGCTAAAGAGAATCTGGTTGTGATGATGTAAAACACATGAGTGACATACTTTTAGATCAGAAGTGACCAAATTTCTGACTTGTCCGAGATACCATCTAGACAAACATTTTGACCAGTTTTCATGAGTATCAGACTGAAAATGTGACCTCTAGAGTGCACACAATTTTTTTTTGAGATTCAACCCAGTGACCTACTTTTTGACCAGAAGTGTTCCACTTTTAAAGTGGTTCAAGATATCATCAAGACAAACATTTTGACAAGGTTTCATGAGTATCAAACTGAAAAGTAAGCTCTAGAGTGCACACAAGGTTTTTTTAATGATTTGGCCCAGTGACCTACTTTTTTTTTTACTTGAAAGGACCTAACTTCAAAGATGTCCAAGATACCATCAAGACAAACAACTGGCCAAGTTTCATGAGTATCAGACATAAAATTTGGAATCCAGAGTACACACAAGGTTTTTCTGAGATTTAGCCAAGTGACCTACTTTTTGACCTGAAGTGACCCAATGTCAAACTTGTCCCAGATATCATGAAGACAAACATTCTGACAAAGTTTCATGAGTATCAGGTTGAAAATGTAGCTTCTAGAGTGCACACAAGGTCTTTCTAAGATTTGGCCCAGTGACCTACTTTGTGACCAGAAGCGACTTGATTTCAAACTTGTCCCAGATACCATCAACAAAAACATTTTGACAAGTTTTAAGGGGAATCAGACTGAAAATGTAGTCTTTAGAGTGCACACAAGGTTTTTCCTAGATTTACTTCTGAGCCTACTTTTTGGCCATAAGTGACCCAATTTAAAAATTGTCCAAGATATCATCAAGGCAAACATTATGACAAAATTTTATGAGTACCAGACTGAAAATTTAGCCTCCAGAATGAACACAATTTTTTTCTAAGATTTGGCCTAGTTACCTACTTTTTGACTTGAAGTGACCCGTCCAAGATATCATCCTGACAAACATTCTGGCCAAGTTTTATGTGTATCAGGCTGAAAATGTGGCTTCTAGAGTGCATACAAGGTTTTTTAAAGACTTACTCCAGTGACCTACTTTTTTTGGCGGAAAGGACCCAATTTCAGACTTGTCCGAGATACAATCAAGACAAACATTTCGACAGGTTCCAGGAGTATCCGACTGAAAATGTGGCCTCTAGAATGCCCACAAGGTTATTTTTTAATATTTACCCAAGTGACCTACTTTATGACCAGACGTGACCCAATTTCAAAGGTATCTGAGATACCACCAATACAAATATTCTGACAACGTTTCATGAGTATCAGGCTGAAAATGTGGCCTCTAGAATGCACACAAAGTTTTTCAAAGATTTGGCCCAGTGACCTACTTTATGACTGGATGTGACCCAATTTCAGACTTGTCCCAGATACCACCAAGAAAAACATTCTGACCACATTTCATGAGTATCAGGCTGAAAATGGTGCCTCTAGAGAGCACACAAGGTTTTTCTAAGATTTGACCTGGTGACCTAATTTTTCGGCCATCATGACCCAATATCAACCTTGTCCAAGATATCATCAATACAAACATTCTGACTAGGTTTCTTGAATATCGAACTAAAAATGTAGCCTCTTGAGTGCACATGTTTTTCTAAGATTTGAGCTGGTGACCTACTCTTTTGCCCAACATGACCCAATATCGAACTTGTCTGTGATATAATCAATGCAAACAGTCTGACCAAATTTTATGAGTATTGTACTAAAACTGTGGCTTCTAGAGTGCACACAAGGTAATTGTTGAGGCCTGGACGACACATGACGGACAATTCATGATGGACACAGCACTATCACAAAAGCTCACCTTGAGCACTTTAAGCTCAGGCGAGCTAAAATTTGCTGTTAACCAGCATTTTCTCCATTTCCCACATTGCTTTCCACTCTTTCACAAATCCATTACTTGAACCACATTTCAAATTAATGTCATCTACAAATGCTACCAATGTAAATGATGTACAAAATTTGGCGCCTGGTAAAGAGTTAAAGCACTTATTATATTTTGAGAACATTTCATCAGACTCTTAACACACACTTTAATGATACATTTTTAACTTGAAGCAGTCAGATCAAGAGTTAAGTTGCTTGGGAAGACCAGAGGCAATGCATGTCAAAGAACTAAAACTGACACAGAAAGAGTATTAATACTCCTGTTATGTGTTTTGATGTTCCAATCAAAATTTACACTGGCCTAAATTTCAGGGCAGATATGCCACAAGAGAAAGTGTCTTTCATACATAGTATTCTTTGCGATTTCTCATTTTAAAGTTTGATTGAAATGGGAAGAAATCAATGGAATGGCTTTGTTCCACATGAGCTAAGCCTGGCAGCTTAGTCTATAGCACACAAGGCTTGACTATCTTGTTCAAGCCAGACTAAATTCTTTCTTTGATAATTGTCACTACAAACTCATTCATTCCTCCCTCACAGATGAACATTATTTTGATGAATTTAATTCAGGAAAGTAGCCAGCAGCTTGGAAAAACTATGGTGCTAATTACTGGTAAAAGAAAATTCAAGATAGGTGTACTGTCTGCTGTTGATATGTCTGAAATAATGTTGAAAAACCATGTTGATCACCAAACAAACACTGTTGAACATGAAGGATGAAAACAATGCCAAAATGTAGACAATACACAGACTAACAGACTGATTACATTACAACCAGACAGACCAACTAAATGGATGGTCCCAGTCTACTCGAACAAACTTCACTAATTTGTAGAGTATAAATGTATCAGTCATGCTCTGTGAAAAGAGGGTTAAATGTATCTGCAAAAAGTACTGACCCGTGTTAGCCTGCAGTTTGCACAGGCTGACATGGGTCAAAACTTTTGGGTGTTTTCAGATTTTCTGCATGACCAAGGCTGATTCTACCTTATGATTCAGTCTTTTGTCAGACAAAATGGATCCATAATTGTCTGGTGACTTGTTTGATATAATGCTTACCACGATGCATTAAACCCCCACTTTTTTCCCCAGAGTGCCACTTATATAATAATATACATGTAAGAAAACGAAGCAAAGCAAGGAGTAAAGCCCTCTCAATTAATATTTACCATTAGCTGTTTGTCCATTAGTTTGCAAAAAATATATAAACAATGTAATTGTGAAAGTTAAATAAATTTCAAAGGCAAGGGCACAAATAATGGTTCTTATATCTAAATTAAGGAAAGCACATTATCTTGTAAAAAGCAAGAGGACTATTCAATTTGCATTGGACATTATCTTGAATTTCCATCAAAATCAAACACATTCTTTTTTTATCATCACTATAGGAGAGTAACTTCTCTAATTGTGGAGAAGTCAAAAATCTTTGGTCAGGAAAGGTTAATGCATGCTTTACAGTTCTTTTTTCTCTCCCAACCACAATTGGCATATCATAATACATCATGTTCATGTATTTTGTTTCAAATGTTGTTTTTTTCCTGGTTGAATAAAGGGAAAAACTGATTATATTTTTCTTTCTATCATTCAAGCATAAAAATACATACTGACATATGGGGTATTTTGGTTTTGACTTGAACTCTAAGAATCTTAGCCATTCAGCTGAACACTGATAGATTATCACCAAAAACTAGGCATGTTAAGTCACATCCACTTCAAAAGCAATTGTGTTAGCAATGCTTGAGAGAAACATTCTGTTTAGAAAATCTCTTCATTACTTTCTCATAAATGGAAAGAACTGACATTTAAAAATACTACTGTAAATAACAGTCTGACCCTTGCCCTTATGTGCCTCTACTGAAGGGAATTTTCTCTGCAAATTTAGGTCCTTACTAACAAGTAACAAACTGCAGTAAGACAAATAGATAGGCTTTTCATTCCTAGGAATCATTATAGAGGAGGGAAGGTCATGACAAACCATCAAAAAGCAGTTCCAAAATCAAATTGTTTAAGGTTGCCTTATGACTATCAATTCAGCTAAATCAGCAAAACTAATATTAATTTCTAAACAAGGATTTTTCTCCTCCTTCTCCACCACATAGATGACAAAACAGGAGAGGGCAGGTAAGGGCAGGAAGTTTAGGTATAGAAAGCAGGGTCCTTTTCACCAACCACTCCAAATCAGTCTCATTCAACCTTTCCAAGACCACCATGTAATTGGCTAGAATGTTCCGTCTACATCAAACAGGAGACTATAGATGAAAGATTGCAAACTACAACCACTTTTCTCCATCCACCTAGATTCATTTTATTTCCCAGACTATCCATCTCATTGACCAAGAAAGATTGTCTTGGCTAAAATTATGGCCAGTCTTGGAATTTAGGATCGAACTGAAATTAGTATGGTTGATGAATATTAGCCCTGAACATCATTCAAAATAACTACTTGACAGGGATCCAGGGCAGAGCAAGGCAAGGGAGGGCTAGATGAATGAAAAAGACACACCAATCTGTCAAACTGTTAGGTAAGCAACAAAGTAGTATGGTTTGTGACTATGCCTGCATCACTTTCAGTTAATAGTCTTAAAATAATTAGCTCAAATCAATGTATCATTCTTACTGTAAAGATCTACACTATTCTTTTGGTGTTAATTAGTATTTTGTATTCACATCATTTAAAGCAAAATGCATCTTCATAAAATCCATGCAATTTGTATTTTTTCTCAATTTATTCATGCCACAAAACAATTTTCTTTTACAAACAGAACAAAATTAACGTTTCTTGAGAGCCAAATAAATAGAATTCTGAGTCATTCAATCTTAGTTAAACCAAAAAGTAACTGAAACCCTATTTTTTTTTTCAATCGTATTCAGCCCAAACATTAAATTGGGAAAGAAATTAAAGGTCAAACTACTTAATCATTGAAAGGGCTTCATAGAGCAGGCCAGTGAGTCACGCTTACGTTTCATACTACCATGAGCATTATTTTCCGCCCCATGACTGTAGCGTCTCTGACCTCGAGTATTACTGCTTGTTGCTGACTGACTTCGGGTCACTTTGTTGGGCGACTGGTTATTTGCCTGATTTTCACTCTGAGGTCTATTTGAAGAAGTGGATGTGGGGAGGTGTCGTAAAGATTGGCTGCTACCAGATCTGTCACTGCCTTCCAACTGAAAAACATAACTAGCACTCTTATTACATCTTTACAAGTTTCAGACTTTGTTAATTCATCATTTTTTTGATATTCATTGTTTAAGTCTTACATGGGAAGATTAACAAGTTAGGGATTTTCTAAAACATTTTATATGACATAACATCGTACGGGTAATCTTACAGTCCTGTAATCTTGCACACTTAAGTAGATTCCTGTTCCATAAGTCTGTTTAATTCTGTTTCTGCAGTGTTTCTTAAAACTTAAAATTTTGAATAATAGAGAAACCAAGGGAAAGTAACTTCAGCTAAAATTAATTTATACCTGAAAGTGGCTACAGTTTGTCAATGACATCATCCTCACAAATTATTCATAAACACTGCTCTCTGACCTAATTTCTGAGGAAGCCAGTAGTAACATTTTTATCGGTCAATCAAATGAGTAATTTGTGTCACATCACAAAGACAAATTAATAAAACACACATTTCACAACTTTAAAGATAGTTGGTTTTTTTTTCATCTACATGCAATCTTCATCAGACAACAGATTTGTTTCCTATTTGCTGCCATTTAATCAAAGTTTTGAATCAAAGGCCCAATCTAGCATAACTATATCTCTTCTACAATTTTTCTTCGTACGAACCAAAAATACTTTTGAAATCCTTTGCAGTGACATCATTTAATATAAGTAAGCAAGACCAACGGACAGTTGTATGCCAGATAAAACATCACAATTATTGTTTACTTCTTGAATGTTTGTGTTGTTTGAGGAATCTTTTTATAACAAGCTTGTGTCATTATGTAGATAAATAGCTTAGAGGATCTTGCAGTTCTTTTGAGTGTCATAGTTAACTCTACCAAACGACAAAATTTTGGACTGGACCAAATTGAAAGCAAGTGCAGACGACAAAATAGCAATAGCTCAAATGATGATTTTTTACTTTGATAGGATACAAAACCTTTTCCCACAATGTTTTCAAAAGCTCTGTTCTTCAGGGTCATTAAAACTCGGGATTGTGTGGTAAAGAGTTAAACAGTCTTTTGGTTTGGTGTGCAAGATTACCGGACAGCATTGTACATTATCTTAAATGAACTCCCTTTAATGCTATACAAGGTATTTTCAAACAGGCCACACTAACTGGTTAAAGCCACATGATAAGCAAAACATCTGAAGGAAAGCAAAATGCCCATTTTGAATGACCTTTAGGGAAAAGGATCATTGCTGTTAACAGCATCTTTTCAAAGGCTATCTTCTGAAGGGGCCTAGAAAACATTGCATTTGTATGGCAAGGTACTGCCATTTATCTACTCATCTGAAAGAACTTGTTAAGACTCATGGAAGGTATCACTAGATTTTGCTTCATTTGAATCTCTGAAATTAATCTAGTTTGATGCTTTTTTCCCCCCTCTCTTTTTTTTTTCATACTTCACTTTTTTAATCTCATAATACTCCTGTAATCTGTATCAAGCAACTGCTCCTTTTCCCTCAGTGTGTTCAAAAGCTGTTTTTGTTTCATATGGGATTAAACTCTTTACCTGACAT
Source organism: Hippopus hippopus (assembly GCA_946811185.2). NCBI lineage: Eukaryota > Metazoa > Mollusca > Bivalvia > Cardiida > Cardiidae > Hippopus > Hippopus hippopus. Next base: position 40,641,956 of record OX328097.1, read on the forward strand.
ATTCTAGATCTCATACATATTGAAAACTTTAGCAGACAACAAATTACATAAGACTCAAATGACAGAATTTATCCTTGAAAGAATATAAAATACGGGAAAAAGAGGAAATGCTGGTTGCTGGTTAGCAGCATTTTTGTCAATTCCCTGAAGTTTTCAAAAGCCTTCTTCCTTATGGTTGTGAGATCACAGGATTGTTTGGTATAGGATAAAGCTGCTTACATCTGTTGTTCTTCTGCCCAAGAGTAGATATGTGGCTTGTATGTCATCAAACTTTTGTTGTGTAACAGAGTCTTCTATACTTTGCCTACTGTAGCCCATATTCACCATAATTTCTGAAAAGTAAGGCAAAATAAAAACGTAAGAAAAACTGTAGAAAAATTATTAAACCTTGTGTACCGTTTACAGCTATGCAGTTTCTGATTTAGCTCTTTACAGAACAATCCAGCATTTTAGCCCTGAGAACTAAAGCTTTGAAAACAGTGTTAGAAAAGGAGAGAATGCAAGTGACCAATACTTTCTCCTTCTTCTCACATTGTTTTCTACCCTTCAAAAGACATATCTCATTATTTCAACCACATCTGTAATCTGGAAGGGTTTCCAATTGGGACAAGTCTGAAATTTTGTTGTTTGGTAAAGAGTAGAATCTCTTTTAACTTTTATACTGATAAGTAAATAACGCATATATTTTCAGCCAATGTAGAAAACCCAATTGCAGCAATTTCAAAGCTTTTTTTCCTTTACCACCATATCTTCGAAAGTATCTGGCCGAGTATATCAATGGCCAGACTGTACTTGGTTAGCAGTCTGATTTTTTATCTACACTGTCTGAAGAAGCTCTTTATACTGTTCCAAGCATGCAAGGAGACAAAAAAGAATGACCAAGAGCACTATTGCTTAATGCTTTACCTGTAAAACTAAAAAAAACAAGAGGGCCATGATGGCCCTGTATCGCTCCACTGGCTATTAAGTAAAATTCTGACCAGTCGTTTCAGAGAAGAAGAATTTTTAAGAATTTCTAAATTTCCATATAGTGCAAGTAGCCCCCATTCACCAGAGCCACATTTTTTGACGGATCAAAATTTTACGAACAATTTTTGAAAAAGGTCACTCAAGCAACAATCCTGTGAAATTATTTCAAAATCTGACCTGCTGTTTCAGAGGAGAAGATTTTTAAAGAATTCCTTCATTTCTGTATAGTGCAAGAAGCCCCCATTCACCGTAGCCACGTTTTTTGACGTATCAAAATTTTACGAACAGTTTTTGAAAAGGGTCACCCAAGGAACAATCCTGTGAAATTATTTTGAAATCTGACCAGCGGTTTCAGAGAAGAAGAATTTTGAAGAATTCCTTCATTTCTATATGGTGCAAGAAGCCTCCATTCACCAGAGCCACATTTTTTGACGGATCAAAATTTTACGAACAATTTTTAAAAAGGGTCACCCAAGGAGCATATCTGTGAAATTATTTCAAAATCTGACCCGTGGTTTCAGAGGAGAAGATTTTTAAAGAATTCCCTAAAAAATTCCATTTGGTTGCAATGGCAACCAGAGTTTTTGATGGAATCAAATTCTGTGAACAGTTTTTAAAGAGGACCTTCCAAGGAACATTCCAGCCAAGTTTGGTCCAAATCCGCCAAGTGGTTTAGGAGGAGTTGATGTTTAAAGAATTGTTGACGACACTCAACGCACGACGGACACCAGGTGATCCTAAAAGCTCCCCTTGAGCACGTTGTGCTCAAGTGAGCTAAAAAGTTAACATACGGATGGACGCACAACGGACAACGGGCCATAACATAAGCCTGCTGGCCTTCGGCCAGTGGAGCTAAAAAACTTGTCTAGCACCAATCATGTATCACTGCAGCTTGATAATCAAGGGAGGTAAATAGTAACGAACTTTATCTTTCATAAAAAGAGTTATTTCCCTTGATTAATGTTTAAATTGAAGTGACAATATTTTGAAGCCCATGTTAAACTTGCGATCCCTGGAATGAAGGCAATTTTGACCCCAGACCTACAATATGAAACTAGAATGTGTGGTTATAAACAAAAAGATTTTTTAATCTTGCCCAATAAAAAGTCATGTAAAACAAGTTTGCTGAATAAAAGGCCCTGTAAAATATGTGATCCATGACACAGGTTTATCAAGTTTTCACTATAAAAGCCAATGTAAAACTTGTGACCCCTGGTGTGGAGTCAAACTTGACCCCCAAAGTTAAAATTTGGGCCCTCTTGGTAGAGGCCCATTATATAAAGTTACATGCAAAATTTGGTAGCCCTAGGCCTAAATATGGCTATGTACAAGTAGATTATTAAAGTTTCCTTATATAAGACCATGTAGAACTTGTGACCCCCTGGGGTGGGGCTACATTTGACCCCCTGGGCTATAATTTGGGCACCCTTGATAGAGACCCCCTAGATAAAGCTAAATGCAAAATTTGATAGCCCTAGCCCTTATAGCTAGATGCGAAAGATTTTCCTATATAAGCCCGCCCATGTAAAACATGTTACCCCCCGGAGCGAAGTCAAATTTGACCCTCGGCTATAATTTGGACACCCTTGGTACAGGTCCACTAGATAAAGCTACATGCCAAATTTGGTCGCCCTAGGCCCCATGGCTAGGTCAAAGAAGAATTTTAAAGTTCTCCCTATATAAGCCCATGTAAAACTTGTTATATAAGCCCATGTAAAACTTGTTACCCCCGGGCAGGGCCTAATTTGACCCCAGGGCTATAATTTGAACAATCTTGGCAGAGGTCCACTAGATAAAGCTACATGCCAAATTTGGTAGCTCTAGGCCCTATGGCTAGGTAGAAGAGGAATTTTAAAGTTCTCCCTAAATAAGCCCATGTATAACTTGTAACCCCCAGGGCGGGGCCAATTTTGACCCCAGGGCTATAAATTGAAGAAACTTGGTAGAGGTCCACTAGATAAAGCTACATGCCAAATTTGGTAGCCCTTGGCCTTACGGTTTCAGACAAGAAGATTTTCAAAGATTTTCAAAATTTTTCAGTTTTGTTGCCATGGCAACCAGAGTTTTTGAAGGAATTAAATTCTTTCAAGAAATTCTGAAGAGGACCATGGCAGGATCATTTCTGTGAAGTTTCATCAAAATTGGATGGGTAGTTTCAGAGAAGAAGACGTTTTAAAAAAAAGTTAACGCACGGACGGACGGACAGACACACGGACGGACGGACGCACGGACGCACGACGGACAACAGGCCATGACATAAGCCCGCTGGCCTTCGGCCAGTGGAGCTAAAAATCCTATGGACTCAATCTGCTCTTCATAAATTAGATATTTTCTATTTCTTTATTAACTCAGTACGAGATTTTGTAACACATCTTAATTCTTCACAAAAGAGCAAAATTTAGACTGGTCCAAACTGAAAGCATTAACAGTTGACAAACAAAATGTTGCACAAATGTTGGGATTTTTCTATAAAAGAACAGAACACAATGTGGAAAAAGGACAAAATTATGGGTACCTGGATTTTCTCCTTTCCCTACATTGTTTTCGAAGACTTTTTCCTCAGGACCTTTAAAACATGGGATTGTTTGGTAAAAGGTTAACAACTGTAATCAGATTGTAACTGCAGCCACAAGAAGTTAAAGTCAACATATCCAGAAAATTAAGTCTGCCCCTTATCAAATTAACAGTTTCAATAATGCTTGAATATTGGATGGATTGGCAATACCTCTTATGTGCTTGAAATTTTATTGAACAACACAGATTGTTGATTGTCAGTGCATCAGAATTAACCCAGACAATACCACAGGCAACAATAGTTGCTTTTGTAGGGGTGCAGATCAACATCAAATCTAGTCTCAAGAGAAGAGAAGTATTTCTAGCCTACCAGCCTTAACACTGTACCACATGTGCTTTTTTCAACATTTTTTTACTATACTCTTAACCCTTCACCACACACTCCTAACTTTAAAAGACCTTAAGATACAGGACTTTTTGAAAACAGTGTCTGGAAACAACATTTTTGCCTTTTCCCCGTTTTATACTGTATCAAAGTTACATCATACAGTAAAATCCTCGTCCAATCTGACCCTCTACTACACATTCCTATGTTTTAACAACACAGAGGAAAAAAGCCTTTGAAAATATTATGGGAACAGTTGAAAATGGTGGTAACCAGCATCTTCTTCTTTTCCAACAATGTTTTCTATTCTTTCAAAGACAGGTCCCATAATCTGGGCTACACTGATACTGTAGCCTGCAAATGCTTTCAATTTGGATCAGTCTAAAAGTCTGTCATTTTGTAAAGAGCTAACTATGTGTCAATGAAGACAAACAAAGTATAGGATAAAACAATTTTGTATTCAATCTATGAAAGTGATTCTAACCATGAATAGGCCTGCAGGTCACCCTTATGCCAAACAATCCAGTGTTTTTGTAATGCAGGGGTAGATGCAAGAAAATATTGTAAAAAAGCAAGAGGGCCATTGGCCCTAAAGCACTCACATGATTAAAGTCATCTATGGTTAATAAAGCTGAAGAGATCTCGTTTTAATGATGTAAAACACATGCATGTAAGTGACATACTTTTTGACCATCTTGGCCTACTTTTGAATTTATCAGCTATATCAAGACAAACGTTCTGATAATATCAGGCTGAAATGTGGCCTCTAACATGCAATCAAGGTTTTTCTCAGATTTGACTCCGTGACCTACTTTTTGACCTGATATAACTCAATTTCAAACTTGTCTGAGATATTATTAAGACAAACATTCTGACCAAGTTTCAAGAGTAACCAGCTGAAAATGTGGCCTCTAGAGTGCACACAAACTTTTTATAAGATTTAGCACTGTGACCTTCTTTTTAACCCAGCATGACCCATTCTCGAACCTATTCAAGATATATAAAGACAGACATCCTGACCAAGTTTCAAGAGTATCAGGCTGAAAATGTGGCCTCTAGAGTGCACACAAGCTTTTTCTAAGATTTAGCCCTGTGACCTATTTTTTGACCTGGCATAACCCATTTTCAAACGAGTCCTCGATATCATCAAGACAAACATTCTGACCAAGTAACAAGAGTACTGGGCTGAAAATGTGGCCTCTAAGAGTGCACACAAGCTTTTTTTTAAGATTTAGCACCGAGACCTACTTTTTGACCCAGCACGACCCAATTTTGGAACTTGTCTGAGACATCATCAAGACAAACATTCTCACCAATTTCATGAGTAACTGACTGAAAAAGTGGCCTCTAGAGTGCACACTAGGTAAATGTTGATGTCTGGATGACGCACCATGCATGACAGACGACGCACAACGGACACAGCACTATCACAAAAGCTCACCTTGAGCGCTTCGTATTTCTTTCACTTTCTATTTCTGCTACAAGTGTTACAGAATGGAAAGTAATTTAAAGGCAAGTCTTTTAAAAAAGTCTTTCTACATCTAGTCACTAGTTTCTACAGGAGAAGTATGAACCTCATGATAAATAATTAATATTGCAGGGTTCGACATTTACATTTTTTCCAACTAGACCAGTGGACTAGTAATTTGCAATTTTTACAAGACCACTTCAGATTTCTACTAAACCAGTTTTGCAAAATGAACAAAAAGTATAAAATAGATCAAAAGCTCTGTTGTTTCCCTTGTAATTATACTAAATTGTAACAAAAAAATGACAATGTCATGATAAGTCATGATCAATGAATGTTTCCCCGTTAATTAATTCAAATATGATTTTTTACAAGAGGACAATAATTTAGACATCCATTTTGAAAGCAATCACGAACAATATATTTGTCTAACTAATGCTCAAGTAACAGAATATGAGTTAAAAGGATAAAAACATTTTGGTATAATGTTATCAGATCCTGGAACAAATCTTCCATTTATTAAACTGTCCACAAAGGAAACATAACATTTTCCTCTGAATCAAACAAACCAACGGCGCGAATTAGCTTTCCATTCAAGGTCTACAATGATATTTTTTCTGTGAACTAGATCTAATTCTATTCATCTAGATCTGCTTTTGTTTCGATTCATTTCTGTTTTTTAGCTTCATTTTATGACTTCGCTCCTCCCCGATCAGATGTTGTTTTGAAGTTATGCAAGCTTTGCATATTCACCGGTCGTCTGCTCCATTGTCTAGGTAAACGTCTGGACGACGCATTCTCGGTTGTCGTTAAAATGAAACTACGGTATTCCAAAGTAGAGGCAGACATAAAAAATTCTTGTTAAAAGATCAAATACTCTGACAAAATGATAACAGTCACGATAAAATTTATGACTTTTATCCCGGCCGACGAAATAGCGACATACTGTGGACCAGGTCTACTACCCTTACTCTATTTTCAGTTCAATTTGGTTTTTCCAGTGAGGTTATGGGCTACCGCGCATGCGCGACCGTCTTCCTGTTAACAATATTAAGAAGTTGTCAATGAATTAGGCCTATCGCTGGTTGAAAAAAAATCGCAAGTTTGATAAACGATCTTTTTTGGCGAATGGCATGTAAGGTCGATTTTCGTCACTTATGCGAAACATGAAATTGACACTTAAAGTAATTGTCTCAATTTTTGCACTAGACCATTCGGGCTAGCTGGACGCTGTCTCTACTAGCTCGAACCAATCTTTTGCTAGACAATGTCGTTCGGACGTGCCTTAATGTCGAACCCTGTATTGTCCCTGCTGATTCTTCGAATGAGAAGAAATTTATGTTGGCTAGGCAGACTTTCCACAAGCCCTTGTGTGATTCATCTTTCAAAAGAATCTCTTAGTTCAATATTTCTTTATCCCATTTTTAACTTCCACTTGTCAAATATGAGTCAATTATTTCGATTACTTTCATTTTTCAACCACAAAACAGTCTGTTACTTCATGGTAAAATAACCCTTACAAAAACTTTAGATTCAATGCATGAAAAATAACACCTCTTATTCTCAACAAGAGGGCCATGATGGCCCTGAAGTCGCTCACCTGTGTCTTTTGACCAAGCGTGACCCATTTTTAATCTCTTTCGAGATATTATGACAAAAATTCTATCATGTTTTCATAATTATTGGACTGAAAATTTGGCCTCTAGCTTGTACACAAGCTTTTTCTAGAATTTCTCTCCGTGACCTACTTTTTAGCCAAACATAGCCCATTTTCCCATTGTAGATATTATCTAAACAAAGATTCTGACCACCTTTCAAAAGTATTGGACAGAAAATGTGGCCTCTAGAGCATACACAAGGTTTTTCAAAGATTTGACCTAGTGACCTAGTTTTTGACCTGATATGACCCATTTTGGAACTTGTCCAAGATATCATCAAGGCAAACACTCTAACCAACTTTCAAGAGTTTTGGACTGAAAATATGGCCTCTAGAGCACACACAAGGTTTTTCAAAGATTTGACTTAGTGACCTAGTTTTTGACCTGACATGACCCATTTTCAAACTCATCCGAGATATTATCAAGACAAACATTCTGACCAAGTTTCATGAGTATCAGACTGAAAATGTGGCCTCTAGAGCGTACACAAGGTTTTTCTAAGGTTTGACATAGTGACCTAGTTTTTGACCCAACATGACCCATTTTCGAACTCTTCTGGGATGTCATCAAGAAAAACTTTCTGATTAACTTTCAAGAGTTTTGGACTGAAAATGTAGCCTCTAGAGTGTACACATAGTTTTTCTACAATTTGTCCTAATGACCTAGTTTTTGACCTGACGTGACCCGTTTTCAAACTCGTCCAAGATGTCATCAAGACAAACATTCTGACCAACTTTCAAGAGTTTTGGACTGAAAATGTGGCCTCTACAGCGTATACAAGGCTTTTCTAAAAATTTAACCTAGTGACCTAGTTTCTGACCTGACATGACCTGTTTTCGAACTCGTCCAAGATATCATCAAGACAAACATTCTGACCAAGTTTCATGAGTATCGGACTGAAAATGTGGCCTCTACAGCGTACACAAGGTTTTTCTAAGATTTGCCCTAGTGACCTAGTTTTTGACCCGACATGACCCATTTTCGAACTCATCCGAGATATCATCAAGACAAACATTCTGACCAAGTTTCACGAGAATCGGACTGAAAATGTAGCCTCTAGAGCGTACACAAGGTAAAAGTTGACGACGCACGACAAACGACGGACACAGCACGATCACAAAAGCTCACCATGAGCACTTTGTGCTCAGGTGAGCTAATAAAAACAGTGAAAACTAATTTTCTAAACACATTCAAAGAATCAGACAAAAATATGTAAATTCCACATATAGGAACCACTTATACAAAATTTGCCCCTTTGCATGCTGATGTCAACCTTAGACATTTGGTAATTTTAAGACACTGATAATCTGATGTGATATCTTAACTGCTCATATACTAAAGTTTAACCCTTTACAACACAACCCTTTGTTTCAATTACCCTAAGGAAGAGACCTTTTGAAAACAGTCAGAGAACAAGAAAAAATACTGATAACCAGCATTTTCTACTTTACTCACAATGTTCCATATTCCATCATTTGAGCCATATCAAATTTTGCCATCTGCAAATTAATATTTTCAATTGCACATGCCTAAGATATTGAGGTCTGGCAAAGAATCAAAAACTGAGTTTTACTGTATTAGAATACAGGGACAGCACACTGAGAAGCAGACTGGGGAAAACTCTGCCTTATCCCTCACATTAAAGGCCTTAGCTGCTGCCTAAACTTTGACACATATGACTAACCCAACAACAGTATGGCTTATGAAAAGATTAGGTATAACCCAACAACAGTATGGCTTACAAAAAGATATGGTATATTATTTTTTGTCCTCAATTATTTGATAAGCATTCAAAACTTTTATCTTTCCAGTCTAAACTTATTCTTCTGACAGATGTTTTCATTCTTCCAACATACCATCCTTAGATATACTACTGAAATCTTAATTTCTAGCAAGCAGAAAATACTAAATCTCTATTATATGCTCTTCAAAGTTATTAAATCTAAGGCCGTTTTTATCTACAATAAATTAGAGAAAGGCTAAGACAGTGATCATATACAAAGATAAATATTTCCATTTATGTTGTTATACTGACCATCAACATGTGCATGCATTACTTCCAAAAATTAATGTATGTATTAGTTTGTCATACAACTGCCCTCTTTTACACATGAGTATATACAAGTTGCGTTTATATCCATCTATTTTATCCCTGCAGTGTACAGCTTTAGGATTGCTCCATTTTCTCATCATTTTTTTTTTCTTGGTTACTGTGACACATTTATGCATCATTCCACTATTTCTTATATGTGCTTCATGTACTGGTCAGTAGCATAACTTTCTACGAAAATTAGAAAAACAAACATCATTTTATGAAGTACCCAAAAGTTTTTGTTTGCATGGTTTTCTCTGCCTACATTGTCTGCTCATCCAATTGATGTTTCATAAAGCATGCTAAAATGGAAAGTGACATAACAGAATCATGAAACCGTCTAAAATTGTAACCATGACCTTGTTCAGGTGAAATAATGGTTTTCACGCACAACATTTCACACAAACCCTTTTAACCTTGAAAGTCTCCTATAAATAAAATGAAAATCTTCATTCTCAAAAAAAAAAAAATTGCTTTTTTGTGCAGAAAATTTTTAAAATACCTGTAGACCACTAAGATTCAAGCAGTTTTTTGCAAGTCTGAATCTTCTTCTTCTTCTTCTTCTTGTTAAATGCTTTTTTTTTAAAACCTTTATCATTTATATTGCAGCGGTCATTGTGCAGGAAATTTTTGAAATACCTGTAGACCACTAAGATTCAAGCAGGTTTTTTTTTGGGGGGGGGGCGCAAGTCTGAATCTTGTAGTTGTTATTAAATGCTTTTTTTTTTTTTAAAACATTATTTCAGTTATATTGCAGCTGCCATTGCACCTGCCAATGCTTTCCTGGAATTTCTTTTACCAGCACTAAACACAATATTTTCCCAAAGTTACTGACTGCTTTCACATATAGCCCATGTCTACACAATTATCAGCAGTGAGAGAGGAATGAATTCTGTCAAGATGACTACCATCAGTCCTCAAAAAGAAAATGGCCAAGCTGGGGATTAAAACTACTGGCCCCCTAGTCTTATTTCTTGAACTACTAGTGCTATGTGCATAGCTTGAGTTGTGTTTGTCATCCTTACAGTTGAACTAAAATTTTTTTTATACAAGTTAAAATATGGAGTATGGGAATAAAAACCTTGGAAAAATAAGTCAAATATTAAGTTAAATTTCATAGTCTTCAGGCTTAGCTCTGCTTAAAACTTTTTTTTTTACTTTAGTACTTCCTAATACCCATTCAACAGGAATGGAAAAGCAACCTTAAATACTTATTTCCTAAAACTTGGTAACAATCCATGAAAGCCCCAATTACGCAAAATTTATCATCTGACCCAAAGGCTTATTATGTAGTGGAAACTTCTGCCAAGTTGCAATGAACTATGTTAGCTTGAATTTTCACAATTAGCTTCAACATAAGCAACAATTTTATTTCCATTCTTTTGAAGGGAAATCCTTGTACAATGTCAGTAATTGCATTCTTCCCCTCATTCCTTTTAGAACATTAGACTTTTATATGTCTTACTTTACCATAATCTTTGGAATTAATGAAAAAGAAAACCAATTGAAGAGGATAATGATAGGAGGGAGCAATGTCATCAAAGATGTGGTCAAGAAAATATTTGGACAAATGGAAGCATTCCCTAATGAGAATGATTTCCCTATTTATTACCCCCCCCCCCAACAATGTGCACTGCTGCAATTGTGTAAAAGTGAATCTACATGAAGGATTAATTGCAGATACAAAATTGAAGCTCACAACAATAAAAATATCCATATTAATTAAGGACAGTCAACATGAATCAGACTTATTAAGCAAAAAAATGTGAAAACCTTGTGACAAAAGGATGGATTGTTATAAATGATTTCTCCTTTTGCCATGTGTTCAAAAGTAGTCTTCTGCAAGAAAAGCTAATTGTCTGCAGGTTATAACATGTTAAGGGACAAACAATGATCCTACAAAATGATACAAAATGTTAGCCATAGCCATTCCAAGTGATGGTCAGTTTTAATGTACATGTTATATTTTGGTACGGTCAATACACCTCAATCTGCCCTTTGACATAACCCCTCAAACTTGGCACACCTTTCACAGAAAAACACATTGCCAAAGTATGTAAGAAAACATCAACAGTGATTTCAACTTAGGTATTGAAAGAAACAACAAAGATTCCCTAACTTTTTTCTTCCTAAAGTGTTTTATGAAAAAGATTAATACTTCAGAATCAAGGTTAGACTACATTTTCGGTGCAGTCTTTTACTGAAACTTACACAATCCTCCATTTTATCAGATCTTGTGACCAAAAACTCAAAAGATGTCTTTGTTACCTTGAAAAAAAGGTCTTTTCAGATAACTAACGAAGTTTTTCTTAAAGATGCCCGTCTACACCCGGTGAGCAAAAACGCTGTTGAATTTCAAACAATTTAGAATGGTACAGAAATCAGTCCTTTGTGTAAACATGGACAGATTACTGACATATATGGTGTAATTGAAAAAAATAAACACGGAGATTTGTATCAGAAACCGAACATTGGTCAGAAGAAAACTGGCTGACGATCGAAGCTGTAAACAATGGTGGTGCGTCACGGAAATTTACCGTTGCAACCATCAGGCTCAATATTTGGCATGAAGATATAAGAATGACTATAGTTTGATAAAATAAAGACAAAATGAGTTAAAAGTGGCTGAAAATGAGTATAAGGGCCTCTTTAAGATCAGAATATGAGCTATAATATGAGCCTTGTTTCTAATGACATTAGTCACAGAGATTCATAAATTTCTAGAATAAAAGGAGGCAACACAGAGAAGTATAATCACTAAGAGAAAAAAAAAATGCTTATCCTTTACAATGTTGCTTTTTCTAAAAACTGAAACTGTCTCAATAAGTTTGAAATATTCTGACACAGGCTGTAAGATTTACAGGAGCAGTTAAACTGTGGCTTAGCATAGATTAACTCAGAAATTATTATCATAAATCTATAAGAGAAAGAAATGACTGATTTTGAGTTAATGCAAAAAAAAAAAAAGGAAAAAGGGAAAAAGTCCTATACCCCCCAGGGCTTTTTTTCCTTCTATAATTGAGGCTGATATTCGGTGACTTCCCAATTGCAAAAAGCATCTTTTTTTCCCAATTCTGGTGAAAGAATTTCCCAATTTTGCTGAAAGAATTTCTCATAATAAGATGCTAAAATTCACAATAAGTTAAAATACCAATATCTCGAAAGCTAATTAACATGATTAGACATAAAACTTTTGTTATTTAGCAGCGATTGACACCGAAAGCAGGCTTTCTGTTGATTTGTACCGAACTGACTCAGCTGACTGCGCTGCAGTACGGCCAAAATGTTGCAATTTCTTAGCTCCATTTTGTTTGTTTAATGGAGGCAACCTTAACCGAACCGAGTTATTTTTTGCGCATTATAACACCACACGTAGACTTGACATGGTTGTCATTTCCCTACCATTCAATATTAAATCCTTTGACATGTTTTATAATCGTTTGTCTTTCGTAAAAACTTACATCTGACAAAAGAAGTTTTAACACTGTGGAACACATTCTTACTCGGTTGCAGTAAACGTATTTGAAAAATAAAACAAACACGCTGAATCCAAGTAAAACATGTCAAGAACCGGGAAACATTACAAAAAGTTTGTTAAAAGGGCTGCAGATGATAAAGGCCAGCGCTGCCTTTTTACTTTCGTCGTGAAATGTTCGAATTCCTTTGCGGACTGATCTGCAGGTAATCAAATCTCCGCATACTGAGTCTCAATCTGAAGTGCCTGTTCTGTCCGACATCACCGATCTCCCGTTGTCTGAAGACTAGACAATTGTTATCACTGCCCATGATGCAAACTCTGCATCTCCAAACATAACATCGAAGCCTAGCCCTGTAACTTCCACAGATAATGATTCCCTTGTATCATATGATGGCCAGAAAGCAGTTCTGCTGAATTATTAACTCCGGCACCCATGGGTGTACCACAGTAGTGTTAAAAAGGGCTATAAGCCTATATGTGCAAATACTGAGAGATATCTGGCCATGGTATAAGCAGTTAAAGTTTAACTGTCGAATTTGTTTCAATTATTAAATTGTTGCAACTTTCTATTTACTGTATGTATGTACACTGCCATTAATTAGTTTTATTGATGTACCTTGAAAGTCAGTCTGCTTTTTCCCAATTTGGCAAAAGTCGCGCTTGAATTTCCCAAAATGAAAGGCTAAGGCCCCTTCCCAAATTTTGGAAAAAAAAGCCCTGCCCCCTACCCAACTCCTTTACAAATAGTGTTTCATCATGTAGACAAGAGGGCAATGATGGCTCTGAAGTCACTCACCTAAGCCTTTGACCAAACATGACCCATTTCCCATCTCTACAGAGATAGTATGACAAACATTCTAACAAACTTTCATGAGAATTGAACTGAAAATGTGGCCTCTAGAGTGTACACAAAGTTTCTAAGATTTCAACTAGTGATCTAGTTTTTGACCCTATGTGACCAATTTTTGAAGTCAGCTTGGATATCATCAAGACAAGTATCGAACGGAAACTGTGTCTTCTAGAGCATTCAGAAGGTTTTTCAAAGGTTTGAACTGGTGACCTAGATTTTGACACGCCATGACCAATCTTCAAACTCATCTGAGATAACATCAAGACAGACATTCTGAACAACTTTCAAGAGTATTGGACTGAAAATGTAACCTAAAGCACACAAAAGGTTTTTCAAATATTTGACCCTGTAACCTGGTTTTTCACTTGACCCATTTTCTCACTTGTCTGAGATAATATCATGACGATTATTCTGACCAACTTTCAAATGTATTGGACTAAAATTGTGACCACTGGAGTGAACAAAAGGTTTTTCAAAGAACCTCTAGAGTGTGCAGAAAGTTTTCAAAGATCTTACCGAGTAACCTAGTGTTGGACCCTATGTGACCCTTTTTTCAAACTGGAAGATATCAATTAGACAAGCACTCACATCAATGTTCAAAAGTATTGGACTGAATATGTGGCCTCCAGAACATACACAAGGTATTTCTGAGATTTGACCTAGTGACCTAGTTTCTGACCAAAATTGACCCATTTTCGAACTCATCCAAGATATTATCAAGGCAAACATTCTGACAAATTTTCAATAATATTGGACTGAAAATGTGGTCCTGAGAGAGTACACAAGGTTTTTCAAAGATTTAACCCAGTGACCTAGTTTTTGATCCCATATGACCCATTTTTGAAGTCAGCTGAGATATCATCAAGACAAACATTCTTTCATGAGTATCGGACTGAAACTGTGTCCTCTAGAGCATTCAGAAGAGTTTTCAAAGATTTGTACTTGTGACCCAGTTTTTGATCGGACATGACCCATTTTAAAACTTTCCCGAGATATCATCCAGACAAACTTCCTGGCCAATTTTCAAGGGCATACACAAGCTTTTTCAAAGATGTGACCTAGTTTTTAACCTATGTAACCCATTTTTGCACTCATCCGAGGTAGAATCAAGGTAAACAATCTGACCAAGTTTCATTAGTATAGGACTGAATATGTGACCTCTAGAGCGTACACGAGGTAAAAGATGAAGACGCATGACACACAACAGACGATGCACAATAGACGACAGACACAACACAATCACAAAATCTAACCTTGAGCACTTCATGCTCAGGAGAGCTAAAAAGTAATCACCTTATAAAGATGCAATCAGTTTTCATTTTTGATTCATCTTGAAAACATCAGATATTACAGAATAAGAAATTCACTCTAACAGCACATACAACAGCATTTGTACTTTTCTTCGTTGCATGTACTCAATTTTCAGGATAGAAGGAATCATCAATCCAACACTAGATAGCTCTACAGACAGAAACTAAATAATTAAGGTGGAAAATTCTTAGGAATAAAATTTTGTGTCAGATTAACAGAAAATTAAGAAAGGTGTTCCACAGTTTGAAAGTTGTGCCAAGTCTTTGCTATATACAAAGAGAAGCTAATACATTGAGCATTTATATAAACATCTTGGTATGTTCTGGAAGTAGACAATAAAAAAAAATCTGCAAACCACCAAGAATTATGAAATACTGAATGATAAACCAGAACAGCAGAACAGATACACTGCATGTGTGAGTTCAACTCCACTGTGTTTACCTATCCGTTTCGAATCGCGAATGTCTTTCGACGGCTCTTTGTAGGGCTTTAGTTCATGATCTTCCCAGCCCATATTGATCCATCTATCCTTCATAATAGTCTGATTAAAACAAAACATGAATTATAAATATACTTACATATATATAATTATCACACAGCTCACAAGCCAACTTCTTACAAAATTTAACCTACAGAAAAATCATCCAACTTCAACGAACAAGGCACCTCTCTATTACGTGACGATCATTTTTCAGCCATAAATTTCATAGAACACATGTAAAAATATATGTAAGAAAAATTTGGAATTTAAGACTACAGAACTAGTCCAACATTTCCTTCAATGGTACACATGCAAAAAAAACTAAAGACAAAAAATCTGACCAACGAAAAGGAAGAAAAAGGAAACTTTAATGCAAAGCTAAGCTGGATGATTTTTCTTCTGTTATACTGTAAGAAGTTGATGAGCAGAAGGGGTCATCCCATGCAATCAGCCATTTGGCAGAGGGTGTGACAGAATCATAGACTTCCTGTTATACTGTGACAAACTTTACAAAATGACCAATTCTATGGGAATATTACCCTTACAACTACCAATGCCAAATAGACTAAGCTGTAAAAGGCATATACAGTATGTAGTGCACAACAACACTGTTAAAATAATAATTGGACACTGAATAAAGGGCATGCTCCAGTGATTAAGTTGTTGAGAGCTTTAACATCTGTTAAAAAAGATGTTGAAAAATTATATTGATTCTTTGTACAAAAATCTATGGAATTCCATATATCACTTGGGGTTTTTTTTCGAACCCTACAAGGCATGCAAGAAATTGCACATACTAATTCATCAAATATTAACCACACTGTCACCCATGTCTTTGTAAGTTGTGCTTTTCATACGAGCAGGTTTACTCATCAATTTTACATATTTTTTTTTCAATAAGACTTCCTTTCTTTTGTTTTATTGAAAAATATCCAAAATGGATAAAAACTATCCAAAATAGAAACTGAAGTAAACTTGGCTCCTTTTCATGAATGATCATTCACAATGAATGCAACAGCATACACAATTTGGCATATTCCTCATACCATATAAAAGCATTATGCTCACAGAAGACATGGTTCTAAATGCGTAACATGTAGATAATCTCCATATCTAAAGTAAATTATGCCCCATACGCGAACAAGAATATATCTGTAGCATGTCCCATTATCAGTGTCCCCCCCCTAACAAACTGACAAGTTACCTATTCGGACAGGATCTAGAATGTCACTGCTATTTTCAATATAAGGTTTCAGCTCATCATCTTCCATCCCTATATTAATCCACTTCTCTCTCATTATAGCCTGTGATTGAATAGTCACCATACATAGTTGAAAATACATTTTACCCTAAAGCACCATATACAAAGAAACAGGCTGGAGTTGCCTCCCAAGACAATTTTTTCTTCCTAAAATATCTAATCATAGAGTAGATCAAGATCAGATTGCATGCTCTATTCAGCATTTTATTGATAAACACTGTCTGCTTAACAAACTTCTTCTAACAGGCACTCACACTCTAATAATACATATTATGGATGCTTATTCCTTTTCCTTGACCAAAATTTTTGATCAACATTTTTTTTGTGTAGGTAAATCAGACCAGTTCAGTCTGCAAAGAAGATCAATATCACCCAGAATGGTATTTTCTTCCCACCCCAAACACACACACACACATCCCCCTATTTAACATATGTGTTACTTGTAATGGATAGGAATATATCTACAAAACCAGTGCAACGTAAGGATACATATATATTTCAAATTGACTGGGGAAAGAAGACTGAAATAGGAAAGAAAGCCTTGGAATTCCTGCAGGCAAACTGTTTTTCAGTTACAAAAACCGAAAGTTGTATATGAAGTTATGGGTTTCATTAACAAACTGTTAAACCTTACTGCAGCTGTTATACTGAAATATTATATTGATCAAAAATCCATTACCACACAAACACAAAGAATTTAAACGCCTGCTGTGGACAGTTTTTGAAACATTCTGAGAAAGAACAACTGCTTGTTACAAGCTATTTGTCCCTTTCCAAGAATTTTTTCCATAATATTGACACAGAACTTAAGTCCATCTCAACTTTGTGCAAACCTATCAATGTACAATAACTGACATGCCATTTCCTTTCCTGTTAAAATACACTTTGTTGACATGAAGGAAACTTTTTTATTTTGTTGTCCTAGCTCACAATATTTGTATCTTACAGTTGCATTTCTCAACATTCACAATCAAACAACATAGGACAGAAATATAGTTATCTTGAACTGCATCGATACTACTCTCGGAGAAAAAGGGAAAGTGTCAATGTGAACACTACCGTACATACTCAGCTATAAGCCACCTTGCACATAAGACGCTCCCCCATTTTTTAATTTCAAATAAGGGTTTTCATTGATGAACTCCGATAAGTTGCAGGTACACTTCATACTAATAAAAAGAGTGCCAAAATTGTGAAATTTCAGCTTAAAGTATGCCTCCCAGCACTATGATCGATTGAAGCTGCTTCAATAAAAAAATGCATCTCTGGTATCAAAGCTGATCTTGTCTTTATTCAAGTGTAATTTTTTCTTTTAAATGGAAAAGGCAGCTTGAAAAGTGTGATGCATAGTTTAAATCACCCACTCTTTTTTTTGTTTAAATATTCCTATCAGGGAAATTAGACCTTCAATTGTTTGCTCTTGAGAATATTGTTATACATGTATATCAATGGGAGTACATTATTTACCTCGCCCTTGGACAAGACACATAAAAGATCAAAGTTCTTTAGCATCTTACATTCCGTACATACAAGAGGGCCATGATGGCCCTGTATCGCTCCACTTCCAATTAAATAAGTGCATTTGGCACTTAATTGGCAATGAAAGAGAAATTAAAAGTAAGAAGTTTGTATGGTTATAAACTTTCATAGAGAAAAAAGGCTAGGCCCCTTCTCTCCGAACAATGCAAAGATGTCAATGAATACAGGCAGGTCTGAGTATCAGCATACTGTAAGAAAAAGTGCTTTGACAAGAAGATTTCAAACATTTTAGTAGTAGAAAACATTTTTTCAATGGCATGAATAGGAATGTTCTTGAACAAAGAACTGAATGATCCAAACCTCACTTCATATTAGATACTCAACTCATCTGAGCATAACAATTAATATCACAGTAAATCACTCTGACTGAAGTGAACATTTTCTATCCAAAAAACTAAAATATCCAACACCATTCAAGTAATAATGCAGTTTGACTTTCAAGAGAGGTAAATGGTAAGAAACTTAGATATATCTACTATGACTGAACATGAGTTATTTCCATTGATCAGTATAATTAATTATAAGATTAAGTCATATTGACTCCCTATACTACAATATAAATACTTGTGACCCCCAGGGTGCAGGTCAATTTTAACTCCAGGGCTATAATTAGGTTAATATTGGTAGAGGTCCACAAGGTGAAGCTGTATACCAAATTACGCCATACATGCATACCCACCATATGATGCTGATCAATCAAGTGTATGACATCTACTGTAAACCAGTCGGGTAATGTAGGATAGTGCAGTCACCGCCCATAATTTTTAGAGGTACTCCTTGATTCTGCCTTATATGGTGCATATCCTGTCGCTTAACCTTTTACCACTAGCATTGTAAAGTGTGTACTTAGCGATGACCCGCATCGGTTGTGTCAAATTCTTGAATGTTCTTTGACTTCCTTTCAGAGTACCGAATACAAATGATCGACTATTTGACATGAAAAAGAAGTTTTTATGCAAATAATCTTTATTTAACTGCAAAACCTTTTTCTCCAAACCAAATGGTTTGGAAAGGAGATACTATATTTGGTGTTGTTTGTCTGTCACAATTTTTCACTGTTCAAGCCACATATCCAAGCTACATGAGCCAGAAAATCTATTTGGTGGGGTGTTTTTTGGTCCGACAGATTTTGATTCAGTCTGGCAAGACCGACTGTCCAGTAAAATTTTACAGTCATTTGCCAAGTTTGCAAATTTTTTAGCCTTAGGTCTTACTTTAGGAACAAAAGGATTTTTAAAGTTTTCAGTTTATAAGCCCATGTAATACTTGTGACCACCAGGGCAGGGCCAATTTGTACCCCAAGGCTATAATTTCAAGAATTCTTGTAGAGGTCTATTAGATGAAGCTACATACCAAATTTGGTAGCCCTAGGCCTTATGGTGTCAGACAAGAAGATTTTTAAAGATTTTCATTATCTTTTAAGTTTTGTTTCCATGGCAACCACGGTTTTTGATGGAGTCAAATTCTTTGGGGGAATTCTGAAGAGCGCCATGGCAGGATCATTTTGTGAAGTTTCATCAAAATTGGATGGGTATTTTGAGAGATGTTTGAAATAAAAATTAACGCACACACACATTGGCAGATGCAAGACGGACACATGACAGATGCACAAAGGAAGCATGACGGATGCATGACAGATGCACGAGACGCATGACGGATGCATGACGGACAACGGCTCATGATATCAGCCTGCTGGCCTTTGGCCAGTGGAGCTAAATATGAAACCAGATATTAGGCTGGAGTTAGAATTGCTACAGTATTGCATTAAACGATACAAAATGCTCAACATGTATCAGAAGTATTTCACCATTCTGAGATCAGCTTAATTCTTTATGCAGGATAAGTGTTGATACTTTGTCTCAGTCAATCATAGGGCATATTCTGGTCCGAGTTCCAGTGTTTGAATGGTGCTTTAGTTCTAACAATGAATATGTTACCAGCATTTGTTTAAATTACTTTTCTGACACAAGAAAGAATAACTACCAACTAAACACATCTTGGTACGAGAGAAAACAGAGCCATTGATATAATACTCAATGGACCTTTTTCCTGAAACTCATTCCAGTGTCATAGTTCATTATATCATCCAAAAACTGTGCTACCAAATAAGCAGTAATACCAGAGTTCTTTTCTAATCGTAGTAATAGAAAACAAGCTCACCTCTAAGCTGGCTCTTTTTGTAGGATTTAAAACTAAAAAACGCTTTAATAAATTTTCACAGTCTGTAGACATATAAAAAGGTATTCTGTATTTCCCCCTTAAAACCCGTTCTCTCAGTTCCTGAAAACAGAAAAAAAGTCACAAATATTAAATCTTGTTACATTATAATAACAGGGGCGTGATTGAAGAAATGTGAGGAAAATGCACTTATCCACCTCTACACATACTTCAGTAAATACGTAATTTGAGCAGATCCTCATGAGCTAGGAGTTTTGAAGTCTCAAGTTTTGGCTTCAATAGGAGAATATCCTCTCAAAGAAGGAAAAATCACACCCTTGTAACAACCGTCTCCTATGACCTTCGAAATGTATTTTGTTGCCGTTTAACCCTTTACCAAACAATCCCAAGTTTTGGCAACTCTAAGGAAGGCTTTTGAAAACGTTGTGGGAAAAGGAGAAAATACTGTAACAAACATTTTCTCCTTTTCCCAAAATATTTTCTACCGAACTTGAGACAAAGCCACTCATTTCAGCACCATATAACTAGTCATCTGCATATGCTTTCAATTTTGACCTCTTTTAAATTTAGTAGTTTGTAAAGAGTTAAAATGTTTCACTTCTTGATTCTATTCCCAAAACAGAAAGGTGCTGCTATTACCTTAACTTGTAGTAAGGGTAATATCTGATTAGCAAAAAAACTATACTCTCTTCATCACTTACCAGGTCAAGTTTGCACCAGACAAGATTGAAAACACAAGTTAGGACATTTAATGCGAATTAAGGTAGACAGATTGCTTTTTACAAGCAATTGTATCCTTTTTTCCACACACTTTCAGTGTCATTAAAAATGTTCATTTTCCTTTCCTTCAAATATCTTTCATTTATACCAATTGAAGTAGTTTGTGGAATGTCTCAAGAAAAGCTAGTTATACCTAACTATCCCTTGTTTTCACAACCATGAGAAAGAGTGCCTTTCAGCACAACTAGAAATATATCACCAACTCAGATGGCCCCCACATTGCGACCTTGACCTTTGAACTGGCAACTCAGTTGTTGCATGCAACACATCGTCTATTCGTAGTGATCATTTGTACAGAATTATTTTAGAATTGGACAATGCACTTGGAAGTTATTGGCCGCACACAAATAGCCCTGTTTACTGCCCTCACATACATCTGTACAATCACACATACACACACACACATACGCATGGATACGGGTAATACTAGATTTCCCCCCCCCCATTTTAATGGCAGGGGCATAAACAAGAGGGCCATGATGGCCCTGAAGTCGCTCACCTGAGCCTTTTGATCAAACATGACCCATTTCCAATCTCTGCAGAGATATTAAGACAAACACTCTGACAAACACTCATTAGTATTGGGCTTACAAATATGGCCTCTAAAGTGCACACAATCTTTTCCTGGAATTTGTCTCAGCAGCCTACTCGACATGTAGAAATTATCAAGACATACATTTTGACAAACTTTCATGAGTATTTGAGTGAAAATGTGGCCTGTAGGGTGTACAAAAGGTTTTTCTGAGATTTGACCTAGTGATCTAGTTTTTCATCCAACATGACCCATATTCATACTAGTCTAAGATATTATCAAGACAAACATTCAAAGCAAATTTCAAGATTATTGGACTGAAAATGTGGCCTCTAGAGCGTACACACGGTTTTTCAAGGATGAAACTTGGTGACCTAGTTTTTATTCCATGTGACCCATTTTCAAACTCGTGCAAGATATCACCAAGACAAAAGTTTAAAGAATATTGGACTGTAATTATAGTACAAAACATCTTTCCGAGATTTGACCTTGTCAGGGTCCAAAAAATCCACTCGTCCGCACGTATTTACGAGTAGGAAATGGATGAGGACGAGTGAAATATCTGTCATGGTCGTCCGGCAGGACGAGTGGTGAATAGAAGATAGTAAAACAAGTTTTTCAGATGAATATTTAACTTACAGGAGACAAAACGGCCATTCCATTATTGAATAAGCGAATTAAGGGTATTCAGGAAATCAAATTTTGAAACAGAACATAAAACAAGCTGGTCGCCGCTCCAAATAAAGACCGGTCTTAAGTCAGCCTAATGATATAACCCGGGACCTTTTATTGCAAACAAAAATCTTATAATATGCTTCAGGTAGACCTATATTCAATATGAGTGACCTTGCTAATTATTAAAATGAACGATATTAACATTAATACAAATACTTTCCCGAAACCAGTTAAAAAAACTGTGTTGTTTTGGCTTTATTAATTTCTGTAACTTGACCGGATAACTGGTAACGGTTTTTAAAACCCGGTATTTAAGGTTCGTTCTAATGTTTCCGTTTCGTCTGAAAAAAAAAACGTCAAGAAAATAACTATTGTTTTGTGCAATCCACAAGAGCAGTTTCTCTTGCGTGGGCAATATTCGATTACACCAGTATATTGGAAGGGTTTTTCTCGTCGGACGAGCGAGGATCAAAGCAGGGCAAGTGTTTTTTCAAAGTCACTTGTCCTACAGGACGAGTACCTTTTCTGGAAATTTTTGGACCCTGCTTGTGACCTAGTTTTTTATCCAACATGGCCCATTTTCATACTAGTCTAAGAAATTATCAAGACAAACATTGACCGAATTTCAAGATTATTGGACTGAAAATGTGGCCTCTAGGGCTTACATAAGGTTTTTCTAAGATTTGACCTGGTGACCTAGTTTTGAGCTGACATGACCCATTTTCATTCTCATCCAAGCTATCATCATGACAAACATTCTGACCAACTTTAAAGTGCATTGGACTGAAAATGTGGCTTCTGGAGCATACACAAGGTTTTTCAAAGATTTTACCTAGTGACCTAGTTTTTGACCCCATATGGCCCACTTTTGAACTCATCTGCGATATTATCAAGACAACTATTCTGACCATATTTCAAGAGTATTGGACAGAACATGTGGCTTCTGGAGCATATACAAGGATTTTTTAAATTTTGACCTAGTCACCTAGTTTTTAACCCAACATGGCCTGTTTTCCAATTTATCAGAGATATCATCAAGACAAACATTCTGACTAACTTTCAAGAGTATTGGACTGAAAATGAGGCCTCTAGAGCGTACAAAAGGTTTTTCTAAGATTTGAACTGGTAACCTAGTTTTTGACCCGACACGGCCCACTTTCAAACTTGTTCGAGATATCAAGACAAACATTCTGACCAACTTTCAAGAATTTTGGACTGAAAATGTGGCCTCTAGAGTGTACACAAGATTTTTCTAAGATTTGACTTGGTGACCTAGTTTTTGACCCGACATAGCCCATTTTCAAACTCGTCCAGGATATCATAACGACAAACATTCTGACCAATTTTCAAGAGTATTGGACTGAAAATGTGGCCTCTAGAGTGTACACAAGGTTTTTCTACGATTTGACCTGGTGACCTAGTTTTTGACCCTACATGGCCTGTTTTCAAACTCGTCCAAGATATCATCAAGACAAACATTCTGACAAATTTTCAGGAGTATTGGACAGAAAATGTGACCTCTAGAGCACACACAAGGTTTTTCTAAGATTTGACCTAGTGACCTAGTTTTTGACCCGACAAGACCCATTTTCGAACATGTCTGAGACATCATCAAGACAAACATTCTGACCAATTTTCAGGAGTATTGGACTGAAAATGTGTCCTCTAGAGTGTACACAAGGTTTTTCTAAGATTTGACCTAGTGACCTAGTTTTTGACCCGACATGACCCATTTTAGAACTCGTCCGAGATATCATCAAGGCAAACATTCTGACCAAGTTTCATGAGTATTGGAATGAAAATGTGGCCTCTAGAGCGTACACAAGATTTTTCTAGCTCCGACATGACCCATTTTCGAACTCGTCTGAGATATCATCAAAGCTAACATTCTGACCAAGTTTCATGAGTATCGGACTGAAAATGTGGCCTCTAGAGCACACAAAAGGTTTTTCTAAGATTTGACCTAATGACCTAGTTTTTGACCCAACATGACCTATTTTCAAACTCGTCCGAGATATCATCGAGGCAAACATTCTGACCAATTTTCAGGAGTATTGGACAGAAAATGTGGCCTCTAGAGCGTACACAAGATTTTTCTAAGATTTGACCTAGTGACCTAGTTTTTGACCCGACATGACCCATTTTAGAACTCGTCCGAGATATCATCAAGGCAAACATTCTGACCATGTTTCATGAGTATTGGACTGAAAATGTGGCCTCTAGAGCGTACACAAGATTTTTCTAAGATTTGACCTAGTGACCTAGTTTTTGCTCCGACATGACCCATTTTCGAACTCGTCTGAGATATCATCAAGGCAAACATTCTGACCAAGTTTCATGAGTATCGGACTGAAAATGTGGCCTCTAGAGCGTACACAAGGTTTTTCTAAGATTTGACCTAATGACCTAGTTTTTGACCCGACATGACCTATTTTCAAACTCGTCCGAGATATCATCGAGGCAAACATTCTGACCAATTTTCAGGAGTATTGGACAGAAAATGTGGCCTCTAGAGGGTACACAAGATTTTTCTAAGATTTGACCTAGTGACCTAGTTTTCGACCCGACATGACCCATTTACAAACTCGTCCGAGATTTCATTGAGACAAACATTCTGACCAAGTTTCATGAGTATCGGACTGAAACTGTAGCCTCTAGAGCGTACACAAGGTAAAAGTTGACGCCGGACGACACACAACAGACGACTGACGCCGGACACAGCACGATCACAAAAGCTCACCATGAACACTTCGTGCTCAGGTGAGCTAAAAAGGAGAAAATGCTGATAAACTTTTTTTTCCCCAATGTTTTTTGACATTTCAAAGACAAATCAAATCAACTGTGCCAGATTTAATTTGACATCACTAAATGCTTTCAATGCGTACAAGTCTTTAACCCTTTACCACACAACCTGACTTTTAACAACCCGGAGGAAGAGGCCTTTTGAAAAAATGGTGGGAAAGGGAGAAAATGCTGGTAACCTGCATTTTCTCCTTTTCCCACAATGTTTTCTGCCCTTTTCCCACAATGTTTTCTGCCCTTCAAAGGCAACTTTCCTCATTTGAGTCACATTTATATTGTTGTCTGCAAATGCTTTCATTGTAGACAAGTCCACTTTTTTCTAGTGTCATAAAGAGTAAATTGTTTTTGTTAAGTATTAAGACTTCAAACAGTTGTTTCTATAACCCATGCAACTGATGTCAAAACAAACATGTTACCTTCAGATTTTGTCCATCAAAAGGCAAAGAGCCACTGACTAGAGTATACAAAATAACCCCCAAACTCCAAACATCTACCTCAGGTCCATCATACTTCTTGCCTACAAAACATTAATATTCATTTTACATTGTACTGACATCCATATCTTTTTCATCCCATGTAATATACTATACAGCCTAATAATGACATGACTGTTCTTTGGAAACACAGGTCTGATGATTAATGGTTTCATATTTAACCCTCTACCGCACAATCCAATGTTTTGAAGATCCAAAAGAAGACAGCCTTTGAAAGCTTAGTGGGAAGATGAGAAAGCACTGTTTACCTGCACTCTTTCCTTTACCCACAAATTCTGTTTCACACACAAAGTCCCATTATTTGAGCAAGACTTATTTTGTTATCTGCCAATGCTTAAACTTTTTTTGAATGAATCTACAATTTTGGCATCTGGTATAGTCAAAGCTGTTTTAAACAGTATTACATGTATGATAGGTCAGCAAGAGAGGAATAAATCCTCTCACACTGACTTTAATCAACTATCATGAAAAAGTTTAGCACAGGCATAACATATTCAAACTTACAACTATTGAATTACAAGACCCATAATGTTGCCAATAAGCAGCTGAACTGCTCAAGCTTGGCACTGTCAACTAAAAGGGACAAACTTAATTTGTTCATCTAACAGCCAATGATTCAAGGAAAAGTGATGTTTTAAGCCAAGTGATCTTTAAATCAATCAATAAACGTAATTATTACGGTCCTTTTCACTTCTTTTCCACAATAGTTACTGACATAAAGAACTTTTATGGCCATTGTTCTATGGTATGAAATAGTAAACAACCTAATATTACATTGCCCAGCTTACTTCATTCCTATGATTTCTCTTTAATTCATTTCTGTGCAAAATTCTTTAGAGATCTATGGAAATCAAATACAAAATTACAAATGTAGGAAAGGAAAATTCAGTTTTTCAACAGCATGGAACATGTGAAATGATGAAATGCACTTGTCTATTACAAGCATTTACTAATTTGCTCCTTTTCAAAAGCTGTTTTCCAAACCTCTCCACTACTGGGACTAAAGTCTAATTGGTATAGTAATTGCCTGTCCTTTTTACATCTCCAAATTTCTCAGCCTGTGCAACAAACCTTTGTTGAAATACTAATTTTATAAAGAATCTATAAAACCTTACTAAAATTATTGCTCACAATGCTGTCCATCAAGTGATGAATTATAGCATCTGTAAGAGTAAACTCATCACCAGGCAGGCTATTTTCAGAATATCACAAACTGGTACTAGTGACAAATTAACCCTCCCTTTTGCCAGAACATGGTTCATATATTTGGAGATAAAAAAAAAATAAAGGGCAAGAAAGTTATCCTTTTGCAATGTTATGTAAAGCAGGTGCAGGTGCATCTTTTTCCAACATTTGTTCAAAAACTGATGCAAAGAAATATTTAAATCATACTTGTATGCTTATAGCTTACAAAGATAGTAATACTGTATCAGGGTCGGATAAGGGTGATATGTGTCAAACTATAAATAAAGCCTATGTCATGGATACTCATTGAAATATGTCCCAAAGAGACAACTCTAATGAGTACCCACAACATTCTTTCCACTCTTTAGAAAACAATCCAACTTACATATGGCCCAGGGAAAAAAGGCTTTGAAAACCATTATAGGGAACAGAGAAAATGCTGGTAGCCTTTCCCAAACCCTTTCAAAAACAAATTTCATCCTATGGACCACATTCACCTTTTTGTCTGTAATTGCTTTCAACTTGGACAAATCTTAAAAATTGTTGACAGGTACATATTTAAAACAAGAGGGCCATGATGGGCCCTGTATCGCTCCACTGGCTAATAAGTAAAACCACTACATGCCAAACCTTACAATACTTGGCAAATTGGTTCTGAACATGAGACACCTGAAACAGGACTAAAATTGGTAGCCCTAAGACTTATGGTCAGTAAAAAGAAGATTTCTAAAGTTTTCACTATATAAGCCCATGTACAACTTCTGAACCCTGGGGTGGGATCAAATTCGACCCTAGGGCTATAATTTGAGCACTCTTGGTAAAGACCCACTAGATAAAGCTACATGCAAAGTTTGGTAACCCTAGGCTTCATGACCAAGTACAGGGAAATTTCTAAAGTTTTCACCATATATGCCCATGTAAAACTTCTGACCCCCCGGGGCGGGGCCAAATTTGACCTCAGGGCTATAATTTGGGCATTCTTGGTAGGGGCCCACTAGATAAAGCCACATGCAAAATTTGGTAGCCCTAGGCCTTATGGCTAGGTGCAGGGAGACTTCTAAAGTTTTCTCTATATAAGCCCATGTAAAACTTGTGACCCCCGGGGCGGGGTCAAATTTGACCCCAGGGCTATAATTTGGGCACTCTTGGTGGATGCCCACTATATAAAGCCACATGCAAAATATGGTAGCCCTAGGCCTTATGGCTAGGTGCAGGGAGACTTCTAAAGTTTTCTCTATATAAGCCCATATAAAACTTGTAACCCCCTGGGCGGGGCCAATTTTGACCCCAGGGCTATAATTTGAAGAAACTTGATAGAGGTCTACTAGATAATGCTACATGCCAAATTTGGTAGCCCTAGGCCTTATGGTTTCAGACAAGATTTTCAAAGATTTCCAGTATTTTTAAGTTTTGTTGCCATGGCAACCAGAGTTTTTGAAGGAATCAAATTCTTTCAAGAAATTCTGAAGAGGACCATGGCAGGATCATTTCTGTGAAGTTTCATCAAAATTGGATCAGTAGTTTCAGAGAAGATGTTTGAAATAAAAGTTAACGCACGGACACATGCACACACGGACGGATGGACGCACGCACATCGGACACTGGGCCATGACATAAGCCCGCTGGCCTTCGGCCAGTGGAGCTAAACAGGCTATAGAAACAGCTTTCCCAAACACCTTCATACAACCCGTATCTGTCGCGAAGCTGTATGAAACAAGTGTGTAGATAGAAAAGAAACATTGTATTTACCCTGAAATAACTCTGGAGCTGCATATGGGGGACTACCACAGAATGTATCTAATTTGTTCCCTGGCACAAATTCATTACTAAAACCAAAATCTGCTATTTTGATATTCATGTCAGAATCTAGTAATAAATTCTCTGCCTGAAAAAGGAGGAACATTTATTATTCTTACAAAAGAACAATACAAAGATGATGGTCACATAACAACCTCACAGAACATTTGATAGACAAGCAGGTTAATGAAACTGTTCCTTGTTAGAAGTGAATTCAATCCTTACAAAAAATCATAAGCAAGATATTCATCTGAACTAGGTATTAGATGATAATTATATTTGTCTGAATGACAGTTCAACCGAAAGTTATATTTCAGTTCAACCTTAAGTTATATTTCTGCAAAAGCTCAAATGCACACGTATTTCAGTGGGTTTTACCAGTACTAGTAGTAATTATTCTAGACCAAGCGTAAAGGCAGGGAGGCAATAAAAAGGGGCAGGGAGGAAGCAATGCCTTGTCGAATGACTATTACTTTCAGACAAAGGCAAATATGTCCTTAACTCTTCACCAGGTCTAGTTTTTGTGACCCAAAAGAAAAAGACTTTTGAAAACATTGTGAATAAAGGGAAAATGCTTGTTATGAGAATTTTCTCCTTTTCCCATTATGTTCTCTGTCCTTTCAGATACAAATCCCATCATTTTCACTTGGACAGCTCTACGGTTTTTCATCTGGTACAGGGATAATTGTAAGCAGGTCATTCAGATGAACAAACCAAAATGTTAAATTGTTTTTATTTCATATATAAAAATCATTTTCATGATCTTACAATTAAAGATATAAATTCTTGCCTTGTTCGTTATCCTTTTCATTTTAAAATGTGTAATGACGATTGCAAAATGTCTCCACTTTGCCGTCATTTTGAAACATGAGTTAATTTAATCAGCTGCTGTTTGTCAGCATTGCAGCAAAATTAATGACATTGGAAATTTCAAGTTGGAAAAAATGGCTGAACTATGGCTATTTCAATGTTGTTTTGGTCAGAATCTTAGATCAGAAAGCATAATGTGCAGTCTGATCTTGATCTACACTTTCCACAGGAGCAACTGAAGCCAAGTTCAGTACTCCAACAACTAAAGAGAAAAACCAATAGTATAATTTATCAGATCATTAAAAATTTTTGGGAAAAAATGAAACTGACTCTTTGAATATCTTTTTGTCTCTTTTAGTTCAATGATAATCAAATTTATGACAAACAATTTCACAACAGGGGAGAATGTAAACTGACTTAAAAAGTTAATATAATGCATGAAAAACAAAGAAAATAGTTTCCAAAGCAGGTCTGGTTTGAATGGTATGGCTCAAACTCTCACCATAAAATGGAAATGTCTTTACAGCGATCAGTCTATGACATCACACAAAAATTCCCCAGCCATTCAACCAAACAGGTGGCAAGTTGGGGGGTTGGGGTAGGGGGTGTTACAGGTGCCTAACACATGTTTATGTTGTGTGAAGAATATACATGTACACATGCAGCAACTGTAAGACAACCAGAAACTAGTGATAATGCATCAAAACTTGTGTTTTCAATGAGTATGTATCGAATTTCAGTGGGAAATGAAGGATTGATGTCGCCAACATCGTTATAATTCACTACCTTACATTTGGAACTATCTTTTGTAATACATCGTTATAATTCACTACCTTAAATCTGGAACTATCTTTTGTAAATTGCGGCAAGCATATTATCCGATTACTTTCACGCACAACCTTTAAGTCAGTAATGTACACACACACGTGCGGGAAATCAGTTTGACAGATGTTAATTGCATATCTGCGACTGAAGTGTGATGACATAATATGTACACAATAAACCAAAACATCAGACATCGGATTGTTTGTATGTATAGGAAAAGGGCAGCAGGGCACATCTAAATAGATTGAGGGGCACAAGGGTGGGGCCAAAAAGGGGCAGGGCAGCAGGCCCTGCTATTCCGCTCTATAATAATCATTATCTAGGTTAAGGTTTTTCAGTGTTTTGTCCAATGACACTCCAAGGACAAGCTCTACTCTGAATAACAAACCTCATTAGCAGACAAACAAACATTCCTAAAGGATAATGTATACAAGAACATTCCATTCAAATTACCCAAAATTTAACACACAAAATAATAACTCATCATCAGAAATTTGGGCTTAGGTCAGCTGAACCACAATTCCTACTATAGCTACAGAGTGACAGCATGAAGTTTATCAATGCCATAACTACTTCATTACCATATACAGAAGTGGATAACATATTCTGCTAATTATATACTTACTTTTAAATCTCTATGGACTATGTTCTTTTGATGGCAATATTGTACTGCAGATATAATCTGGAAAGAGAAGAAAAGATCTTAATGGTCCAACATTGTTCATCAAGTTTGCAATACCAAAGGGCATTATGGCCCTGTAACACTTCACTGCCTAATAACTATGCCATACATTGCCATTGACAGTCATAAACCCTTTACCACACAATCCCAACTTTAAAGGACACTGGTAACCAGTGTTTTCCTCTTTTCCCAAAATGTTTGCTACCCTCTGACAATTTGAGCCATGCTTGTCATCTGCAACTTCTTTCAATTTTAGCAAGTTTAAAATTTTGTCGTGTGGTAAAGGATTAAACTGTAAAAAATCTTTGATGAAATAAATTTCATATAGAACATATGCCCAGCCCCCTAAACTGTCATATCTTTATCATATGCCAAGATGATGTCAATGAATACAAGCAGGTCTTATCGAGTAATATTCATACAAATATCAATCAACTCTTGCAAAGAGTATTTCAAGAAAACAAGTCTTCAACAGGTGGGCAAGAACGGCCCTTAATCACTCACTAGAGAAAAATTTGTGACACTCCATCTCCCCTGATGATACCAATTTTTGACCCCAGAGTAATAATTTGAATAAATATTGGTAGAGGTCCCCGAGTTCATGCTACATATCAAACAAAATTACAATTCTAGGCCAAATGGTCTGGAACAAGAAGGTTGTCAAACTTTGTTCTATAAAACCCCAAAGGAAAGTTGTGATCCCCATTTTTTACCAAAGTCTATTATTAACCGACTCCTGTAGAAGTCCACTAAGTGAAGCTATATATGTAAATAATAAAGGTCTTGGGCATATGCTTACTAGCCTGAACGCTTGAGTGAAAGTTAGAAAAACTGAAAATGCTGAACTTTTTTTTTGGGGGGGGGGGGGGGGAATTACAGCCCCCCCCCAAAAGGTCCTGCGCAATGCCCTGGCTAGTTGCTTAAGGGGGCAAGGGGCCCCCTGAAGCTCCAGACACATTGCTTTTATATTCATGTTAGAACCCTCTTCCTAAAACACGCCCTCCCATTTCAAAAACGCTTCAAGAACTTTCACTCTCAATTTTCTTAAGTCAGTAAATGGGTAGGACCGGCACCATTCACTTTTCTACACCATACTAAAATTTCTTTTGCAAATGGTGCCAAATGTGAAGCCAAGAAACTAAAATTGGACAATTCCATATTAAATCCATATCAATATCTGACGAGAGCTATAAATGACCAGGAATAGACTGGAACAAAGGAAATGCAGATAGGCAGTAAACTTCTTTGGTATGGCACCTGAAGATCTGTTGATTTTCAATAAGTTCGAGATACTAGATTTGGGGGTCCCCCCACTGCTCCCAAAATTTCTCCTCAGATTTACACAATTTGGAAAAATAACCTAGTTAGATCCTGACAATACAGAATTCTGAAACCTTTCACCCATGCAGAACATATTTAAGGTTTCCACAATAGAAAGCGTCTATATTAGTGGCCCCAAGAGCAGGGCCATTTTTAACTCAAGGGCTAAATTTTGGTAATGATTCACTGGATTAAGCTATGGGCCAAATTTCGTAACTGTAGAAATTATGGTTAGGAACAAGAAGAATTTACAGTTTTCATTAGCTTAACTAAAACTTGTGACCTCAAAGGCCTGGCAAATTTTGCCCCAGGGATATAATTTGAAATATCTTGGTAGAGGTCAACAAGATGAAGCTACATGCAAAATTTGTGAGCCCCAAGGTTATATGGTTAAAAACAACCAGATTGTTTAGTTATACTATATGAACCAGTGTACAACTTGTAACCCCCTCAAGGTGGAACAAATTTTGACCAAAGGGCTATCATTGAACAATCTTAGTGGAGGTCTACCAGACAAAGCTACATGCCAATTTTAGTAGCCCTATGCATTATGGTAAGAAGATATTTGAAGTTTGCACCATATATGCCATGTAAAATATGACCCCCCCCATAATATGAAGAATCTTGGTAAAAGTCCACAATGTGAAGCTTCATTCAAAACTTGGTAATAAGGCCTTATGGATTTGGACTTGAAAATCTAAATCATCTTTAAAGATTTTCAATATTTTTGAGATTTGTTCCCATGGCAACTACAGTTTTAGCCTGAATCAAATTCTTTGAAGATATTCTACAGAGGGCCATGTCAGGATGAATTCCATAAAGTTTTGTTCAAAGTGGATGGGTAGTTTCGGAGAAGATGTTTTAGATAAAAGTCAATGCATAGATGCACGCACAAACACAAGACAGACAGTGCCATGACATAACTTATGATACAAACAATATTTCATGTCTGTTGGCAAAGGGGTTCCAATTCTTCTTTTCCCTGTATAACTCTATGTAGAACATAAGAAACATTCCCTGAACCAAACTCTTGTGCAAGGCCAGAATTTGAAAAAGTTTGATCAATGACCAACACATGATGTTACATACAAAAAATTAAGACTTTAGGCCCTTGATTTCAGTCGAAAGATGTTTAAAACTTCAATTTATTACTTTAAAACATGTTACCCCTCAAGGCAAGGCCATCTGTGATTTCAGCCATGTAATTTGTCTAGCAGCAGACCACTCTAGACAAAATTGTGGAAAAGAGATTTATTGCTCACATAAAACCCTCTTCATTGCAAATACACAAGGTCAATTGGTCAGACAAGTCCTTGACTACCTTAACAATCATACATGTTTCTATCATTTTCTTTTTATTGCTGTCAATCTACACATGACAAACCCATCCAATTGCTGTTTATATTAGAGTTTAACACCGTTTAGACAGCTTAACTTGTTACTTGTATCATGGTGGTCAGTGCACCTACACATGTATTTCCTGCGTTTCTCACACCAGTACTGACACAACTATCTTTCCAAGCCACTGACCACTTTTCTCACTTGCATCAGAGGTGAGAGGCACAAGATCCATGGAGAGAAAGTTTGCCTCAACTGGGTATAGAACCTGCAACCACGAGGTCACAAGTCAGATAGGCGTACCACTGAGCTACCCCGGCCAGGCTTAAACCCATCCAAATGAAGCAAACTGTACAATATGACAAAATACAGTGGTTGGTGTATCAATACTGATTAACTAAATACTGCCTATAACTTACATTCCTTAACCATGATCTCACTATAAGCTAACCAACCACACAACAGTCACTCCCTTGCCAGCTGCTTTTGATCTTTATCTATAATGATCTTTACGACATTTTGCTGAGGATTAGTGACAGCAATAACTGAACTGATATACTTTTTATCTTAGCTGGATATGAAATGACATCATTTCGATCATTTAACCCTTTACCAAATGAGCACATATTTTAACAAACCTGCCAAAAAATACATTTCAAAAGATTGTGGGGAAAGGAAAAAATGCTGACAGCTAGCTTTTTCTTTTCTTTTCCCAAAATGCTTTCTACCCTTTCAGACACATATCTCATCTCCTGTTGATGCAAATGCTTTCAATAAGGACAAGTCTTACAATGTTGATGTTTGGTTGAGAGTTAACTCATTACTTCATGCAGATAAATTTTTTTTTCACTTGCAGCAGAAAGTGTATTTGCAAGGATGTTTTCAAAGTTGTCTGCTGCAACCTTGTTTCAAAAAATAAGCGGTACGGCTTGCCTTTATAATTTATGATCTACATATTTAAATGTCTATGGTATTGGGGAGGCTCAATTTTATAAATGTACTGGTGAGGCTCAACTTCATAACTGTCTGGTCTAGGGCGTATACAATCTAAAGTCATACTAGCAAACATTTCATGATTTTAACATCTTCAGAGTTATGAACACTTGAAACAGATGTCAGAAACTTTTCACTGACATAATGAAAAGATTAAGCGAATGTTAATGAACCTGAAGAAGGCTTTTGAAAACACTGAAGGAAAAAGAGAACAAGAGGGCCATGATGGCCCTGAAGTCGCTCACCTGAGCCTTTTGACCAAACATGATCCATTTTAAATCTCTTTCAAAAGTGTACACAAGGTTTTTCTAAGATCTGACCTTGTGACCTAGTTTTCAACCCGACATGACCAAATTTCAAACTCATCCAAGATATCATCAAGACAAACATTCTGACCAATTTTCAAGAGTATTGGACTAAAAATGTGGCCTCTAGAGCATACACAAGGTTATTCGAAGATTTGGCCTAGTGACCTAATTTTTGACCCAACATGATCCATTTTCAAACTCATCTGCGATATCA
Organism: Hippopus hippopus; assembly: GCA_946811185.2. Classification (NCBI taxonomy): domain Eukaryota; kingdom Metazoa; phylum Mollusca; class Bivalvia; order Cardiida; family Cardiidae; genus Hippopus; species Hippopus hippopus. Next base: position 40,676,895 of record OX328097.1, read on the forward strand.
TCAAGCCAAACATTCTGACCAATTTTCAAGAGTATCGGACTAAAAATGTGACCTCTAGAGCGTACACAAGGTTTTTCTAAGATTTGAACTTGTGACCTAGTTCTTGACCCGACATAACCCATTTTCAAACTCATAGGAGATATTATCAAGACAAACATTCTGACCAACTTTCAAGAATTTTGGACTGAAAATATGGCCTCTAGAGCGTACACAAGGTTTTTCTAAGATTTGCCCTAGTGACCTAGTTTTTGACCCGACATGACCCATTTTCAAACCCGTCCGAGATATCATCAAGACAAACATTCTCACCAATTTTTAAGAGTTTTGGAGTGAAAATATGGCCTCTAGAGCATACACGAGATTTTTCTATGATTTGACCTAGTGACCTAGTTTTTGACCCAACATGACCCATTTTCGAACTCGTCTGCGAAATCATCAAGACAAACATTCTGACCAACTTTCAAGAGTTTTGGACTAAAAATATGGCCTCTAGAGCGTACACAAGGTTTTTCTAAGATTTGCCCTAGTGACCTAGTTTTTGGCCTGACATGACCCATTTTCGAACTCATCCGAGATATCATCAAGACAAACATTCTGACCAACTTTCAAAAGTTTTGGGCTGAAAATGTGGCCTCTAGAGTGTACACAAGGTTTTTCTAAGATTTGCCCTAGTGACCTAGTTTTTGACTCGACTTGACCCATTTTCGAACTTGTTCGAGATATTATCAAGACAAACATTCTGATGAAGTTTCATGAATATCGGACTGAAAATGTGGCCTCTAGAGTGTACACAAGGTAAAAGTTGATGACGGACGACAGACGACACACACCGGACACTGCACGATCACAAAATCTCACCATGAGCACTTTGTGCTCAGGTGAGCTAAAAAGCTGGTAACCAGCTTTTTCTCCTTTTCCCACAATGTCTTCTATCCTACCACAGACAGAATTCATCATTTGAGCCACATTTAATTTGTCAACTGCAAATGCTTTCAATTTGTTCATGTCCAAAATTTTGTTGTTTGGTAAAGACTTAATGTTACAATTTATGTCACAACACTAGTCATCAAATAAAGTAGCAAGTGAAGCTAAGGGTAGAGAAAGTCAATGACTACCAAAAGAAAAAATCCATTTTCAAGAATAAAAGACTTCAGTCATATTCACGTTTGTTTGGAAATTCAAATGGTTAGTTTTGCACACAATCATCTGTGGAGAAGTTGAGGGAACAACTTAATGAAACTAAACCTCCTACATGTTATATATAGGTTTTTTTGTCTTGCTGCAAAAAGCACTGGACAAATGAAGAAACTAGTCATCATGGAATATTTCTTTTTATGACACTGAATTGTACATGTACCAAACAGAAATTATGTATGTGGACTTCCCATGTTTCACAGGATGTTTTCACATTCAACTGCTGCAACAGAACTAAATAAACTTGATCCTGCAACCATCAGCACTGAAGTAATCCTTAACCTCTAAACATACACCAAACAAAAAGCAAGAAATCTACTGTGTCTGTAATGTGGACTTTGTTGGGTAAATAAGACCCAGTCATCAAAATTTATGGCTGCTTTTCCTAACATGAGAGCTGGATTTTCTTCATTTTCAATAGGGTTCAATTCCTTGATAATACAAACAATCTGTACAAGTTTCAACAACTGGATCAAAAACGCCAACTTTACTGTGTAAACAGGAAATGTAAATTTTCAACTTTATATAGCTACTTTTCCCTTACCAATTGTCAGACATTTTTCAATATCGATACGGTTCAAGCTTGTGAAGAAATTAAAAACATGAGCAAGTTTTACAAAATCAGACCAAAAATGTAGACTTTATCATGGAAACAAAAATTGTAAATTTGCAACTTTAAAAATGTCTACTTTTCCATTACTAATAGTCAGATTTTTTTCAAAATCAATAGGGTTCAAGCTATTAACAATATAAGACAAGAGTGCCATTGTCACAATATACGCCGCCACATGGCTGCCATTTCAAGCAGCTAGCTATAGAGTCTAAAGTGTTGGAATTTCTAGCACCCGCCTGGGTAGCTCAATGGATATATTGTTACTTGTGATCTAAAAGGTTTACGCACAGACTGATGGATGGACAGACGGACGCACAACGGCCTCATTGGTCATTGGCTTTGATTAAGCAATAAAAATATGAAATTTCATGAAATTATGTCAACTAGTTGGAGATACATCAATGAAAAATTGAATTTGACATGAAGCCCCCTTTTTCCATGACACAGCAATAAATTCCAAAACCGACAATTTGCGCTAGGTCACATGATCTGTGACAATTTCATCTAAAATCAATTGAGATATGTCCAGTAATTAAAGAGATATTGGTGAAAAATGAAATATAACATGAAGCCCCCTTTTTCCATGTCGCAGCCATAAATAGCAAAACCTTGACAATATGCGCTAGGTAACATGATGAGAAATGTTCTGTGAAAATCTTATCCAAATCCGTCAAGAAATGTGGGAGAAGTTGCGTTCACAAAAAATGGAATGAAATATAACATGAAGCCCCCTTTTTCCGTGATGCAGCCATAAATTGCAAAACCTTGACAATATGCGCTAGGCCACATGGTGAGAAACATTCTGTGAAAATTTTATCTAAATCCATCAAGAAGTGTGGGAGGAGTTGCGTTCACAAGAAATGGAATGAAATATAACATGAAGCTCCCTTTTTCCATGATGCAGCTACAAATCACAAAACCCTGACAATATGCGATAGGTCACATGTTGAGAAACAAAATTCTATCCAAATCTGTCAAATGTGGGAGGAGTTGCGTTCACAAGAAATGGACGTACGTACGGACGGACGAAGGGAAGGACGGACGGATGGACAGACGGGCAGACAGACGGAGAAGATGACACCAATATACGTCGCTTCCGGCGGTGTATAATAATTACTGTGTATGTTTCATGAAAATCTGTCCAAGGTTTGCAGTCTTTAATGCATCAACAAGAATAAGACTAATGGACTGATGACGACAGAAACCAAGCCACGACTTAAGCTCTGCTGGCCTTTAGCTAGCAGAGCTGAAAAACAGACTAGTAGAACTTGGCTAAAAAAAAATGTGATGGCAGAGCAATTCTCTATTTTTAATCCGTTTTCTAGAGCAGCCTTCCTGCCAACCATTCACAAGACATAATGGATCAATTTGAAGTAAAGGAAATACAGTGCTACTCAGAGTCCTGGAGAGAAAAAACTGGATGTTGGGATTCCCTGACATCACAATCAATCAATAGCCTCATTGTAATTATCTGTCACCTACACACTATAGAGTGATCTGCAGGAGTCAGCCCATTATATGTGTGTGACAACCTAAACTCCTGTATAACCTTATACCAAACAAATTCCTGTGCTATAATCACCTTCAGGAAGAAAGCTTTTCAAAATATTGTGAAAAAAGGAAACAAATTCTGGTAACCAGCATTTTCTTCTTTTTCCATAAGGTTTTCAACCATTTCAAAGACAAATCCCAGTATTTGAGCCATATTTAATGTGTCTTGTTATCCGGTAAAGAGATAATGTGGATAGACCTATCATTTCACACACACTAAAAAGGTTGCTATGGTCAACTGCAGTTTTAACCCAGTGCTGCTCAGAATTTTACAAAGGACCTAGCAGAAAGCATGCGAGTCAAGAAATTGGAAGGTAATTCACTGGCAAGGAGTGAAGCACTTAGAAAAACAAGGTACGTAACTTGCTCTTTTTCTATCAATGAATACTGCAGTGACATAAAAACATGTTTGTGATACAGACATGTTCAAGAATCACTTGAAAATGCTTTCAAACTTGTCAAGCTTAAAATTTTGATGTCTGGTAAAGGGTTAACCCTTTACCACACAATGACGCCTTTTGACGCCCCTAAAAAAGAGGCCTTTTGAAAACGTTGTGGGAAAAGGAGAAAATGCTGTAACCAGCATTTTCTCCTTTTCCCACAAAGTTTTCTACCCTATCAAAGAAAAGTTGCGTCATTTGATCCACTATGAAATTGTCGTCTGCAAATGCTTTCAATTTGGATAGGTCTTAAATTTTGCCGTGTGGTAAAGGGTTAAATTGAGGCAAAAAAAAAAATAAATTGGTCATACTCTGTGAAAAGCAGGTGAAATGCATCAGCAAAAATTACTGACAAATGTTAGCCTGTGCATTCCGCATGGGTTAGGATGGATAGAAACGTTTTGCTATTCGTAAATTTTCTGAATGTCCAAGGACCATTCTACATCATGGTTTAGTCTGTGTTAGACAAAATGGATTTTATAGATCCATAATTATGTGACGACTTGCTTGATATGATGCATTAAGAAGATGCATAAAGACACCCCCTTTTCATGAAAAAAAAAAAAATTACTATCTTGAAAACTCTCAAATAATATTTATGTTGCTAAGGTAACATTTGGACATAGAGAGAAATTACAGTAATGTCCTTACTTCCTTGGCTCAATAATCTACCTACAAGCTTAGCTATCTTACTTTCAAAAGCCTCTAACACATAGTAGTATGAATAATCACATATTATGTATCTTAGAATGGGTATGTGATTAATTTCAGTTCCCATTAACAGAAATTCTCTGAGTACCATCTCTTCATACAAACCTTCCAGTGTCACTACAGGTCCTAAGGCATTACAATTTCATGTCTTTTTGTGGTCATAATATCTACCTAAATGTAAGACAGTTGAGATCCAAAACTGGACACGATTATTTGTGTGCAGTCTAAGAACTTAAATTCAGTGGAGTCTGATCTTGATTTACACTATCAGATAAAGCAGCTGACAACTGCCCTTGGCAAAAGAAAGGGTTAATCTGATCATCTATTCACTGAGTTGGGTGTCAAATTTACAGGATTCAATGGGTAAATTACAACCCAAATGAACAATGGCTATCCTAATTGATATTGTTAAGTGTCACCTTTTTCTTCTTTCACCTTGAAAAACTAAAACTTGTGTATTATGCTTTTGTAACAAAATACTACACCAAGAAGGCCATGATGGCCCTGTAGCACTTCACTCCATACGGTTAGAAAAGCGAAGGTTTTAAAACTTTTCGTTCTATATGAGCCCATGTAAACTTGTGACTGCCAGGGCCGGGCCAAGTTTGACCCTAAGGCTACAATTTGGGTAGTCTTGGTAGAGGCCCACTAGATAAAGCTAAATGCAAAATTTGGTAGCCCAAGGCCTTACTGCTAGGAACGAGAAGATTTTTCAAGTTTTCACTGTATAAGCCATTGTAAAACTTGTAACCACCTGCGCCCCCCTTGGTGGGGCAAATTTTGACCCCAGGGCTTTAATTTCAAGAATCTTAGTAGAGGTCCATTAGATGAATCTACATGCCAAATTTGGTAGCCCTAGACCTTATGGTTTAAAACCAGAAGATTTTCTGAAGTTTTCAAAATACAAGCCTATGTAAAACATGTGATCCTCTGGGCAGGGCTAATTTTGACCCAAGGGCTATAATTTAAAGACACTTTGTAGAGGTCCAATAGATGATGCTACATGCCAAATTTGGAAGCTCTAGGTCTTCTGGTTTTGGAACAAGAAGATCTTCAAAGAAGATCTTCAAAGATTGTCAGTATTATTTTGTTTTTGAAGGAATCAAGGTTTCTCAAGAAATTCTTAAGAAGACCATGGAAGGATCATTTCTGTGAAGCTTGGACAAAACTGAATGGGTATTTTCAGGGAAGATGGTGTTTGAAATAAAAGTTAACGCACGCATGAACACATGATGGACACAAGGCCAAGACAGGGTCATCTGCAAGGAGCTAAAACAATGAATTACATTAAAGATAAATTTGATCAAACCTTGTTATTTTCTGTCTAATTTTCAATCTGGAGCTAGTGTTGCGTTTTTAAATTTAAATGCACTGAGTGTAGTAGAAATTGCATTAGGGAATCAGGTAAATTTCTCACTCAGATTTGTCACCGATATTTTTCAGTCTGGTAGTCAAGAAAATAGACTTTCATTGTGACCATGTCAGAAAGACACAGCAAAAGAATTTCAGCCAGACAAGTCGGTAAACAAGAGGGCCATGATGGCCCTGTATCACTCCACTGCCCTTTAATAGATGTATCATGCACACAATTGGCATCGACAGAGACATAAATAATAAGAAGTCTGTATGGCAATAAACTTTCATTGAAAAATAGCTTAGCTCCCCCTCTCCCCCCCCCCCCCCCAACAAAAAAGCCATATTTTTTTCAAATGCAAAGATTATGTCAAAGAATACAAGCAGGTCTTATCAAGTATCATTCATATTCATACCAAATTTAAATGAACTCAAAAAAAAAAGTGTTTTGACAAGAAGTTTTCCAGATCTTAGAAGCAGAAAACATCTTTTCAATAGCATGAATGGTTAAAAAAAAAAAAAAAGCATTCTGATAGTATTGCATAGCAATACCGAGTCCCCTACCGGCCGTATATATCGATAGCATGTATAGTTTGTGAAACTCTGTAGAGGAGAAAAAACATATCTGACCCCCTTTCAGAATTATAAGCATCGTGTCTGTCTTTGTATGCAATGCTTTAATGAAAGCCAGATACATAAACATTTTTCCCTGTTAATGTAAGTTCATTGAAGAAGTTTTACTAAGACAAGATGTGTTTGTGAAACACATATGCCCCCGTAAAAGCAAATTTTTGGAAATATGACCTTTACCTTGTGAGATAACCTTGACCTTATCATCAGCAGGTGTGTACAAATGAGAGGTACCAGCTTACCAAGTATAAGTGTTATAACTTAAGTACTTTGAAAGAAATGACTATGAAAAGTTTTAAAGATAAGTTTTCATGATAATGGTTAAAATTTTTTACCTTGACCTTGGACATATAACCCACAGAAGATCTGTTTCAGTGACAGGTACCTACATACCAAACATGAGCATTCTAAGTAAAAAAGTCGGGAAAACTGTTTTTTCAGCGAAATTTTCTAAGTCCAAGGCCCGTAATTTCGCCAAAAATCAGTAGACTGGAAGGAAACTCAAACTTGATCTGTAACTCATGGCGGTTGACTTGCACACCAAAAAGCAGCTCAATATCTGCCAGTGTTTAGAAAAAAAGTCCGGAAAACTGTTTTTTGGTGAAAATTTCTAAGTCCAAGCCCCGTAATTTCGTCAAAAATCAGTGGACCGGTACGAAACTTGAACTTGATCTGTAACTCATGGTGGTTGACTTGCACACCAAAAAGCAGCTCAATATCTGCCAGTGTTTAGAAAAAAAGTCCGGAAAACTGTTTTTTGGTGAAAATTTCTAAGTCCAAGCCCCGTAATTTCGTCAAAAATCAGTGGACCGGTACGAAACTTGAACTTGATCTGTAACTCATGGTGGTTGACTTGCACACCAAAAAGCAGCTCAATATCTGCCAGTGTTTAGAAAAAAAGTCCGGAAAACTGATTTGCTGGCGGACTGACGGACAGACAGACAGACGGACGGACTGACGAAGTGCAAAACTAAAGTCCCCTTCGGCTTTGCCAGTAAGGGACTAAAAAACTAAATAATAGAAACCTTACTTTATATCAAATATTAAACTCATCTGAGCATAACTATATATATATCAAATTAAATCACTGTAACTGAAGACTGAGCATTTTCTTTGCAAGAAAAAACCTTGAATACCCAATACCAATCATGCAATAGAACTGTTTGATAATCAAGGGTGGTGGAGGTAAATGGTAACAAACTATATATCTGTTATTAAAGGAGTTATTCCCCTTGATCACTAAAACATAACTTGAAGCCATGGTGACTTCATTAAGATCTTTAAAGTTTTCATTATTTAAGCCTTTATAAAATGTGGTACCCTGAGGACTATAGTTTTAACAACCTTGCTACAGGCCCACTGAATGGGGGCTTCATGCAAAATTTGGTTAGCCTAGACCTTATGGTTAGGAACCAGGTGATTCTTTCAGTTTAAAGTTTAAAGCCCCTAAACTTGTGTTGCCAAGGGTGGGGAAAGTTTTGACCCCAGGGCTATAAATGAGACAATCTTGGTGGAGGTCTACTCTATGCAAAAAAAAGTAGCATGCAAAATTTGGTAGCCCTAAGCCTTACAGTAAGGCTGAAAAGGATTTTTAAGCCCATGCGAAACTTGTGACCCCTGGGGTTGGACCAATTTTGACCCCAGGGCTATAATTTGAATATCACCAAAATGACTCAACTACATGAAGCTACATGCAAAATTTGGCAGCCTTATGCTTTATGGTTTAGAAAATAAAAAAGATTTTGAAGTGTTCACTTTATAAGCCTATGTAAAACTTAAGGCCCCAGGTGGGGCCAATTTTGACCCCAGGGCTACTATTTCAAGCAATTTGGTAGAGGTCTATAAGGTGAAGGTACAAGCCAAATTTGGTAGCCCCAAGCCTTATGGTTTCAGGTAAGATTTTCAAGATTTTTCAATATTTTTCAGTTTTGTTGCTATGGCAACCAGAGGTTTTTTTTAGCAATCAAAGTCTTTGAAGGTATTCTGAAGAGGGCCATGGCAAGATCATTTCTGTGAAGCTTCGTCCAAATTGGTTGGTTAGTTTCAGAGGAGAAGATGTAATAAATGAAAGTTAACACAGTCACGGACTGACGCACAATGGACACTGGGCAATGAAATAAGCCCGCAGGCCTTTGGCCAGTGGAGCTAAAAACATGATCTTGGGAAAACACAGTTTTTCAATGATGTGGAAATTATTGTAGGGAGGAGCAAATGATTGTTACATACATTCACTCCTTTCTTCAAAAAGTTTTCAAAATTTGTCAAACCTATTAACCCTTTACCACACAAACCCGAGTTTTAAGACCCTGAGAAAAAAGCTTTATGAAAACATTGTGGGAAAAGGAGAAACTGCTGGGCACCAGCATTTTCTCCCTTTCCCACAATGTTTTCTATCCTTCCCAAAACAAATTTCAATTTTCCAGCCATTTTTATTTTGTCGTCTGCAAATGCTTTCGATTAGGTTTAGCAGAAAATTATGCCATTTAGTAAAGAGTTAAACATTATTGGAGGAAATCACTCTGTTTGCCCTTACCAAACAATCCCATGCTCTAACCACCACTTTGAAAGGGGCTTCTAAAAATTTATAGGAAAAGAAGAAATGCTGGAAACCTGCATTTCTAAATTTCCCATATTATTTTCTATCCTTTCAAAGACAAATCCCATCATTTCAGCTATACTGAATTTGTTGCCATTTCCATTCGATGAATGTAATATTTAGTACAGGGTTAAAGTTGATAGACACTAGGGGTGTAACAATACATCAAACTATCGATGGATCCTGATGGCGAGCGTATCGATGTAACTGCATCAATTGTTCTGTTGAAAATCGATAACTATCGCTGATAGTTATCTCAAATATCGATAGTTTTGACAGTTTCACTGACAAGAAAGAGAGAGAAAATACCTCAATTCACTAATGTATTTGGACGCCCTAAAAGTTTGGACACGTTAAATTATTTACAAAAAAATTTATTTTTTAATCCTTTCTCTGAACACTTCCAAAAGCAAGCTTTCCTAAATATTCGGACATTCTGTAATGTTAATTTCCCAAAATATTTGACAGGTATTTTTTTGGAATATGTTTTCAATAATGATCGGCTGCATAATATTCATTTCTGCATCGCAATGTTCATCGCTACGATAACGAATCCTTCGAGAGCTGACTAACTCAGCGGTAATTTTAAGTCACGAAATTAGACCAAAATAATTGCAACACTAAGGGTGTTTTTGTTAAAAACTTCTCACCCAAGCGAATAGTGTGGATTTAGATCAAAGATCAGACCAAGCAGTCTGCCTACAGTCTAATCTTAATCTACAAAGGCCGCCAAAACAGCTAAAAACCATAACCATGCGTGTTGTCCCTCCATAAGCAATAAATAAATCTACTATGAACAAGAGCGGCAAATTGTCGCAAGATACGCCCGTCCCACCGCCAGTTGTCAAGGGGGTATAATAATCGTAAAGGGCAGGTAATGCAACAAACATGTTTACCAAAGTCTGAAGTCAATTTGACTTGAGGTGACAAAGTTCCGTTCCAGACAAGCAAGAAATACTGTAAAAATGAAGATCAAAGTGGAATTACTTGAAATCCGCACTAGGTAGAGTTATTGTTCTTGTGCACTGTACTCCGTAATATTGCAACAAACATGCATACCAAGTTTCAAGTTAATCGGACTGGAGATGACAAAATTATGCTCCAGACAAGCAGAAAATGCTGTAAAAATGACGATCAAAGGGATATAACTCAAAGACAGCACGAGGTAGAGTTATAGTTCTTTTGCACTGCAATCCGTATTATTGCAATTAACACACATGCCAAGTTTCAAGTCAATCAGACTGGAGATGACAAAGTTATGCTCCGGACAAGCAGAAAATGCTGTAAAAATGACGATCAAAGGGAAGTAACTCAAAGACAGCACGAGGTAGAGTTATAGTTCTTTTGTACTGCACACCGTATTATTGCAACAAACACAGATGCCAAGTTTCAAGTCAATCGGACTGGAGATGACAGTTATGCTCCGGACAAGCAGAAAATACTGTAAAAATGACGATCAAAGGGAAATAACTCAGACAGCACGAGGTAGAGTTATGGTTCTTTCGCACTGCACTCCGTATTATTGCAACAAACACACATGCCAAGTTTCAAGTCAATCGGACTGGAGATGACAAAGTTATGCTCCGGACAAGCAGAAAATGCTGTAAAAATGACGATCAAAGGGAAATAACTCAAAGACAGCACAAGGTAGAATTATGGTTCTTTCGCACTGCACTCCCCCTTAATGAGATCTATCAACCCATAAAGTTTCATAACTGTAGCTAGCATAGTTTTGGAGATATGCTTTGGATAAATTCAAGTATGAATATAAACAAAGGGAAATAACTCAAAAATTAAGTAAGCAAGAGTTATGATTCCTGTGCACTGCTTTCCCCCTTGATAAGATCTATCCACCCATGAAGTTTCATAACCTTAGCTAGTATAGTCTTGGAGATATGCTCCGGACAAAATTCAAGTATGAAAAACAACAAAGGGCAATAACTCAAAAATTAAGGAAGCAAGAATTATGATTCCAGTGCACTGCACTCCCCCTTGATGAGATCTATCCACCCATGAAGTTTCATAACCTTAGCTAGTATAGTCTTGGAGATATGCTCCGGACAAAATTCAAGTATGAAAAACAACAAAGGGCAATAACTCAAAAATTAAGGAAGCAAGAGTTATGATTCCTGTGCACTGCACTCCCCCTTGATGAGATTTATCCACCCATGAAGTTTCATAACCTTAGCTAGTATAGTCTTGGAGATATGCACCGGACAAAATTCAAGTATGAAAAACAAGAGGGCCATGATGGCCCTGTATTGCTCCACTGGCTATTAAGTAAAAACACTACAAGCCAAACATTACAATATTCAGCAAATTGATTTCAAACACGAGGACATGCAAACATTTTTCTATCTAATCCTACGAGAAAGTTGTGATCCATGGGCAAAGCCAATTTTGATCGCAAAGCTATAATTATTTGAATCCTGGTGGAGGTCCACAATATAAAGCTCCATACCAAATAATTCAGTTCTTGAATGTTATAAACAAGAAGATTTTCAAATTTTTCTCAATGAAAAGCCCTGTAAAAAAAGTTAACATACGGATGGACGCACAACGGACAATGGGCCATAACATAAGCCTGCTGGCCTTCAGCCAGTGGAGCTAAAAAACTTGTCTAGCATCAATCATGTATCACTGCAGCTTGATAATCAAGGGAGGTAAATAGTAACGAACTTTATCTTTCATAAAAAGAGTTATTTCCCTTGATTAATGTTTAAATTGAAGTGACAATATTTTGAAGCCCATGTTAAACTTGCGATCCCTGGAATGAAGGCAATTTTGACCCCAGACCTACAGTATGAAACTAGAATGTGTGGTTATAACAAAAAGATTTTTTAATCTTGCCCAATAAAAAGTCATGTAAAACAAGTTTGCTGAATAAAAGGCCCTGTAAAATATGTGATCCATGACACAGGTTTATCAAGTTTTCACTATAAAAGCCAATGTAAAACTTGTGACCCCTGGTGTGGAGTCAAACTTGACCCCCAAAGTTAAAATTTGGGCCCTCTTGGTAGAGGCCCATTATATAAAGTTACATGCAAAATTTGGTAGCCCTAGGCCTAAATACGGCTATGTACAAGTAGATTATTAAAGTTTCCTTATATAAGACCATGTAGAACTTGTGACCCCCTGGGGTGGGGCTACATTTGACCCCCTGGGCTATAATTTGGGCACCCTTGATAGAGACCCCCTAGATAAAGCTAAATGCAAAATTTGATAGCCCTAGCCCTTATAGCTAGATGCGAAAGATTTTCCTATATAAGCCCGCCCATGTAAAACATGTTACCCCCCAGAGCGAAGTCAAATTTGACCCTCGGCTATAATTTGGACACCCTTGGTACAGGTCCACTAGATAAAGCTACATGCCAAATTTGGTCGCCCTAGGCCCCATGGCTAGGTCAAAGAAGAATTTTAAAGTTCTCCCTATATAAGCCCATGTAAAACTTGTTATATAAGCCCATGTAAAACTTGTTACCCCCGGGCAGGGCCTAATTTGACCCCAGGGCTATAATTTGAACAATCTTGGCAGAGGTCCACTAGATAAAGCTACATGCCGAATTTGGTAGCTCTAGGCCCTATGGCTAGGTAGAAGAGGAATTTTAAAGTTATCCCTAAATAAGCCCATGTATAACTTGTAACCCCCGGGGCGGGGCCAATTTTGACCCCAGGGCTATAAATTGAAGAAACTTGGTAGAGGTCCACTAGATAAAGCTACATGCCAAATTTGGTAGCCCTTGGCCTTACGGTTTCAGACAAGAAGATTTTCAAAGATTTTCAAAATTTTTCAGTTTTGTTGCCATGGCAACCAGAGTTTTTGAAGGAATTAAATTCTTTCAAGAAATTCTGAAGAGGACCATGGCAGGATCATTTCTGTGAAGTTTCATCAAAATTGGATGGGTAGTTTCAGAGAAGAAGACGTTTTAAAAAAAAGTTAACGCACGGACGGACGGACGGACGGACGGACGCACGGACGGACGGACGGACGACGGACAACAGGCCATGACATAAGCCCGCTGGCCTTCGGCCAGTGGAGCTAACAACAAAGGGCAATAACTCAAAAATTAAGCAAGCGAGAGTTATGATTCCTGTGCACTGCACTCCGCCTTGATGAGATCTATCCACCCATGAAATTTCATAACCGTAGCTAGCATAGTTTTGGAGATATGCTCCGGACAAAGAATGGGGACACCGCTTGCCCGTCCGCCCGCCCGCCCGCCACGGGTGATCCCATAATACGTCCCGTCTTTGACGGGCGTATAAAAATGAATACTTGAATGAGTACCCTTGAAATAGAAAGCTTGAGGGAACACTGGTTTAAAACATGTGTATTTCAATATTAAAAAGATGGCGAAACTACATGTATAGGTCTACCACAGTTTTGACTCCTTCACCGGTACTGTAAATAGATCTAAATTTGTAGGACTTTATCCTTATTGTTTTGGATACACATACAACAAGGTAAAACCTATTATTTCGGCCACCCCCTTTTTTTCCCGAATAATTTCCTAAAGATTTGGAGACTAAACAATTTTCTTTTTTTCTGTCTGAATATATTGGCCAATTATGGGTAAATCTAGATAAATTCTATCAACTAAAAAAAAACTTAAGGGCTCACATTTAAAAGGTGACTTCTTTAAAAGTTTAAAGTTGCTTTATAATTACTTCTTTATTAGGTGTGTTTATGAACCATCAGCATTTGCCAGCATTTTGTGCTTTGCATGCTGTTGTATATCAATCAGACTTATAAGTTGACTTCTTCAAAAGTTTAGAGTAATTAGGTATGTTAAATTGTTTGTGAACCATCTGCATTTAGAAAAAATAGTCATTGAAATTTATAGAGCATCTTGCATTTAACTCTATTTTCCCCTTTATTTGCTATTCAAAACATGTACTCAAGTAGAATTTAAACTACTCGGAGAAAGTATTAGTATATAACATGGCTTCAAGATGTAATTTGGTGAAATTCATCTCTTGCAATTCATCCAATAGTACATGTATTGCAATAGTATTGCAATAGTAACAGGCAATATCAATACTATTGCAATAGTATTTTTTCCAATGTCAATACTATCGCAATAGTAGATTTTGGCCTCAATAGTCAACTCTAATAGACACAAGCCTTGTTCACATACTTATACCAACCAAAACCCCGAAGCCCTCTTTTAATGGGGGCTTTCTGATTTCATTACAAATCAAAAAGTTCACTTCGCATTTTCATGATGCTTAGTAATGTATTCCCGTATGACTTGGCAATAAAGCTGGTAGGCAAGTTTTCTTGGAAAACAAGGCACAATTATGTTCCAGTAATCATGCTTAAGAACTTATATCTACTCCTTTTTAGCACAGTAACAAATGTGTTTCACTGTCGAGAAGAAGATATCCATCACGGCCAGAATATCCAACAGATTGTTAATTAGTGTAGATCCAGGATCAAACTATCCATTTCAGATCAAATGTTTCCCTTGCTATGGAAAGAGTGAAAGAGGTGCCTACAGTGCCTACATTTTATATCCGATTGAGACCACCTTCTTCGATCAACCCTTGACAAGAGGTACACCAATTATTGAGTAGCGCTCTTGGATTGATTGATTGATTGAATAGTGTTTTACGCCACTTTCGACATTATTTAAGTCATATCATGGCGACAGCTCACATATTCATCGATTTCCTGGGTTTCACAAGTTCTAGGCTAGGGCTCTTAGGTGTCTACCCAAGGACACTCCCAGGAAAAGCCCAGCGGGCTCAGTGAGGCTCAAACTCGGGCCATCCAAAATATGAGTCCTTTACTTTACCACTAAGCCATGCAGGACCCCACGGTGTTCTTGGAAAATGGGGGTTCAATGCATCCCTGTAATCTATTATACCAAGCAAGTCATCACATAACTTCTCATCCATAAAATCAAATTTGCCCCAAAAAACTGACACACTGCTTAATAAATGAAAAGGTCATTTTTTTTTATCAGCAAAAGACCAAATTATTGCCATTTCAAGTTTGTTTTGACTCAAATATCTACTATTACTTGATATTGTAAATCTGCAGAATCTGTGTGGTCTGATCCTTTGTCTACACTTTTCTAAAAAACATGTATTATTGTTCTGAAGAAGCTTAAAGTGAATCTTTAAAGCCCCCTTTCACAATTTATTTTGCTTTCATTGTCAGTCTAGATCAAGATTAGACTGCATAAAACAAATGTCTGATCTTTAATCTAAATTGCCTTTGCAAAGAAATTCTGGACAAAAGCAACCTTGCAAAGGCAATTATCAGCCTCTTATTTCTATACTGAAAATTTGTGTTGGATTCATGCAGAGCTGTAACAGTTAACACCTGACTCCAATGAGACTGATACACAATTGAAGACATAATGCTTTACTCACCTGTCTAAACTTTGCCCTGGCTTCCTTCTCTTTCATTCTACCATGTGCTACTAGATAATCAAATACCTCTCCTGGAAAAAAGTGGATCTATCATGAGCCATGCTCTAGCAAAAAGGGGTTTAACGAATCTCAGTGATGCATCCTACCAAGCAAATCATAATATAATTACGGATCCATAAAATGTAATTTGTCTTACAACTGGCTGAATCATGAAGTAGATTGGTCCTTGGCAAAGCAAAAAATTTACTAAAAGCAAAAAAATTTTACCTAGGTCAGCCTGAGCAGACTGCACAAGCTGACCTGGGTGGATACTTTTTACTTTTCTGCTGATGCATTAAACCCCTTTTAATACAGCCTGGCTCATATTTGTCATAAACAGGTTTCTTCTAGACAAGCATTAAAATAATTTTATTGAGACATAAAGAAGACAATGTTTAAAAAAAGTTAAAACAAGATAGAAAACTCTGTAGAAAAAGAAGCTGATAAACAAACTTCTAATAAGCAATTGTTCCTTTAAAACCCACCCCCACCCCATGGTTCCAAGAAGTGGTCTACTGCAAGGATGTGAAACACCTTTATACAGGAACAGGTTAACCAGCAAACAGCTAAAACAATATCAAAGCAGATCATAGATCCATATGGAATGATCTGTGCAGTCTATCATAGGCTAAAAATTTTCAAAAGCACAAATTTTCTTCCCTAATTTGCTTATATCTAATTCCATCATTAATATCATTTCAAAACATCAATATTTCTTTTACAAAGTAAAATTGCCACTGGGAGTGTGGACTCAGCAATGGCCTGCTAAAGTATTGACCTTTAAGAGTTAACCCTTACAGTATCTTTCACAACTTTAGTTGCCTGTGTGGCCAGTATAGATCAAGATCAGACTGCACAAATCATGCAGTCTGGTCTTTTGTCTACACTGTCTGCTTTGCTGAGATATTCTGAACAAAAGCAAACTTAAAATGGCAATTTTTGGGCCTACTCATAGTCTGTTTATTTGGCCCTCTTAACCTTTCTTTTAGACTGCTTTTGTGGCCCTCTAAAACTTAATACATTTTTACTACATAAATATGGAAGATTTTCAAGAAAAATATTTAATACAGAACAACAAACACATAGCATTTCTATCATAAAGGAAACTTTCTTCTTCTCCTACCAAACAAATAGCACTGCTATCATAAGAGAAACTTTCTTCTTCTCCAACAAAAATGACTGAAATTACATCAGATAGAATACCCATCCATAAAGGAAATGTTAACTAATCACACAGTTTTCAAAATCAAAACCTTTGTCATCTTTGCAGCCTCCTGAAAAAACAAATTTATCAGAAATCAAAGATAAATTGCAATTATTATTACCTCCACTTGCATATTCCATTACCAAGTACAGGGTTTTCTCTGTTTCTATGACCTCAAATAATTTCACTGGAAAAAAGACGACAAGTTCAGGTTCTCTTACAGGTTATCTAATACATAAGACAAGAAGCCTATAAAATGAAAGATTTACTATTCACCATATACCAAAAATTTAGACTCATCAAAATTGAAAGATTTCAAGAAGACAATTTAAATATGGCTGAAATGATGGAATTTGTCTTTGATAGGGTAGAAAATGTTTACCAGCATTTTCTCCTCTTTTCACATTGTTTTCAAAAGGCTTCTTCCTCATCGTCCTAAAAACATGGGATTTTGTGGTAAAAGGTCAAATTTCAAGTGGGAAAAATATTTATTAAAACATCCTAAGATAAGATCATATTGATGGTCACTTATCAGTACCCAATAATCCCTAAAACAAAGGTACATGTAACAAATGGAAAAATAAAGTCAAGAAACAACTAGTTTGCCAAAAAACTATTAACAAGAGGGACATTGGCTCTAACGTGCCCATCTAAGTAAAGTCATCTAGGGCTGATAAATCTGAAGAGATCCTGATTTTGATGATGTAAAAAACACATGAGTGTAAGTGACCTGCTTCTTGACCCGAATTGACCCAATTTCAAACATGTCAGAGCTATCAACCTGACAAACATTCTGACCAAGTTTCTAGAGTATCAGGCTGAATATGTAGCCTCTAGACTGCACACAAAGTTTTTCAAAGATTTGGTCAAGTAACCTACTTTTTCAATCTGACATGACCCAATTTCCAACTTGTCCAAGATGATATCAAAACAAACATCCTGATTGAGTTTTAAGAGTATCAGGCTTTATCATTAAGAGTATCAGGCTTTATCAGAGTATCTGGCCTCTGGAGTGCACACTAGCTTTTTCTAAGATTTGCCCCAGTGACCTACTTTTCGACCCCACATGACCCAATTTTGAACTTTACAGAGATCTTATCAAGACAAACATTCTGATCAAGTTTCAAGAGTACAGTTATCTATGGTAAGATAAAGCTACAAAAAAGGTAAATGTTGACCACCGCACAATGCATATCACACTACAGACGCCAGACACAGCATGGTTACAAAAGCTTATGGAAAGCCATGGCTGTCTTACATCGTTCTTTTACAGTTCATTGCACCGTTATTGTAATATATGGTTTCATTACAACTATATATTAAATGAAAACATGTTTATATGGAACAAACTGTGTCCATATTAATGCATTTGTCCATATGTTGAACCAAAGAAGCATGGTATTGTTTGGGTTCATCAATATATTGAACCAAACTGTGTTTATATTGATGCATTTGTCCTTATATTGAACCAAAGAAGCATGGTATTGTTTGGATTCATCGATATATTGAACCAAACTGTGTTTATATTAACGCATTTGTCCTGATATTGAACCAAAGAAGCATGATATGCTTTCATTTCGACATTATATTGAATGAAAATTCCTTTATATCATTCCAGTCGAACTATATATTGAACCAACTGTTCTTATATTATACCAATTTAACCATATATGGTTTCAACTTGACAACATATTGCACGAAGTTGCTTTGTATTAAACCAATCAATGATGTATTACACCGCTCTACCTTTATACTGATTCGTTTCGTCTTAATATCTTTACTAGCTCGGGCGTTTTTTATACCAACACCGGAAAAAAAACCTGCGCTAATCGCAAATGATGACAAAACATTTTTCCCTTTAACCTTAGAGTGCTAAATAAATGCATAGGCCCTTTTCATATTTTCATTTCGATGTTGCTATTGCCAGAATGTGTAATAAAGTAGCAGACAGTGAAGATCCAAGATCTGACTGCATAGGATGTGCAGTCTGATCTTGATCTACTCTGTCCGCAAAAACAACTACTGAAGACATTAGAAGATCAAGATCAAACTTTCCTTTGAATGCAGTGCAGATCAATATCACAGACGTACATATCTAAGATCTTAACTGTCTATTTATGTAGGATGTATATGAAAAAAAAAAAACGACCATGAAATTGTAATGTTTGGACATTGTTTCTCTGACTTTAAAAGGCCATAACTGAGTCTTTTAACTCTTAACCAAACTATCCCGTCTTTGATGACCCCGAGAAAGAAGGTTGTTGAAAACATTGTGGAAAAAGGAAAATTCCAGATAACCATCATTTCTCCTTTTCCGACAATGTTTTTTTTTACCCTTTCAACGATTCTGATCAGCAATTGGTCTACATTTGATTCGTCATGTGCAAATGCTTTCCATTTGGACAAGTCTAAAATTACATCATTTGGTGCAGGAATGAGGGTTAGGTAGATTCTACATTCTTTGAAAGTAATGTAGGAGAAATTGGCCAGCCGATGTTTCGGACAGAACGATTTGGCCAAGGACAATTTAGCCAGCCAAAAATATTCTGTGCAGTCTGATCTTGGATCTTCACTGTCCGCTACTTTATTACACGTTCTGGCAATAGCAATATTGAAATGAAAATATTTTGGAAGGTTTTTTTTTTTCTAAATGAAAAGGGGCTGTCCATTTATTTAGCGCTCTACGGTTTAGCTTAGTCATCATTTTCGATCAAGCGCATTTTTTTCCAGTGTTAGTATAAAAAACGCCCGTGCTAGTAACGATATAAAGACGAAACAAAGCAATATATACACAGACTGGTTCAATATATTGATGAATCCAAACAATACCATGCTTCTTTGGACTTTCCAAACAATGCCAGAAAAAGTGTAGGTCTCACACAAAAATACCTTTGTGCAAGTAAAAGACAGCCAGACTGGTTCTTGTATACCCTAAAAAACATTTTTGTTTGGGTATAAACATGCAGTAATAAAACTCTCTTTGAACAATTCTTCAACATGCCATTAACTCTTTATCAAATGGCATAATTCTAAAGATGCCAAAATTGAAAAAAAAAATGCAGATGAAAATTAAAGTCATTCAGATGATAGAATCTGTCTGGAAAGGAGTACAAAACATTGTAAGAAAAGGAAGAAATGCTGATTACCAGTATTTTATACCTTTCTCAACAAAAAAAGCCCTCTCTGTTAGGGTCACTAAAATTCATAATGGTGTGGTAAAGGACTAAAGTGGTCTGCTTCAGGTCTAAAGTTATCTGGTTGTAACATACCTTGCTGCAAGTCTGAAGTTACTGTATAAGAGGTTTTTTCTGCAGGTTCCAAATCCTGTGGGGTTTTTTTTTCCCAAAAAGAGGGGGGTTTAAATTTCTGCGAACCTTATTTCTATGATGTCCAGTCTGAACATTTTTGGCATTTAATAACTGCTACAGTTGAATTACAAGAATTACAGTTGACAACAATCTGCTTTTGTTTCTTAAGACTTCCTGCTGTGTATAAATATCGGATAGATATCCCCACCAGCTGGTCTTAAGATACTACCCCATTGAAGATCAATAATTTTGAAATATACCATGCTGATCAACTGTTCTGTTTATTTTGTGAAAGAGTATTTGAAAGAATTAATCGTATACATGTTTTTGAAACAGTCTGTAATCTATACATGTATAAAAACAATTACGAGTTTCCCAAAGTTGTTAATTTGTCGTAGACAACAATACCATAATTTAGCATGAATTAAATTCAGGGACTAAAAAAATTATCTGAGTTTAGGATTTCGGTCTGAGATGCTGTAGGTAGGGTAGGTAGGCATTTATTATTTTTTTCTAGAAACTTTTTACATGGACCATGTACCAAAATCACACCTGACCGGGGTTTTTTTTTTTCAATCGTAGCTTAAAGCGTTTAGGGTCGGCAGCATTTTCTAGGTAGGATAGGGAAATCCTAAACACAGAATTTTCTTTTTAGGCCTTGGTAAGTGTTGACCTATTGTCATGTTTGAAATGTGAAAACAAGTACAGATAAAATACTGGAATTATAATTGGCCATTTTATACAATGGGATCTGCTAATTAGATGTTAAATCTTCATTAAAAGATTTTATCTGACAATTACCAGTATAAAGAAGTCATGTTTGATCTACATTTCCTTAAGATTAATGTAATTCAATGAATATGGCCATTTTATAGGGGGACTGACCACACTGGTGTTTTATACATAACCCTGTAACCGGAAGTCTTCCATGTTTTTGTTTTGTCGAAAGACAAAATCTGACATTATAATCTGTGTGTTTATTTTCTGCGGCCTTCAGTTGCTCTGCAGAAAAAGCAGAAATTAAATACCTGCAGAAAATAATACTGTATCTGATTGCAATGGACCTTGCTGCAAGTCTTAAGTTATCTGATTGTAATGTGTACTTTGCTGCAAGTTTAAAGTTATCTGATTGTAGTGTACCTATGCGTTGAAATATTTTTTAAGAGAATCTTACCTATATTTGGATGATCTAACATTTTCATAATCCGAACTTCTCGAAAAAGCTGAAAAGGAAAAAAGGAAATTTGTCTCCTTTTTGTTCTATTCAACCCTTCTAAGGCTAAATGAATAAAATGGACATCCTCTGTGGATACAAAATATGCAGGTATTGCAATTAAAAAGTTGTTTTATTCGAACTATCTGGCAAAGAAACATCCAGTGTAGATCCAAGATCAGACTGCATGTTCTGTGCAGTCTGATCTTGATCTCTACTGTCTACACAAGCTATTAAATCAGGATTCATACTTACAAGGAGTAATCTTAAACTTCTTTATGTATATAACTGCATGATTTTTTACAAACCCCCAAATAACTCTTCACAGTACTTACCATAGACATTATGGAAACCTAGAAGAAAGTTACATGGTCAGTGGATGAAGATTGATGCTTTCAGATTCTTTAGGCGCTATTTGTCAGTGAGAAATGACAACAAGCAAATACCAAAGCTCACCGAGTCCAAGGTAATATGCAATATAATGTTTTTTTGTAAAAGTGAACATCTGCTCTTCATATGGGAATTTCAGTACCAATCTGATAACAAATATAGGTTATATTTTGTCTAGCTGTTGCACAAAACAGCTTTGTGTCCCAGAGAAGCAATTTTAACTTCTTTTTTCTTTTTTTACCAATAAATTGTAACTGTAAAATAACCTTATCTAGCATATGTATAAAGAACACATATTTGCTTATCTCATGTTAAAGTACCATGTATTATAGACAACACATGCACAGAACAAGAGGGCTATTGGCCCTAAAGCACTCATCTGAGTAAACTCATCTAGTATTGATAAAGTTGAATACATCCTGGATTTGGTAATGTAAAACATGAGTAATAGTGTCCTACTTTTTCATCCAACGTGATCCAGTTCAAAGTTGCTCAAAGACAAACTTACTGACTAAGTTTCATGAGTAATGGACTGAAAATGTGGCCTCTTGAGTGCACACAAGTTTTTTTTAAGATTTGTCAAGTAAACTACTTTAACCTGATGTGACTCAATTTCAAACTTGTCGGACACGTTGTCCAAAATATCAAAACATACATTCTGATCAAGTTTCATAAGTATCAGACTAAAAATATGGCCTCCAGAGTGCAAACAAGGTTTATATAAGATTTGTCCCAGTGACATGCTTTATAATCCAATGATCCAGTTTCAGACCTAAGATATTATCAAGACAAACATTCTGACTGAGTTTCACGAGTACTGACCGGAAAATGTGGCCCCTAGAGTACACACACAGTAATTGTTGAGGCCTGAAAGACGCACCATGGACGATGCACAGAGGGCAGCGGAAACAACATGATCACAAAAGCTCACTTTTGTGCTCGTATGAGCTAAAACATTCCATCAAAACAGCTCTCTGTGAGGTGAATTACTACAAAGCTTTAACCTTTTACCACACAATCCCGTGTTTTATCGACCCTGAGAAAGAAGGCTTTTGAAAAGACTGGGGGAAAAGAGAAAATGCTGGTAACCAAAATTTTCTCTTTTACCCACAATCTTTTCTGTGTTTTCTAGACAAATCTCATCATTTGAATCACATTCAATCTGTCATCTGCAAATGCTTTCAATTTGAGCCAGTCAAAGAATTTGTTGTTTAGTAAAGGGTTAACCTAAAGAGGCTGAAGCACAACTTCAGTTGCCTTTAACTCTTTACCACACAATCCTGACTTTTGACAACCCTGAGAAAGAAGCCTTTTGAAAACATTGTGGGAAAAGGAGAAAATGCTGGTAACCAGCATTTTCTCCTTTTCCCACAATGTTTTCTCTCCTCTTCGATACAAATTTCAAATTTTCGGTCACTTTTATTTTGACGTCTGCAAATGCTTTCAATTTGGACGGGTCTAAAATTTTGTCGTTTGGTAAAGAGTTAAAGGCACTATAGATCAAGATCAGACTACACAATGTTTGCATATTCTTCATATCACTGATACCCACTATCAAAAAAGATATTCTGGCCAAAGCAGTATGAACCCTTTACCAAACAATCCTATGTTTAAATGATCCTGAAGATGAAAAGTTTTGAAAACACTGTGGGAAAAGGAGAAATGCGAGTAACCTCCTTTTCCTATATGTTTTCAGCACAGTTCAGCACATTTGCCCTTCCCCTTCTCTGTTTGGTCTTTAAACTCTCTACAACATACTCTATTGCCTTTCACAAAGAAGTTATACACTACTAGTGTTTAAAAATCACTTTTTCATTATCTCCCTTCTAAATTATTTTGTGACAAACAGGATTATTTAAAGTTATTTGACAGATCAAGGCTAATTATTGTAACAGGGATATAAATACAAATCCTATACGTAAATATATTTAATTCCTCTAAGTTCAATCACTCTCAAATCATCTAATCTACTTAACATTGTCAATGACCACATAAAAGACAACATAATTATAATTTCATGTTAGCCATTCATGGGTACAAGACCTATTTCTCTGACAGTGTTCTCACTAGGATTTTGAAAGTTGGATTCCAGGAATCCAACTCAGGAAAAAATTGGGATTCCAAACTGAAAGACTGGATTCCAGCCTGAAGAAGTTGGATTCCATACAGTCAGGATGAATTTTCATACAAAAGTAATAAACATCTAAAAACTGTAAATTTAGATTTACAATTTAAATTTGTATTCCTACACCAAGTAGATGTAGATCTAAATATAGCTCTCACTTGGCCCTAGGCATCCAATTTCTAGATCCAAGAAAAAGTCTTGTCCCAATTTGAAACCTCTTGGGCGTATTCCTTTCGCTACTCCGAAGACTCCGAACATGTTCTAGATCAATGGAGTATTTCGGAACACTGTGCTGTGTTCTTCAGAACATGTTCTGACTGTTCTAAATCAATCGAGGTGCAGCGCACCTGCTGAACAGTTGCTAGGTGATACAAGATGGCTGAAAGACGGACAATTCTTCATGGTGAAACTTTCTATTGTCTTTTTTACGATATGAATGCCATAAATAGGAGCAGTGTAGACTCGTCTCTACTCCCTCTCCACAGCTAATCATATCCTCCACTAACACAGCTAAGACAGTAGCCCTTGCAACAGCCATCATGGCTATGTACTTTCATTTCGGTATTGATTAGAACAATGTTCCGAAAATGCTCCATTCAGAACATAATCCCAGAACAGTGTATGTGATCTGAAATATTCCATTCGCACATTCCAGAAGAGTATTCCAGAATACAGAACATTGTGCCAGAACAGGTGAATGGAATACGCCCCTTGTCTCTATCTTTATGTCCTTTTTTTTTTTTAATTTCACTTTCACACTTGTCTGATCACTTAGGCTGATCTGGAGCTTTCCTTTCAACAGTGTTGCATCCATGACTTCTGCCAAGAGGGGGAGCCCCCCCATGGAATTAGCAAAAGCGGGGAAATGACAAAACTTTAAAGAGGCCCTTATACTCATTTTCAGCCAGTTTTAACTCATTTTGTCTTCATTTTATAGTCATTCTTATATCTTCATGCCAAATATTGCGCCTGACGGTTGCAAGGTTGCTTAGATTATGGTCGATAGAAAATGCATTTCGCTGAGTTGCGGCCTTCCATGTAAACAGACTCGTCGTTTCCGGTTTTTGAATCGAAGATTTTCGATATATCCGTTATACACTCGGGTAGATTTGTATGATGATCATGCATTCTGTCACGTGACTATATTTGACCTTCGCCCTGCGTCTAATGAGGTAAACAAAGAAAAATAATGGCTTCTCTGTTGCAGCCTCGATTTTCAGACGGAGGTCGCGGCCTATATGCAAATTACACCGTATCCAACTCTAGGCGGAAACCAACGATAAATTTTCGTGACACACCGCCATTGTTTACAGCTTCGATCGTCAGCCAGTTTTCTTCTGACAAACGTTCAGTTTGTAATACAAATATCCATGTTTCTTTTTTTCAATTACACCATATATGTCAGTAATTTATCCATGTTTACACAAAGGACTAATTTCTGTACCATTCTAAATTGTTTGAAATTTAACAGCGTTTTTGCTTACTGGCTGTAGATGGGCATCTTTAATCATTCAAAAAAATTACTTAGTTTTATGCACTGGTGTGATACGCCATTCTTTTTTTCCTTTCCAAACTGCATCTGTAACACAAGTTTTAGAACCAAACAATGATGATGACGGTTCCTCAATTTTAATAATTATTAACTGATTTACAGTTCTAACGAATGGCCTTTACTTGACCGAGGTGGTTCCCGAATGACCTTCAATTTGCTCTTCGCAGTTTTCACTCGATCTATCAAAACAGGAGGTTGTGTCGTCTTTTGATCAAGCAAAACCCTTAAAAAAGTTCGTAATACGTTGCAGTGGCATATGTAATACTGCTTTCACACAACAGTCAGACTTAAAAGTCGCCGCCCAAATATACTGTATTATTTTTTAATCCGGAAATACGTATAGTAACACACTCACTATGCATGCGTAGAGAATAGTGGTTCCCTGCTTATTACATTAACTTCGATAAGGAGATCGGACACCATTTGGAATTACTGTTCTCCAATAGTCTAAAAATAGCGATGAGTGTAATACCGATTGACATAAGGAAGCTTCGTCGGACTTTCCCGTTGTTTAAATAGAATGACTAGGGCCCGATTATATTTTTTTCGCGCAGTGGTTTCTTGTTTCTGCGCGAGTTACAATGTCTTTGCGTGATTTCTCCCCCATCAAATTCGTGAACTTGCGTGACAGAATAAAAAGAAGGGGGATTCCCACAATCGCGCGGCCTGGATGCAACACTGTTCAATCCCCAGAAATTTCTTCATTTGGAGTCCCGAGAAATTTTTTTTTTTTTTTTTCTGGCAACTTCAACAAATGCTAAACTCAATACCAATAATGCTATACTAAGGCATATTGAAAACTGCTACGCAAGGTAGGTATATCTGAATGTGAAGAAAATCTCTTCAATTCTGAGTAATTTTGATAACATTGTTAGAAAATGAGCAATTGCTTGTTACAAAAAATGTTCTGACAAAGAAATAAATTGCTAAAAGTTCTAATTATACATCAAAGAATAGGGAAGTGAAAATTAGATAGATCTAGGATACTAACCTTTTGTAGACTGGATGGATTGAGCTGCGTCTTGTCAATTATTTTGATGGCCACCTGAAATTAGATCATATTTATATCATTGTATAATGAATGTATTGTACTCACTACCAACAAGAGCACCACAAGTGGGTTCAGCAATTGGCTACAGTAGCTTTCTTGGTGGAAAAAAGGGGCATAACTGTTGAAAATATTTCAGGGTTACCTGCCACTGTTATATTTATTCCCCCTTTTTTTAGTTGACAAGTAGCCTAAGTTGAAAAGAAATATATTTTATAACAATCAACTGTGTGCAATTTCAGAATTTTTGCCCCAACTCATATTTGGACATGCATGAAACATGTTGTGACGAAAGTTGATGGGATGAAAGAGTGTCCTTCCCATGAAAGGTGTCGGTAGATTTCCCCGAGAACAGAGCTGTCCTATTTGCAGACTGTGGAAACATTTTACAAAGATGATAGAAGCGTCCTTTCAGATGCAATAAAAGGCAGCAAATCAGCTATCATTTAACCCATGCTTGCGCTTTGCCCTTTTGATTTATGCTTTTCAGGATCTTTGGATGTTTCAGGCAGCTTTGAACCACAAGTTTGATACCCAGGAGAGGGTGTCAACTTTGGGATTGTTCATTGGCCCACACATTCTGCACGAGTACCAGTGTAGTATCCGGGAAGCAAATTCGTGAGAGATTAGTAGATGTAAGAAATTGTTTCTCAACTGATGAAAAATAAATAAATACTTTTAAACTAACAAAGATTTTGTCCGTTTGGTGCGCAAAAAAAACATTTGGACCTACCCTATTTTGCTTAAATTTTGGTACAGTAAAAAGTAATTTTTTTTCCCCCCAAAACTTAGGTCTACAAAAAATAATTATTTTGTCAACTGTCCCAAATCTTATGGTCAGACAAGCTGTCATACTGTTGGTCACTGACCGCTAATCAGTTGAACATTGCCGAGGTTAAAATATTGCTACGTCATTGATTTCAATAAACCTATATCACTTGCAGGTTGGTCTATTTTTAGACAGATTGGAATTCCACCGGTCAATTTGTGCACTAAGAGTTTAAAACTTCACATTTTCTCATTGTTTTCTTTGATGATTAACTTATCACTAATTTGTGTCTGCGTCCTGGGATCGTGATGATAGTAACTTTGCGTTTGTAGATAAATTCACAACATATTTTACCTGCTTACACAAGGTGAACTACGTAAATTCCACTCTGACAAGTACCTGCTCGGCCCATTCTCAAATTTGATTGGTTCGTTGATCTTCGATCGATAAACCTCAGTTAGACTAGAATACTGTACCTTGATTTCTATTTATATAAACAACAAACCCGATTGACCGTGAAATACATGCGTGTCAACTCTCTGTCAACTTCGGATGTACATGTATATGTTATGTATCTTGGATACAAGTCTGTCACACCCTTTTTATATTTATATCGGATTTTTTTTTTAATTGGTGTTTAAAATAGTTTGTGAGGTGATTGGGTTTTTTGTCTTGAATCAGGAAACTCCCACTGAAATCGAAAGGGTTGGGAAGCATGCTTACGTTTGCAGAAATGAACTGCGTGAAAAGAATGCTTGTAAACAAAGGGTATCAAACGGATTGAAAGATTTTTTTAAAATAGATATTCACTGTCCCAATTCTTTAGATAAAAAAATACCGATCTTCCTTTTAAATTTTTAGTATGGCCCAAATCTTTGGGCCATGAAAAATAATTATTTTCGCAATTTTTGATGGTGTCCCAATATTTTAGGTGTCCCAAAATTTAAGCAAAATACGGTATTTTACCAAGCATCATGTTTACTACAACACCACATATTTGCCTCAATACAGCAATAATTATTGGTGTCTACCAAAATCGGGAGTTTTTTCATGCCAACAACTGTCAATGTATATGCATTTTAATTTCACGTTTGTGGGATTTACATGCTTATCATCTTGTTTATCTGACATAAAATTAAAAATTGAAGATGGCCGTAAGACGTTACTGATAATTCCAGATGCTAAATATAACCTTGAATGTGATAATATATATATTTTACTGTCTGTAAATATTACAGGCACCTGTTCCTAGGTAAAGAAATCAAACATTTACATTCATATTTAACCCCTAGGAGCTACTAAGCACGACTGTCGATGTATATTGACAACACTAGGCTTATACGTCTAAATACTAACTTGAAAACATTTCCACAAAAGTCGACATATCCTTTCGAGGACTCAAGTACTCGATCGAAAGGGCGACCGATTACTTGATTAGTAAAATTAGTAATTGATCCCATCCCTCATATAAATACAGCATTTTCTTATTTTGTATGGCTCCAAAATTCACCTGCCAGTAGACAAACCCTCTGTAAAAATCTACTTGTCTGCTGGCAACGAGTCGGACAAGTGGGGCAAAGGAATTCCGCTCCCCTGACGACACAGATATGAGAAATGTCAGAAGTTTACACAGATCAACACAGATGCCAGTGACAGGGCTAGGACAATACCTTGGGTCTTCAAAAACAGCTGTGCCAAAAATTACTGATCTAAGAAAGAATAACAATTAAAATTTTGAAGAAAATGAAACAACAGTTTGAGAAAAATTTTGGGAAAAGAGGCAATTACATGTTACATTCTTACGAACATGAAAGTTCGTAACAAATACATAGCTGAAATACAAACCGCCTCTTGCGGGATTCGAACCCAATGACAGGCAAATATCCTCGTTTTTCGAGGTTTAAAAGACCAATACCATAACCACTGAGCTAAAGAGATATCTTTCTAACGCAGTTGTTAGGTATTGTAGTTTAAATCGGGACGAAGCCATGCATGAAGAAGTGGTCTCCCGTAACACACCCCCTCTTAAAGTCATCATTTATTGATGACTCAAAGCCTTATTAGGCAGTACGTCTATTATTTAGACAACAAATGTCCGCTTTTGGACAACAAATGGGATTAATGGCTCACTGGCCAATCCCGGACGAGCCTCCATCTTACGAACATGCAAGTTCATAACAAATGCATAGCTGAAATACAAACCGCATCTGACGGGATTCGAACCCATGATGGACAAATATCCTCGTTTTTCGAGGTATAAAAGACCAATACCATAACCATTGAGCTAAAGCGATATCTCTCTAACGCAGTTGTTAGGTATTGTTTTTTAAATCGGGATGAAGCCATGCATGAAGGAGTGGTCTCCTGTAACAACATGTACAAGCAGTTGCTCCTTAACCCACAATGTTTTCAAAAGGATTCAACAGCAGAAGCCTTGAATAAGAAATGTACAGCACTGAAGTAATTGTTTACAAGCTAAGCAAATTGACATATTTCTCAAGACAGTCATAGCTAAATGCAAATACTTTTGCATTTTCAAGACTTTCTAGACTAGAATTGCTCTACGGCTAAAGGGCAATGGAGGCTAAGATCAGACTGCCTGTCCCATATAATTTGATCAACAAAATAGTACTTTGTGTTGCTAATACCACATGAAGACTTTTAACGCCTTACCACAAAATCCCAACATGCAATGACCTTGAAGAAGAAGACTTGAAAACATAGTGGAAAAAGGATAAAGTGCTGTGAAAACAAAGTTTTCTGCCCTTCCAAAGGCAAATTTATGTTTTAGAATCGAGGTTTTTGCTACAGATGCTTGGAATTTGGACTAGTCTAAAATGTATTTGCTTGGTAAAAAATTAAACTACTTAAAAGATCAGAAAACTTTAAAGCCATTCATATAGATAGTATTTGCTGGCTGATGACAAATGAAATGCTGATAAAATAATGAGATTTGATAGGGTAGGAAACAAAGTAGCAAAAGGAGAAAATGATGGAGACCAGTATTGTCTCTCTTTTGCACAATGTTTCCTTCTTCCTTTGGGTCCATTTAACATAGGACTGTTTGATAAAGAGTTAACCCTTCACTCAACAATGAATTGTTCTATCTGCTCTGAGGAAAATGGCTTTGAAAGAAGTTATGGAAAAAGAGAAAATGATATTAACAGTATTCTCTGCTTTTTCCACAATTTTTCCAACCCTACCAAAGACATATAATTCATTTCAGCCACATTTGAAATGTTTGCTAAAGCTTTCATTTGGACAGGCCTATAATTCTGGCATTTGTGAAAAGGTTTCAGTAGATCAATGGCTGATGCTACAGGTGTTTCCTATGATAAACTCAAAACCAACAGTCAGCATTTCTTTGAGCTCTACATATCTGTACCCATCAGGTTCCTGTAAAGCCTTACACTTTTATTTTGAAAAGAATGTATCAAAATGCCTTTTTCAGAACCTGTTTACCCCTTTACCCATTACCATACAATCCCGATTTTTAACAACCTAGAAACAGAGGGCTTAACCCTTTCCCAAACAATCCCTGGTTTTTACCGGTCAGGAATAGCAGCCTTTTGAAAACATTGTGGGAAAAGGAGAAAATGATGGTAACCAGCATTTTCTCCTTTTCCCACAATGTTTTCTACCCTATCATATAGAACAAGAGGGCCATGATGGCCCTGTATCGCTCCACTGGCTATTAAGTAAAAACACTACAAGCCAAACATTACAATATTCAGCAAATTGATTTCAAACACGAGGACATGCAAACATTTTTCTATCTTATCCTACGAGAAAGTTGTGATCCATGGGCAAAGCCAATTTTGATCGCAAAGCTATAATTATTTGAATCCTGGTGGAGGTCCACAATATAAAGCTCCATACCAAATAATTCAGTTCTTGAATGTTATAAACAAGAAGATTTTCAAATTTTTCTCAATGAAAAGCCCTGTAAAACATGAAACCCATGAGACAGGGCTAAATCTAATAGCCTTAGTCTTTATAATGGTTAGTAACATGATGACTTAAGATAGTTTTCATTACAAAAGCCCATGTAAAACTGGTGACCTTGTGTTCCGTGGTGTGGGGACAAACTTGGGTCAAGGACTATAATTTGGGCCCTCCTTGTACTGGCCCACTAGATAAAGCTACATGCAAAATTTGGTAGACCCCATGGCTATTATTTGAAGGAACTTGGTAGAGGCCCACTAAATACAGCTACATGCCAAATTTGGTAGCCCTAGGCCTTACAGTTTCAGAGAAGAAGATTTTTGAAAATTTTCTATATTTTTCAGTTTTGTTGCCATGGCAACCAGAGTTTTTGAAGGAATAAAATTCTGTCATGGGATTCTGAAGAAGACCATGGCAGGATCATTTCTTTGAAGTTTCATCAAAATTGGATAAGTAGTTTCAGAGATGTTTGAAATAAAAGTTAATGCACGCACGGACAGATGGACGGACGGACCTTCAGTGCCAGTAAAAAACAAGTATATACATCAATCTTAGTTTGAAATATATCTTTTTAACCTATTACCAGACAATCCCTACTTTTGATGACCCTGAGAAAGAAGGCTTTAGAAAAGCATTTTCTCCTTTTCTTACAATGTTTTCTACTGTTCACAAAACAAATTTCAAATTTTCAATCACTTTTATTTTGTCGTCTGCAAGTGCTTTCGATTTAGACAAGCCTAAAATATTATCGTTTGGTAATGAGTTACATGTGTGCTAACAATTGTCATAATAAATCACTAAGATTTTTTTTCAAACTTATTTTATTAATACTTTTTCTAAGCTAGTCATCATCAAACAGTAGACATGGTGTATTAATATGAACACTTCATAGTTTGTAAACACAGTCAGATATGTGGAGGATAATTTTTTGTTTTGGTGTATGATTGAAAATTCTTTTATTGAGTTGAAACAAATGCTAAAAGCTCCCCTTGAGCACGTTGTGCTCAAATGAGCTAAAAAGTTAACATACGGATGGATGCACAATGGACAACGGGCCATAACATAAGCCTGCTGGCCTTCGGCCAGTGGAGCTAAAAAACTTGTCTAGCACCAATCATGTATCACTGCAGCTTGATAATCAAGGGAGGTAAATAGTAACGAACTTTATCTTTCATAACAGATGACAATGTCTTTGGCAAATGACAAGAACAAGAAGCATCTGATTGCTAGATAATTACATGTACCTATCTTATACAGTATGGAAAAAACAGTGCAAAGTGGAAAAAATGCCTGCAACAGGCTATTGCTAAGTCTTTCATTAAAGGCCCAGCAATGGCCAAAATATCAAAGCAGGTGTCATAATACATTTAAATTTCAATCATACAATTTAAAAGTATGAAAAATTTTGTGGAGATGACAGTCTATTATCTTGTGGTTGGGCCATGTGGTAAAAAAAATTTAAAAACAGGCAAAAAGTAAACAAAATACACATCTACCTGGCAGGTTTTAACATAGTTTTAAAATTAATTTCTCTGTCAGCAACTAACACCTGGACCGACCAAACAATGACAGATTGTCATCTTCACAATAATTTCCATACTTTTTAATGGTATGATATGAATTCAAATACCGGTACATTTAAACACCCGCTTTGTTTACTTTTGGGCTTTATTGTCACTTTAATGGTTACTATAGCTATACAATGCAGTGACCTAGACACTAATATTTTAATGCCTAAAATATATCATAACAATTATTGAAGGTAAAGAGAATGAGAGTTTCCCATCAGTGGCCAATTTTCTCTTTAGTGTGTATCTACAAAGCACATGTAGATAAAATCGATTGTTGCTTTTTTTTTTGTTTCTTTTTTCTTCTTTTAACCCTTTACCACACAATCCCAAATTTTAACAACCCTTCGAGGACGTCTGTTTTTGAAAACATTGTTTGAAAAGGAAAAAATGCAGGTAACCAGCATTAAGTTTCTCCTGTTCCTCCTGCTTTTTCACAATCCCCCTCCCCCCATTTCAATTTTTGAGTCAAATTTGATTTGGTCAAATGCTTTCAATCTGGACCAATATCAATTTTTTTGTTTGGTTTTCTTTTCCATATTCAAACCATTTTCAAATGACAAATCAAATGTGATTTAAATGATTTCAATTGTCTTTGATAGGTCACAAAACACTGTGAGAAAAGGAGAAATTGCTGGTAACCAGCATTTTCTTCTTTTCCCATTATGTTTTCCGCACACTTTCTTCCAAGAGGTTGTTAATAGTCTAAATTGTTTGGTGCAGGATTAAAAATTCAGTATAGAAATACCTTTTTTCGCTTACTATGTGTACTCAGTGACTCAGAACTGAGGTCTTGCTATTCTTTACTGTGAGTTTACTGCTTAACTCTTTACCAAACGGCAAAATTTTAGACTTGTCCAGATTGAAAGCACTTGTAGACGACATTATAAATGTGACTTAAAAATAGAAATTTGTGTTGGGAATGGTAGAAAACATAGTGGGAAAATGAGAAAATGCTGTTTACCAGCATTTTCTCCTTTTCCCACAATGTTTTCAAAAGCCTCAGTCCTCAGGGTCGTTAAAAGTCGGGATTGTGTGGTAAAGAGTTAAATAACCATGGTACTATTATGATTTTCATAGGGTTTATATTTACACACTTGACCTGCTTTCATTTCACACACATCATCTACCCTTACTCAATATCATTTAACTCTTTCGGGGCTTCCCCTGCAAATTTCTATTTAATCGCCATCAAGTTCACCATCTCATAACAAGAGCGGCAAATTGTCACAAGAGACGCCCGTCCCACCACCAGTTGTCGAGGGGGTATAATAATCATAAAGGGCAGGTAATGCAACAAACATGTTTACCGAAGTCTCAAGTCAATTTGACTTGAGGTGACAAAGTTCCGTTCCGGACAAGCAAGAAATACTGTAAAAATGAAGATCAAAGTGGAATTACTCAAAATCCGCACTAGGTAGAGTTATTGTTCTTGCGCACTGTACTCCGTAATATTGCAACAAACATGCATACCAAGTTTGAAGTCACTCTGACTTGAGATGACAGTTATATTCCGGACAAGCACTAAATGCTGTAAAAATGACAATCAAAGGGAAATAACTCAAAATTTGTGCTAGAAAGAGTTATGGTTCTTGTGCACTGCACTCCGTAAATTTTCAACAATCATGCATACCAAATTTGAAGATGTTCAGACTATAGATGACAAAGTTATATTCCGGACAAGCAGAAAATGCTGTAAAAATGACTATCAAAGGGAAATAACTCAAAAACAGCATGAGGTAGAGTTATGGTTCTTTTGCACTGCAATCCGTATTATTGCAACAAACACAAATACCAATTTTCAAGTCAATCGGACTGGAGATGACAAAGTTATGCTCCGGAAAAGCAGAAAATGCTGTAAAAATGATGATCAAAGGGAAATAACTCAAAGACAGCATCAGGTAGAGTTATGGTTCTTTTGCACTGCACTCCGTATTATTGCAACAAACACAAATGCCAAGTTTCAAGTCAATCGGACTGGAGATGACAGAGTTATGCTCCGGACAAGCAGAAAATGCTGTAAAAATGACTATCAAAGGGAAATAACTCAAAGACAGCATCAGGTAGAGTTATGGTTCTTTCGCACTGTACTCCGTATTATTGCAACAAACACAAATGCCAAATTTCAAGTCAATCGGACTGGAGATGACAAAGTTATGCTCCGGACAAGCAGAAAATGCTGTGAAAATGACGATCAAAGGGAAATAACTCAAAGACAGCACGAGGTAGAGTTATGGTTCTTTCGCACTGCACTCCATATAATTGCAACAAACACACATGCCAAGTTTCAAGTCAATCGGACTGGAGATGACAAATTTATGCTCCGGACAAAGAACTGGACGCCGCCCGCCCGCCCGTACGCCATGGGTGATCCCGTCTTCGACGGGCGTATAAAAACTGGGACAAGTAGGTAACTCAGAGAGCCACTTATACCATTCAAATGGAAATGTTTGTTAACTCTCAGAATTTCTGGAATTTTTAAAGAAAATTAAAGAAATTCTAAATATTTCTGGAACACCCCTTTGTGTTGTGAAATTGGTTAACCCCTTTACCAAACAATCCCTGGTTTTTACGACCCTGGGAAAGAAAGCTTTTCAAAACACTGTGGGAAAAGGAGAAAATGCTGGTAACCAGCATTTTCTCCTTTTCCCACAATGTTTTCAGCCCTATCAGAGAACTCAAGCATATTTGCACCAATGTTTAACTTGTCATCTGTATATGTTTTAAATTTGAAAGAGTCTAAAGTATGTCGTTTGAGAAAGGGTTAAATACTGCTAATCAATGATTAGTTAGAATAAAATACCACTGCTGATGCGATAATCAGTCATATATTTGGTTATAGAAGAGGGCCATTGGCCCTAAAACGCTCAACTGAGTAAAGTTATCTATGGTAAGATAAAGCTGAAGAAATCCTGGTTTTAATGATGTAAAACACATGAGAGTAAGTGAACTACTTTTTTATCAATTTGACCTACTTTTAAAC
Source organism: Hippopus hippopus (assembly GCA_946811185.2). Lineage (NCBI taxonomy): Eukaryota > Metazoa > Mollusca > Bivalvia > Cardiida > Cardiidae > Hippopus > Hippopus hippopus. The sequence continues at coordinate 40,712,508 of OX328097.1, forward strand.
TTGTCAGACATATTATGAAGACATTCTGATGAAGTTTCATGAGTATCAGACTGAAAATGTGGCCTCTAGACTGCATACAAGGTTTTTCAAAGATCTGGCCAAGTGACCTACTTTTTGATCTGTTGTGACTCAATTTCAAACTTGTCTGAGATATCAACAAGACAACCTTTCTGACCAAGTCTCTTGAGTATCAGGCTGAAAATGTGGCCTCTATCATGCTCACAAGGTTTTTCTCAGATCTGTCCACATGACAGACTTTTTGACCCTACATACATGTAACCAAATTTCCAACCTGTCAAAGATATCATCAAGACAAACATTCTGACCAAGTTTCGGGAGTATCAGGCTGAAAATGTGGCCTCTATGGTGCACACAAGGTTTTCTAAAGATTAAGCTCAGTGACCTACTTTTTGACCAGACATGACCCAATTTCTGACTTGTCCAAGATCTCATCAAGACAAACATTCTGACCAAGTTTCAAGAGTATAAAGCTGAAAATGTGGCCTCTAGACTGCACACAAAGTTTGACTAATATTTTGCCCAGAAACCTATTTTTTATACCTGACATGACTGAATTTCAAACTTGTCCGAGATATAATCAAGATAAACATTCTGATACGGTCTCATGGCTTTCAGGCCAAAAATGTGGCCTCTAGAGTGCACACAAGGTAAAAAGTTGGCAACTGCACGACGGACACCGGACACAGCAAAATCACAAAAGATCGCCTTGAGCACTTTGTGCTCAGGTGAGCTCAAAATGTATCTACTCAATCCAAAAATACATGTGACCCTAATATGTTTACATGAACATCTTACTTACAAATTGATTCACATAACAGAAGGGCTTTCAAAGCCTTGATAAAGTGCCTTGGCAAGACAGTACACAACTAACTATATATCATTATCCCTTTTCTGCACTTGTACTAAAGTATCATCTGGTAAAGGGAAAGATTTTTACCAATTTGCTACTTCATCTAATCTTTTCATCACACAACCCTCCCTTTCACTCATTAACTAGTTTATTTTCTAATACTACAACTAATACTACAACTACTTAAACATCTCATGATATACACATAATTAACTCTTTACCAAATGACACAACTTTTCTTTGGACTTACTCAAATTCAAAGCATATGCAAATGACAAAGTTAATATTGCACCATTCATGGAACTTTCTTTTAATTTGTCCTATAAAACATTAAGTACGGAAACTTGAAAAGGAGAAAATGCCCGTTACCAGCACAGCATTTAACAGATATTAATTTGTCGTGGGTTTTCATGGTTTTTTTTCCCACCACAATTATTATTCTTTGAAAAAGATTTTCTGTGTGTTTTGACATACACACAAAAGATAGGAAAATCATCATTTTCTATGGTACATATATATATAGTATTGAAAAAAAATCAATTTAAAAAAAGTAATTTTAGTGAGGAAACTTTGCACTAGATTTTCGCGTCATATGAGTTTGAAAACAATTGTCATAACAGGCTATAACAAAAGGTATGTCATTGCTTTTGTATGTCAGTACCATCTGAACCAATCAGCATAATCTGTTTTTACCCTTTTCCTGTCATTCTAGTTGGGTGTCAATGAGATTGAACTTAAAAAAATCTGATTTACGTTCATTTGTTTGTTTGAATGGTGTTTTACGCCGCTTTCAACATTATTTCAGTCATATCACGGCGACAGCTCACATATTCATGTTTTCCTGGGTTTAACAAGTACTAGGCTGGGGCTCTGAAGTGTCTTGCCCAAGGACACTCCTGTGAAAAACCTGATTTACATAAGGTAATGAATTCCTCAAATGGCTGGCCATCACAGTTGACCATTACAGCCTTACTGATACTAGATATTACAGGAGATAGAATTGGTACATGTACATGTACCTATTTAGGATGCTTAATCAAACAATCTTGAGCTTTATCTATCCTGATAGAGAATGCTGATAACTCCAGTGTTTCATCCAGAATTTGAAGGAAGTTGGGGATTTGCCCGCATGCTTTTAAAAAAAGTGGGGGATTTTCAAAAAATGTGGGGACCATGAGGCAACGTAGATCTTTACATATCTAACTAAAACATCATTAAAAAAAAATCATTTAGCCATCCTTTCTGTTATGCAAAAATTCCACAATCAGCCTTTAAGCCACAATTGCTGGAAAGTGTGTTGCATATAGTTTCCCGAAAGCCCCTTGTGTGCATCAATGGGATCAATAATGATTGAGGCAAATCAGCTTTCTGGGACGAGCACACGGTAGACAAAGTGAGATAGTCACTATTTTGCACATCAACATTTCTGGATTGTAGAACTGTCCAGTTTAAGAAATAACAAATTTATATTACAGACAACGAAAATGTTATTATCACAACATTACTATAGGCAACCAAAAAGGCCTCTTCATTTTCCAGACGCAACACGACATTCAAAAATCTGTCAAACAGTTGAAAAAGCTGAAAACAAATAATCATTTACATAATTTTTGCATAAATTAGTCCAAAACTTTAGCTGTCACTGAATGTGACTTAATACCCCCGCCAGCGCTTCGACAGAAACAGGCAATTTAACAAAAAATTTTCTAAGTTCAAGGGGAGATTACCCTTGAATGATAGGGAGTAGATGATTGAAAACTGTGTCTTGCAAAACTTCAGTATATGATCAATGTATCAACAAACCTTCAATACAATAGCAGCAAAACTGTAGGAGGAGTTCGCGACACAAAATTAGTAGTATTTTGTACACAGACGGACACACGGACGGACAGACAGGCTGATTCCAGCATAACCCCGAAAACATTCAATTTGCAGGGGTATAAATATCTTCCATTAAGTCTCGATGCAGCCGACATTCGTACGTTTGCATTAAAATTGTTGTTTCAATGTACCTAAAATGTGCAGACCACTTCTGAAACATGTTGCTCATGAAAGTGGTTCTCTGTTGATTGTGAATCAGGGAACCAGTCACTTGTCATTGACTGTTATTCTTCAAGCATGAAAATCGCCCGACTATTTTCACATCGAAGGTGATTTATAGCATTTCTTACCAGTGTTTACATGTTACAGGCTATATATTAAATTCAATAACTGAGAGTAATATAATGAAAGTACCATTGGTAAGTTATAATGTAGTTTTCAAGAGTGGGGACCTTGTCCTGCATGGTGTCGGAAAATCAAGTTGGATGGCCTGGCTCAATATTAAATCAATACTTATCCGTGTCAAGCTCAATATCAAATCAATGAATAAAGTAAATTTGAAAGTTTAGTGTTTTCTTCTGCCATTAAAGGTCAAGTAAGCTTAAAAATCCCTTGTTATAATGTTACAAGAACGTGGTCCATGACGATATTCAATGTTAAGATCCAATAACAAAATGACCAATCTTACTCTTTCTGTCTGATTGAAGCTTCCATAATTGACCGCAAATGGTGTCTATAAAAAACGGTTTTCACTAAAAGTGGAAATACATCAGGAACTTACAAACAACTACTTTGCAGAGAACGAATACAGATACGTATTACAAAGTAGGGTTTCTTATGTTCTGTGGCCAGTAACAGGTGCAAATTTATGTTGAAAGATGTCAGACTCTCTATCACTTTATCCTACAGATATCCTGTGGTATAAAATCATACCGATTTTCACAGGCATGATTCTGAACTACATAAATTTCAAAAAATCATCAATAATCTGATTCTTGATCATGAGTTACAGCAATCATACTTCCACTATACAATGACAGACCTTTCAGAAAATATATAGGTATGCAGTGTCCCCCCCCCCACCCCCCCGAAAAATTGTCTGACTTTGCAAACCACACACCAAGCATAACCAAGTGAACTTAGAAGACCTTGCGAGTCTTTCAAAAAATGATATGCAAGCAATTCAGTGACAATCAAGATGATGTATTGATTGTGAAAAAAAAAATACTGTTCAAAATCAGACGAATTGAACAGGGGTGTGGAATTCCTATGCCTAACTTGTCCGACTCGGGACTTTTTGCAGGCGGACAAGTAGATTTTTCCAGGGCGCTTGTCCGCTGACAAGTGAATTTTGGAGCCATACATAATATATAATGTCGTATTTATATCAATGACGATCCTCAAACGTTCTATTTATTCAAACTTTTGCATAATCCACTTCTGTACTATGTAGAAATATACACTCTTACATTACAAACTATTTTACCCGTGGGAGCCCTCTTGTTTGAGGCAGTTGCTATAGAAAAACAAGCTATGTATTGGCTGTATCGATGGCAAATATGCGGTGTTGTAGTAAATATGGTGCCTGGTAAAATAGTTGCGAAGCGGTTTTTATTGCACCAACGGACAAATTTGCCGTTAGATCTGGTGGTTCAAAGATCTTGAAAAGCATAAACAGGGCTGAGAGACATAGAATACCATGCAAAGCGCAAGCATGTGTTTAAGGATAGAGGATTTGCTGCCTTTTATTGGCCCTGATAGGATGATCTGGTACCAATATGCTACTGTCATGTTTGTAGAATGTTTCCGTAGTCCACAGATACGACCTGAGCTCTGTTCTTGGGAAAATCTCAGCCTTCTTCCAATTCTCGTACATATTTGAGTAATTCGTGCATTTAATTGAATAATCACATGCAGAAATATAAAGTGAAACGTGCAGGCACGCACAGGTTTCATGGCTCCCGTTGTTGATTGCCAGTGGCACTAATTGACACAAGATAGAAAGAAATGTCTCCAAAACTAAAGCAATAGTGAATCTACAGGCAACAAGTCATATCTATACATTATATCTGAAAGATCAAAACTCTGGCATAGGCCTACACAAGAAGTATCAAGTGTGAAGGATGCACGAGTCGCTCTTTCTAACAGCTAATCAAGGTGGTATGTTGTTTATGTAAATTTATTAAAGACTTTAATCCGCATTTTTAGTGTAAAATTATAGATTTGAAATTAAATGCAACCCTAATTGACGAATTTAAGTCAAATTATGCAGAAATTCCACTCCAGAAATTAACTGGCGTGAAACACAGATCGCTACAAAAAACGCGAAAACCCATGACACAATAAAGGTGGGATTGACATTGTCCGATGAAAGGCATTTCAAACTGTCTTTTTGGCTCTAATTATAATTTTAAACGGTGATTTTACATAAATCTCTCTGTAAGACAAGAAGTGGAAGCTGATAACTGACAGTGAAGTGGTAATTCTACTAGCCATCAGGTTGGAAGTTGTCGCTCTAAACATGGTTCCTGTACAAGAAATTTACAAGCAACTTCTCTTTTTACCTATATTGTTTTTAAGAGTAGATGACTGCAGAGTGAGATTCATCAAAACAAATTTTCTATACACCACTGATTTACTCTATTTATCTGGACAAGTAAACTTTAACTGCGGACAAGTAGAAAAGTCAGTCCAATTTGTCCGTGGACAAGTGAGAAAATTGAAAAGTTGCACACCCCTGTTGAGCATCGCGAGAAATTTTTGTGTATTTCAGGGTTCCCGCTGGGCTTCGCATTTGGCGCCATTTGCGATAGATTTTTAAATGTGGCGCCAAAAAATGCTGATTGGCGAAAATGACTGGCGCTGATATTTTTCATATCGGGATGCCGAACTTTTTAAAACTGGCCCTCTTCACTGCAATGCACGGATGCATGACCGCCAATTCATCGATAAAAGTGAAATAAATCAGCTGGAATAAACAACGGCATCGAAGTAATCAAAATGACTTCACAAATCGATGTCATTTACACCTGTCTATCCGAATATACATACACTTTCGGTAACATAAACATCCGGCTAGAAAAAAATTGTAAATTTAATTTGGAAAACTGTCCTAAAGTGAAAGTATCGAAGACCAGTGGCCTATATCAATCGTGAATGTTACTAAATGTCCAAATGAATCATGATCGCAGGTAAAATACAGCGGGTTTCCAAAATGGCGACGGCGTCGCCGTCAGCGTTGACTAAAACCCGGACCGTAATGTTATCGACGTCCTCGGCATTTTCTATGTCGTTCTTCCTGCGTTAATCGCCCACCTTTTCGGAAAACTTGTTTTTTTTTAATATTTTAACTTTTTTATACTGTTACAGATAAAAAAAAAAAGTCCCTACAGAAGCAATTTCTTTCTAAGGGAGAAATTGCTTCTTTTTTTTTTTTAACATTTTTTTTTACATCTTGACTTTGTTGTTTGGTTTGTACAATTTAAACTTCTCTGTGTTTCAGAGTCTTTCTTTAAAACTTTGTTACAAAAGTAGAAATTGCTCTCAATGACCTATTTCTGCTTTTGTCACAGTGGTTTTACAAACATTAAAGATAGATCTACTTAAACTTAATAGATGTTGTTTTTTCCATTGTTCACAAAAATAATTTTTTTTACTATATTCATGAAAAAGACATAGATATGAGTTATGAAATCTGATGAAAACAAATGTTTTCTGGTTTGTTTTTTTTTATTGACACAACCATGCGATGAAAATTCATAGTCCAATTCTTGATTATGCCTGACCCCCGGTACTTTCATTTTAAAATTGGTACCAACTGGCTCTAATTATTTCAATTTGGCGCAAACTTTTCTCATTTGGCGAAAGTGATGGCGCAAGAAAAAAGAAGCCAGAGGGAACCCTGTATTTGGTATGCTTTAAAATAAGTTTTGTTGAGTTTTTTCGGTTCCAAATAGCGGAAAATAAGGCTTTTAATAAGCAAATACAGTGCTTATCTGGGGTTCTGCCTCTACATGATTTGTCAGAATTGTAATTAACTTTCCAATATTGTACTTGAAAAAAAAACCAATATAATCTCTTTCAATCCATGTATATGCCAAATGGTCCAACAGTTCAATGCACATGACAGTAAGAAAACAATCAAGTTTACGTAGTGTATTGAGACTACTAGGTATATAGAGTTAGTTTCTAACAATAAGTGACCTTGACATGCAATTAGGCATAAAAGAGAGAGTAATCAATGGAAATATTACATACCTCTCTTCCTGTTGGAACATGTTTCGCCAATTTTACTTTAGCAAAATTTCCTTTTCCAATGGTTTTAATCAGTCTGTATTTACCAATGTGAGGTTCTTCTGTCCTGCTCCTTGATGACGAGATCCTTGAATTCGATTTTTCATCTTTCTGCAAGATAAAGTGGGTGGGGTTATCTGTCAGTTAGTGACCTACTTACCGACATCCAACAACAGGATATTCAAAGATTGATAGATTACTTACCCGATGATCAGAAGTCACAGACTCATGAACGGTCTGTAGACCTCCTCTAGTTGTAGTAACCGTGGACATTTTTCGTTCTCACAGAGTTTCCACTAACCTGGACAGTTCATTACACCATTCGGTCGCACTTGCACCGATTTCTATCGATTGGCAATTAATATGCCTCCTTTATGTTTGCTTATATTTTCACAGAACTGTTTAGTTTGACGCCTGGTCAAACAATATTTTCTTGCATTATCTACGAAGAAGAATAACGAGTCAGTTATTCAAGCTGACAGGGGCCAAAAGTGAAAAACAGAAAATGCCGATGCGACAGGCGAGTTTTCGGCGTATAGTGTGGAATAAATGTGCAACCAGGGAGGTCTTGCTCCATGTATGTAATTAGGAAAGATATCGTTTAATCCACGTATATTCCAATGCTAACAAATGACTCAGAATTAGTCCAGATCCAGCTCATGTTTTGGAAACAATCCTAGTTTCGGAATTTTTTCAACAAGATGGCCGACTTCCTTTCTCCACGCTAAATTTGCAGTTCTGCGCATATCGTCACAAAACCACGAGATTCGATTGGTCCACCTCTAACGGTATGACATCATTCGGCTTAAAACAGCTGATGTTGGAGTTTTTCTGCCTGGGTTTCTGTAAAACGCATCAGCAGAACTATATTTATTCATTTAACGTTACATGTACATAAGATGAGATACTACATTTGGATTGTTTCATTTTAACAACCTGTCTCTTTGAGATATTTTCCAGAAAACACAGCCGACATTATTAAATTGAAATGATCCGCGTTTTTCCTTTTACTAGTCTACCTAGATCTGAAAATATTTTTACAGCAAACATGACCCTACTTAGTAGATCCATTTCAATGTGGATGCTTTGCATATAAATTTTTCATCACTATTTGAGATCCTTTAAGTATTCAAAGGCTCACTTATGAGACTTTATTATGGTAGATCTAACCGTTGTTTTGAATTTATTTACATGTACAGTAAGCCTATTTAATTTTTTGCACATGGGCCGAATTACAGGCCTATCCTACTTGCCTAGTCTGCCCAGCTTTTTCGTTGTACATTATGAGCAATGGTCAACAAGGAACTCTTATCAACTTATGAAGTCGGCCTTAATTGCTTCACCCCCAATGTTTTTGTTATATCATTACAAACGAAAGACTTTATCCAACCCTTATGATATTTCTCTCTTGTTTCACTTTCAGTTTAGTAAGGGGTATTTTTAATGTTTTTCATGACAGCAGTAAGTTTACCAGTAAACCTACAAGACTAGATACATAAATTATGGTGATAACACTCGACGGCATTACACAAGCCATTATTTCCAGCAGACAACGGTTTGTTTTTTTCTACTTGCAGTAGACTGCTTTTGCAAACCGTGATTGTGGTAAAAATAGAACTTTAGCATAAATTTACAAAGTAAAGAACGATCTATAGACTCCTATCATAGCATTTTAAGATTTAGGTATATTCACGTATTCAGCCCAAACCTTGAATTATCTTAAATAAATTAACATACTAGCATATTATTCAACGATGACATCGTATTTACGTCTGCTCAGTGCTTTTTTTTCCCCGTGGGGTGGTAGGGGATAATCGTTACTTTATGTCAGGCAACAGTTTACTTTACGCAGTACACAGGGTTAGAGAGAAGGGCTTCTCAGATCAGACGGTCAATGTTCGAAACGCCAACAGTTGAAATCTACCCAACAGTATGGCCCGGCGCTAGCACTGACTAGCTTTCCTGGAAGCGATTATCGATAGTGATTAGTGTTCCAAATCATTTCACAATCGATGTAAAATAAACAGACTTATTAGCTGAAGCTCACTTAAGCTGCTTTTGCGGACAATGTAGACCAAGATCAGACTGTGTACACCAAAGGTGCTGTTTGATGGTGGATCCACACTTTCCGCACCTTAGTTGCGTATTCTGACGAAAACAGCTTCAAATAGCAACAATGAGACGCTTTTCCTAACTGCAGTCTAATTCATTCATTAAATGAGCGCTTTAATTATTTTCCAGACGACAAAAAAATCAAGGAAACATTTGCAGACGACAACTTTAATGTGGCTCAAATTATGGACTTGGTTTTTGTTAGGATAGAAAAGATTGTAGGAACAGGAGAAAATGCTGTTTACCACCATTTTCCCATTTTTCCATAATGTTTTCAAAAGGCTTCTTTCTCAGGGTCGTTAAAACTCAGGATTGTTGGGTAAAGGGTTAAAGGTTAGACAGTCTAACCTTTAACTTTTTACCCAACAATCCCGAGTATACCATACTTATCAGTCTAATAGACTGATAAGTATGGTAGAGGTACAAGTAACACAGAGGAGAGGAAAAAGAATGGAGGAAAGGAAAATGACGTTTTTCCTCTTTTGAGATGGAAATGCATTGATTGAAAATGGAACAGTAGCTAATTGAAGCTGATTGGTCAAACATTTATTTTAATCCTTGTCCTGCTAAATAATGAAGTGAGATGAAATTTTTTTAAGCCGACTGTAAAAACCAAAATTTTGCTATTTCAAAGTTATGGGGGGGGGGGACAGTATGTCATTATCGGACAATGTAGTTCAAAGATCAGACTGCAGTTTCTGTGCAGTCTGATCTTGATCTACACTGTCCGCAAAAGGTCAGTGAGTCGCACTTAGTAGCATAGGGGTTAAAATGTTTCCAAAGTCTGAAAGTCTAGCATCTTCTTCAGTGGGTGGGGGAAGCGGGGAGCCAAACATGGGCTTCTCACATTGCTCTCACAGATCACGTAGATCAAAATCAGACTGCAGATAACCTGCAGTATGGTCCTTGATATATTCTGACAGATAGTTATAGTTTGTCATATACTCTGGCAAAAGCTGACGGGCTACTGAAATTACTGTGTCTCTTTTTCTTTTTTCATCTTACTGAATAACACCAAAACTGATAATTTGGCTTTTTCAGCAATTCCACGAAATTTTAGAACATTTCGCTTATTCGTGTAAGTCATGAGTATCACCGGTACCAGGCTGGGTCTTCGTTGTGTCTTGGTCTACGGCCTCAAAATGACCAGTGCCGGGAGCACGCATTGGATCGGATTTCCTGATCACAAGCCTTACTCCCTGACGACAACGCCACGGGGGTCCGAAATTGCTGCATGAGAAAGTTTATCTCGTAAATTTTGTAAATTGCAATCCCGAGGGTTAAACCGTTACATCCAGCAATATTCCAAGTTTTTACGTCCCTGAGGAGGAAGGCTATTGGAAAAGGAGTAAAAGAAGATTATGCTAGAAGCCAGCATTTTCTCCTTTTTATTTATACAGAACGCTTCCCACCATTTCAAAGATGAATGAATGAATGAATAAATAAATAAGTCTGCCATAATTTTAGCCACGCTTAATTTCACGTCTGCATGAGTCCTGAGTGCCTCAGTTTTCGCGGTATCTTTGTGTCGAGAATGATATGGTAGACACAGATTTCCGAAATATTATCTGTCATTGACAAACTTTATGGGGTACATGGATATCAGTCATGCTCTGTGAAAGGGGGATTTAATGCATCTGCAGGTAAAAAGTAAACAAAAGATAGAGCGTCCTAGCAACTTTTGACCTAGTTTTAACATTTATTTTCCCGTCAGTGACTAACACTTGGACCGACCATACACATAATTTCCATACTTTTAATAGGTATGATTTGAATTTAAAAGTATTTTACCACCCCTCTTTTTACCTTTGGCCGCTACTGAGCCTTTGAGTGTTTACCTCGCTTTCAACAGTCCGGGCAGTTACATCATGGCGGCCAGTGCACATATCGATGCGTCCCGTCCTGGATATTTCCATTAATAGCGCGCACGACAATCTTTTTCCTATTCACATTCAAGGTTCAGCGTGGCTCTATGGGGAAGGGGTACGATCCGATTTCTGGAGGCCCCAGGTCCGAGGGCGCAACCAGGGTTTTCAGGACATTACGCCCCCGGATCGAGACTGATATGTAACCATTTAACCCTGTACCACGCAATCCCGAGTTTTAACGGCCCAGTGCAAGAAACCTTTTGAAAACATTGTGGGAAAAGGAGAAAATGCTGGTAACCACCATTTTCTCCTTTTCCATAATGTTTTCTACAACATTTAAGAAATAAATCATCATTTGAGCTACATTTATATTGTCGTCTGCAAACGCTTTCAATTTGGTCTAGTTCAAAATTTTGTCGTCTCGTAAAGAGTTAAGCGCTGATTAAATAAAGGGACTTTCTTTCTCAATCAGGAAAAGGGTGCAGTTTTAAGGATTTTTTTCTATTTTAAAGATCATAGCAGACTGCGTAGATATAAGATTAAAATGCACGGTCTGTGCAGTCTGATCTTGATGAGCACAATCCGCAAAAGCATATCGTGTCCCACTTACTAGCCATTGTGATGAATCACATTTGACAAAAACTTAGTATTGTAATCCCAGTGTATTTATGTACCTAAACAAGGGAAATAAGCATGAAACCACTAAGAAGGTGAACTCGTAGATTTGCCTCCCTTCAGCAAGTAAGAAGCGAATTCTATCTCTTTCGTACAGAACTATATGTACACCAGCAATAGAATACATACTTTCGTGAGAAAAAGTCGTATACTCGTCCTGCATGTAAAGCACTCATCTCGTATTGCGATATTCATCAGATTGAGAATGTCTAACGTTAGTTCACTTTTTAGCGCTTCACAACTTCGCAAGCCAAAGTGATGATCACTACGTTAGCCTGTTTTCCAGTCCGTTCATTGTTTTCCTTTTCTATCATTCGGACGTTACTTTGTCAAAAAAGACGGGCGGTAATAATAACGGATAGTTGCCAAAGATCGACAGCAGACCGAGATTAGGACAGTGTGATACGAGGTTATTAATGAATTATTACCGCCTGGGCCCAGGCTACACTACGTAGGAGACCTACGTAGTGATGGTCACCTTGGCTTGCGAAGATGAGCGCTTCACGGGACTTCTCATACAGAGTTTGATGAGCCCCGTATCTCTGCGGTAACGTACAGAGCTTGAAACCAGTGTTTCGCTGGTTCACATTTCCAGCTCAGACCGTCAAGTTTATTTCGGGGATATCTGTAGTCATTATGACAGGTTTCATTCCCCTCTAAGCTCTGTTTCGATGGTGTTTTTGTGGGAAAGCAGCCAGTGACTTGGCAAAAATATTGTGCTAGGTACTAGTGAAAGATACTCCGGTTATGCATGAACAGGTGTAGTGGTTGCACCGATAGAACTGAAATAAAGTTGAAAACGATGTTGAACACCATGCACTTCTAATAAAGAATTTCGGCCCGGCTCGGACAAACTTCGAGCTGAAAGCTAATTAAAAAAAAAAAGACCGAGAAATACCAATACCCAAACTGGTTTTGAAGCAAATTTTCCGAATGTGGGAAACTTTAGATCAAAGATCAAACTCGGTGTTTTATGCAGTCTGACCCCGATCTAAACCGTCTGCAGAATGGCTTACGGTATCTACGGGGTTAATGAATGTCAGTATGACAGCATCGCCGAGTTTTTGCCGTAATCCTAAATATCGGATGTCCTTTGATGTTTCGGAAATGCCTTCTTCATTAACCTTGTCAGCGTCACAGGCGGAAACATGGGCTTTTGCGAACGGCATAGATACATATCAGACTTCATAGAACGTGCAGCCTAATCTTGAATATTTACGACCCGCTTGTTCAGTAAGCCTGTAAAATAAAACAAATCTTTCTGAGTTTCATACTCATACTCTTCATTTAAGCTTTGCAACACTTGCAGTGTTTCTAGCCATAACAGTACATGTAGGTCTAAACATGTTGGTACTGATATCTTTTACAAAGGTCGATATTTTGAAAAAACACACTATACAAGGCACTCTACATTCATTTTATAAATGTTCAACAGACTATTTTTAACCTTTAATTGCTAAATAAATGAAATGATAAATAAATAAATAAAATAAATCAAGCCTATAATATAAACCCAAATGTTGCCATTTCAAAGGATCAGTTTCAAGGGATTGTACTTTCAGCCGTTGAGGGAGGTCGAACAAACATTGGAGCCATGCTCCGGCAAAAGGGAGCTTAATGCATGTCCGTGATCCATGGTACCAAGCAAGCCATCAAATACTTATGGATCCATAATAGTCACATTATTTAACAACCGACTTAATCCTGAGGTAGACTGGGTCTTGGTCATACAGAAAACCGCAGACTGCGTAGGCTGACCTGGGTCGATACTTTTTGCAGATGTATTAAGCCCCCTTTTCACAGAGTACGACTCAATTATTTTTGACGATGCAGGAGTTAAAAAAAAAAACAAAACACACCCACTGGAATGTATAAAACTATATCATAATGTTATTTTAGTCAGAAGCCCTAACAAAATATGATCGGATGCAGATCAAAGACAGGTTTTGTTTGAGGTAAAATGCTCCCAAAAGCACCAGGTAATGTCCTATATCACACATAGAGTCAGTTATTTAAACTTCCTAGTATTAACACTTAGGCTGCTAAGCGCGGCTCAAGGACCTTTTGCGGACAGTGTAGATCAAGATCAGACTGCAACGTGCAGTCTGATCTTAGATCTACACTGTCTGATGAGGAGATATCTATCCCCGAAAAATACCTTTGAAATAGCGAAATGAACTTTCGCGGACAGTGTAGATCAAGATTAGACTGCACAGAACGTGCAGTCTGATCTTAGATGTACACTGTCCGATGAGGAGATATCTTTCCACGAAAAATGCCTTTAAAATAGCAAAATTTGGGTTTTTTATTTCGAACTGAAAGTTTCATTTCACTTATTTATCAGGATATGGATTAATCTCTAAAGCATCGATAAACCCGGCTGACATTTTTTCTAGTCTAGAAATAAGACTCAGATAACTTAAACTTCATGGTTGTTTTTGTCCAGAATGTCATAGCATAGCGGACGTTATAGATAAAATAAAAACACACACACACACACATTTTGGGCAATCAGATCTTTTATCTACACTAGCATCAAAAGAACGAAAGTTGCTGAAGCATTTTAGGTGGTTAAATTGCCAGGATTTGTCTTTGACAGGGTAAAAAAAACATTTTGGGGGCAAACGGAGAAAATGCTGGTTACCAGCATTTTTTCCTTTTCCCCAACCATGTTTTCAAAAGCTTTTCTTCATTGGATTCGTTCACACAAAGGATCTATCGGTAAACGGGTGAGTTACTCAGCCAGTGGTCAGATTTTTCCCCGACGGTCGAAACTGAAAACAGCTCCATTTGAAAATAATTTTAGCCATACAGCTATTTAACTCTTTACTATGCGACAAAGTTCGTGATCCGTTCAAAGTAAAAATAAGACAAATATTAACGTGGCTAAAATCTTTGGATTTGTCTCTGAGTGGTCAAAAAACATTGTGGGAAAAGTAGAAAATTGTAAATGTAGTAAAAACCGTTTTTTGGGGGTCGATACTGCGGATTGTTTGGTAACTGAGGATGTGCGTATTGTATAGACAGTGTGTCGGCCGGGTAGAGCGTCGGTCTATCACGCTAAATGCTGTGGGTTTGAATCCCGCGATTAATGGGGCCAACCTTTGGGACTACCCACACGACGGGGCGAGTACTAGCTGTGTTTCAAGGAGATAAGCGTCAAGAGTTCTAAACCCTTTCGCCATAATGTTTTCAAATGTTTCAGGTATGAAACGTTATCACGTTTTGATTAATTATATACTTTTTAGGTGAATATTTAACTCCTCACCAGTCGAAATAATTTTAGACTCGCCCATTTTGAAAGCGTTTACACGCTCATAATGGAGCCATGCTCTGGCAAAAGGGGATTCGATGCATTTCCATGATGAAGTATACCAAGCAAGTCAACATACAATAAATGGGTCCATGCATTTTGTCTAACGCACACTTAATCATGAGGAAGACTGGTTCTTGGACCTGCAGAAAATTTACAAATAGCAAAAAGTTTCGATCCATGTTAAGGTCGTTAAATCATGTTTTTAATTGTGTTAGGGAGCGTTGTAAAGGGCTGATATACATAAGCCATGGTCTGAAAACACCGGGAAGTTTCATCGGATGAATCTGCAAAAAGTATTGACCCAGTTCAGCCTGACCTGGTCCGAAACTATTTGCTACAGGTTAATTTTCTGCATGTCTAAGGACCAGTCTACATGTTTAAGGATCAGTCGACTGTTTGGACAAAATAAATTTTATGGATCCATAATTATAATAATAACTTGCATGGTATAACGCCTCACGGACAATTATTAAGCACCTTTGAGGGAGCGCCGCTCTTAAATGAACCGCGCTCTTGCAAGAGGGGGTTTCATGCATCTCCGTGATGCATTATACCAAGCAAGTCATCACATAATTAAGGATCAATAAAATCCATTCAGTATAACAATCAACTGAACCTGGAGGTTAAACGGTCTTTTGACATGCAGAAAATATACAAATAGCAAACAGTTTCGACCCATGTCAGCCTGCGCGGACTGCGCAGGCTGACCTGGGTCGATACTTTTTGCAGATGCATTAAGCTTCCATTTCACACAGCATGGCTAAATTATATATAAAGTCGTCTGCTGCAAATATGTTTTCCGGTGGTGATGAATTAATGAAAACCGTTAATTGTTCAAACTTGTTCGACCTAATGGATGATCTATTTGCACTGCTCTCTGATCCCTGTTTATCGAAATAGTGTGAAGACCATTAACTCTTTACCAGACGACAAATTGTTAGACATGTCAAAATTGAAAGCGTTCGCAGACGACAAATTAAATCTGGCTTAAATGGTAGGATTTGTAAAAGAAAGGTTTGAAGCATTATGGGAAAAGGGAAAAATGGAGATTACTAGCATTTTCGTCTTTTCCAAACATGTTTTCAAACGCTTTCGTCCCCCAGCAAGATAAGGAGAACGGTGTCGATCAGAGATCAGACAACAAAGAAGGTTCTGTGTAATCTTGGATTTACACTGTCAGGCATCTGTTCGAACATTCCGGCCAAGAGATTCAAAACATTTTTAATAATTTTGCCTATTTTTTTTTTTTTTTTTTTGAAAAACATTTCCTTATCGGACAGTGTAGATCAAAGATCAGACTGAACGTTCTGTGCAGTCTGATCTTGATCTACACTGTCTGCAAAAGGTCAGTGAGTCGCGCTAAGCAGCCTAAGGGTTAATTCTTAAAAAATGCAACAGACCCTTGTAAAACAGGTGAAAATTCACATGATTTAAACTTCAATACAGTAATAAAGGAGACAACATAGTGGCAATGGGAGAGATTGCTCATGACTAGTAATTTCTCCTTTTGTTACAATGTTTTCAAAAGTAGTTCTGAGAGGAGCGCAAAACAGTCGTCTGCTGGAGGTAAAGGGCTAATTGGTAGAGCACGTGTTATATCGCTTTAAATGGGGATCCATTCCTACATTATCGTCATCTACAACTAGACGTGTTTTTCAATTCCTCACGGAACGTCAACCGAAGGTTCGTCAGTTTGTTTATTGTGAATAACTCGTATATTTTTTGTATCAACAAGTTATCATTATTCTATAATAATAATAATAATAATAATACATGTAATAATAATAAAATAATAATGATGACGATCATAATAACAATAATAATTTCTGTATGTTTGCCACTTTTTCTTTTTCTCCTTCTTCCCCTCTTCTGTTCTCTTCTGTTCTGTTCTCTTCTATTCTCCCCCCCTCTCTCTCTCTCTTTCTTCCCCCCCCCCTCTCTCTTATTGCTCGAAGAAATATAATTAGTCCTACATGGACGTCATTTTGAGCATTTGATGTAAATCGATGTATATTTCGAAAGGCGCCTCCATTTTTTAATGTTACCTTACATACTGTCCATGTCATAAGACTCTATTCTTAAAAACTTACTAGATGGTATAATTTTTTTGTATTACCTTAATAAACAATATAACTTAGACATATTTAACAGTGTACCATATACATATTATGTAACACCTTATAGAATACGAAGATTGGTAAAAAACAAGCTGTGCTTCCGAGACAACTGTTTTACGTTTAGATGTGCTCTCCTCTAAGCCCCATTTTGTACAATACTAATGCTGTCATACAGCATTTTTTCCCTTTTCCCACAGGGGATCCTGCGTGGCTTAGCGGTAAAATGTTAGACTCGTAACCTGGAGGCTCTGGGTCCAGCTTCACTGGAAGCTCTAGGTAGCTCGTGGATAGGTCTTTCGGCAAAACATTTTATTGCCCTAGCCGTATAATGGTGAAATCGAGGATAAACACGAACATATGAGCTGTCGCCGTGAATTTACTGAAACAATGCTGAAAGCGGCGTAAAACACCATTCATTTCATTCACTAATTCCTTCTCCCTGAATGTTTTCGACCCTTGAAAAAAAAAAAAATTGTTTTATTTGTTTCACAATTTAGTTGTCGTCGGCAACTGCTATGAATTTGGAGAATTCTGAAATTTTGTCATTTGATAAAGTGGTAAGACAAATATAGCGGCTGTTGTGCCTCTTTTCTTGACAAATTCGATCTGGAGATCAGATTTATCTTTGATTTTGCTGAGCCAGGCAGCGAGTCGTTAATGTACAGGACTTGAGACCAGGGAGGCGCTGGCTCGAATCCCCAGCTCGTTCAATTTCTTTCCGAGGACTGATTCCTCTCTCACCGCTGATCATCGTTTCGACGATAGCTATGTGGGAAAGTGGACAATGTTTTGGGAGAATAATGTGCTGTACTGATGAAAAGAATTTCTTGGCAAGCATGGATTATTGCAGTGGCCGCCGCGATGTAACTGAAATAATGTTTGAAACGGCGTAAAACACCATACAAACAGATAAAAACACTTCTTAACACATCTTATTTTCGATACGATTGCTCTACTCTAGCATCATGTACACTTGTAATTGAATCACTCTAATTGAATATAAGAGTTATATATTTGTCATCTGACGTTTCATATTGGTTATCTCTTTTTAATTATGACATAACTGAAGCCTTTCGCCTAACATCACGGGAAATCGCGAGAATTGGATACTGTATTAAACAAAGTCGTCAAATAATCGAAAAGAAATATTACTGGATTGCATAAAATGTTTGCTTCGTAAATTGTTCGTTATGCACGTACGACTCGCAGCTTTTTAACGATTGCAAGCCGTCTAATTGCTTATGACACTTCTCGATAAGTGTTATTTATTAATTAAGTCTCTTCAGTGTTCATTGCAAATAAAATAAAAAAAGGACATGCCAGTATTTTCAGTTTCAGTTATAAGTTATACATGTACTGTGTCACCCTCATAACGGAGTTACAAGACCCTACATTGTATCTCCTCTCAATCATCAATTCACACACACACACACACACACACACACACACACACACACACACACACACTCTCTCTCTCTCTCCCATCAACATACATGTACCTATGTACCCTCTCTCTCAGTGAACTTTAAAACCATTTTTCCCATTTTTTAAACAACATCTTCATATCTAAATTTCGCCGCCTAATATGGCATGAAAAGCGTTGCAATATTGTATATAGTTTTATATGTCTTCCATATTGGAAATATATATTCTACATTAAGATATTTATTGTTTAGAAAATATTTAAATTGTGTATGAAAGATATATATTGAATATATATATTTTTGATATGGAAGACATATATTACCAGATACAATGTTGCAACGTGTTTCACGCCATAGTCTAATCCTATCGCATAAATGTTCGTTTCAACTACATGATGTCAGTATTTTGATAAATGTACATAGTCACTCTCAAAACAGAGTTATATAGAGAGTTTATTGTATCTCTTCTAAATCATCAACTCAAAAACCTTTCTCTCTCTAATACATGTAGTATTTGATTCATAATGATCTTAAAACAGAAACATTCTTGTTCAGTCAAAGTGTGTTGCCTGCTTCTTTTTTTTTTTTCCAGAATCTTCTCTGTTCGTACACTATCTTATGTATAGCCCAGCCAATGACCCTTTGACAAAAATGATTAAATGATTGTCCAAATGTGAATGATAGCACAGCCCCAAGGGTCAAATATTTTACAAAGAGTTACATATAAAATATTGGAATTTATTTAACAACAGAACAGAAGACACATTTTGATGACGAGTACTAGTTGTACATAGTCATTTTTTAACATAAAGTGAAAAAAAAATCATATATCACCGTTCACGTGATATTTCAATAGACATACAGATAAACAATAAGTAAGAAATTATTTTGAGAATAGGCTCACATCGGATATATTTAAGGAAAAAAGTAGCTTGTATTATTCAATTACGTATAATTCAATTAAGTTAAAGAACTCAGAAAGTTGTTTCTTTGTTTCGTTGCATGGAAAATAAATTTGCCTAAACTAATCAAAACTGATTTATTCTTTGTATTTAAAAGATGGACGAACTTTAACATGCAAGGCCTTGTACGATAGAATTTTTGATGAACTTAACCCTTGAATCTTGAAAAACTTTACAAACCAGAATAAAATGAAATTCGTCTTCTATTTCTGATTCATTATAAAACTGACACAGTCGTTCATTTCGAGAAAGTCTATTTGGTTCATATCTGCCGGATTCTATGCGAAGTTTATATGACGATAATCTGATTTTTGATAGACAGGTTCTAAATGTTCTGTTATACCATATTAAATACGAGTATATAACATTAAATGTTCTATTTATTTCAGAAACTTGTAAAACAGACAGATTGATCACAATTTATAACAAACATGACACTGATCAACGTTACAGAAGATGTTCTTCACAACGTCACGACAGATCCTGTAACATGGAACAACGGCGTGAACACAACGCTACAGAGCAGCAAGAGTATTGTACAAACTGGTGATCTCTCTAAAAAAACTACAGATGATATAACATTCGCTATAGAGTGTATAACAATGCCGATCATTGGCGTGTTTGGGATCATCGGCAACATATTGAGCTTGATAGTTTTGTTAAACAGAAAACTAAGGTCCTCTTCGACCACAGTCTTGCTGATAGGGCTCGCCATATCGGACTGTCTCTTTCTAATTACAATGGTAATTCGAAAATCAACGTGTATCATCAGTCAATTCGACGCAAAGCTATCATACAAATATTACGTGACAAGTTTTGCATATATGTACTACGTGAACACTTGCTTTAGTCGAGTGTCTACTTTGCTTGTTGCCGTTATGTCGGTAGAAAGAGTGATAGCAGTTGTATTTCCTCTAAAAGTAAAGCTTGTAATTACCAAGATGAAAATGGCAATAACTGTTGTATTCATATATGTGTTTACATTTGCATTCCTTTCCTTGTTTCTGACACAAACCAAGGTTGAATATATAGAGGAAACACCATTTATTAAAATGAGTGATTTTTTCTTGGAAAACCAAAAATTTATGGACATCTACACCGAGTACATAACAGTAACAATTTTTCGTTGGCTGCCAAAAGTTATTGTTGTCGTGTGTAACTCTGTTATCATTACGTTTCTGTGGAGACGAAAAATTCCTACGGAAAATGCGGAGAATTTTTCATCGATATCAAACTATCCGAAAACTCAGCGCAGGGTCACTGTTATGCTTGTGACCGTTGCTATAATATTTGTTGTGACACTATTGCCGGGTGATGCATTTCTGATCGCAGGATTGGTTGTTGACGGATTCGAGATTTATGGAAGATACAATAATCTCTTCGTAGTCCTAAGCAATGTGGTCTTGACCTTCGAAATCATTAACTCCTCAATCAATTTTGTGATATATATGGTACTGAACAAAACGTTTTCGGAAGTTTATCGGCGCTTGTTTTGTTTTTGTTTGCACAGATCGGAGCGCTTGGTATGCCAAAGATCTTCAAAGAGACATGTGCCATACGCTATCGGTACTGTGAATCTCGGACTAATCGGGGATCTGCCACAGTCCACCGGAGACACAACTTTGAGTGCCAGCTTTTTAATCGATGACTAAAAATTCAGTCTTTTAACTCACACGGAGGACTTTTTTTCAGACGGTTTAGGTCAAGATCTGACCGCACAGATTTTCATATAGAGAATCGCAACACCCGGTTTATCTAAAAGCAATACGCTTCGACCGCCAATGCGTGTGTGTATAGGATGTATACGACAAAATTTCATACTGGTCAAAACTGAAAGAATTTGCAGGCGACAAATTAGATGTGGCTAAAGTGATGAGATTTTTAGATGTTTTTGAAAGCATTGTGAAAACAAGGAGAAAATATCGGTGACCAGCTTTTTTCCGTTTTCCCCACAATGTTTTCAAAAGCCTTCCCTTCAGGGTCACTGGAACTTGGGATTGTTTCGTTGAGACTTGATGTCAAATTCTAGGGATTCAAGTTCACGCGACTGGGTATGCAACTCGAAATTTGTATGAGTTTGCCACTTGTGATGGTTGTTTTATCATTATATTTGTCACTATTTTCATTAAATAGAATTGCAAAAAAATATTATGATATTATTCCAGTGACCACAGAAGCAAAGCTGTTTTATGTTGATTTATGTGGGACATGAACGAAAGCAGCAGGTGGTTTATTAGTGACCTTCAAGGAAGAAATGTTCCAGTCGTCATCGGTAATGTTAACCACGAAGATACGTATATACCACAGTCCAACGGATAAAAATGATTTGAACTATTAGGTTTTCACAACATCTTTTACTACCATTCTAGAGAAAAGTTGCTGTTGTGCACATCTCAGATCATTATCTGATTGCACAGAACATGGTTCACCATAGTTCCACAAAGGGACATTTTACATTAAATTATCCTATTGATTAATGTTAATCAAGGTTGAAAAGAGATCTCACCAAACCAAATGGTTTAGCCAATCAGGAGCTGTGATACTTTCAAATTTAGAAAGCCTTTGAAAATGAGATCTTCCATCTGTACGTTACCAGACGTTGAAAAAAATATCTTCTCTTAATTTTCAATAGAGATGTAGTTTTGGCCAAATTCTTCAATTTTGACCTGGAAAAAGATCAGTTGACAGTGAACACATTCAGTTAACAATACAAATAAACTTGGGAAATAAAGGTTAACGCTTTACTTGCTAACAGCGATTTTTAATGCAGAACATACATTCTGATCTTTGACCTATATTGACTGATACTTTTTTAGATATTCTGGCCAAAAAGATGTTTGCGATTGCAATGCCTCATGCCGTTGTCATTTTTCTTTTGATTTATTACGCCTGTGTTTCTTTTCATGTATTTAGCACTCTTTGGAAGGGTGAATTGGTCCGCTATCTGAGTTTTAAATTTGACGTAACCTTCAATCGCAGGTTACGAGGGGTGTTCGAAAATTATACGGAAAAGTGTCATAGCCATTTTACCAAAGATACTTTAATATCGTCGGTTTACTTCCAAAACCTCGTAACTACAGCTTGTTACAAGCTGTAGTTACGAGGTTTTGGAAGTAAACCGACGATATGCTTTTTTTTTGTATATTGTGCAATACACAAACCTTATCTAGGTACACCGATGCGATTTTCCTAGTAACTATAGCGACGTCAGGTATCGCCAAGCCGAGCAAACATATTCATGAAAGGATTTCGGTCGGTCTAAAACATCTTATTGTTAAGCTTTTTATTATTTATTTTTTTCAACATATTCTCCTTTACACGATGTACATATTTACAAACTACGGACATATTTACCAAAGTATGATCTTGAATAATCCTTTGAATTGTTCAGATCATTTGCCTGACAACAATGGGCGAGTCATAACGGCAACAAAAGTCCTGTCTCGCAATGAGGATTCGTATTCAACTTTGACCATCCTGACGTAAAAGAAATACGACAGGGCGTTAAGGTGCTTGGATTTTGAAAAAAAAAATCTCCTTCTATAACTTATTACGTAAGACAAGGTGTCCAACTGCATTTCCTGCTCTTTCCCCCCCCCCCCCCTTGTTTTTCCACATTTTTATACCGGAACTGAAAAGGTCGTTATATTGTTCTACGGCTATTTACCATCGATCGATTGAATGGAATGGAACAAACGGATAGATATTAAGTCAGTAGTTAAAGTTACAATAGCTGCCAACGTAAACAAAGAAGATGTTAAAATGTATTTAAATTGAATTATTATTTAAAAGTATGGACATTATTGTGAAGATTACAATCTGTTATTGTATGGTCGGTCCAATAATTAGTCGCTGGCAGAGAAATTAATTTCCAAAGTAGGTTAAAAGTTGCAAAGTGACTCCAACATTTGTTTACTTTTTGCCTGATTTTAAAATTCATTTTTCTGCCAGCACTAAATTAGATTTGAATCATTAAAATCTACCGACAATGACATTAAGATAATCGGCATTGCAAGGAGTAAAGCTGAATGAAACTGTGGACCTATATCCATCATTGTACTAAATATGAACCAAATCAATCAAACTGCCTGGAAAATAGAGTTTTAAAAAATTCCTAATGAAATTCAAAGTCTGTGACCGTGACCTTGAGATCATGGGCATGGGCATGGGCATAGCTAGGGTATTGCTCAATGAAACTTTGGATCTGTTTCTGTAATGAACCCCAAAACCATTAATTTAGTTCGGAAAATATAAGCTAATTTAGGACATAACGTGAAATTTCGATGTAAACTATCAAAGTCTACGACCTTGACCTTAAGATCACGGGCTTGGGCGAGGGTATTGGTAAAGAAAAACTTTAGACCTTTATCTAGTATCATAAAAATATGAAGCAAATCCATCATATTGTTTGAAATATGAGATTTCTTGAAAAAACTTAAGAATAATTGTGAACAACGATGCCAACATCGACGCAAACGCTAAGGCAGACATTAACGCCGACACAAACGCAAACACCGATACCGATACCGACGCCGACGTCAGTTCAACAACTCTTGTTAGACCTCGTCCATGCGAATTAAAAGCCAACATTTAATTATTATCAAAGATTTTGCTAGTATCGTAGTTTTTTTTTGTAAAACGTTTGTCCCCCTCTCTTTAGTTTAAAGACGGACTGACTCAAAAGGTAGAGTAGTCCTTTGATATGCAGAAATTTTCCAAAACAAATAGATCTAATTTCGACCCAGGCCAGTCTGCACGGACTGCTGACGTGAATCGATACTTTTTGCGGATGCGTTAAACCACTTTTTTTCAGAGCCTGGCTCATATCGACATATCTTTTGTAGAAATGCTACAGAATTTTAATAAAAGTTTTGTTATTTTTCCGAATACTCTTCGAACGTACCCCGTACATGTAATAGATGACAGAAGTTTAACAGAGCTACAAAACAGAACTGGTATAGACCTCGTAAAAGTCTACTTCATTATAGAGTTCACGTACTAATCTTGGACATACATGATACTTGCATTATTTGTCGTTTCCGAAATCAATTATTTGTGGCTTTCTCTACAGTCACGACAGTTCAATAAACATTTGGAGAGCTTGAAGAGCAATGTCCATACATTTTCGAACTAGTACAGATCTCAAAAAATGTCCAATCCTTTTGATTGGCACTAATCTTGGATGTACATGGTAGTCGCATTAATTGTCGTTTCCGAGATCGATTAATTAATTTGCCTATCTAAGTCACGAATTTTTATTATAAACATTCAGGGAGCAGTTCTGGACATGTTTCTTCTACTACACTTCCTGTTGAATAAACCCTTTTGCGGCCAGTGTACATCAATATCAGACTGCACAGAACGTGCAGTCCGATCTTGGATCTACACTGTCCGATAAGGAAATATTTTTTCCCTGAAGAGTAAATTTTAAATTTTAATATGTGCGTGTTTTACTATTGGCTGTAAAATTTCACTGGACTTTTTTAGCGGGTTAAGGTTTAATTTTCTCCTGTGGACGACTTCGAGTGAGGATCAGGCCGGGGGCCTACAGTTTTCTAATCCTACATATTCATAATATTGTTTTGACATGTGTTAAACCTGAAAATGTCGAATAAACCCAAGAGACATTTCAAATCTAGAAAATAGACCCAGATAAATGCTATATCAAGGTTGATTTTGTTTTTAATGTCTGAACAAAGCGGATAGTGTAGATAGAAGATCAGACTGCATGTTTTGTGCACTCTGATCTTGATCTATATTGGCCGCAAAGGCAACTACATTTGTGAAAGTTGCTTTAGGGGTTAATGTAGGGGCTAAACCCTATATTAATTTTTGTCGGGAAACTACGGTGTCAGAAAAAACTAGTCGAGCGAAGTATATCATAGAATCGTGCTTTTCAACTTTTTTTTGTTACTTTGACCATAAAAAGATATGGGGTATGAAATGGGCTCGGTCGGGTTTGCGGAAAGACAACTAATTTGTGTTTGCCTGACTTTTGTTGTGGGGGGAAAAACGGAAGATTTGTTGACGTCACTCGTAACAGATTTATGTGAGGAAATAATAAATGAATGGTGTATCTAATGCATTCTCATCCATTAGTTCCGATCGGTTACTCAAAGGCAATGCCGTTATAACTAAATGAGCACCCTGTTAGTCGTTCTAGCCTCAAGAAGACTTTCTCACGCATTGCAGAAGAACGGTTGAATATATTGTGTCAAAAGTGGAAATTTCCCGTTACAGGCAATTTCTCCATTGGCCATGCTGTTCCCCCCACAAGTATTCGTTTGTTGTATCGGAATTTACGTACAATATCTATATTTGCACGGATGTTTTAAGGTACTATATTCCTTTGAAAGTTATATACATGTACATGTACATAATTATGGTGAATAATAATACCACCGATCATCTTTGTCAGAATGGATTGTTCAGACAACATGAACGTGTTTTAAAAAACTCTCCACCAGTAAATTAGATACGCATTTAGTGACCGCAAACAGCGTAGTACAAATACCTCGTGAAGAAACATTGCTTGCAGTTTATACGGGTGTACTGTTCACAATAATGGCTGATTAGGTTCTTCATTTTCATTTGGTCTAAATTCTATTTTACTTTAATTCTTGCCAAACGACAAAATTTTAGACTTGTCCAAATTGAACGCATTTGCAGACGTCCTATAAAACCCTTGGGCTGCTATGCGCGACTCAATGGCCTTTTGCGGACAGTGTAGATCAAGATCAGACTGCACAGAACGTGCAGTCTGATCTTTGATCTACACTGTCCGATCAGATATTTCTCTCGAAAAAGTAATTTTGAAATAGCAACATCAGGATTTTTTTACCATCAGCTTGAAAGGTTGAGTTTTTTTTTTAGCAGGATAAGGGTTAAATGTGATTCATATGAAGGTATTTGTCTTTGATACGACAGAAAACATTGTTTGAAAAGGAGAGAATACTGGTTACTAGCATTCTCTCCTTTTCCCAGAATGTTTTCAAAACCCTTTTCAATAAAATGGTCATTAGAAATTGGGATTCCTCGGTAAAGGATTAAAGGTGTTAATCGAAAAGGAGAGAGCAGTAAAAAAAAACAAGACCGTAATTACTTTATTAACATCGAATAAATAGGTCAATTCGAGGTACAAAATATCATGGTTGAAATGAAAATCTCTGGGATTGGTTTATCATGTTTCAAATCTTTTCATCTGTTGAATGTATTGATAAATAAATGGAATAATCAAGTATTTTCATAGGATTGCCGAGAGGAATCAACGTAAAGTATTAATCCATAGTTGCAGAATTGACGCCTCTGGATTGGACCTTATTTTAAATCTTACATACTTGCTTAATATATGAGTACAGGCGCTTTGTGCATGCCTTAGTATAATATATCGAAATACTGATTATCGAAAGATTGCCATGTGGTGACGTTTTTGTGACCCGAGTTAAATCTGTCCCATTCGATAGATTACAGAAACGTGTTATTGTAGATGCTTAATTCTGAATGAGTCTGCTCGGAAAGGTATATTAATTCTGAGTAGCGCTATGGCAAAAGGGGGCTTAATGCATCTCCGTGATGCATGATACCAAGCAAGCCATCACATAATAGTTTGTCTGACAACCGACTAATTCATGAGTTAGACTCGTCCTTTAGCGTGCAGAAATTTACAAATAGCAACAATTTTGGACTTAGTTGAGTCCGCGCAGGCTGAAATGAGTTGACACTTTTTGCAGCTGTATTTAAACCCCTTTTCACGGAGCATGGCTCATTTATTGGAAGCATTTCTAAGACTATACTACTAAGGCATTTGACCGGTCATGTCCGACGTTAGATGTTCCGGGTCTAGATTAGTGGGTGACGTATTGGTCAATGAAGACACTAAAACAGGATATAAGTATCTTCACATCAGGTCCATGTTCACTAACCACTCTTTAGAACATATAAAGTTTATTCTCAAATATTTTCTAATTTTGAAAGTAACACAACATCTGATTGGCTAAACCAAATGGTTTAGCCAATCAGAAGCTGTGTTACTTTCAATTTTAGAAAATTCTGGAGCTTAAGACTAAGAACGTTCTTAAGAATGGTAGGCGAATACGAACCCAGATCGTTCCATGTGATGACTCAGTCCTCGGGCTTAGATAGATAGATAGATAGATGGATAGATAGATTCTTTATTGACAAGTACAATGTACATAGGTCACAAACGTCACAAAACATGTATAATACAATATCAAGGTCATTTTAAACCAATCATGAAATATGAATGTATCTGAGAAATACATAACTAAAAAATAATAGTTTCTGGAAATCTTGAACAAGGAAGGAAGAAGAACAAAAGAGGGCCGTTATTTCAATTACAAGTTCGAGCGAATGTATCAGCCAGACTGCATTAGTCATTGACAAACGGTTGTGTTTTTCTGGTAGAAAAATGTTTTAGCTCTCAGCTGTAGAAAAAATTAGGAGAATAACTGATGGGGTAGAAAAGATACGTTGCTTTTTTGTAACCGGGGGCGAGTAACGGGCTGCATACAGTTAAATCCCTTGTTTTAGTCTATGAGTGACAGGAGTCAAACTACGGACCCCTATGTTTTATACCACAAAGCGTTTCTATTTACACAGTCGAATGCCTTTTTAATATCTACGAATGTACAGTATAAACGTTTATACCTATTTAAAATTTAGAGAAATGGCTGAAACATTCAAAAAGCGCTCACGGCCTTGTCCACTGTAAGAAAAGAGTACCATTTTTTCCCTAAAAATCAACACAAACAATTGCATCTTAATTTTCTTTTTTTTTTTTTAAACCAAACTGATGGAGAAATATCGTTCCCTGTTCTATACGAATATGTTTATTTATTTATTATTATTATTTTTTTTTTTTTCATTTCCTTGTACACTTTACATGCTTAAAATTGAAATTAAATGGTTATTTCTGGTAGAAAGATATGTATCCTAAAACTCGGCAGTGAGAGTTCACGATATTTCATAGGTTCAACAGGTAGGTAATACAAGTCAAAATCTATTTGATACAGTGTATGCACATAGCTTATCGGTCATTCTCCAAAAATGGGTACAATTACGAAAAATGCTTGTCTCATTAATAAATACGTGAATTACTCTAACGATTACATACAAATAAAAGACAGACCAATTATTTTCATATCACTGACGATACTAGTGTATAATAAGTATACTTTGAAAGTCGTCAGGTTCATTACTGTGACAATAGTATCGTATTAATTGGCTGGATGTTGTTAAATTTTGCCTGTCGCAGGTACTATACACAATATTTGTACTTCTGCTGTATCTTAAGAATAGATACAATCAGGTAATATACTTTATTTTTCGAATTGATACAACTATCATCTGCAGTCTTTGGATACTTTTCTTAATTATATCCAGAGCTGATATATTTTTTCGTCCAAAATCATTTGTCGCAAAATCATACCTAACGTCCGTAACACATTATGATCAATTTATTGCAAGTCTTTTGAACTGTGTCATGTACTCTAAAATACCTTTTTTCAGTTGTGGAATGAATAGAGCTCACGACCCTTTGATATTTTTTAACATTCCCTTAAAATTGAGCTGACTGTTACATATGAAATGCAAAAAAGCTGTTTGGGACAAATTGTTTGCTAACATCCGTAACGGCATTTTCCACCATAACTTGATTGGTCCCAGTGAAATTGACGCCGTTTTAGTTTGGACACAATCAAGGATAGGTAATTGAAATACTGTATGTGATTCTTTCCTGCGTCTCATTAGCTAAACGTCAGTTTCAATGAAATATTTCTAACATCCGTAACGACTAACATCCGTAACGAAATGTTTATTTTTACAAAAGTTACTTCACTTTGAATGTAATCCTGGGGGTATAACCTATTTTGACACCGCCACCAATGTATATATTCGAAAGAAAAACAATCGGCTGCTTGTGTAGTGTTTGGAACCCATGCCGGAGGTTAAAAGTAAATGCCAAATGAGTTCTCTTGTACATCATAAACATAGTTTTGAACGGTGATCTTTCTACTGAATGATTATTGTGAATGTGCATCATAAGCTCCAGGAATGTGACTGTAAAAACAAATTCGCCGCCTTAATACCAGTGTTAACATTGAATATTTCTGAACAATCAAATCCTTCCCCTTTTGTTACGGAAGTTAGACTCATGACCAAATATGCATTTTATTTTATGAAACCAATTTAGACCCGTTTTGAATTTCTTAAATCATGTTTTACTGTCTGTTAAGACGTCACATAGTGTGTGAAATGTGAAAAGTGCAAGCATCGATGATAAAAATTTCTGTAAACCGTTACGGAGGTTAGATGAAGTAATAATTGTACCTCTATCTGTGATTTTTCTACGTCAGTATGACACAAGTAGATTGAATGTTGTCCAGTTGAGTTATGATTTAGATAAATGTTAACATTAGAAAAACCTTTTTAAAGTAAATAATGTTTAATAGTGTTAAATTGTGGCGTTACGGACATTAGAAATCAGTGGGGGTTTGAGAAAAAAATTATGCTCAGTTAAACATTTTTAGATCCAATAACTTCATACTATCAATTTATTATTTCAAAGTCCCATATCAGAACACACGTTTTCTGTTGCAGAATGGCACTCACAAATGTTGAAAGGCATAAGAAATGGAGCTAAAGACAGAAACGAAAAAAAAAGACTTCTTTTTAGAAAAAGAACAAAGAAGAAAGCGGTCCAGTTTACTAAAATAGCAGAAAGTGATTGAGAATACATTCGATCAGTGGCATCTTAGTTAACCAACTACATGTTTTCTAGTACAACAGTTTAAAGTCAAACAGCTTGGATCCTGATAAGGCCCAAAATAACTTAGTGTCTTATAAGAATCAAAGCTGTATGCTGGTATCATGTTGCAGATACATAAAGAAAGTTTTATACTTTTTATTTGGCTTTTTTTCCCTTTTTGCTAATATCCATAACAAAAGTACTGATTAGGTTTCTACCGGCAATGCTGGTGTGTAAATCAATGATGTCATACCGTATGGCTATCAAGAAGTTTATATTATTATTGTGCTGGTTCCATTTTCTGTTAAACAAAAAGAGCAGAAACTGTTTGTTAGTATCACTTTAATATTTAACCCATTTACTGGTGTAAATGTTGTCTGGAAATGGGTTAAACAGCTTGGTTTCTGAGAAGACACTAAATAACTTAGTGTCTTAAAAGAAATAATAGCTGCTTGCTAATGGTATCATGTTGTGGGTGCAGCAATAAGGTAAAATATGTTTGTTTCATGTAAATGAACACATTTTGCTAACCTCCGTAACAAAAGCACTGGTTAGATTTATACCAGGAATACTCCTGTATACATAAATGATGTCATAGCCTATGTCAGTAAAATGTTTATGCAGTTTATTGGTTCCACTTTTATGTTAAACATGTGCTCCATCACTCATTCAGAGTACTTAAATTACAAACATTGGACAATGTTTTAACAAAATAAATGTTTTCTTAGAATATCGATTTTATACGATAATGTGTTTTTGATGTTATCACAAAACTTGGCCAAATATTTGCTAATCTCTGTAAGGGTTATAAAATCATCTGTCAAAATCACAAACTTAAACAACATATCTCTGTCATAAAAGTTGATTATTATTATTCAACACACGTTAAAGTAGTGTTTCTAACCTCCGTAACAGAGTCTGATACTTAATTATTTTGCCGGCGCATTTCTCGGAGATGGTTAATGTTGACTCTGTCAAACTTTGCGGATACTTTCTTTGATAGTTGAATTTTACCATCCAGTAGATATGGTTATCATTTGAGAAACTAAAAATTTGGACATTTTTTCAGGTGTAATTGTACCCATTTTTTGAGAATGACTGTTATACATTTTTAACAAACTCCTAATCATAAAACTAATTAAAAAAAGCCGTAAATTTAAAACTCATTTTATAATCAAATACATATATAACTGTATTACCTGCGGGGCCGAGCCCGGCAGCTCGATCGTCAACGTATTGAGCTTGAAATCAGGTAGTCACTGGTTCGAATCCGCAAATCGGCCAATTTCTTTCCGAGGATTTATGGTAGTCACTGCGACTGAATTTATTCCTTTTTCACTGATGAACATTATTTCGACGGTGGTTATATAGGAAAGAAGCCACTGCATGCGTGTGAAGTATATTATGCAAATAATGATAGAGGAACCCCTGGAAAGCAGAAATAGGTGTATTGGCGATTGCGATGTAGACGAAATAATGTTGAAAGCGGGTTTAAAACACAATGCGAACAAACAAACAAAAAATATCTACGGAACACGACCCCCAGTTATTTTTCAGTATTGAGACGTATTTCTGTATTCTCGAAAAACGTCGTTACTTTAACCGTTGCCTGCGATAATTTATCTTTGATCTGCTACAGAGGCCTACAACGGATCAAATGGATAGATATTAGGAGAGTTATAAAGGTCGAAACTGTGGAAGCGGACGGATTCTCCTCCTCCCATCTCGAAATGGTGAATATGTTGAACGAATTAAATTGGTGGATATGACTTTAGCAGCTCGTAGTTGGTGAATATTTTGAACGAATTTAATTGGTGAATACCAATTTAGCAGCTCGTAGTTATTTCACAAGCCATGTGGTCGCCAAGTTTCATCGTTCAGGAGGGAGAAATTTCATCTTTTTTCTTTTGACGCTTAATTTGGTAATGGTTGCCATCTTGGGCATGCGTCGTTGAAGTAACCGTTAAACTACCGAACATCCGGCAAAACTCAGATGATTCCTTGATCAGATTTGCCAGGTTGTGACGTGCACGTTTGCCGACAGACAAACAGTGAGCTAGGTACGTTAGTGGCATAAGCCAGCATATACGCTCGCGGATTGGTTTGGGTTTTACTTGTTTATTTTTCAACTAATTCCAAAGATTTAAAAAGCTCGCTTTCCCAAAGAACTCAAAATGAAACTGTGGCCATAAACCTATGGCTTTCATTTTATATACGTCTAAGTACATAAAACGAAGGCAAGTAAACGCGTTAATGCGAAATGACCCGAACTTAAGGTAGTGGACCCTTAATAGAAAACAGCTATTTCAACTACAATATTATCCTACAAAATTTGCTATTATTAAAAATGAGTATTATTACACTACTTTAACCGAGCCACTTTTTCCTTTTCTTCCTTCTTAGAATTATCATTTATAAATCTAAAACCACTATATTCTCATTACAAAGGGAGATAATAACTACCTCTCTTTTCTAGAAACTAACAAGAGTATCAACAAATAATTTCAAGATAGACATCAAGGGAATTTCGGGTCTGTTAAAAATGTGCAAAATCATTATATCAGTTTAAATCCCTATTTATCAACTATCAAGAAGTTTTATTCCATGTTGCACTAGAAGCGTTAGGGGTCTACTACCTTAACCTCGATGCGGTGAGAAGAAAATTTGCATTGCGTACAATAGAATCAGATTATACTCGTAAATGAATGACGTTTTTATTGTAAATAAATATCACCAAGGCTTAACCCCAACCATTCAAATACGACTTTTCACTCCATTACGCGCACAGCTTTCTAAAATAATGCTGTAGAAGTAGATGCTAGTTACAAGCAGTTGATCTTTTTCCGACAGCTTTTTTCATATTCTTACAAAAATCATTTCCATTCCCTGCAATATTTCTCCATGGTTTCATGTTTACTACGTAGTAAGCTGTGTACTTGAAATAGTCTTTGTGACAGCGATAGTTCTAATAGAATAATCAACCTTTCAAATGAGTTCTCTTTTAACCCTGATCCCACTAAATATGTGATATGAAACTTTCAATCCGATAGTGAAACCCATAATTTTGCTTAAAAGTTACTTTTTGGAGAAAAATATCTCCTTAACGGACAGTGTAGATCCAAGATCAGACTGCACGTTCTGTGCAGTCTGATCTTGGTCTACACTGTCAGCTAAAGGTCAGTGAGTCGCACGTGGCAGCCTAAGGTTTAACATTTGACCGTCTTTCAACGATGAAGAGCGATTTAGATGTTTGTGACAAAGTCTTAGCTATCATCCATTGAACTGTAATGAGTTGATTATAGAGGAGTCTTTGATGAATGTTTCCTTAACCCTCTCGGCACCATAGGCGAAAATAATGACTTTTACGGACAGCATAGATCAAGATCAGGATGCACAAAACCTGCAGTCTGATCTTTGATCTATACCGGCCGCTTGTTTAGTCAAGCCTATACAATCAAACTCTTTGTAAGTTTCAACGAATGGTATTTAGAGCCGTCGAAAGAGGCCGAGTTTATTTATTTGGCACTGAAAGAGTTAACGAGATTTCAAGATGAATCCATAATAGAACCATAGTGTTTTTCCCATGTCCACGTCAAAGGATATTTCCAACTAACAAATTAATCTGACTTCAATCCTTTTCCCGCAATGTTTTCTTTCCTTTTGGAGCCAAATCTTATCATTTGAAACATATTTAATTTGTCGTAATGCTTTCAAATCTTTAAGTCTTTAAGTCTTGTTTTGTAAAAAGTTAATGCTTTCTACCCAAACTTTTGGGGTCCTGTGTGATAAAATGTGGGACTCGTAAACTGGAGGCTTCGGGTTCGAGCCTCACTAGAGGGACTGGGCTTTTCGCTGGAGTGTCACTTCAGAACCCTAGCCTAGCACTGGTGAAACCCAGGGCATACATGAATACGCAAGCTGTCGCCGTGATATGACTGAAATAGTGTTGAGAGCGGCGTTAAACATTTTTTAATCAATCAACTACCTAGAGTTTTTGCTTAGGGGATTTCACTTTTTAAGAGTCTATTTTTTTTCCCAATTTCGCAAACAATACCATCGTGATTCCGATCACAAATTTGCACAATAATTTGTTCACAACTTTTCTGTTTCCATGTCAACCACCCTGCTTCTTCTTCTTCAACAACAACAACAACAACAACCCGGTAATAGGGTCTAGAAAGATCTAGTAGAAGTCATATATTTTTTGTCACATTGTTCAAAAGTAGGTGCCTGTAATGCGACCGAACAAGTGTGAGTCCAAAGTATTGTCGTCTGTAAGAGAGTTAAACTTAACCTCTCAAACCCGAGTTTTAACGACTCTGGGAAAAAATGGTTTTAAAAACATTGTTGGAAAAAAAGAAAATGCTGGTAACCAGTATTTTCTTTTTTTCCAACAATATTTTTTGACATTTCCTAAACAGATCAAATCATTTGAACCACATTGAATTTTTCGTCTGCAAATGCTCCCAAGTTAGATAAGTATAAAATTTTGTTGTCTGGTAAAGAGTTAAAACAACACTTCAAAAAAAAAGTCGGACCTCCTATTCCACACCTGTAACATGACAGAACACAGAGGAACAGAATATCGTTTATTTGACGGAAACTTTATAAAGTTACATAACGAGTCACAGTCGTTGCGACCTGTCCGAGTAGCTGAAGCAATGGAGCAATAGACTTGTAAACGACAAATCTCTGGCCACTTGAGGATGTGGGTTCGATTCCCACGGCATGCCATCTAAACGTACTAATAGTCTTTTGGATGGGACGTAAAATCTAGGTCCCGTGTGACGGTGCTATACACCAACCACGAGAAAGAACCGGAGATTTTATTCGCATATATGTAATAACCTAAATTAATTTTGATTACATGTATTTATATTCTTATATGATGCTTTCAAACCCATTAGCTGTAAAATTAAGAAAGTAATACATTAACTTTAACCCCTATGAATGCTAAGCGTAATACGACAAGCTTTTGCGGATAGTGCAGACCAAGATCAGACTGCACATAATGTGCAGTCTGATCTTGAATCTACACCATCCGCTTCACTGTTCATTACAGCAAGAGTATATTCTGGTGAATACAACTTTTAAAGTGCAATACTAGACTATAGTTGAATGTTGAAATGTTCATATATTTATCCCTTTTCCAAATGACAAGTTTTAGACTATTTCAAATTAAGAAAAAAAAAAAAAATGCACTCGACAGATTTTGAAACTGGTACAAACGTGCGTTAATGCTATCTGACACAGAAGAAAGCTACATGTGAAAAGCAGAAAAAAACTCCTTTTCCTTTAATGTTTTCAACAGTCTTCTCTCCGAACGTCGATAAAACTTGGTTTGTGTGGTTAACTGCTATTTAGCTGGTAAAGGCCAAGCAATGAAACAAAGAAACTGACCATCTGACCTTCATTAGCTCACAAGCGTAAACAACATATAAAGGTTCATAAATAGATAAATTGTACCGTAAAAGGATATTTTTATTACAACAACAAAAGCAGCAGCAGCAGCAGTAGCAAAAACAACAACAACAACAACAACAACAACAACAACAACAACAACAACAACAACAACGACGACGACGACGAAGACGAATAATGATGCAACAAACTTGTTCAAAGACAGTAATCTTGATTCAAGTCAAATTCAGATCCATACCAATATTGATTTAACCGTTCCTGTACAGCTGCTACAGGGAAATTTCTGTGGAAAGGAGCAATAGCAGTTGGTTCTTTTCTCGCTTTGTTTTGATAGAAAAAGACATACTTTTATTCATTTTTTTTTCTTTTGTGTCACTTGTACAAGTTATATGAAATTGACGAAAGAAAACAAAATCCAAATATTGTGAGGCTTTTTCTTTCCGTTGATTAGTCACATTCAGCGGGATGTAAGTTGATGAATTACTATTCAAATATCATCGTTAATTAGGGATCTTGGAGCCATTGCTATTAATCTTCGTCCGTGACTTTTATGTAACTAAGGAACGGGTATTCTGGGTTTAATAAATCATGAATACGGCATTCTTCGTTCGATCATCTTGGCACATTTCGAGAATGATGGTCATAACCAACTTATCCCGTGATATCCCGTTTATGATGGAACCATGCTGACCATAGGGAAGCCCTTTGCAGTATATAAATTGATTAAAGTCGCAAGAATATAACACCATTTTCAATTTTGTTAGCTATAACCCGACTAGCTTCCAGTTTGACTTTGGTCTACACTCTTGGTTTTGCTGTTTATTGCTGTAATGTAGTTCTGCAGTGCCATTAATACGAATTCGACAGGATAAAGTTCAGCTTCAGATGATCAATGATCTCAGTTTTATCATATCACATTAGCACATGTATCATAATGATATCATGAATACAATAAAGAATATCATGACTTCTGTATTTCTTTTAACGACGACAACAACAACAACAACAACAAAAGCAACAACAACAAAAATGTTGACCATACCAACACCCAAAATAGTACAAGAACAATATCACTGGTTTCATTTGGAACTGTTATTGTTTCATGATAATATCCTCATGTTCTGTTCAAGCTGTCTGAGATCAAACTTCTATTTAAAAACCATTAAACGCAACTTGTTTCTTTCAGTGACACATTTTACGTATTTGCTAATTAGACTATTCCTTGCAGAGGAAAATCACAGTGTAGAGAAGTGTTGTAATCGCATGTGACCTTGCATAGTTTGGGTCCAGGCGCCAATCTCTGCAACTCCTCATCGCGGACTCCGTAAAGTATCGCAGACTGTCGATCATTAGCAACATTCTGTAAATCTGCTCAGTAATTGCTATTTTGGACACAGCAACATCAGAAAATCAGAAAATTATAAAAGGAAAAAAAAATGATGAGACTGGAACCAAGGCTAGACCATGCAGGGCTGCAGTACAAATATGTCGAATATGTGCCTTTATTTATCTTCTTGGAACCCACAGAGTAAACCTTTCTAATTACTGGATCCCCTTTTGTATCCTCGCGCAAATACAAGCCGAAAACCTATTAGATTCTCTGCAAAGCAGAACGTCCTTGGATACGAAATAGACGTCTGTCGTCAATAGCATATGATTTCCCGGTTTTTTTTTTCGGGGGAGGGTGGACAAATTTCATATGAATATTACAAAACGACAAAAACGTTTCATTTCCACTACTTAAGTTAAAAAACAAACAAACAAACAAAACAAAAAAAAAAAAAAAAAACGAATAAGTAACGTTAGTTACGACGATAGACTGTGTCGATAGGTCTTAGCTCGAAACAATCCTGGTTAAAAACACCGGGCGAAATCGATGCTGAAGGCGAGTTTGAATGGCACTTATGAATGAACAGTAACATACAGGGCTAGTAAACCAGGGGTCTTGACACTGAATTCAAGTCTCGCCAAACTCTATTCGAGGATTGGTGATCTAGTAATTGAGGCCTTATCTTTCACCGCTGAACGTTGGGTCGATGATATTTCTGTGAGAAAACAGCCGGTGACTTTGACAAAGTGATACGCGAGTGTTGGAAAAGAAGGCCCAGGTAAAGCCAGGATAGGTAGACTGGACGCTGTAAAAAAAACTGAGATAGTTGCTGCTAATGACGTTAACTAAAAACCTAACAAACAAACGAAAATAAAGCACAAACCCGGCTATACCCTGTCTATATATTTGGCCAAACAGCTGCAAGAGAAAATAATCTTTTTTTTTCGTACTGTGCAGTGTGATCTTGATCTATGCCGACTGGAAAAGTCACTGTTTTCGCCCATTTAGCGAAAAGATTAATCTTTAACTTTCCTTCTCAAAGAGCAAATTTAAGATTCATAAATGCTTTAAATAGAGCGTATTACTTTCTGCAGACAATTTTTATCGCTATTTCTCCTTTTATTGTACTCTATTTTTTTTTCAAGTGAATACTTGTTTTAAAGTGCAATTCACGTTGTTTATCTATAGATCTACATTACATTTTCTTTTTTAAAATTGTCTCCTACATTTTTTGCGCCGCCATGTCATGCATTACCCAGACAAAACCTTTAATCTTTCTTTTTACGCTTATTCATGGTGACATTCGCGGAGGCTACAAGTATCATTATGTGTAACGGTCTGTCTCATATAGCTAACGAACGACCTTGTCACAGACTGTACCAACACTTTGTGCACAGTTTGATCTTGATGTACGTTGTCCACATAAGCAACTTAAGCCTTTGTCGCTACACTAAAAGCAAGCTAAAGCTTCTGGTAACACTTTTAGCACCAAATATATGAGCCGTGCACTGTGAAAAATGGGGATAAATACATCTGCAGAAAGAATCAACCAATGTCAGCCTGCGCAGTCCGCGCAGGCTGACATTGATCGAAACATTTTTGCCAATTTAACTTTTCTGCATGCCAAAGGACAATTCTACCTTAAGATCCTGTCAGTTGTTGAAAAAACAGATTTTATGGACCAATAATTATGTGATGACTTGATTGGTATAATGCATCACGGACATTAAGACCCCTAACTCATCGGTAAATATCGTGTAACATCGACGTTTTCGTAAAGGCTATTCGGCCAATCTCGGCAGCTTCCGTCTTTTTATATGAGAGTTAGGGGCCGTAGACTCACTAACTCATCGATAAATATTGTGTAATATCGACGTTTTCGTAAAGGCTATTCGGCCAATCTCGGCAGCTTCCGTCTTTTAATATGAGAGTTAGGGGTCGTAGACCTTAAAACCCCTTTGCCAGAGCACTGCTCAATTATAAAATCGACCTTTGTCGACGGCTGTGAATATAATCTACTGGAACTTTGACAGATTTTTTTTTAACATGTAGACTTTTATCGCCACGAAAATGATTGTTTAGTTCAGTTTTTGAAGTTTTCATGGGAAATTTATGGCAACTCGAAAGCATGAACAGAGTAGTGGAGAGTTTAGACCAAGATTAGATTGGGTAGACAAATGTTGGCCGGTCTTCGCTTCAATTCAGGAAGTTCACCAGTGATCGCGTGGGCCAGGTCCATAGGTCTTGGCATATCTCTTGATGTAAAATTCATGTTAAATTATACAGTCAGTCGATCAAAATCAACTGAACAATGAATTACTGTTGCTTAAAATAAGCCGTTGTTGTATCAACTCTTTACTATACGACAAAATTTTAGACTTGTCCAAATTCAAAGCATAATTATACAGTCGACAATTATAGAAATTGATTTTAGTGCTGGGGATTTGTTTTTCACAGAATAAAAAAACAAAACTGGGGAAATGAGAAAAAGCTAGTAACCCAGTTTTCTCCTTTTCCCATATTGTTATCAGAAGTTTTATTTGTCAAAGTCGGCCTTGTTTAGTAAAGGGTTAATCGAGATGGAAAGGAGACAAAACAGTTCCAGTATGTTTGCTTTAGCCATTATAAGGAAATTGCTCTTGAGAAACACGACTCAACGTTGAAAGTTACATAAAGGAGAAATATTGAATGAAAAGGACTCAGTGAAAGCGAGTGCAGGTTTTTAATACTTACATCGAGATGGATAGGGGACGAATAACCTGTATAAAAAATAAGTCAATACTTTATAAGCTATTTAAACCCGCAAAAAGAGGCTAACTAAATCTTCTTTCGCGGACAGCGTAGATCAAGATCAGACTGCACAGAACGCTAGGTCGGATCTTGATTTACATTGTTCGATACGTCGTTATAGTCATAATATGATATGAACTTAATCTACACTGTATACAGAAGCAACTAAAGCCGAGTCCAGCTCTTTTTA
Source organism: Hippopus hippopus (assembly GCA_946811185.2). Taxonomy (NCBI): domain Eukaryota; kingdom Metazoa; phylum Mollusca; class Bivalvia; order Cardiida; family Cardiidae; genus Hippopus; species Hippopus hippopus. Next base: position 40,752,463 of record OX328097.1, read on the forward strand.
TCGCAATGTTTAACAAGCTCTTTAAAGCAAAGGCAAAAAATGTGACATTATACATGTAGATAGTAATGGTGTTTTCTCGCAGTACGAAGTAAAGCAAGAAAAATATGTCTTTATCGATACTTGCTCGAAATATATGTTTTTCGTTTATACATGGGGTACCAGTGTCTTGTATGTGAATGTTAAAGCCATTCTACCAGATATATACCAGAGACTCGCAGATAACTCGTACTCAAATTCCCAAATTCTAGTTGGAAATTTGTATATGCTTTTGTTAAAACATGATATTTTTTTTGATAAGCTTGTTTTATAAGTAATTCGAAATTGTTAACAAAGGTGAGGTCCGACACTTAGAGGACGAACAGTTAATCAAACGGACACAGGTTTCCAGATTATTTTCATTGAGCATGTTTTTATCTCTAGGTTTTTCCTGGGCGAGTCCACCGCGATCTAACGGTACAGAGATCAGTAGTTCTCAGGATAGATTACTCTACTATTGATCTCAGGAGTTAGAGTTTCATTATTCAGAGAACCAGTTTGAAAAGAAAAGGGGAATAACTTTTGTAAATCTTTCTGGAAAAAATATACATATATAAAAATGAAACCGGGAACAAATTACATGCCTGGCAGAATTCAAAAGGAGAAAATTCTCCGAACCAGAAGTTTCCATCTTTGCTTGTGTTTCACTTGCAATCACGTACTGAAGCATTTATCTACGGAATACCTTAGGGCCATCGCCTATTAATTTGTTGATTTTAAACACGATGCTCGATAGTACGATGGTGATAACGCGAAATCAAGATACTACGATGGTGATAACGCGATAGTACGATGATGATAGTGCGATATATTATCGTGTTTTCATCATTGTACTATCGCTTTATCGTCATCATACTATCGCGTTACCATAATCGTACTATCGCGTTATCACCATCGCACTATCGCGTTATCGTCATCGTACTATCGCGTTATCACCATCGTACTATCGAGCATTGCGTTTAAAATCAACAAATTCATAGGCGATAGCCCTAACGGTATTCCGTATTTATCGTGTCGTAATGGTAACGGGTGTACAGGGCAAATGAGCTGCTAAAACACATGTGCTGCAGACTGCTTCATGTACATCCTTGTAAAATAGCCATCATTTACACGAATTAACCGTTTACAAATAAATCCCGTGCTTTAACGGCCCTGAGGAAGAGACTTAAAAAAAAAATGTAGGAAAAGGGAAATTGCTATTAACTAGCATTTTCTCCTTTTTCCACAATGTTTTCTACCTTTTCAAAGACAATTTTCATCATATGAGCCACGTTTGATTTGTTGTCGGTAACTGTTTTGAGTATGGACGATTGTAACATTTTATCGTCTGGTGAGAGGGCAAACCCTATAACACACAATGCCGACTTTTAACGACCCTGAGAAAGAAAGCTTCTGAAAACATTGTGATAAAAGGAGAAAATGCTGGAAACCAGCAATTTATCCTTTTCCCACAAAGTTTTCTACCCTATCGAGGAAAAATTTCGTGAATTGTGCTATCTTCAATTTGTCGTCTGCAAATGCTTTCAACTTGAACCAGTCTGAAATTTTGTAGTTTGGTAATGAGGTAAGGTTATATACAGGTGAAAGTATTGTGACACATTGAGAATGAGCTAAAACGAGAAACTGCTCATGTTGCTACAAAGATTTCTAAAGTAGACCACTGCGAAAAACTAAAAATCATCCGCAGGAAGTGTTGTGGTAGCCAAACCATAAAATATGAGATTCATCCAAATTCAAGGCATTTACAGACAATGAATCAAACTGGCTCAAATGATGGAATATGTCTCTGAGAGGGTAATAATATTGTGAGACGAGGACCATGATGGTTCTATATCGCTCACCTGAGTACTAAGCAGTAAAGGTCTACAGTAAAGATAAATACCAAATATCGAGGTTCAAGGCCAAATGATAATGAAACAAGAGCAAAAAATTGTTGCAAAATGTGCCCGTCCCACCGCCAGTTGTCGAGGGGATATATAATCGCAAAGGGCAGGTAGTGCAACAAACATGTTTACCAAGTCTCTAGTCAATTTGACTTGAGACTTCAAAGTTCCGTTCCAGACAAGCAAGAAATACTGTAAAAATGAAGATCAAAGTGGAATTACTCAAAATCCGCACTAGGTAGAGTTATTGCTCTTGCGCACTGTACTCCGTAATATTGCAACAAGCATGCATACCAAGTTTGAAGTCGTTCTGACTTGAGATGACAAAGTTATATTCCGGACAAGCACTAAATGCTGTAAAAATGACGATCAAAGGGAAATAACTCATAGACAGTACAAGGTAGAGTTACAATTCTTGCGCACTGCATTTCCAAATATTGCAACAAATAAGCATACCATATTTCAAGTCATTCCTACTTAAGATGACAAAGTTTGCTCCGGACAAGCAAAAAATGCTATAAAAATGAAGGTCAAAGGGGAATAACTCAAAATTTGTGCTAGGAAGAGTTATGGTTCTTGTGCACTGTACTCCGTAATTTTTCAACAATCATGCATACCAAATTTGAAGATGTTCAGGCTAGAGATGACAAAGTTATATTCCGGACAAGCAGAAAATGCTGTAAGAATGACGATCAAAGGGAAATAACTCATAGACAGAACGAGGTAGAGTTATGGTTCTTTCACACTTCACTCCGTATTATTGCAACAAACACAAATGCCAAGTTTCAAGTCAATCGGACTGGAGATGACAAAGTTATGCTCCGGACAAAGAACTATTCTAAAGAACTTTCTAATTCAAGAGCAAATAACTCCAGTCGTTCTGGTCCGATTAGACCCATAATCGATCTCATCCGACATCTTATTGTCATAAGTATTTTGACCAAGTTTAGTGCTGATTGGTTAAAAATTGTAGATGCTAGAGTGTAAACAAAGTCAAATATAGCAATTTTTTTAATTCAAGGGCAAATAACTCCAGTTCTTCTAGTCCGATTAGACCCATAATCGAACTCATCCGAGATCTTATGGTCATATTTATTTTGACTAAGTTTGGTGCTGATTGGTTAATAATTGTAGATGCTAGAGTGTAAACAAAGTCAAATATAGCTATTTTTCTAACTCAAGGGCAAATAACTCCAGCTGTTCTGGTATGATCAGACCCATAATCGAACTCATCCGAGATCTTATGGTCATATATAATAGATGCTAGAGTGTAAACAAAGTCAAATATAGCAATTCTTCTAATTCAAGGGCAAATAACTCCAGTTCTTCTGGTCTGATTAAACCCATAATCGAACTCGTCCGAGATCTTATGGTCATATATATTTTGACCAAGTTTGGTGCTGATTGGTTAATATTTGTAGATGCTAGGGTGTAAACAAAAAAATGTGAACGGACGGACGCACGACGGACGGACGACGGCCGCCGCCGGACGGTGAGTGATCACAATAGCTCATCCTGAGCACTCCGTGCTCAGGTGAGCTAAAAAGGATTGATTGATTAAAGTGGTGTTTTACGCCACGTTCAACATTATTCCAGTCATATCACCGCGACATCTCACATATTCATGTATTTTCTGGGCTTCACCATTACTTGGCTAGGGCTCTGAAGTGTCTTGGCCAAGGACACTCCCACGAAAAACCTGGAGGATCCAGTGAGACTCGAGCCCGGCGCCTCCAGGTCACGAGTACAACACTTTACCACTGAGCCATTCAGGACTCCGTGAGAAAAGGGGGAAATGCTGGTTATCAGCATTTTCTATTTTTCCGACGATGTTTTGAAAAGTCTTCTTCCCATGGGTCACTCAAATACGGTACTGACAGACAAAGGTTCAATTCTAACGATCGGAGAGTTACAAATGAGGCATACGCCTTTTCACTCAATATTAATACACATACATGTATATCACTGAAATGATTACTCTATATTAGGCCTGCAATTTGCGTAAAGTGTCGTCTCGGGTCAGCCTGCGCAGTCCGCGCGTGCTAACCCGAGACGACTTTTTTCCGTTCTAATGTGATTTGCTGTTTCGCGCCAGTCTACTATAGCACAAAATCTAATGTAATCGTAAAGTGCCGTCTCAGATTAGCCTGCGCGGACTGCGCAGGCTGATCCGAGACGACAGTTTACGGAAATGTCCGAATGCTCCTTTTCGCGTGTTGCAAGCGTATCAAATGAAGACCATTTCTCCGAATGTAGCTTTTAGCACAATCCATTCTTTATAGCAACCAGCTGTTACTTTTCTGTAATGTTTTTATGAGTTGTTGACGTGTTAGAGGGACGTTAAAAGCGGTATTTGTACAGAAATGGGCTAGGAACGATACAAATTAACCCCAACACGTGACTTTAGAGTCTTGAAACGTACTTGTATATTTAGTGATAAGAAAGACAAGATTAGAGCATTAACCCTGGAAGTGTTCAATGAATAATATTTGCTATTTTAAGTCACATAAAAAACTAATTTCAATAGTTTTAAAAGTGCTTTGATAGGAATATGTTACACAGTAAAGAACAGCGTTGGTCCATGATCAGAATTTACCCTATGCAGTCTGATTTTGATCTACGCTGTCCGCAAAGGCAATTGAAAGCCTTGGAATCCTACGGGTTCAGATAAAAAATATATAGGAATCGAGGATAGGGAGTGAGTATTCTGCGACGCAGCCATGATTCTACACATCACGTCAATCCTTTTGATTTTCTCGGGCCTCGCTTTCGCGGATGGTACACTGGACCGTCTGGTAGGCGTTCAAGAACTCCTGGAAAAAGTGTTAGAGAGAAACGTTGAGTTAGAACGACGCCTTACACACCTTGAAGAAGAAAACAGCATCCTAAAACAAATTAATGTGCGATTAGAACAGAGGCTCACACAGCTCGAAAAAGCTAACGATTACACCGGACACCTTGCTAAAGAGTCACGACAGCATGGGATATCTAGGGGGCGTAGCATGCGGGGCATAAAGGATGGACCATCAAAAAGTAAGTTATTCTTGTAGGGTGCACCGGTAATGGATCGGAAGTATCGGGATGGGTTCATCTGTAGCTCGGCTGGAGTCTCTGTAAACAAGGTACTATTGACTCCCGACTTATTTATGGTTAAACCTAAAAAATCATCTCGAAAAAGTTGGGTGCATTCGTAAGTGCTCAGCTAGTCTTAAGCAAGCCTCGCCGTTTGCTGAAGGATACATATGTTACATAAATTGACATTTTACGCCGGATATGCGCTCCATAACAGGAGGTTTATGATGTGACACTACTTCGGTTGTTTCCTTGATCACTCAAATGTCAAATAGTGATTATTCCATTTCTTTAGAACATGCAGAATTTTAGAATTGGCAGATTTGAAAAGATGTTACAATTTATGGACTTGATAGATTTTGAAACAGATTCGGTATAAAGATTCGTAGAATTGTCAAAAATGTTCCGGATGGAACAAGAACTCAGCCATGTTTGTTGGTTTGTTATTGTTGTTGTGAAAATAGTCGGCAACGTACATCTGTAGTACATTCGGCAAACCTCTAGTGATCAGAGCCGAGCCCAGGTAGCTCAGTCGGTAGCGTGCAGGACTTGAGAACAGGGGGTCGTGTGTTCGATCCCTGGCTCGGCCAATTTCTCTCCGAGGATTGATGATAGTCATTGCGACAGGATTCATTCCTCTCTCACCGCTGACCATTGTTTCGACGATGGTTATGTGGGAAAGCAGCCAGTGGCTGGGAAAGAATATTGTGCGGAGTACTGGTAAAATAGACTCCAGGAAAGCATGGATATGTGCACTGGCCGCCGCGATATAACTAAAATAACGTTTAATACGACGTTAAACACCATACAATCAATCAGTATATATAGTGATCCGGTTATCAAAGCCCTCGGCTGTATTACTATGGGTGATATGCACCTACACCTTGCATTTCTCGGCCGCAAATAGGCTGTTTTAATTCCCTAGAAATCGTAAAACTTTACTAAAGAGTACATGAGCCACAGTTTTCAATCGAAATCGTAATTGAAAACAATTACGTTGTCTACAAATGTGTGATTTCACTTGTTTTTAACGTTAATCATCAATCTCTTTAGAAGTTTTGCTGACATATTGATAAGTGTAAAATATAGTTGTTGTTGTCGTTGATAAGAAGAATTTCATGGGCGCCGCCATGTCTAAGATCATGTAATTAAATGTAGACTCAAGCACGACCTCCTTGATACGGACGAGGTCAGATGTATTTACGGAACCGGCCGAGTTGTGATGAGTGATTCGAAAAATCGACAAGTAAAAATAGAATTGGCTGAGGTATGGTGGCACATTTCTGCCGCGAGATACGAGATAGCTATCATGATAATGTTAGAAAACTATCGCGATAAAACAGTTTCCTGGAAATATTATCTAGATAATAAAAATTTTCACGATAAAAATATCGCGATATTTCTACCTTTAATCATGATTTTTTTTTGCTTTCGTGCCCATAACTGACATTCACCGTATCTATAATTAGATACGGTTTCGGAATATCTTCGTCTACAACCATATGAATTCTCCTTTTCCCTGAATGGTTTTAAAGTGTTCGTAGGAGGCATTTCGAGTCGTCTTTGTGATTTTACAGACTTCTGTTCATTTCGAGTCTTGTCAAAATTTACCAATCAAGCTACAATTATTAATTATTCGAACCTTTACTTACTGCAATCTTGCGAAGTAAAAAACTACCGAGTTCATCCAAATGATAAATTTTCTATTTATAGATATCGAGAAACAGGTAGAACCGTCACGATAATTTCATCTTGCATGTCAGCTTTGTGCACGATTGAGAAATTTTGCGTTAAAATATTAAGTTTATCGTGATATTTTTTACAAGGCACTGCCGTTGCATTCACAGCAGTAGTAAGTTCTCCTCAGTTGACTAACCTTGGTGCCGGTCAGGCAGTTATTTATGACCAAATAGTGACGGATGTGGGTGGCGACTATCACAATAGAAGCGGGGTGTTCACAGCGCCTCTTAGCGGCGTATATGTATTTAACTATGCAGTGATGATGGATCCTTGCCTGTCCGAGTACATAGAACTGGTTAAAAATGGGGACCATGTGATTTGGAACTACGGCCACGCTCCAGGGGCAAGTCATTTGGTATCTGCAAGCCGAACTGCTGTGGTGGAACTGGTGGCTGGTGACCAAGTTTGGATTCGCACGGAGAGGTCATCTACCCACGGTAATGGTATCATCCATGGAAATGGTTTTACGACTTTTTCGGGGTGGCTCATCTCAATGTATGAATGAGATAGCTTTGATGTTTAAACCTGGGGAAAATTATGTTCTGTTGTTCTTTATTAGATGACCCATAGATTGCCAGATGTATGGCAATGACTTAAACAGTCAGTAGAAGAATATACATAGTTTGGATTTTAACTCCTTCCATCACTAAAAAAATTAACTAACTAAGCCATGCGCTGGGAACAGCGAGTTTAATGCATCTGCAGAAAGTATCGACCAAGGTCAGCCTGCGAAGTCCGGGCAGGCTGACCCGGGTCGAAACGTTTCGCTACTGGTTAATTTTCTGCATGTCAAAGGACCAGTCTACCTCATGATTCAGTTGGTTGTTAGACAAAATAGATTTTATGGATCTATAATCATATGATGACTGGCTTGGTATAATACATCCCGGAGATGCAATAAACCCCTTTTTCCAGAACATGGCTCAATCTTATTTCAAAGGGTTTTTTTTTTTTTTAATTCCGTGTCAAATACACAACTTTGCAAGGAAATTCTCTGTGGAAAAAAATGACCCTTACTGGTTTTGGACTGTATTACTTTATGTGGTCACAAGCAATAACTAGTTCCCCAAGAACGAACAAAATTCCGCTAAATTTCCACAAAAAACATCAAATCGACATAAAAAACGAACTTTAGACCTGCCCTTTCATTTCTTATGAAAAAAAAAAAAAGCGCAACAGAAGTTGGCAATAAATGTTATTCATATATACTCCCATGTAATGTTATTCTTGTTTGTGTGTGTGTGTGTGTGTGTGTGTGTGTGTGTGTGTGTGTGTGTGCCACGCTCTGACAAAAGGGGGGCTAAATGCATCTCCGTGATGCCTTATACAAAGCAAATATATATATATGAGCCATGCCCTGACAAAAGGGGACTAAATGTATCTTCGTGATGCATTATACAAAGCATATCATCATGTAGCTATGGATCCATAAAACCCTTTTTATTTAACAAAAAACTGAATCATGAGGTACACTGGACATTTAACATGCAGAAAATTGACCAATAGCTAAAAGTTTCGGCCGATGTCAGCCTACGCGGACTGCGCAGGTTGACCTGGGTTCATACTTTTCGCAGATGCATTAAGTCCCGTTTTCATAGAGCATGGCCCGTATATGTACACTGCTCCAAAAAAAAAAGTAAAGGAAAACATGTCCTCGATTTTGTTCACAAGATAAATTTTTCAGTACAGGGCAATGCAAATAATTTTCTGCTCGTAAGTTCATTCAGTCTTAGCACTATAAAATCTCAGAACAGGCAAAATAATTTGGTTTGCTCAAAAGAAGTTTGGGCTATTCCTATAAAAGCCGTCTTTTTGATATGCCTCACAGGCTTTTAAGAGAGCCGGGGGTGTTATTTTTTCTTCTCGTTTTCTTCTTTCAAATGATTTTACAAAAAAAAAAAAAAAAAAAAAATGGACAAATAAGAGTTTTTTTTTAACAAAAGAACAGGGAAAACGAATTTCTTGATTTTCTTCTTAACATGGCTTATCAGCATTTAAAATCAAACAAACAAGAAAAGTATTGAGCCATTTTGTCTAGTAAGAATGTAACTTCATGGTTTTCAGAGCACAAAGACTAAGTGTTTAGCAAAATAAAAACATTGAATTTCGATATTTGTGTGTTCCTTTAATTCTTTTGTACAGTTTTACAATTTGCGCTGTTTTCAGCTGAGTTTTGCAAGAATATTTCACAAAAAGCGGAAGAAGAAGAGAGAGAAAGACAGAAAGACAGAGAGAAATAAAGACAGAACTTTTGAGTTGGGCCTCATCATTTCTACATTCCTGGTTACGCCACTGAACGCCTTGTCCTATAAGTTAGGTTAAGAGGGCCAAGTTTGTCAAAAAATCCAACAAGTACATGTACCTGTGATGCACAGTGCACATTATCTACCCCCATAACAGATGACCTTATTTTATGTTCCTTCATATTGAAAGGTTTGCAGACGACGAATGTAGATCTAAGAGACAAATGATACATGTAGATCTAAGAGACAAATGATCGGTTTGTCCCTGAAAATTTCTAACAAAACATTTTGAGAAAAGGAGAAAATGCTGAATAGCAGCATTTTCTCTTTTTACCACAATGTTTTATTAAGCCGTCTGACCGACGGTCGTGATATCCCGCGTTTATTTTTGTTCAGGGTAACACGTGCACTAGTATCTATAATGTCTCCATCTGCATATTTTATCACTAGTAGATCTAGGTCACAGTTGCATCACCTAACATTTCACCAAACAAACGTTCTAGAAGAAAAAAAAAGTGCTTTCGAAAACTTTGTTGGTAAAGGAGAAAATGCTGGTTACCAGCATTTTCTCCTATTCCAACAATGTTTTCTACCCTGACTTAGACAATAACTTTAATTCATTCGAGTCACTTTTAACATGTCGTCTGCCAATGCTTTCAATTTGGAAACGAGTAAAATTATGTCGTTTGATGAAGAGTTAACCTCGAGACGCGCCTTTACTCATTGTTTCGTGTAACAAACTTGTCGCAGACGACTTTCAGAACATCCAATCAAACCTTAACCAGACGACAACTGATTGGACCCGTCCAAACTGAAAGCACTTGCAGACGACAAATTTAACGTGGCTCAAATGACAGAATATGGCTTTGACAGGCTGGAAAATATGGTCGGAAAAGCATGAAATGCTGGTCACCAGCATTTTCTGCTTTTCCCACAATTTTTAAAAAGTCTTGTACCTCAAGGTCTTCAGAACTCGGAACGTGTGCTAAAGGGTTAAAAAGTGGATAATTGATATAAATTTAGATTTACTTCATGAAGTACGAATGAAAACATTGTGGTAAAAGGATGAATTGCAAAACGAAAAATGTCACTTGCTGGTAGTAATCTGTAAACCTCAACCCTTAGAGCGCTGATTGTCTGTTTGTATAGTGTTTGACGCCGTTTTTAACATTATTTCAGGTATATCTCGGAGGTTCGTGCACCTATCCATGCTTTCCTAGTTTTTAGTTTCAGCACAAAACTCTGCTCAAGCTACTGGCTGCTTTCCCACATAACCATTGTTGAAACATTGATCAGCGGTGAGAGAGGAATGAATCCTGTCGCAATGACTACCATCAATCGTAGGAAAGAAATTTGACGAGCTTAGAATTCGAACCAGCGACCCTCTGGTTTCAAGTCCTGTATGCTACCGACTGGGATACTTGGCTCGGCTTTGGAACACCGAAAGAACCTATCATACATTCTAAGTTTAGAAATAAGACCATCGGACCAAATAATAGCCATAGTTCAATGTAGGTTTTGTCCAAAATGTATTTTCTAAGTAAAGCGGAGAGTGTAGATCAGGGGTGTAAAATTTTTTCTTTGTCTACTTGTCCTGTAGGACTACTGGGTAGAAAAAGTTACTCGTACTTATGACACTATCACTTGTCCCAACTTGCGGACTTGAATGACCATTTCCACCGTTGTCTGCGCATGTCATATTCTTCGAAGATTCGACCTGTCTGCTATGACGCATCACCGATCCCATATACTAGGGGAAAGTAGGGCTTATACCGGAGCTATCACCCAAGCCTGTAGGGGATGTTTTAATAAATGGTCGGTCTATAGGTTACATACTAGCTGATCATAGCTGAATGAATCGCACCAGGTAGCGTTTTATTGAGTAAACGTTTATTTGATTTTGAAATTCAAAGTAACGGTTGTCATGTTGAAAAGTAGTCCGGTTCTGTACCCAGAATACCCATATTAGATAGATGTGTATTTGTAGAATGCCATCTAGCGGGAGACAATGCATTTCTACTGCATATACTACGCACTCGTCACAACTCGGCCGATTTCGTACCTACATCTAACCTCGTCCGTATAACGGTCGTTTCCGTTTGAACTGCGAATCACGTGATCTTATACATGGGGCGCTACTGACAGTCGTTTAGCAACGACATAAACAACCTCGATGAAGTTATTCACATCTGTTTATCTGTCGGTGATATCCTCAATCGGAATTGATAAAACCACGTTAAATAATGTATGTACGAACTGTTTGCCAACTCATCTGAAATATAGTTAGAAAGATTTCGATAGAAAATTGAAACTCAAGTTTTCTATTTTAAGAGGAGCCTTACAATTTTCCGAACGGTAAACCGGCGTATTTCCGGGTATGTACCAATCTGGTGCATATCAATCCACCAGATACAGCCGAGGGATTTGATGGCTAGTCTGGTACCCCTCCGTACTTCAAGAGTACGTCGGGCAAAGCGGAATAATGGCGGCCACCGTTAATAATGCAAAGGTAATGGGTTATTGTTATGTCTCTTGATCACATTGAATTGTGGGCTGAATTGGAAACACTTTGGTTGCAATAACGTAATAGAAGTGACTTTTTTCAAGTAGTTACTCTTATTGAGCGAGAAAAACTACAAATCACAAATACTTTTAGTAGCTGTAATTTCGGACGGTCACTTTCAATGCGACATTTCGGATAGTCTTGTAACTTTATACGTTTTATGCTAGTGGTTCTATGGGTTGTTTAAATTTTATTGCAATCTTTTTATGTGTAATAAGTGAGGCTTTTACCCGAAATTAAGCAAATACCAAGATTTAGATCTACGTCCACGCAGGCTGACCTGGGCCCAAACTTTTCGCTATTGGTCAATTTTCTGTATCAGTGTTTAGTCTATGTCCAAGGACCATTCTATTTCATGATTAAAAAAGTTTTAAAAAGTAGTTATTATGGATCCATAATTATGTGTTGGCTTGATTGGTATAATGCATAATGGAGATGCACTAAGCCCCCTTTTGCCAGAGCATGGCTCAGAGCATTTGCCATGAAAGGGAGCATTCCAGGTTCGAATCCTGTACCGGCTACACTTTTTCACCAAAGGATTTACTTCACATTAAATGATTTATACCCAAAGATAAATAATCCCTTTCTTTTCTGATCTAAATAATATTTATTAGTTTAGCTCTTGTACACATACCATGTTTATATGGATGATTATTCTAAGCCATAAATCTGGCAACAGTGAGTTGGATGGGATCCAATGACACCCCTGCCATGAGCAGCTAATACTCCATGTTTAAGATATGACTTTAAATATTTAGGGTATAAATGATATACCTCATTAAAGTGACATTGGTAATGAAATATTTCCTAAAGTTACTTTTGGATACAACAGTAACTGTTACATACTATCAATGACATGGAGGGGGACCAGAAAGCAATGGCATTTGTATATTTAAGTTATTCAGTTATTCAATTTTAATAATTTTGGTCCCAATAGACATGTATATGACACCAACAATTTTACTCAAAATGGTTCTTTTTTCAGGGGAAAAGGTATTCTGTTGCTTTGGATGTTTTTAATGAGGTGTACAAAACCGACATAAGAAGCAGGTCACTTTCAACTTGTCATAAGTTTTATTACGACATTCAATTCCCAGTTTTAACCAAACTTAAAGGCTTCTCGTTTTTATTAGATTTTAAAGCAATATCTAAACAAAAAATTCATACACACAATTGCCTATCAATTTCACTTAACAGGTAACTGTTTTATTCTTCCTGTTACACTGTTACCTGAATCAACATGCATCAGAAAATTGATACTGTAGCAGTAAATATAGCTCAGACCCCCGCCGAGACTTGAACTCAGATCTCCTAGTTTCCCAGGTATTTTAATTTTAAAATACAAGGGTTTTGAGCGTACAACTTAAATACCAATTTTCATCTATTACACCGATTCAGAATTCTGATACAAAGAGCTTTCATTGATTTGAAATTCATGCAAATTTGACATTTCACAAATGACTGAATTTGTCAAACAGTAAGTAACTGCAATGGTGAGTTCCAGCTCAGTGTGCCGATATTTTCAAGTCTTTTTTGTATAATGTATTTGATAATTGAAGTTAACCCATTGACCAAAAAAATTTAAAGTTTAACTGTCTCAGAGAAAGGAATCTTTTATAAACCTTGTGGCAAAAGGAGAAAATGCTGTAAACCAGCATTTTCTCCTTTTTCACACGTTATCCAATTCAAGCAAAGTTTAATAACCCATTACCAATAAGTCACAAGTTTTAAAAACCCCTGACACGGAATGCTTTTGAAAACATTGCAGGAAAAGAAGAAAATGCTGGTAATCAGCATTCTCTTCTTTCCCACAATGTTTTCTACCCTATGAAAGACAATTTTCATGTTTTAACTCTTTACCAAACAACAACATTCTGGACTGGTCAAGATTGAAAGTACTTGCAGATGACAACTTGAATATAGCTATAATCATCAGATTTTCATGTAAAAGGATAACAAACATTGTGGGAACAGGAAACAATGCTGGTTACCAGCATTTTCTCTGTTTCCCACATTGTTTTCAAAAGCCTTCTTTCCTAGGGTTATTAAAAGTTGGTAATGTTTGGGAAAAAGGTTAACATTTGTCATCTACAAATGATTTCAATTTGGACCAGTCTAAAGTATTGTGATCTGGTAAACATTTAATTCATTTACATTTAATATTTGAAATTTGTTGACATGACATGAAAATGACTATTGGAGAGAAAAAACTGGGATCCTTTAAAAAATGTGTGGCTGCTGCACCTGGGCTTGAAACCTAAAACTGGAAGGAAGGTTCCAACAGAATGATGGGATTGTGGTTGTGGTAGATATAATAACAAAAGGTTTACAACTAATCAGTTTTCCCCAAAACCCTCAAATGGAGGTTGCACACCCCCAAGTTGAAGCTTGTACCCGAAGATCTGACTAGTGCCCCTACATATCTTATTGAGGGGGTTGAGAGATGCAAGTGGGAACACCGACTAATGCCAAGTCTCTCTCAGTACTGGGACTAATCCTCTACTCTACCCCTGAGAAAGTCATGAAAGGAACCTGCCTCAAGACTGCTTGTACCAAGAAGCTTTGAATGTGTAATAAATGTACACCACCACTGAATGGAGGCACTAATAAAGGACGAAATTCTAAAGGCAAGTGACAAAACAGTTTGTCCTATAAATAGTGAACATATTACCTTCAGTTCTTTCTTGGGCTCCATGAACACCCAGTCGGCTGTTTGACCACCTGATCTGAAAAAGACAAACAAAATGTGTTTATTAAATAATATGTCCCCAGAAAAGGTTGCAATTATTTCTGTCAATGACACTACACTGTTTTCACAAACAAAACTTTGTCCACAGTATGGCACACTGCACAAAACTCTGTTCTGGTCTAAAAAGGCACCTTACAAAATATTGCGGTAGGAGGTTCAAACCTATGACCTTCCTCTCTGAAGCAGATGATCTAAACCCTAAACCTTTCCCTTTGCTTTTGGGTTCGGCTGGTCAGCTTTAAAGGTCAGTAACCACAATTTATCTTACTGCACAGAATTCACTATGGGTAAATAATCTTTATTTAAAAGGATACCTAACACGTTTTAACTTACATATCAGGAAATTCAGTTTGGGTGCCAACATCAGAAGCATATAATCTTGGTTTAGCTGATACAGAGCCAGGGGTGATAAACAGTAGCTGTGCCAAACTTTTGCATGCATTCCCTATAAGTAGTTGACAGGTAAAAATATAAATTACATAAATATGCAAAAATTAGGTATAATGTCATTTTATCAAAAACCATTTCCCACTTAATCCCTGATTTTGATGACCTTACAATAAACATGCTGTGAAAACATTGTGGAAAAAGTAGCAATTGCTTGTAACAAGCAATTGCTTGTAATTGCATAATATTTTCTATGCATGCATAATATAAGACTCTCATCGTGTCCAGAAATTCCACTTTTTTCTATAAATCCTTTCAAATTGGAACAGTCCCAAACAGCCTAGGTGGGAATGGGTTAAAGTACTAGTTGTATGAAATACAGAAATTCTGAATACAATCTGTTTTGTCCAAAATTTTACATCTCAATACTAACAAGTTATAATAGACAATTATATAACATACCATTCCTGTGGCTGGTAGAAAATTCCTTATTCATGAGGTCTGCACACTTCTGCCAGTACTCAGTTACACTTTCTTGGGTAGATCTTGGAGTTGACTGCGCATATTGTAAGAGAAACTCCTTTTCTGTTTCTGTCCAAATATAATTCTCCTTTTTATGGGTCTGTAAAATACAACCAGAATACCTAGTTGTAAGTTTTAGTATTAACATCAGAATTGTCCATAGGCCTCTTCTGCTCCTGCTATAATCATGGGGTCGGGGAGTATAAAAGATGGGACTGAAAATATGTGATAGTACTGTGAGGTCCTCAGGTATGAGGGTTGATTTGTTATTTTTTTTTTAAATTCAACCTTTACTGTATCACCAATTTGAGAAAAAAAAAACTAACATGTAAAAGTGATAAACCAATAGTTTGAAAACTAAATCTGTCTGTATCAAAACTCCATATATATAAGTGTAAATAATATACAGTAAATAATGATATAAAGTAAAGACCTGCCTTAAAGACCACCTGTATTAAGCAAGACACTGCTTACTAGACTGCAGCTTAAATACCACACGTCCTTCGTTACTAAACTAAAGTGAATCTGTATTAAAGGATCACCTGCCATAAGAGACAAATTTTCTGACTTCCTATGGGTGGACTCTGAATACAGGTTTGACAGTATTTATGAGCCATGCTCTGTGAAAAGGGGGGCATAATGCATCTGTGAAACATACTGACTCAGGTGCCTGCACACTTCGCACAGGCTGACCTGTGCCTAAACTTTGCCCTATTGGTCTGTTTTCTGTATGTCAAAGGACCAGTCTACCTCATAATTCAGTTCGTTGATAAAAAAGTGGCTATTGTGGATTCATAAATATGAGATGGCTTCACTGGTACAATGCATCACGGAAATGCATTAAGCTCTCTTTTGCCAGGGCATTGCTCATATGTTTTCTATTAATGACAATACCAGTGGGTACATTGGAATAATGACATGTATTCCAAACAAGACTGACATTACATAAAACATTAAAGACAACTGCTATTTAAAGTTATTTTTTAAATGTTTATAAAAACAATAACACACCAGTGCTGTAGGCCATTTTGAAACATGCAAGGGTGTTTCTCCTGTTGGTGTAATACATGACCTAGTGCGTTTTCTACCTGATGATTGTTTAGTTGGTGTTTTGTACACTGTAACATATGTGTAGTCTGTTCCGAATCGTGAGGGAATCCGCTCAGTTGCAGCAGGGATCCTATATATACAGGGACAGGCAACGCGATATAACTTCCGGTTATTCACTGACTTCTTTCGAATAGAACGCAAAGGAAAAAACGGCGGCCATCACACATTTCGGCATACGACGGTCACTTTCTAATCAACGTTTTGCGTGGTTCTGGCATATGTCCTTCTAAACAGGTAAGTTTCCGAATCTTTACATTTTTAGAATATCTGTAACATCAACTATTATATTGGAGATTTTGTTTTTTATGCGCATCTTGGCGTTTAAAATTCATGGCCTTATCATGTTTGCCTCGAAGCGGATGTTCGGCTAAAAGAGGAGTTGGTGATGTGCAATAGAAATCAATTTTAAGTACATAAAGTAGCGTCCAAATAGCAACATGTTGGTAAAAATCATGAGATAGAGTACATCTTCTATTAAAGCTAATTTCGTACTGATTTTGGATTCCTAAGTTAGATAATTGTGGGCTCAAAACTGGGCTATTTTCGGAATTTCATCACAAAATGACGGACCAACACGGTGAATTTGGCGGTACCCTACTGATAGTTGTAACTTTCTAAATTCATTTTTAGAAATAAATGCGTTCAGATATTGGCATATTTATAAACAATAAGTATTTCGTTTTGATTTAAACTTAAAGTCAAATCTACTGATTTTTTATTCCTAAGTTAGATAATTTTGGGCTCAGAACTAGGCTATTTTCGGTCTTTTTTGCAAGATGGCGGCCCAATATGTCGAGACCCTAGTGATAGTTGTCGCATTCTGATTTCATTTTTAGATGTAATTGTGTTCAGATATTACCATATTTATAAGCAGTAAGTATATCGTTTTGCATTAAAATCAAATCTAAGCTGTTAATCGAATCCTAGGTAAAGAAAAGTGCTGCCTAAAAAGGGGTTATTTCGGTAAAGGTGGAAGTGTAGTACCACACACTAGTCAAAAATGATTGGATCTGTGATAGTTGGCGATATCCTGAACAAGTTCTCATTATAGTCTAACCATGTGAAAATAAAACCATATTTAGCAACGTAACTGAAGAATTAAAATGTTACTTTTTGTAAAAAAGAGAAAATTGAAATTCAGTTGGTTCTCTATTTTTTTCCAGATATATACTGTGACAATACAAACACTTCAAAACATGGTTTCAAGAGCTGTCAACATGCTGTTGTGATGCATCCTGTGAACAGAAGAATGATATTGAAGATGGTTTTGTAATTTTGCATAAAGTGTGCCAGTATAAAACTGAAGCTGGGCTTGAAAACTTGGACTAATACAGGCCAAATCAGCTGTGAACTGTACAAACTGCAAAAAAATTGCTAAAGTGAATTTACATGTATTTGAATATGAAAGCTGTGAGCTGCTTCTACCATCAAAGTATATTTAGTATGTATAGTTCAATAAGCCATTAGAAGTATGGAGTTAAATATTTAATTATCTGTGACAAATGCTAGTATTCCTGAATCCTAAGTTTTCACTAACCTGGGGAATATCCATACTTCCGAAAACATTGCGAAAAAAGAAGAAACCACCGGTAAGTACATGTCACATTTTCTCATTTCCTCAGGAAAAACAAGTCTCCTCATTTCACTCGCATTTCATTTGTCGTCTGCAAATGCTTTCAAATTAGACATGTCCAAAATTTTGTAATCTGGCAAAAAGTTAAGGATGGAACCTTTTACTTGCTCAATTCGCAATGTTTCACAACATTTTCAGTTGTATCATAGCAACCATTATCCATTTGTTTTTTTGAATTTGCACAACAGTCTTCACAAGCTGCATGTTGTATTTCCTCATCAACATATTTTTTGAGGAAGAGAAGTATATATCTGTGTTGTGCAAAATTCTCTGAGAATCATGATGTTGGTTTCCCACTACTCACACTGTTGTAATAAAACACTAGAAGTACATGTACATGTATTAAATTTGAAATACTTTTGGTTTCTTCAAACAACACAGTACATTCAGTATCTGCAGCCTAATAAGCCACTTGAAGTAAGGAGTTATCTCATAATCTGTGACAAATGCCAGTATTCCTGAATCCTAACTTATCACTACCATGGGAAATATTTATACATCTGAAAATATTGTGGGAAAAGAAGAAAATGTTGGCAAGCATGTTCTCATTTTCTCAGCAAAGACACAAGTCACACATTTCATTTCTTGTCTGCAAATAATTCCAAATTAGACAAGTCTAAAATTGTGTTATCTGGCAAAGTGTTCAGGTTGGTTGCTTTCAATATTTTGCAATTGTATCACAGCAAACAATGCAGCTATCCATATTCCATATATTACAATGACAAAAACATAAGTTTTTAAATAGCACAGAAATCATTTTGAAAAGAATTGATCAATGGCTGCAACTGATATTTTATGAATGTTTTCCAACGCTGTCCATTGTATGAGGAGTGAAAAGTCAAATTTGTACAAAGTCTTACACAACTTATACTGTTTTCAAATTGGTCCAAAATCAAAACATTCAAAGTTAATAGACAAGCTTAAGTTCTCTAACACAGAATAGAAAAACATTGTTGAAGAAGGAAAAATTGCTTGTCACAAGCAACTTTTCCTTTGCCACACTGTTAACTCTTTTTCACACAACATAGAAGTAGAACTGTACAAAGTGAGAGCATTTGCAGACAACAATTAAAATGTGGCTCAAATTATGGAATTTGTCGTTGATATAATAGAAAGCATTGGGGAAAAAGGAGAAAATGTTGGTAACCAGCATTTTCTCCTTTTCCCGCAATGTTTCCAAAAGGCTTCTTTCTCTTGGTCAATAGAACTCAGGGTTGTGTGGCAAAGGGATAATTGCAGATATGTCTTTTTTTTTTTTCTAGTAATTCTGCTATTGACTATTTTTTACCAAGGAATAATTTTTTGGGTGCCTTTGGAATCCTCAATTGAAAGTATTAGCAGACGACAAATGAAAATAGATTTAAACGGTTTGTTTTTTTTCGCATGGTATTAAACATTGCTGGTAGAAATGCTGAAAACAGGTACATGTGCGAAGCTAGCATTTTGTTGCAGACAGGTGCAACGACATAAACAACCTCGATGAATTTATTCACATCTGTTTATCTGTCGGTGAAAACTTCAATCGGAATTGATAAATAATGAATGTATGAACTGTTTGCCAACTCAACCGAAATATAGTTAGAAAGATTTCGATAGAAAATTGAAACTCAAGTTTTCTTTTTTAAGAGGAGCCTTACAATTTTCCGAACGGTAAACCGGCGTATTTCCGGGTATGTACCGATCTGGTGCATATCAATCCACCAGATACAGCCGAGGGATTTGATGGCTCCCATCACCCGAGGTATGCCGAATGTAAACGGCGCGCCATGTATAAGATCACGTGATTCGCAGTTCAAATGGAAACGACCATTATACGGACGAGGTTAGATGTAGGTACGGAATCGGCCGAGTTGTGACGAGTGAGGGGCAGATGATCCAGACTATTTGATGGCTCCCATCACCCGAGGTATGCCGAATGATATACTACGGTGTCGATATAAACAAAGTAGTCGGTGTTTAACTCATTACCAAACGACAAAATTTTAGATTCATCCAAATCGAAAGCATTTGCAGACGACAAAATAAAAGTGACTGAAAATTTGAAATTTGTTTTGTGAAGGGTTGAAAACATTGTGGGAAAAGGAGAAAATGCTGGTTACAATGTTTTCCAAAGGCTTCTTTCTCAGGGTCGTCAAAAGTAGGGATTGTGTGGTAATGGGTTAATACTTATTTTTTCCGGTGGCTTGACTGGTAAACCTGTCCCGATCTAACAATATAGGAATTGTAGCATAGATCGAACAGGTATACTAGTCTAACGGACGCCGTGAACAGAAAACCCGTCAATCACTTTACAGATACGCATGCGTAATAAACATAAACATCCTGTATCGTGATCGAAAAGACGCTCTGGAATTTCAGTTTTACTTTCGTTTTGTGTTCGCCGTGAAATAACCTGTAATTTGAACTTTACTTGACAAATTTAGAATTCATTAGTTTTAAAATGTACTCGTCCGACAGGACGAGCTTGGCATTTTTTCTACTTGCCCGAAGCCAAATGTTACTCGTCAATACGAGCGGACGAGTGGAATTTTACACCCCTGTAGATCAATGATCAGACTTCACGTTTTGTGCTGATTGATCTTGGTCTTCAGCAAAAGCAACTAAAGTCGTCAAAGGAACGGAAGATTAAGAGCACTAAATAAATAAAATGGACAAATTCAGTGGAGAACACTGCCTGGAAAACTGCAATTAGAAAATTGTATCAGCTGTATATCTCACAAGAGTACAGGGCAGGGTAAAGCCAAGATCAGACAACATGATCCCTGCAGTCTGATCTTATTTCACATTGTATGCACAAAAAGAAGACGGCCTAAGAGCTTCTGTAGTATGAATATTGAAATTCCTTTGTGGCTCAATATGAAGAGAAATACTGAGAAAGTAACCTGGGCCAGCCTGGGCGAATAAACATATGCACATGTTTGACCAGTCACAAATTAACATTTATCATTCGATGCCATAATCAGGTTAAAATATAGCGCATCCAGCTACGCCGGAAAAACAAACCTTTGGCTGTGTTAAGCATAATTTCTGACTTCATGTTCACATAATATATTACTCATCTTACGCAAGCAGTTTTTTTTAAACCTTGAAATATTTTTACAAATAGGAAAAAATATATTATAAAGAGCCATTTCTCAACTGGATATACATATTTTACTCGAGACTTTCAGTTCTCTCAAAATAATCATTAGCAATATTTGCGGTCGTTTTTTTTATAGTAATTTAACCATCCAATCACAAAAATTGACAATAAAATTTCGAACACATTACAAAATTTAGTAGAACTACATTCGTTTTCAAGCCACTTTTGAAGCAAGCTACATCGTGGTAAAGAGATCTAATGCCTTTGAAACGCAATTTCTCCTTTCCCGTTTTGCCAAAATGTAGACCTGTGTTTCTAAAACGTCGAAGACGTGATTATCTTCTTGGTATTAGGTTTCTGCGGGGCGCCTTTTCGGCCTGTATTGCGTACCGTACATTTTAGACCCGTTTGTTATCTACTACAAGCTCTGCTTTGTCCTGTATACATTTGAACTATTGTACGTAAGATAGGTTTAAACTGAAACAGAAATAAACTGACACAGATTTAGACTGCACGAAATGGAAGCGAAAAAGAATGCTTTATTGAATCTTACTGAACACGAGGGCACTTTTCATTTCAAGGAGTCCAAGTTTCAGGAAGTTCGAGGCCTGAAATGTAGAGATGATGATATTTGGGTTTGCAGTTTTCCTCGGTCAGGTAAGTAATATAGATTCAGAGAGAGAGAGAGAGAGAGAGAGAGAGTAGAAGAAAAAGAAGAAATGACAGACATTCAGCTTACAGAAAGAATCGACTTCAAGACAACTCTACCACACAACAAAATAGTAAACATCGTGGAAAAGGGGTTACAAACATTTTTATCATTTTTCTCAATTTTTTCAAAAGAGTCCTTTCTTAGGGTCGTTAACACAGGAAATTGTGTAGAAAAAGGGTTGAATAGGTTGAAATGACCAGAATAGGGGAATAAAGAATGTAATAGGAACTTTTTCTGTAACAAATGAGTGCGTTATTTCGTTTTCGATTATATTTCTTTCTTTTGTGTTACTTGTTTAGTATTTTCTGGGTCCAGATATGTAAGATTTGCTAAAATATGTTTTACTTAATCAGTATTTATCACGACAACAGTGCAAATATGCACATACCAGTACGCAGAACGCTCTAACTGCTTTCTCATATCCTTACTGACAGTATCAAAACATTGTTCCATGGTTAGAGAGAGAGAGAGAGAGAGAGAGAGAGAGATTATATTAACTATTGCCAAACGTCGAAATAAAAATGGTCAAGAAATTAGCAGCAGACGTCAAGGAAAATATCCTTGTACAATTTACTTAAATAATCCAAATCAATACGAATTAGTAAATGAATACATGTTAAGCAGTTGTTTATTTTGAGTAATTTATCTTTTTGCCCCGGTGCTTTTAAAAGTAGCCTGCTCTAATATGTCGATAGTTGTCTTTATGAGGTTATTTCTCAACATTATCTGATATTTGTGTTAAGCCTTGACTTCTACTACACAAAACCTTAATTCAATAAAGTCGACTATCCGTATTTTACAATGATCTTTCAAAATAGTCTTCTGCATATTTGATTCAGACGGTAACGAGTTAACGCCTTTCCTACGATTCAGTGTTTTAATGACCCTGGCGTAGCATTTTTAGACTAGCGAAGCTAGTCTATAGGCATCCAGATTGACTCCGATGCAATGTAAACAAAAAACCCCACAGTTGCCAAATACTGCTTCACAGAAAAATAATTCTTTCTATTAGCAATCTTAATTTTGTTATATATGACAATTTTGACAAAAACCACAAAATCTCTACCATCACGATTTGAAAATGTCTACTTAAAAAGACTGAACAATATGGCACTGATAAGGTGCAAAATGTTTGCTTATATGTAAATTAAGTGACCTATGCAAATCATGCTCATACACATACATGTATTCGTACAACACAGTAACATTATCAATGAATCTAAAAATAGATACACCTAGGTAACCCATCAACATTAACCCTTACTGACCAGGGAACCCTTGTCATTCCTTCAGTCATTCATTATTTAGATCATTGTGTAGGTGAACCCCCTGCGTCCATCTGTCTGTCCGTCCGTCTGTCTGTCTGTCCATCACAAATCGTGTCCGCTGTATAATTCGAAAACTTTTTAAGATATTCTGATAAAACTTCACACATTTGTAAAGCACCATGAGACGAGCTGTCATGCACAAGAACCATAACTCTGTCTTGTATATTTTTCGAGTTATTTTCCTTTGATTATTTTTCTCACTCATTTTACGTACAATTTCGTGTGGGCAATAGAAATCTGGGAGAAAATGTTATTAACTTTATCATGGATTATTAATCCTTCTGACACCAAAAAGGGGGAGACATCTGTTTTTTGTAGAAAAACAATTTCTAGTTTTTTCATTTGATGCTGTGTCATGGAAAAGGGGACTTGATGTATATTTCCCTTATGAACCAATATCTCTTTAACTAGATCTACTGGATAACATTTTATGAACCTTCATATTTGTATTGTTTATCATAAGCCACAAACAAACATTTTTTGTTTT
This sequence comes from Hippopus hippopus, assembly GCA_946811185.2. Taxonomy (NCBI): domain Eukaryota; kingdom Metazoa; phylum Mollusca; class Bivalvia; order Cardiida; family Cardiidae; genus Hippopus; species Hippopus hippopus. The sequence goes on from OX328097.1 coordinate 40,776,010, forward strand.
CATTTACTGAAATGCCATGTTATGGAAAAAGGGGTCTTAATGTAAAATTTTGTTATGGACCAATAACAAAAAGGCCACATGTACATGCAAAACGCGATACCTCTGGTATGTTTCTGTTAAAAAAGTCTTTTATGGCGGGGGATATCATTTCAACGAAATAACTTGTTTTCATCTGAAAGTTAACAAACAAGGTTTTCATAGATTTTCTTATTTTGCCAAGTTAGTAGTCAAGTGCGTTGGGTAAAATCAATGGATTGAAGTGAATCCGGATTGAAGTTAATAACCGGAATGAGCCGACGGAACTAGAATGGACTCAAACCTTAATTTTACAATTTTTCTTCAGTCCTGTATAAACCAACCAAGTTTTAACTTTACTATAGCCACTTATTTCAAATCACTAGTCTGTCAGTACTTTCAGCACTTTGATTTCATTTTCCCACAATTTATCCACACTTTCAGAGCGCAATCTCATCATTTGAGCCACATTGAACATGTCGACTGCAAATGATTCCGGAACCTACCAGCCTTAACTCTCGGTCTGCGGTAACGAGTCCACCAAATCTCGCCTACATGTATCTATTTATAGGGACAACACTAACACAACAAACTGTTTATCTGATACAAACACTAGACTTTGAGAAAGCCTCCACTATTCCGCTGGAAGACAGATTTCCGATGATAGAAATTGATCTACCTGGCAGTGAAGTGATCTTCAGGTAAATCATTACCCGCATCATCTTCTGGACCACCATCACTTGAACTACTACCAGAAAACAGACCAAAAAGTCATCATTGTCGCCTTTGGCCCTTGTTCCTGTTCCTCCTCAGCGAGCCAGTAACGCAGTCGGTACAGGACTTCAGACCGGGAATATAAATGGGATGTAGTTGAGAATGATTTCGATATCTAAAGCGTCTTTCAGAAGTTCGTGTATCTGAAATTGGTATGTTAGAAATTTGAGTGGAGTTCCAATGCCCGTATTCACCAATCATTCTAAAGAGTTTTCCTAATTTCAAAGTAACGCAACTTCTGATAGGTTAAACCGAGTGGTTCAGCCAATCAGAAATTGCACTACTAAATCTAGATTAAGAGTAAGAATGAAATTTAGAAGGTAGGTGCGTACAACTTAGATAATTTCCGTTGTAGAGGGCCTGACTACGTCATCAACAAACCTGAGAATGAACAGCGAATGATCAAGTCTCATTTACATTATCGCTTCCTACCACGTGAACTACAGAACGGGAAGGGCAAGGTCAATCAATTACTTTTTATTTCTATACATGCAAAATTTGAGATGAGATTTCATTTGTCCCATATCTTCGACATTATTCGATGTGTAACATAACCTTTTTCAAACCGTTTTAAGTGTCGGAGATTTTAAACATATTGGCTATGGCCATCGATGTCGTTGAACTTGTCAGAGCCTCAGACTTCGCATAAATAATAAACAAGATCGAACCAGCAATGCGTCGAATAATTGAGTTTGAACTGAGATTTGCATATCATGTTTATTAATATTGTTGAAAAGGGTACTCGACGCTCCATGCGCTTTTCCTACTATCGTCTTCTGATTTGCCATAAAAGAACCAGACATAATGCAAGTAGAAACATCTATCAGTTTCGAATTTCAGATTATTTACATCGTAAGAAACCCAAGAGCTGCTGTCGTCTCATTGTTTAAAGTTCAGAAATACATCAAGCTGAAAGGTACAGAAGACTTCCGGGAGTACTTGGGTCGTTTTCTACGAGGAGAAAATAGTGCGTAATCTCTGTCTTGGAAAAAAAGTTTCCTTTGTTTGTTTGTTTGTTTGTTTGCTAGCCATCAAACAAGAAAATATGTGATTATCTTATCTATAACATTTTTTCAATTTGTCCAATCATTTTAGCCACATTTAATTCGTCTGCTAATGCTTCCAATATAGATGAGTCGTCTGGCTAGACTAGACATCACTTACCGTCACGCCTTTGACGTTATTTATTCTTTTCAGTGTATTGTTGTCCTTGGGGGCTCCATGACTTGGAATACTGGGATCGTAGAAATGGCGGCAATATTTTGTTTCTATAGTACGAAAACAGTGTAAAGGTATATTTGTTTAGTATTTTAGGCATGTCATGTTGGCCGGGGCTTGGATGCGAACTTTCCTGGATTTCCTGGATTTGTATTTGCGGACGGCATAGACCACACAAAACGTGCAGTCTGATCTTGGATCGATGTCTTCTGCGTGTTTTTTTCAAGCCTGCAGAATACAAACTTTTCTGAATCTTAGTGGACTGTATTTTTCAGCCGTCGGAAGAGGTCGAGTTCACATATTTGGCGCTGACAGAGCTAATTATAGACTTCAAGATCAGTCATCTTATTGTAGAAACCAAGTGTTTCTTCACCAGTAGCCACACAAATATTTCTTTCCGAGTCACCTGGTATTTTCTCATAAGGAGAGACGGAATAATGTTCGCAACATTTGAGCCGTGCTCTGGCAAAAGGGGGCTTAATGCATCTCTGTGACGCATTTTACCAAGCAAGTCATCACATAATAATGGATCCATAAGATCAATTTTGTACAACAATCGCCTGGACCTTGAAGTAGAATAGTCCTTTGACATGTTGAAAATTGACCTATAGCAAAAAAAGTTTCGACCCAGGTCAGCCTGCACGGACTGCACAGGCTGACATGGGCCGATACATTTTGCAGATGCAGATGCATTAGGCCCCATTTTCATTGAGCGTGGCTAATTTGTAATTAGTATCATCTGTCACAGACTATTACAAAATTCATGAGCCGTGCTCTGTGAAAAGGGGGCTTAATGCATC